>CM065715.1:99233368-99275868 GCA_033310375.1 Conus canariensis
ATGCGTCACCGGCAAACATTTCACAATTACCCTTAGGAGAGCAAGGCAAGTCGTTTACTTGGATGGTACTTCATATCTAACGGACGTAAGTTTTGATGTTTCATTACTTGCCATAACTGACTGTTTCCAATATATGGAAAAGATGACATGAGTCAAACAAATTCTGGCGATACTTTATAGAATTCCAGATTACGCAACAACAAAGAATGATTACTCAAATACATGATAGACTTTTTCAAAGTCTATGAAGATAATGCCAGTAAATTTATTTTCATTTATGCTGAACAGTAGACTATCAATAAGTTATATGGTGTTGAATAACAAGAGTGGTTTGTGCGGAAGCCAGACTGATCTTAGTGGATAACATTGTTTTTAAAAAAGATAAGAATATAGACACTTCTGTGAGTGTTTTTCGATACCTCAAAGTTTGTGGAGATTAGGGCGTTAATTCTTGGAGTTGATGGATGTCTGATCATGGCTCAACTTGTCGAAGATTTGGCTCTTCTCCTTACAGGAAGGTGGTGATCATGACTGGTTACTTTAGACACTTGCTGCATTCATTTTGGCGGCCCACTATTTCAACATCTCTTTTCATGTACTATCTTCCACCTACAGTCATTATTTTATCTGGAAACTTTTTCAAACTGACCGTTGCCTTTAGTGGTGTTGTCTCTTAATCGTTAGGTATCCAGGTAACTTCCCTTTCGTTCTTTTTGGATCCTTAAGCATTGGGTCAAATATGGTGTTTATTTTGATTATTCATTACTTGTTTTGTTGTCACTTATCTTATATAACTTCCTCCCACTTCCCTTTTCTGCCCTTTGTTTGCCGCTTTGGACTGTGATGTTCTCCCCGTTGTTCTGAGAATACTGCAGATGTATAGGTGGTGGTCTGTGTTAAATACCACGTTAAAGTCATTTTCATAGTGATTGACATGAGGACTTGTTTATCTGCATTATTCTGCTCTCCCTCATTAGTTGTATTTCTTGTTTGGTTGTCGATTCTTTCTTTTTGTTTCTTTTTGTCTGTTTGTGGGTTTTTTTTCTCATACTGTCTGAAAACGATCAAGACGTCGGCATTAGAGAGGATGGGGAAGATGGAGAGTGCCTAGCTACAGAGATTTTGAGTGAGGTTTGGGAAAGGGAAGGGAGCGGGAGGGAGGTGGTGGCGCGGAAGGAATTGCATATTGTCTATATTTCGGATCATGACATAGGTAGGTCTACTTCCTCATACGATATGTCTCATTGTTCTTACAGACTGTACTTTGTAAAGCACATTGAGATGGTTTATTTTTTGACATTAGACATGGGTAGCGGGGGTCCAGAAGCTTGGGCAAGGTTAGGAATGTTTGTATGTTATGTCTTCTTCATTTTCTGTGGCCGTCATCTATAAGTTGATGACAAAAGCCACTTACAACTGGGGGGTGTTCCAAAGGAAGAGAAAGTTCTGTTACAAATGTGTGTGATTATCAATAGGTTGATGAAAAACGCCATTCATAGCTGGAGGATGTTTCACCACAAAGACCCCCCCCCCCCCCTTCCCTCCCCCCCCCCCCCCCCCCCCCCCCAACAAAAAAAAAGAAAAAAAAAAGTGTATATGTGACCGTCCCACTGATGTTTTCGCATCTCCAGCTAGGCTTCTCCGGCTACCGTGGCACACCATGGGAATACACCAGACTGACACAGCCCCAGCCTTCATCAACCGTATGTGTCAGTGGGATGGACCCTGTCTGGCTAGTGGTAACGTTTGTCGGGGAGGTAAGTGAACAGCTCCGGAGAAGGCTCCAGACCGCCTTCTTTGGAAGTCCATTCCATGCAGGAAGTGTAAGAGGCAGGATGGTTTTCTGACAAAAGTGTATGGTATGATAGGAACTCAAACTGGCTGTCATTCAAGTACAGATTCGACTGCTAAAGAACAGCCCTCAACTGATCTGAAATGGATAGTCAGGATTATCTGGGATAACCCCGCGATTTCTTTATCATAGCCACCAAGATGGGCAGTCAGAGTTCATACTGCCAGATGGTGAAGGTTTGAAGAAGTTGGAAGCACCTTTGGGACCAGAGAGCTTACAGAAACAGCAAAACTAAATCCAAGCAGTCCAAACCCAGGGGAGTCCAGTGACGACTATGAGGACAGGGTCTTTGATGTTCACTGTTTCAGCTTATAGGACCTTCCTGAAGGATATGCACAAGGCGAGGAAATCTGCTAATTTTGTGCTGGGAGTCTGGACAAGGAGGCAGATAAATATGCCTATCTGGAAAAACACAGAGCCATAGAAGAGGTTGTCCATAAAGTACCGTCCAGCACATCACCCTAATTATGGCTGGGGTACAGAAGTAAACCAGAAGGAGCCACAAGTCAACGTTTTTTTTTTTCCAAACAGGACCTGGACAACTTCCTCCAGCAGATCGTGGGAAAGCTGACTGTTCAACTGTGACTTCTAGCAGAAGATAAAAGAAAGCGAGATCCTGACAGCCCAAATTCCAGTATGAAGTGCTTTTATTGCAAGCAGGTATGGCACCGGAAAAAGGAATGCAGGCTGTATGGGAAGCCTTAGGAAGGAGAACGAGGGAAGAAAAAAGACCCCAGCTCTCCAGTACCTTTTTACTCTGGCAATGTGATGTGGACCTTATCCCTTGACAGCATTTCCAAGGTGCACCTACCAATACAAAGGCAGTGGGAGCTTCCAGTACCACTCTGCCACAAATGCCTCAAGTACTTCACCGTTAAATATACAACACCAGTCCCAGGCAGATAGCATTCCTCACAAGAATTCGTCGGAATCAGCTCAAGCAGAGCCTGAGATCGTTCACTTTGCTATGGTCAAGGCTAATTCTATCAGGAAAGTGAACGAAGCCGTGGGGGAGAACAGTTCAAGATGCCAGATATGGCTGGAAAATCATGTTGTTCAGGACAACCTGAAAAGATATAGGCCAGGGATACTGAGGACAGCAGGGGAGGGGGAGTATTGGGCATTCTATCCGGCCTGATGACTGATGAGGGCCATATGACATCATGGATTCTGTAGAAGTTCTTTAATGGATAGGGCATCCTCCAACAAAGAGCAAACGTCTAGACAGTCTGCTCCGGAACCATGTTCCTCTGACATAGGCCGTCTTCTTGATGGTCAGGAAAAGCTGTCAGTGTCAAAAGGTATGGGTTACTCTGAAAAACACACAGGCTCAAGCCCCACAATTGAGATCCAGGATGCTAGACCTCCTTGCAAGAGCATATCTGTACATCGCCGTTGGCACAGGAAGTCAGAAATGCCAGATCCACATGCCAGGGAGCCCCAAAGAAGGACAGGAAGTGTTTGGCTCCTGAACCAGTATCCAGTGGTTCATGCCTTCATTCACCACTTGCTGGTATCTTTGATGAAAGGTTGCCACCTTCATCAGAGCTTGTTTGCATGGGCGGACTCAGGCACTGAAACAGGCAATGGCATTTTTAGTGGGACCTCATAGAAACTGGGATGAGCAGGTGGAATTCATCAAGAGGCTGCACTGAACCAGTGTGGGCAATACTGTCATCACAGACTGCCAGGAGAAGGCCATGGAGGCTTTCTGCCAACATGTGGGAAAGCCAGTTCCAGCTCTAATTCACTGGAAGGCAATACCAGTGTTGACGGCTTGAGTGAGCCCAGATACGCGGAAGTGCTGGCATAAGAACTATCCAGCACCAGTGGACATGAAATTCACAAAGCCTTCTGCTTGAAATCCAAGTGCCTGGGACCGTGTGAGTGTGCAGGAGAAAAGTTCGGTTCGAATGGTGGTTGTCGCTAAGCAACGAGGAAACCTCAAAGCAAAAAGGTAGCTGAAGTCAGCTGCAACAATGTTGCAAGTCTGTCTGTCAACTGTAGATAGATAAGTGGACTGTCTGTCAACTGTAGATAGATAAGTGGATCACAGAAAATGTGGTCCAAATCACCCTGCATCAGGCCGCTCGGGCAAGACCAGACCAGCTGCTGACGAATTTGGAGGAGGGCACCTCGATGTTCGCTTGTTGACAAACCCGAATTCAGACTGTCACATTGAGCGGGTTTCCACAAGGGATGAACCGCCTCGAGTTGAAGAGCAGGGCATCGAGTATTTTGGGCGTGCTGAATGTTTAGGTAGACAGGAAGTCTGTTTCCACTTCATTCCGAAAAATGCTGTGCGTGACGGAGGTTGAGGTGAATATGGAGTCAATTTCCCTTTCATCACTAAGGACGCTGGCATGATGGAATTTGAGATGGATAAGAAGTGCGTTCCTGCCTCATCACTAAGGATGCCCAAAGGATCAGCCGTGCGACCCTCTTCCATCACCCGTGTGGTTTCCCTGAATGGTCGAGCCTGTTGGCCAGGCACTCCAAGGGACTTCCCCAGTTAATGGAACATTTGACTTTTTGTCAGAAGGCCTGGGGAGGTGACAGCGAAGGCTATGTGTCCTCTCAGAAGGACTGTGCCCCAAGGTTAAGCGACAAGAAAAAAAGTGCCTCTTGCCTATGAGAATACAAGCCTGACTTTTAGTTGGTAGCAGGGTATCTAAGGTTAGTGACCAGAAGACAAGTCTGACTTTACTGGAAGTGATCTAGTTGCAAAGTGAGGCGACTGCAGGCGGAAATCTAAACAAATTTGAAATGTTAGTGATAATACACCGCCAAAAAACGTTGACAAAACGAATCACAAGACAAAACACGACGCGTTTCGACCCCTTAGGTCTTCTTTAGGCAAGATACAAAACACTCAGGACAACGAAAATGAACGAGCAATCACTTATCTTCATCCAATTGCTTGTTCATTTTCGTTGTCCTGAGTGTTGTGTATCTTGCCTGAAGAAGACCTAGGAGGTCGAAACGCGTCGTGTTTTGCCTTGTAATTCGTTTGTCTACGTTTTTTGGCGGTGCATTATCACTAACATTTGAAATTTACTGGAAGCGTCTCTGTCCGTTACTCGATGGACCTGAACTCCCATGTGAGAAGAAGGGCTTCGTCCCTTGCTGCATCCCCTGGATGAAAAGCTTTCATCATGAACTGGGGGGGGGGGGGGGGGGGTAGTGTAGTGACACGTAGATGTTGTACATACAGACAAGCACGGCGGAAATGCACCTTGCTCTAGAAGTATTCACTGAGTAGGCAAACAAGCACACGAACTCCGGCAGTACGACACCCGGGCACATAAAGGACGGGTCTCAAACTTGTAGATCAGGAGAGCAATGTCATGCTGTGGGTGTTGGCGACAGAACAGTGCTATCGCCTCCATTCACAGGAGACAGTCTCATCATAGCACTGTGACAGAACTGGACAGCCGTAGGCGGTTACAACGGCACTGGACAGTACTACTGATGGACCCGGTGAGACTGGAGACCCTGAGACTGATAGTGACAGACTCAGTCTGGGACTTAGTTCTAGTGAGAGCTAGGAAAGAATCCTGACAAGACTCCCAAGCCAGTGTCTGGGCTGACCTAGTAAGGTGGAGTGCACGTGCATGAATGCGCAAGTGCTAATTACATAAACGTACACATTACATGTACGGCAATAACACCGAGTTTTTAGGTCTTTTTCCCCCCCAGTGTTCAGAATACAAGCCGTCCCTTGGTTAGACAGTAAGCCCTATCTCTTTCGCGCAAAGTATTGGAGGGATTGGGATGGGGGGGGTGGGGGTGGGGGGCAGAAAAATAGTCTGCCCCCTCACATCCCCACTCCCAGTATTTTCACTGAAGGAGTTGGTGCCCACCTGGTTCCGACGCCACTGCCATGCTTCGTATGCTTTAAACACACCGGCGCAAATGAGTGATGATCAGAGATAGGCCTATGGGAGATGGTGCACCTCCCACTCCTCTTGGTGATGATACATCGTATACATAATCGAACGCGAGGAAGTGTGGTAGGCTAAATCTGTTGCTATTGGATTCTTTTTTGCACCCTTGGTGGTGAGAACACCACAGTATTATGGACTGTGGTGTGTCTCTATTTGACGCCAGGAGCGCAGACACAGCCAGCCGTGTCTCCCTGATGAGTTCCGACCCAGCGGACGAAAGGCCTCGGAGCAGGCAATACAAATATATCTGCCTTCAAAAGGGATTGCGATGGTTCCCTTATGCAGCTAGTGAAGAGTTTTCATATTTGTAACATATTTTCTTAATTTCATGTTCCCAGTTTCTCCATCTTCAAACTCCCCCCCCCCCCCCCCCCCCGTCCAAATCTTTGCCAAGTCATTATTATGAAGACAGTTCAGTTGTTGGCCTGCGCTTGTTTTTTCCCCCACTATTAGATTGTTCGTCTATGTACTTGTCTGACTTTATTCAAGTTTAAAAGGCTGTGCCAGTCTTGAATAAAAGTTACTCTGTGTTAGGTTTTCTTATGGGAGCAAAAAATACCCCACTTGTTTACTGTAAATCTGGTAGGCTAAATAAACGGTGGTCACGTGCATGAATGTATATACACACACACACACGCGCGCGCGCGCGCGCGTTGTCTTGCAATAGACTCACGCTTTCGCACAGTGGCAATGACTGTCGCCTACCCTTAGCGTCGCGCTGTGAGCCGCCGTACGGCTGGGCCAACTCCAAAGCTTAAAAAAAAAAAGAAAAAAAAAAAAGTAAAACGCTATCTCAAACAAGAAAGAAGAGGAGATATGTAGCACAACAGATGAAAGGTCATTGCCCAAGATTGCACAAAATTATTCCGCACAAGAAAGTATTTTGAAAACAATAGGGTTTACAAAAAGGCGCATGTTATACAAAATCTAAGTGTTATGAGATGACATGCTGGATTTTATACGTAAAAATGTGACAAAATGTGTGTTTGCATTGATTTATGAAGTGACTTTAAACACATTTGTTAGGCCTATTTTATTGTCATCGCGGAAGCATATCCTGTCGTAGCTACCTGGTAATCCGCCTTGGCTCGAGGAATGTTTACGGTTGATTCTGTTTTGGCCATCCAGGAATTGTACAGTTCTGCTATCTTAAAATGATTTTACTGGGAGTTACGTTTCTACTTTGTATTCTTCCTTCGCAATGTGAGTTTTTGCTGTTTTACGTAAGTTTGGTTGCATGCATTCCGACAGTTTCTGCTGTTGTGTTTTCTCGTTGAAACCAAAATGGCGACCGCATTAGCAGAAGATTTTATGTCAAAACTAATCATGAACTGTGATGAAGTCTTCCACACTTTCATTTAGAGCAGACACATGAGTAGGCTGTAGCCTGATTGTTTTAAATGTATATAAAGAGATATATGTATACAAATAGACGCATGTATACATACGTATGTATGTATGCATCTGTTATCAGTGTCTGAAGACGATGCTGTTTTCACCCAGAGCTGTGGTGTGACTATCATGATCATGACCATCAAGTACCATTACCATTGGTCCATTTCAGTACTTGCCATGTAACATTGTTGTAGACTCAACCTGCACAATTACTGAAGCCAGGCTTCAATTTCTACAAGAATTGTAGTGGTGGTATTGATGACATTCAATTCGATGCTTTTTTTTTTCTTCTGTTTCACACGTTTATAAACAAGAATTTGAAAAGGTGAAATTTACAAGAAACACTGTCAGTCTCAAAATAGAAGGGAAAAAACCCAGAAAAGTTAATATTCTTGCGGATAAGCAAACTATTGGAAGGAGTTTAATGCTAGTGTCAAATTTGCACAAGATGTAAACAGTTTTTTTGATGTTCTAAACACATTCCAGAATCTGAAGAACTTTTTTTTTCTTTTTTTTTTTGATGATTTTTACTAATTGGGATTGAAGTTATTTATGTGTCCAGGCCCCAGTTTCATTCTGTCCATTGGTACTTAATTAGGAGATGTTTTAATTGTCAACGAGGCCAAGGCAGTCCCTACTATTATTACTGCTGCTGCTGTTACCGTTACTACTACTACTACTACTACTTCATGTAGTGTAGTTAAAGTACTTGGAGATTCTTCAGGACCCATATTTAAGTATTTGAGAAGTCCTAGTGAGTTCTTTGCCTTGATCTCCACTTTTTGTTTTTTACATAACTGTGGTTAAGTCTTTCGCTGCCTAGGAATTAAGCGTTAAGTTAAATCCTATTTGCCAGGGTTTATATAAAAAAAAAATGTATATAAAAAATGCTACTAACTTATTCACTGCCAAAAACGAGATTACCAACTATTAATAGAATCTAGAGACTTCACCTTTCTGAAAGTATCCTCTGTTTTGTAAGCAGTGTAAATATGAAACAAAGAATATTCCGGACTTCCCCATGATGAGTATACTTGACAGCCATGGCAGCGAAGAGTACACATCCTCTCCGTCAAGTTATCTTGTCAAGGTTGGCACCGAACAGGTTAAGTAAAGTCTGTGACTATATTCTCTACCAGGTGAAATAGTAGTGAGTATATCATTATACTGAACTCTTGCGTGTTAGATGGGACTACTGTGCATCAAGAGATACACATTTAAGCATAATAATCATCACTGTCCACAGTGAAAATTTTAACAGTGAAACTTGCTATCTGGGGGGTCTTTTTTTTTTTTTTATCATCATTACAGCTGTGTCCATCAGAATATTAATTACAGAAGCCATTTCCAATTATATTGGTTAATTTTCTATTGCTTGATAATATTTCACTTAACAAGCACTGATCATTGGAAGCCTGGTATAACAGTGACAAACAAGAGGCAAGCATTGAATGAAACTTTGTAGGCTGTCACTCTTGTGCCATGCACAAAATATTTGTCCATCCATGTACTGAAACCATTTAAATTGTCCAAGCCAATCATGTTGGGTAGATTGCAGCTGGTTACTTCTATTCCCAATTTTTTTAATTTTTTTTAGCTGAGTAGTTGATTTAGATTACAGAAAGCCAAATTTCATGAGGTTTGCTGTGCTTACCTGCATAATTACTTTTGATCTAATAACAGGATTAATTGTGATCAAGCCATATATAGCGGATAGGCCAATTTGTAGACTGTTATTTGTTTTCACCAAGACTGTAAGAGTTATCAAGTGCAAGCTATTATGATTTGTCAGTTCAGAATTTTGTGCATCAGACAGTTTTGTGCATTATGTTATTATGCACACTCAGAATAAATTGTTAGCAAAGCACAGCATGGGAATTTAATACAGCATGTGACTGTCGGCAGTATTATTTAAGTGTTCCTTGTAACACTCAATTGGGGATGCTTTTACATGCCTGGGAGTTTGTGATTAACATCATTTAAGGCCAAAGTTCTGTATGTATCGATCTTGCAGTGCCTTATTCACCTTACATTTTGAACCAGGTTTGGAATATATTGGGGTGAGGTTGCTGTTCAATCCATTTAAACCAGTGAAACCAAGGCTGTTTAGTGCTGTGTTAATGTACAATAAAAGTGGTGATTTATATAATTTATCTTATGCATACAATTGAAGTAAGAAACAATACATATTTTGAAAATTTGCCCTGATTCATGTTTTTGACAGATTTGAACCAAAAATTTAATGATCTACTCTTTGCTTGGATACACAATGTCCCAGATTATGTCTTAATCTACTATGTATATATACCTTGCAGTTTCTGAGTTTGGTGTAGCTTTATTTTATGATTACAGAAATGAAGCTGAAATTTCCATGCTAAATGATCATAACCATAACCTCACATCTATGTAAATTAAATGTTGAACAAGCATATAAGTTCTTACAGTGTGTTTAAGTATTAAACACAGCTCTTAATGCTTTGTGATAAAGGTGCTTCTGAGCATTATATGATTTACTGTTATTATTGAAGTAAATCCCATGTCTCATAATAATTCAGAACTTGTAATAGAACTTTGGAAAATTTCTAATTTTTTCTGTGATTTTTATATAGCTGCATTGATTCTTAGATTCCATTTTTCACAGTAATCAGACATAGTATTTAACATTTTTTACAGATGTTTTGTGGATTCTGCACAAACAGTTTTGTCATCTGCATACAAATCTACAACAAAAACATTTTTGGCATGACTTGATCATCCTTTCCACAGCCAAGATCCCATTTTATCTTAGTTTCAAAATGAGGTGACTGCAGGCGGAAGTTGAAACAAATTTGAAAGTTAAATTGCTTTTCTGCCAAGCAAAAGAGACAAACAAATCACAAAACAAAACATGACATTTCCACCTTTTTGATTTTCTTCAGGTAAGACGAACAAGGTTCAAGAGAATGACAAATCGCTTATCTCCTCAAATTGGATGCTCATAATCTAATATATTGAATTCATGCTGAAAAAACAAAACAAAAACAAAAAAACCCTGAACAAGAACACTTTCCACCAGTTATCAGTTAGGCTGCTAAATGGCTTACCAAAACTGCAGAGCAAGGTTGTACTTCTTTCAGTTACTGGGGTCATTGATACTGTTGTTTTTTTTTTTTTCTTACTACCCTTTTGTTTAAAATTTTGGTTTTATTTTCCATCTGCTCTTGCCATATCTGATGATCAGTTTGTGTACAAAGATATTTTGTTACTTGATCACAGCGTCACAGATATTAAATGATTAACAGGACAAAGATTTCTCAATACTAATGTAAAATAATCATTAACATCCTCATAATTGTCTCCTTTACTAATTTACTTTGATTATGATCATTGATTATGATCATCACTGTTGCCATATCACCTTTACTATCATCACCATCACTATGAACATTATCTTCATAAATCAAAACTAGTAATGGCATCATAAACAATATCATCATTGCCATTGGCCACATTGCTATCATTATGTTCACAACCACCATCCAGATGATTATCATTATGATTTACACTGTAGATATTATCTACATAGTTGGATCCATTTATGTCATTATTAACAGTGACATTGTTACTGTTCGTATAATTGGTTCTAAAGAGGTGTTGAAAATGTTTGTTGAGCTTCTTAAAATATATATACATGGGCATGGGATTTAGACTGCACACCAGAAGTCATAGCAGATGGAAAGGATGGCATTAAGCTAGCAGTTTTCAGTATTGTGTCCATGTTTTTCAAGTTGCAGCAGTAATGCAAGATACTGCCAGTCAGCAGCAACCTACGACTATAAGTCGAGAACTGAAACTGGAGAAAGGAAACATAACAGCTTCTAGAATACTTCGAATGAGGTTTATTCGCTTTAAATTTTAACCTAGATTTTCTCTATATAGCATGGCATTTTCGTGACATGTTTGCTCTTTTTGTTTTCTTCTTTTTGACAACTTAGTCGGGTTTTGTTTCCCTTGATAACTTGAGCTATTTTCTATGTTTAAAATGGTACTTTTTAAACAAAAGCTTTTTTTTTTTTTTTTTGTAAAATGAATGAACGATAAGAAATGAATAAACTAATGTTCTGAAGTTGAAGGTATTTGTGAAACAGGAAAAGTTTGACTTTGAATACACACCGTGGAACTAGCATGGGATTTAGAATACATTCCAGTTTGCACAGTCATGTCCACTGGATCAGTCACAGTCACACACTTGAGTTTAACTTTTCAAAGGAATTGTAATTAACTAAAGTAGGGAAATGGCACATAGTGGGTGTTCATGTGCACTCCAGAGCATTTACTTTAGTAAATTATAGGTGTCAGCTGGTTGATGTGTGCTCTGTTCTGTTTCAATTTTTCTTAAGTTTTCTTTTTCGCTTTTGTCAGTGTCATGATTGTCAAATTTGCATAATTTTGATCATGTAGTAGGTCAATAAACAAATGAATGTTTATTTTCTTTCTCCATAATACTGTTGAACAAGAGTGTTAAAACTTAGTTTAATGTTTTTTGCCGTTCAGTCTGGAAATATCAAGTCTGTTGTTCAGAACAGAGTAGGATTAAGGACTTAGTTTTTTCATGATGTGATGAACACACTTAATTGCATTTTTGAAAATAAGAGGATTTTCAGATTAATCATTTCTTTATCAGTATATTCAGCACTTTGTCATTTTCTTACAGGTTTGATATGTCGACAATGTCAAGATTGTACAAAACCAGCAACACCAAAGAATGATACCTGCGAAACAGATGGATTTTGCATTTCTGTTATCACAAATTGGGAAGGTCGCATTCGACTGACTAAAGAGTGAGTGAGAGTTCGTATGTGATTAATTTATTATTGTGGATGATGGATTGGTTGTTGTTCCAGTTTTTCCAAACTGTCATCTTTACCCCCCTAAGCAATTAGTGTTCTTTATGCACTATGCAGTGAAGGCTTCAAGTTCAATCACAATGCGAGATATAGTCAAGTTACTCTTAAGACTTGATGGATGTGTATCTCACAGAATGGCTAAAATTTTCTGGGCAGCGCTGCATGTATCTGTATGTTATATTGATGCTGGGATTATATTATGAAAGAAAGCCTAGAGTCCTTTTTAATGTTATGCACTGAATAGATTCTAAAGTATTCGCAGATCAGAATGGAATTTCACAGGAGCATCTTTATCATCCTCATCCTTGATTGTTTGTTTTTTTTAAATGGAAAAAAAATGCTGTTACCTGTGTTTCCTTGTGCTCTCATGGTGATGTCCAGTTGCCATTCTGTGTCCATGCCATGTGATGGGTTTATGTCTAAGTAATTGGTGTTAGCTAGTTCGAGGGAACTGTCACTGCGATCAAATGTGATTGCAGTAGCACTGTATTATATTTGTTCTGCCAGGCATTTATTATTTATGATTTATGTCGCTAAATGCATTTGAGTGATTGGAGGTGGTAGGGGGGCTATTTTGGCAAACACTGTCATTTCAGTCCAAGATGGCAGTGGGAAAGAGGTCACATGAAGAACCACAATTAGATACTTTGCAGTGGATCCTGTGAGATAAGTTTTTCACCCTCAGATTACATTTTAGCTGTCTAAATAGGATAAACATTCTAATGAATGTGTCTCGGATGTTGTCAAACAATGTCTGCATGTGGCCTTCCACTACTAAGGCCCTAACACCAGTAACAGGACATGTCTAAATGTGGATGGATATAGGAGAGTTGAGTATCATGGGTGGGCACAAAAAATGAGAAGAAAAAGTGCAGTAATGCATGTAGGTGAAAACTGTAACACAAAGTTCATCTCTCAGTGTATGTTTTTTTTGTTCATTCCAGATGTAAAAGTAAAAGTGAACAGTTCCTAGCAGGCCGTCCTTTGTACTGTGAAGTGAACCAGAAGGCAATTCATGTGACCAATGTCAAATGCTGCTGGGATCAGGACCTCTGCAATGACTACGATACCCCAACATTGGCACCGCCGCCCAGAAATAATCTGGATCCAAAGGGTAATGTTTAGCATCCTGAATTGACTGGTTATTTTGTAAGATTGCCAGGTATTTTGGCAAGTAATGATGCATTGTTTACTGTTTTTGGATTGATAGATTGCAAGTAGTATGATGATACAAGGTTGGAATAGGAGACACTTTTACATCTAGTCTTGATTCTAGTGAAGAGAGGGAAGGAGAGATATGGGAAACTAATATAAGCAAACAGATTGCTTTGAATAAAAGTGTCAGATAAGTGTCTGAGATTGTTTGCTTTGAGTAAAGTATGAAAAAGATACATGTCTGATTTTGTCAGTATTTGATAAATAGTAGCTTCCAAATGGGATTCAGAGTCTGAATACTAGAATTTCTTGGATGTACAGATGGACGTGTTTGCAATTTGTTCAGTATGAATTTTGTCTCACTGAAGGGTCACAGGCTTACTTTGAACATGATTGCTTTCTATGTGTAAAGCAGTAGTTTGTTGAAGTAGCTAGCAGATAAACAGCAGTGAATGAAGTTTTGGTGCTTTATTCCTTCCAGGCATTAAAGTCGAGGAAAGTGGCCTGACAGCAGTAGAGCTGATGATTGTGATTGCTGTGCCAATCATCTTGCTGTGTATGATCCTGATGGCGGTCTACTGCATCTACCAGCAGCGTCGGCGCTACAACAGGCCGTATGCCCCACCCCCAGACATCGACACCAGTCTTCTCATGCCTGAAGAACCTCAGTCTCTCAGGGAGCTCTACGATTGGTCACAATCTGGATCAGGATCAGGTTGTTATAACTGTTACTGTAAAACAAAAAGGGTATAAAAAGTTGTTGTACTTCAGTGAAACATAATATGTCCATATTTCTGAAAACCTTTAGTAAATAATAGTATTGTGATTGTCTAAGCTCTTTGGTTGGGCAGGTAAAATGAGTCTCAGATTGGTAAAGCAACTTCTTGTCCATCCAGTCACAGAAACGAAAGTCAGTCCAAGTGAGAACAAATAATTAGATAAAGGATGAAGTCTAACAGCAAAATAAGATTTTGATAGCCTATGACGAAACAGCAAAACCATGCAAAAAAATTACTGAGAAGGGGTATAGCTTAAATTCTGCCCCCTCCCCCCCCAGTTTATTAATGATTTCCCCATAGATGTTATATGATAGATGGAAGAATGTGAGATGTTGGGTTATTGACATAACTGCAGCATTTTTTATTCCTGCTCGTAATCGCCCTTCACCCATGTCTCCCACACACTCTCCTATCCTCTTTTCTGATCCAAAATCCATGAAAGTAAAGAAATAGGAAAAATATCCTTTCAGTGGTTGATGTTTATTTTGATAACAATAAAAAAGACCCAGAAAAAGTGAAAACAAAAACAAAAGAGTGCAGTTTTTGCAGAATATGACTGATTCACATACCTATACAGACACACATCAGGGCTTTTGGGGGGGTCCATTTAAGAAAATGTTTATAGTTTTATGCTGTTTAGTTTCTTCTATTTTATTTTCATTTTGTGTGAAATTTACAAACACTTGAAAGACAAAGGGATGGATGTGTAGCCTAGTGCATTGCTCGTTAATTTGCTTTGAAAAGATGATTTATTATGTCACTGTCTAATTTTGTTCCAAAACTCTTTAGTATTGCTACTATGTAAGTTGCAGGAAAAGTTTCCAGAAGTAATCACACCTTATGACGAATTGAGGATTGGTGGAATGGATAGGATGGTCACAGTTCAAATTTCAATTTTGAGGGGGGTTGAAAATTGTGTGCTTACATTCTTACACTCAACTGATGGTTAGGAGTGTTGTGCTTTTATTGACAAAGCTGAGCATGTAACTGCCCTTATGAGTTTGTTGCTTCCAGTCGACTTCCATTCTTCTGTGTATTATTTTTTTTAATGAAAAAATGAATTTACACATTATGATTACAAATATTAAACCTGTGCACGCGCATACACACACACACACACACCCACACACATACACACACACACACATACACACACACACACACACACACACGCATACACATGTATTAATTTTCTTTCCTTTCTGTTCCTAGGGCTGCCTCTTCTTGTCCAGAGAACTATAGCAAGACAGATTCGCCTGGGCGAGATCATTGGCAAAGGTCGGTATGGTGAGGTCTGGTGTGGTCACTGGAGAGGAGAAAATGTGGCTGTAAAGATCTTCTCTTCTCGTGAAGAACGCTCCTGGTTCAGGGAAGCAGAGATCTATCAGACGGTCATGCTGAGGCACGAGAACATCCTGGGTTTCATTGCTGCTGACAACAAAGGTCTGTGAACAAGGCATTCTTACTCTGAACTTAGGAAATGAAATAACCTTTTTTTTTTAAATATAGATTTTGCATTGCCTTTGAGACTATACAAGTGAGTGCGTTTGTGCTTGTGAGTTCAGACACGTTTGCTCATGTTCAAAACTCTGTTGTTGGTTGTTCGTTTTGTTTTGTTTTGTTTTTTAAGGGGGGGGGGGGGGGGGGTTGGTTCTGTCTTTTTGAGCAGTAACTATCCACTCTTCTTTCTTTCAGTATTTTGCAAGGAAGGTTAGATTTTCGACTGACTTGGATTTGTATAAAACTTCTTCATTTTATGGAAACCTTTTCATTATTTCATGGGATGTGTCATCCATTCTTCTTGATTTTGCTTTTCTGTACTTCTTTTTAATTTTTTTGTAAAGAAATGTTGCCATTTGTTTTTCAAGTTCTGTTGATTTTATATTGAGATGATTGTAATGTCATTTGGTGGGTGAGCCTCTTGAAATTGATATTTGTTGATATATTTATTTGAGTATAGAATGTCTCCCCTGATGCAGTGTTTAGAAAAGGTCAGCTTATAGTATGTTTACTTAAGCCAGTATCAGAACCCTGTTTAGGGGTCTTTCAAATAATTAACTTTAAAAAATTACATTTGAAAGATGAAGCATTGAAATTTAAGCATGCAAAAATGTGACAGCTTTGGGGTTGTGCATCTGTTATGCATTCTAAGACTATAGTTCATTTTTTATGTACAAGAATTGGTGCATTTCTGAGACATGCAAATTGTTTGTATTAATTAAATACAAGTGAATTAACTGGCTAATTTGTTCTTTTAACAAATGGTCCATTAGACAGGGTCCAAAAACAGATTATGGCCTATGTGCAGTCGTGCAGTGTTGAATAGTGTGTTTCGTGGCAAGCAAGACTGTAAAATGTAATATACTAGTAGAGGACGCAAACATGAAAATGAAATTGACATGCTCCTTACCTGTATATGAGAAAGGAAATAAATTTGAAACATGTCCAGAAGGTCTGTAATACTTACACTGACATTGAAAGAAGTTCAGTCTCATGGGAGTACTCAAGTCTGATAGTTCAAGAAAGTTACATTAGTATATATAATGAAATTGAACATCAGAGAATATGTCGGTTACAGACAATGGGACATGGACGCAGCTGTGGCTCATTACAGATTATCATGAAAATGGTTCTCTGTTTGACTACCTGAACCGCCAAGCCGTCACACCCACTGTCATGATTCGACTGGCATTGACTGCTGCCTGTGGCATGGCCCACCTTCACATGGAGATTTTGGGAGCTCAGGGTAACTCATGTTCTGTGTGTGTGTGAGAGAGAGAGCGTGTGTGTATGTGTGTAGGATAAACATATATCCTTTGTTATAGTTCATTGATCCTTAATTTTTTACCAATAAGTCTTTAGTTAATGACACTTGCTTGTTGAACTTCTTTCCATCCAGCTCAAGCACGTAGCAATATTCTACTCATTCAGACCTGCTTCTTTGAAATTTTTTTTTTTGTAAGCCATAATGGTACAAAACAGCTTTTAAAAAAAGGCCCTTTAGAGTAAATATGGCTTTCAAGAGTGTACTTTAGGGTAGGTCCTAAGCAGGTCTGTATTGACTGTGATATTTAAAGGGCCTTGTACCACATAATGATTCTGGATAGCGTGCTGCATCCACTTTTTTCCTTGATATTGATATATCCATATATTTTTATTTTTTACTGGTATGTTTTTTATAACTTTATCCAGTTTGTATATTTATACCATTTACAGTTGTTTAAAAAAATAACTGGGTAACAGTCTCTGAATGCCTATTGAGTAATCAGTGCTGTATGTATTTTTTATACTTCATGGAATTGAGGGTTCCGCAGATGTGGGGTAGCATATACAGAAAAGGGTGCTTGCAGTTAACATCTCTTTGACTAAACTGAAACTCTGTATATGTGACATAGAACTAGCTGACTATTAACACTGACTACTTTGTTTGCAGGAAAGCCAGCCATCGCCCATCGTGATATCAAATCCAAGAACATCCTCGTCAAAAGCAACAATACTTGCTGTATTGCTGATTTGGGTAAGAAATGCAGGAAACTGATTGTGTTGTATGTTTGATTTTTTTTCCCAATTTTACTTTGTCATTTTTACATTGTTATGTATTGATCAGAATATTGTTTAAATGTTTAGTTGTGCATTGAATCTTGTAAATGAATGATTAAATATGACAAACAGACACATTTATAAAGTGATGTGATTACAAGTATGCTCGCATTGATTTCAGTTTTAGTGTGCTTGTTGAAGACGAAGCACAGAATCATTCAGTAAATTCATTTTGCCTCAAAAAAGCAAAATTCATCCAGTTCCTATGGAACTGCTCTTTTGATTAGCAGACTATTGGGAAAGCACTGCAAACTTGGATTTCTTTTTACTAACTGATTGCCAGTGAATTTTAAGATAACTCAAGACCTCAATGCTGACATGAGCATATTTGTAACAACAAAGCCTCGGTCCAAAACTGGTCTGCATCTCGATCCTTGCCATGTTTCATGAATTACTTCCCTTGGCCAGTCGTCTGGTCTTCATGTGAATTTTAACATTGGCATTGTCAGAAAGAAAATGAGATGCAAATAGGCCACATACCTAAAAACATGGCATGTCATGAGTCTGCCAGCTCGAAACGATATCTTTTCCGATTTAGCAGTGTCTGTATTTACTCACATTTCCATGACTGGTTATTGCTTCACTAGTATTAATGGCACAACAGTGCAGATTTGTTTGTCAGTTTTCAAAATTGCTGCCACTTGGTTGCTGTAGCAACATAAAGTTCAATTTCACTAATCCAAAACACAATCTGTCTTGGGTTATCATACCAGTTTTTGCAGGCTTGTCTGTCTGCAAATAAAATCACAGTGATGCTTTTGTTCCATTACCAGTTCTCATATCAGACTTTTTTTTAAGGCTGTCTCAGGCCAGGAGTGCTGCTAGCCTGAGGCAGTGGAGGTATGAATGGGTGAAAGAAACGAAGTGGAAATTGTTGTTTCAGCCCAGAAATGGTCCTTTTTCAACACTTGCGTTTGACAATGCTAATACTTCTGTTGTCATGTCAGAGTTGCAGACAGTCTTGCAGAACAATTTCAGAATTCTCTCTCCTTTCAACAAATAAAACAGTAGAATAAGGGAATTGATAACAAAATCAATTAAAAAAGGATACCAGCCGGAATTGAGTATATCGCACTGCCTTCCAACCTGAAGTCTGTGTTCTGTTTTATGTAAACTAAATGTTAATTGCTGAGGTATAAGCCACTTCTTTTTCTTCAACGGTAATCTCTTGTGGCTACTACACTGGCAGTGGCCTATTTACAGATTTTTCCCCATTTTAATTGTTGTTCACCGTAAGGATATATCCTGACCTGCATTTGGTTAGACATGCGGAGAATCAATGTGTGTAGAAATCATATTTGACCACTTACCACAGGAAGAATGAGTCTTGCATAAGCTGCTTGCAAAATAAGTATTGTTAACAATAATTGAATATCATTTTTGCTTGATCAGTCGCCACACAAAGCAGACATGCTGTAGCTAAACCAGCAATGTGAATTTCAAATTGAAGCGTTGGACCTGGATTTTCAAAATGGCAGCCGTACAGCAGCTCAACTCAGTGATCCGATGGTGGCATATTCAAGATTGCAAACATTCTCCTATGCACAAAACTGTGGCAGTCCTCGGTCATCAACGGTTTCAGAAATGAAGTCAAAGAAAGCACAAATGTGGAGGCAAAAATATTAGTAGTCCGCGGACATCAGGGCTGATGAAGAAGTCTTGAATCCATTCATGTCTGACACTGAAGACAAAAATCCATCAGTGGTTTTAGTGCCAGTTCAGTGCTGTTGAGAACTGTGATAAAAGAGCTTGTGGATTACTGAATTTTTCCTTCATCATATGTAATGCCTTCTCCTGTTTGTTAGCCTGCTCACAATAGTTAACTCTCAGAATATACAGGCTTTGCTTTATCATTTTCATTATGGTATTTTGCAGCTTGTTCTTGCACATATTGTCATTATCGGTTGTTATGGCTATATTTTTGTGGCTATTCCATCAGATGTTGTACAAGTGGTACAAGTGTTTTTTTTTTCTGGTTTAAAAAAAATAGCAGCTGCAACTTACAAAACAGTGCAGTTTATGGGCTGGAAATTACGGTATTGGGATAGAATACCCTGTTTAAGAGAACAGGATGCAGAAATTTAGTATTATTAGTAAAGCTTATGTGGTAGTTTTTAGGACCACATGCAATCATGAATTAAAACAAGCAGGAAATATACATTTCACCCTTGTTAATTTGTCCATCACCATCTAAAGTGAACATGAAATAATGTTGAGATTAAGTTCCTGCTAGCCTTAAGAGGCATGCAAGATTCGAAGTTGTTGGAGTACAAGAACATGAAATTAAAACAGATATTCTCATGAAGTTACATTTGAAAGTCACAGACCCTTATGTATGCAGAAAGCATCATGTGTCATATTCTGAACCCATTATAAAGGTATTTTGATTTTGTACCCATTCAGGGGTTACAGAATGCACACGTTTCTCACACAGATGTGAAATCAACACGTATGCAACATTCAGATTAATCTTCCACTTGATAAATAAACAATATTTGGAAATTGAACGGCATTCAAATTGAACTGTGGCTAAATAAGTAAACAATATTTGTATAGTGAAAACTGATGTAATAATCATCAAATGTTGGTGTTTGTCAGGCCTTGCAGTGCGTCATGACTCAAAAACAGACAGTGTGGACATCGCTCCCAATAATCGAGTAGGCACCAAGCGCTACATGGCTCCAGAGTGCTTGGATGAAACCATCAACATGAACCACTTTGAGTCTTTCAAGCGTGCTGATGTGTACTCGTTTGGCCTAGTGTTGTGGGAAATTGCACGCCGCTGCTCCATTGGTGGGATTTTTGAGGATTACCAGCTGCCCTACTATGATATGGTACCCTCTGACCCCTCTCTGGAAGACATGCGCAAGGTAGTGGTCACTGAACGTCACAGGCCTGCCATTCCTAATCGCTGGCAGGCAGTAGAGGTCAGTATATGTTCGTTCTCCATCTTGATTCATTTCCCATTTATTTTTTTCTGACATGATTTGTAATGCACTTTATTGATGCCTTTTTCAGAATTGATGTGTTAGTTTTGTTGTTTTTGTAGTCTTTTTTTATATATACCATTTTTTTTACCTTCCTTTTCCATCTTCCGTGCCTTAACAGTGACAAGTTCCTTGCTGATCACTCTGACTGCCCCATTTATGGCTCTTCCAGACATATGCTGTGGCAGTGCCAGCTTTAGCAGTCCTCGGGGACTGTTGATGTCAGATTGCCATGAGATTCAGGCTGTCCTTGTCAGGTTGCTATGAAAGTGTTCAAGCAGAGGGGGGAAGCCCTACACTACTGCTGAGTCTCTTTGAGAGTGTGCAGTGGTGCCTGCTGTGTGGTTCAGCATATTTTGGATTTCAGAGTGTAGTGGTGTTCAAAAGCAGTTCACACAAGTCTGATGCAAACTCCACAGGTTTGAATTTGGAGGGGAATTCAACTCACATTAGATTTGTCTTGAGAGTCAGATGTGTGAAATGCCAGAGAAGTTTGAGACATGTTTCCATTACTTTTTGGTGACCATGAAGATTTTCATGAGGATGCCTTTGATGCTGTGGAATTGCTTCTTGTTTTGACACTGTATGACAGAATTGCATAATACATTTTCTTCCAAAATGTATACTGGTGTCAGCCAGACCTAAGACTTTCATTGATGCATGACATCTGCAATTATGGTCTGGGAGTTGTTGGGTTTTTTTTTCTTGTGAGTATTCATGAAAAGGGTGAAACAGAATAGGGCAAAAACAGTCATGTTTACAGCACAATGATTTTGATGGCTTTGAAGGTACAACCTCCCACATACCACTTCGTGCTGCTGCACATTGCGTAATAGTAGGGGTGGGCTGAAGAGAGGTTTAGTTTAATTTTTTTTTTTTAGCAAGAGGCTTGTTGCTTCATTTTTTTGTATGCGTGCTTGATTCAATTTTCATATGATTACTTCCTTCAGACAATTCTTATTTGAAGAAAATGATGAATTAGTACAGTGGTAAGGTAAGTGTGGACAAACACATGCTCTTCTCAAATGTGTGCAGAATCAGTTTGTGCAGATTCTCTCACACAGGCACACACACACACACACACACACACACACACACACCACACACACACACACACACACACACACACTCAGAGTACATAGTTAGGATTATGTGTCAACTTTGCAGTATTGATGGAGTTATTCAAATTTTGGGGACCATTTTGAGTTGCATCTTAAAAGTTTATTTGTGTATTGTTTATTTTGTGCAGTCCCTACGAGTGTTGTCGAGGTTGATGAAGGAATGCTGGTACCACAATGCTGCTGCCCGGCTGACGGCCCTGCGTATTCGCAAGACCCTGGCCAGCCTCGCCTCTCAGGAGGACCTGAAAATCTGAACGCACTGGATGCCAGCACAAGGAGAGATTCACAAAGCTTCACAGTGTTAGAGGATGAATGTGCTTGTTGTAGAAGTGACTGAATAACTACTAACTGGCACAAATCCCAAACTTTTGGTGCATATGCCGTGTCGTCTGTAGTAGTGAAGTGGGTCTGTGCTGGGGGCTGTTGAGACGTGCCACTGGGACAGGGCATCGGAGAGGCCTTCTCATAAGGCAGTATTTGCAGTACAGGAGATGGCAGCTGCTGTCTTGTCAAATTCGGGTTGGGAGGGAAAGGTAGGGCCAGACATTTTGTTGTCAAAATACTTGTGGGTGCATAATTGTGTGAGAATGCATACAAGAGAGTGCCAACTTGTACGTGTGTATTGTAAATTTTGGTTTGTGTTTGTAGCATTAATGAAAATTAAACTGACGGAAATTACTTTAAGTGGCTTAGCTAACAGCAGATGGCTCAGGAGGGAGCAAGATGTTTGGAGTACCTAGACTCCCAAGACTTGGGCAAGACCTATGTTGATTTGAAGCTATGAGCTGCACTGATCTGCTTCAGCTTCCAGGGTAGTCGAAACAGACTGGCTCACTCATACCTTGACCTCTGTAAGTCCTTTGCCTGGAGCAGATGGCTATGTATGAGCTTGTGAAGTTGCTTGACCTAGTAGTGGTTTGTCAACAAAGTTTACTGTATCGGTGAGCCTACCAGGGTCACTTTTTAATTCAGGATGACTTGGTTTGAAATAGTAAAGGCAGGCTGACGAAAGGGGGGGTGGGGAGTGGGTGGCTGAGATGTGAGTGGGGGTTTCTGGAGCATGTTACTGTGATAAAATAATGAAAATGTAGGCGCAATTACCTCAGAATTGTGAAAAATGGGCCTAGTTTTTTTTAAAAATCTGTTCTTACTCTTCATTTCTCTTTCTTCTAGTCTTCAGTTCAGGTCCATTCATGATCAGAATTCAAAGAGTAAAAGTATCAGTCCAGATTCAGTTTAGAATGTTTTTTTAAATACGTTAAGGAATGAAACTGGTTATTATTCAAGACAAACAGGACACTGTCGTAAATGTTGCAGTCCATATTTTCAGTCACACAAAGATGCACATGTGCATCTATAGGCAACACACACACACACACACACACACACACACACACACACACACACACACACACACACTCACTCACACTCACACTCTTTCACATGTTCAGCATTCAGTACATTTGATTAAGCTGTCACTCTTGTTACTGATACGGGGTTTGGGGGAGAGATGGGGGGGGGGGGGGGGATGGGGGAAGCTTGATTGAATATATATTCTTCATTCAAATACTTGCATAGGTCATGTTCCGCATATAGTGTCATGTTTCCTCATTTCTTCAACTGATGTTGGTTTGAGCCAGTCCTACCCTTGTACCTCGGCACAATTTCTAATTTTTTTGTTTTGTTTTGTAATGTTTATCATGTTATGTTTAGATTGATTGTTCTGCGTTAGCACCAGGAACGTTTATGTGCACACCACATTGTTATGTTTACTATCATAGTTAGGATCATTCGCAGAGAGTGTATTGCTGTACATCAGTCTCAGGATTGATTGTTTTACCTTTTCTATCTTCCTGTTTTCATTTTCAGTAAGGTCTTTTATCATAGAAATTTTTTTTTTTTTGAAACTCTGCTGTGTTTGGGGGCATGTACCATTTTTTTGGGTTTCCCTTGAGACGTTTTACATAAAGGAATGGACTTTGGTGGGGGAGGAGGGGGTACTGGGTGTGGCCAGGATATATTGAAAAAGAAAGGTGGCAAGTTTTGAATTGAAATGTGCACATGCATAAGTGCACACACATCTACACATACACACATTCAAACGCACATTGATTGCAATGTTTTTCAGATCATCTCAGGAAGATAATCACAGGAAAGTGGTCTGTTGAGGGTACAGGCATTGTGACTGGAGACTGGGAACTTGTACAAAGCCAATAGTTTGTTTGACTGATTACCACATTAAATTCTATCCATACATTTTTCTGAAGTTCATTTACTGCTGCTTCAGTACATTCACTTGAAGCCAGTGTTCTGTGAACATAAAAAGAAAACAGCAGAAGTATTGGATATTTAGTAGGACAAGTGAAGAGGTGATAGTAACACCTTTGAACTTTCTTCACTGTGGTATCCAAATGGCACAGATGAATGTTACAAGAGCTTGGAATCTTTGTGTTGCTAGTTCATGGTAAATTGTCGAGATGATGAATTCGAGGTTGGCATTAATGGTATAAAGAGTTCTTTACCAGGAAGCTTGGAGGCTTTGTTTGTTTGTTTTTTTTACATCAGTATCCCCCATAGATGCTTTGCATTCACATATATAGGTTGGCTTATAACAAGCTGCAGAAGTTGAATATACAGTTTCTTTTTTTCTTTTTTGTGTAATGTTTTTCACTAGGCGTTACTAGTTCAAGTAAAGTATCTACGGTGATAGTGGCATGGCAAATGTTTTAGCATTCACTTAATTTAACAAAAGAATAGATGAATCCTAAATTTTAGCTCTTGTGTTTCAATCAAAATATCAATGAGATTAACATCTGTTTTTGATTTGTAATATAATTTTCCTTTATTTAGAAAAGGAATCTTTACTGTCTGGTGTACAAAAAATTGTATTACTTGTTTATGATGGACATGGTGCAATGAGCACTGTACTGCTGTTGCATGTGACAGAGTGATGGTATACTGTTTATCAGTAACATAGGTGCCAGAACGCCAGAGGATGACATGTGATGAGAAAATAGCGATGTGAAATGACGGTTGATTGTCTTTGTTTCTTTCTTCCAGTCCTTTGTTGTTTTAAAAAGAATTTTAGTTACGTCCAGTCCCAGTGTGGTCTTCAAGTCAGTTGGGGTATGGACAACATGACAGTTTTTGTGTTTCAGTGGAAATGTTTTAAACAAAAATTATGGACATTATTTCTGGAAATGGAGGTAGAAGGGGGGTAGGTGGGTGTGTTTGCAAAGCTTTCTATTGTCTGTTTCCTTCATGGTAAAACTATTGATCTTAATAGGCTTCTGTTGTCATTACAGCCAAGCGTATTTTCAAATATACACGCACCCTTCAGTTCTTTGCCAACCATCTCACCAGCCTGCATTATAGTATGCACATGTATGCATGGTCTTGTCACCGCAACCAAGTTCAGAAACAACGTTAACCTTCAGAACCTACTTCATGTCTGTGGCGAAAAGATTAACTGGAAGGTGAAAATGGTTTCAAGGCACTTAGAGATCACAGATAGGAAAATTGAATGGGAAAATCCATTTGCATTGACAGGGTTGATGTTGACAGCTGAAACTAGTAAAACAATGAACATTTTCTTTGAAACGGTCCTCTGTGCTCAGCTGGGCTGTAAAGATAATACAACAGTTTGACATCTTCTAGCATGGGAATAGAGATTCAGTGGTTGAGTGCAGAGGCAGCGGTAAATGAAAAATGACTGGAACATGAAAACTACTCTTGTTTTGCTGAGAGTAAATTACTGTTATTCTTACTATCTCGGTACAGGTGCTGACCTGGTAAGACTGTGCAGCATGGAACAAGCATGGTTTCTGTCAGTTTATTTCTAAGGGTTGTAGACTTTCCATTCTATGCACACTATCAAGGAAATGGCGTACTGTGTGCATTTGTTTTTCAAAGATTCCTCTCAAGAAAAATTAATATGTTTTATTGGCTCTGAAGAATGAAATTCTGTGGAAAGCAATAGGAAACGGGTCTATGGTAATGAAGAATTAAAGTAATGAGAAAAAAAATCCCTGGCACAGTTCCAAAAAGATTATGCAGAAAAAACAACTAAATGGGTAAGAAATTTGTTTGGCCTCCTGCGGATATCAAGTACTGACGAGATTTCTTTCTTTCTTTTTTTCTTTTCTTTTTCTTTTTTTTACATCTCACGTTTGGATAGAAAGCATTTAGAAATTAGAATATATTATTTTGAATAGGACAGTGGAATTTTCAGAACTGACATCTGAAGAATTTTGTTTTCTTCAGGATTTGGAATTCTTGACATAGTTGAATAGAAGCTTGGTTTCCTCAAAACGGATTTTTCACTCATGTAATCATCACTTGGACTGAGATCAGGGTTTGAATATGCATATCACCCATTGCTTCACAACATTGTTGGAGAATGGGCCAAAGTCGTTTTTTCCTCTGATTCTTTATTGTAATTTAAAAACAAAACAAACATTCAAAGACCACATAACTGTAAGAAAATAGGAAATACAAGCATACACACTGAAGCATGCATATTCTTGCACACATAAATGCGCGTGCACTCGGATACACACACACACACACACACACACTTGCACGCACACGCACATACATACACACACACACACATGTACTCACACATTGGAATTAACCTCATTGCTACCTCAGAATAACTTGAATGAGATGCATGTAGAAAGATACATCGTGTAGAAAATGGCATCAGTGTAACATTTTTGGTCATCTTTGGACTGACTCTAGATGACATTACTTTCTCTAGCCATTTATTTTCATGTTGTGATAAGCATATATATATATTATCATTGATCATGTAACCACTGTCTGTTTCTTCATTTGAAAGGGTGGTGTAAGAGATGAAAAAATGTGTGTGTGAGTGAACATGAAGAGTGTTTTCAAAACCATTTCTATTATTGTACATGTTTCTGATCAAACTATGCTCACAAATCCAGCCAGTCCAGAACTGTCACAGTAAGTTTGAGTGGCTTGATTCATCGTTTTGATGCCTGGGGTTTTGACATCATCATCTAACGATTTGTAGGCTGGTCAGCTATTTATGCACATATCTTTTGTAGTTCTAGGTTATTGGTGCACAGTGTGACTTAAGAGCGGAGTTTAAGGCGCAGTTAATAAATGTTCTGAATTTCAAGTACTTGACATAAGTTTTTCAGGTGGAATTAGCTATGTATATGCAGAATCAGGAATTGCCTAAAGATTGCAGAAACTGAATTTGGCTTGGCGGTTGTTTGAAAATGGGAATGTTTAAAGAGCAGAGAGAAAAAGAGATCAGAGTGCTTTTTTTTTTTTTTAGCTTTTGTGGGACTGTGACTGAATAAGACTTAATGGTGGGAAAGTAAGCAACTAAAAAGAGAACAGTACAAAGCAGAATGCATTTGTACACACGCAGTGATGCTTGCACAATGGACTGTTTGAAAGCATTTATTTCAACAAGGCTTATTTGCTGCATTAAGTTGAGCAACAGTGATGTAAATGACATGTTTGCTTTTAATTCTTTCCCCATCACATAAATAGTTGATAATTTGCCTGTACATGGATGTAAGTATGTATATATTCAAGTATGTATGTATATAAATGTCCCAGCTTTTTAAAAAAAAAAAAAAAAAAAAAAAAAAAAGGAGGGGGCGGGAGACAATAAAACATAATGCTGTACATATTGTATATTGATTTTGTAAAAATGCATTGTTAGTCGCTTTTTTTTTTCCCAGTGCATGTAAGTTCTAGAGATAACATTAGTCACAATGTGGAATTGAAATTGAGTTGGAATGTTTTAGTTTGTTCAAGTGGTAATCATGCTTCATTGCTCTCTTCAGTAGTTTGAATGGTACCCAGAGATTCTATCTGTCTGTTTTTTGGAGAACTATGGTTGTCGGCATGCTTCAAGAGTTGTTCGTTCCCTTACCCCCCTTCACTACTGCCTGGCTGCCCCTCGTCCCACATCCTCGCACCTCACCATATTCTTCAGACTTTCATCTGTATATATACGCGAGATCATGCAAAAGCAGGTCACTTAGCAAGTAGCTCTTGTGAGACGGAGATGTGCTACAAACCTGTGTGGTCAGATTAGCATTTATATACTCTTTCTCTCTCCTTACCATTCTCGCTCTCTCCCGGTTTTTTGTTTTGTTTTTGTTTTTTGGATTGTTTGCTTTTTTGTTGTTTTTGTTTTGTTCTGATTGTAGTGGTGGGGTAGGAGTAGGCAAAACACGGTGGAGTGTTGTGCTGTAGAACAGGTTGAAAGCAGCAGTGAATTAATACCAAAGAAAACGTATTATTTGTGGCATCCACTGGTGTGTGCACTTTGTCGCAGTCTGTGTGGTCGTGGTGCAGAGTTTGTACATGTGGCTGTGAATTGTTTCAGCAGAATTAGTGACTTTGTATTGTTTCTGTGGAATTGATACTTCTGACGATTGTCTTGGCATTTTGTATATTGCTGCATATGCCTTTGGTTTTCTCTTAAACAATGTTGCGGAAGTGTCATGTGTATCGTAAAGTCGGCATATCTACTTGTGGCACCTTGTAATCCTGTTCTGTGATTGTAACATTTGTAGGCAAATCTAAGTGGGGAGGGGGAGGGGGGGGGGGGGGGTTAGCACTAGTAACTTAGTGTTGAGATCTTTTGTCTTAACCTTTTCATGTCTTTCTCTTGTCAGTTGTCCTGCAGATTTCATTTTCAGTGCTGTGACTACCTCATTTGAAGATGGGATATGTTTCATGACATATCTAATGAAAAGTGTCATTTCTGATCCCTGAAGTGAAATATAAAGGTGAAGCTCTTGCTGCTTACCTGATGAGAACAGAGATGGATATATGCTGCTTTTCAGATCATGAGAATTTTTTATATTTACACACACACACACACACACACACACACACACACACACAACACACACAGACATGTACACACACACACACATATATATGTATATATATATACATATATATTTATACACACTCATACATATTCACACACACACACAGAGATATGCACACACACATACTTCCATACATACAAGCCTTTGCACATATACTTATGCATGAGCGCGCACACTCGCTTGCACACACACACGCACATGTATATGTATGTACGTGTTGTGTGTGTACACACAAATCTTTGGTCTTACAGAGGATATAACCACTGAAGGCAGGCTGTTGAGTTACCATTCTCTTATTGTTTTGACTCAGGAAAACTAGGAACTAAGGGTGTAACAATCAGTATTATGTCTGCCACTTCAGGAAGAGTAGACCATTGCTGTGGAAATTTTTTTTTTTTTTAATCCTCTCAGCCATGGAATGGAGGACTGATATGAAAATTGCTCCGAATTGGTTTCAGCAGCGCCATGAAAACTGTGACTTAACTAGTCAGCTATGTAATAGCCAGTCACTGGACAAGAGGAAAGGTTAGGCAGGGAGCAGAGAAATCTGTGAAGGCTGGCATGCTAGGGTGGATGCTGTGTGGTAATACCCATTGAAGCAAAAGAGGATTAGGAAATTGGTGAGGTGTCTTTGACTTAACTGGGTTGATTTCAGCGGTCCTGTTTCCATTTCTTTAGAGGTCATGGCAGCTCCTTTCACTCGGTACCTTACTTTGCATACGGCAGACAGGTTAAGTTGATAGTGTTGTATTTCGATAGGTTATGTGCAGCTGCAATGGGGCTGTAGCACATAGCACATGCATGTGTGTGTACCTGCATGTGCATGCATGTCTGACTGTTCCAGGCTGCAACCAATTTATCACAAGGGTGAAATCAAATGAAGAATATGATGCAGCTACAGTTCAAGCGTAACTTGCAGGTCATACTGTTACAGATTGATTTATCTTTGTCAAGTTTGTGTGAATGATGCAGACAGACAGACATACATATCTATATTTGTGTATGTGTGTACAATATATATATATATGTGTGTGTTTATATATATATATATGTGTATAAACATACATACATACATCTATATATACATATGTGTGTATATATATATACATATGTGAGAAAGATTACTTCTGTGTACATGTGTGTGTGAACTTCCTTTGAACCCCTCTTTTCATTCAACATGAAGCTTTGTGAGAAAGTGTATCAGTACGCTTAGTTACAAACAAGTATGTTGGTATATGATCCAAGAGAGCAAAAGCATCACAATGTTGTTGCCAACAGTTACCAGAACATTTCTCTTCCAATTCTCTCTGTCTTATTGTTTTTCTCTCTCACTCTGTTTTTTTTTTTCTCCCTTTTTTTTTTTGTCTTCTTTTTTTCCAATCTGTCCAAGTTGGTCAAGCAGCAGAAATGTTAATATTGTTTAAAATGTTATTCTTGTCTCTTTTCCCTCAGGAATGTTTTGACTTAATCATAACCTTATAGCATGACTTTGTTGACACTTGAATCTGTACATGTAATAGAAGAGATGGTTTAGCATTGTAGTGCTGCGTAAAATTTGATCTATATGTGCAGTAGAAGAAAGCCTGACCTTGTTTTCCCCTTCACTGTGTCAGTGAACTAATTAACTGTTTACCCCATTTGGAATTAAGGAAATAAGTGGGTAGGGTTTTTTGTTGTTGTTTTTTTTGTTTGTTTGTTTTTTTTTAGGTGGGGGTGGGGGATGGTTTGGCATGAATTCATGTGTCTGTTACTATAAAAACAAGATTTTAGACATTTGAGCAATAATGATAATTTCACTTGTACTTCGACACGAGACCATGAGAGAGAGTGTGAGTCTTTCCATCATTTTGTGATGCAACTCCCTAATGTGCTGACGCGTTGTCACAGCTCTGCATTTGGAATAAAAGCAGACGAATTTTCCTCTTTTTTTTTTTTATCAGTTCCTAAAATGTTTCTCCGAAATGTAAGTGGTATTTATACTTACGCATTGGTGACAGATTTATTTGATGAATTGGAATTCCTGTTCATCGATACTTCAGTGACTGCTTCATGCTTTGTTTCAAGTGCCACTGTGTCCAGATCTGCCGATGTGTTCTGGGAATTTAATAGCACTTTACTGAGCTGCTCAGCAGCAATGTCGGAGCCTCACAGCTGTTGCGAAAATGATGCATGGCACAAAGACAGCTGACCCGTTCAAACAGGCTTTATATTGTGGAACATTTGTCTCACTTCCTGTGATGTGGCCAAACGTTTTTTCGGCAGTGCACAAAGACTGTCTCCCTACTTGGGCATGAATGCCTGCGGAACAGCAGCATTCTTCACAAGCGCAGAGGAGTGTGTGATGCAACAAATAGCCACTCCACAGTTGCCAGCTACAATCTCCAGTTTGGAAAGACTTTAAACGGAAGGCAAAGGAAACAGAACCAGCGGGAACACTTTTTTGTTATCATCAATCCCATATGTAACTGATGTATCGAGACCTTGCATTATAAACTAGTTTCAAGAGATACTCTGTGCCATTGGGTAAAAAGTGTCATGAACCTTACTGGAATAGTCCCATCAACATTCACCCCTCACTCTTCCGGAACAGCCATGTCTCAACAAAAATTCTTGAAGGATAATATTGAGCACAGCTGGAGCACCTTTGACACCTGTTTACAACAAACTGGTCGTAAAAGAAGGGTGTTTTGGTACAGCACTACTTCAGGGACGCTGACAAGGTGACTTGCGTTAGACGTCTGCTATCTTTAAATTCTTGCATGGCCTTGTGGCGGAGTACAAGAATGTGAAATTCTGCAGTTATCAAGACAAAATTTACCTGCAAGGTTCAAGAAGAATTTTACAGACTTGTACGAAGGCACAAGCATATGTGCCACGCCTGTTGCGCTCACACCATAAAGCACCAGTAACAGCACACTACTGATTAATAGTAATTACCCACCAGGATGATCTGTTGTGACAAAGTGGCCATGTCACTTTTCAATCTGACGGAAATACTTGCACTCTCTTGCATGATCTGGTGTCTTCGAACAGGTCCTTGAAGTTCCACATAAACCTCACAGGTAAGTTTGTTATAATTGTAGAATTATTATAAGGGGAGCCCTGAAATTGGCTTCTTTTGCAGTGCAGTTTTGTTTGAAAGTCAAGTCTCTAAAGTATCAGATGTGTCCGTCAGTTCAAGAGTGGATGCTGACCAATATGTTACAGACTTAATTTGAATATGGTTTGTTTTATGTTGATGTCTCGAGTTGATGTGAGGTTTAGGGGAATAGTGCTCAGTGGTTGAATTCATGACCATCTTTCCTGTGGAAATGAACGCGAGCATGTGGTCTTTTCAGTTGGACTTGGTAGATGGTTGTACCTACTTTGAGAATGTGTCACTTTTGAGGAGAATCATTGTATCTGTGGGTCATGTGGTGAATACTATGAAATTTTATACAAAGATTGCTCTTGTCATGCTTTTTTGGATAACATCTTTGTTCAGATTGATGCTGTCAACATCACAGCTACTTTTTTATCTTTAAGCGCAATTAGTTCTTTAGCTCTTTTAGATCGTTTATGCATTTATTTGATCACGGAGTAAGGGGCACTGTCAATACACTATTAGCATGAGAATTGCCACTTTGGAATGATCAGAAACAGCAAAACTAGAAATGCCTTGTTATTTGTTTAACCTTTCTGAAGTTTGATCATCTGTGTTTTTTCCTCTCCATTTGCTTGTTGGTCAGAAAAATGGAAGAATCACCAGTTTTATCATTGGTTTGGGCTGCATCTTTTGCCTGCAAAAAAGTCGTGAACAAAGTAGTAATTGTCGGTGTTTGGTATTTGATTTTCTTTGGGTTTATTTCTGCTGTTGGTAAAGCATTTGTGTCCTTGATCCATATGTATATAATCAACTTGAGGGTCACTTCATGCATGAGATTTGGTATCATGTGTTCTGTCACTTCAACATGTCACTTTAAATGTATGTTGATGCATAGATTTTATTACTGTGAGCAGGAGCAAATATTTAACCACTGATTGGCCACATCCTAAAGCAGAACATAGATGGATTGTGTTCTGCCTGTTATCAGTAATGATGTTTTTCTACGAACGTGTGGTCCTAAATGTTCACTTTGCTGGTGTCATTACAAGTGGCTGGATCAGTCTGTTGCAACTCTGTTGCAGAGTAATAGAATATCGCTGAGTAAATCTATCATTAACACATGAAAGTTGCTAGGGCAGAAGGAGAACAGACAAAACTAGTGTAATGAAATAGATGTGGAAAAGAACAAAACTGAGAAACCTATTTTTTTGTGTGTAGAACTCAATTACAATTGATGTGCGATGTCTTCTACTTTTACTGGAATGCAGTTTGTTTCAGTCCAAAGGAGTTGGCTTTAAGGTTCAGAACTGATGTTTTGCCATTGTTCCTGCGATTCCATGGTTGCAGAAATCACAGAGGTAGTGTACTTTAGATTTACACTTGGCTTGGTGTAGTTAACAACAAAACTAATGAATCTGCAATATCGAGGAAACTTGCCAGCATTTTTTTTGTTGTTGTTCAGTTATCTTGATAGGCAGGCAGAAAACTAACTATATTGCTGGATCATTTTTGTGTTTTTAAGCTTGTTCTTGTACTTGTTACATCAGTCCGGTTGTGCATCTAAAGTTGTACGTATTCATTCAGGTTCTGTGCATCTGTTCAAGCACTCATCTTGGCATGTTGTTTTGTTGTAGCATGTAGTTGTTTTGGCAGTCGCCTAGTGGCATGTTCATCATGTATGTTTAGTTACAGGGACATGTACAAATACGGGTTTGTAGGGCATCAATTTCAACTGTTCAGATCACTATGCTGTTTTCTTTCAAGTTTCAAATTGGTTTCTTGCTATTTTCTCTTCTTTTTTTTTCAGTGGGGAAAAAGTACTGTATATGCTGTACATTCTGTGGTTACCAATGAAATGGTTTGCATATGGACTGTACATTCTACAGTTATCAGGTGTGGAAGGAGATGATTTTGCTGCATTAATTTTTGTATTATACCGGTGAGCTCATACTTCTCATGTGGTGGTGGTTGGAGGACTGTTGCTGTGAATAGAAGTGCTGCTAGTGAAAGAAATCGCTGTCAATGTTCATTTTTGTCATCAAGGGTCACGGAAGATGGCAGAACTGGTAACATGGGAGTAGACTCATTCTGTTGGTGATAAGCAGGAAGCTTTCGATGTAGGTGATAAATGTCAGAATATACCTGTTACATATGAAAGTTTCAGGGTAATTTAGTTTCATTTGGAATTTTTTTTTAATGTATTCTTTGTATGGCTGGCTATCTGAAAACCATAAATGCCTGTTGATTAGTTTATGCTCTCTGCCTTTTGTTTAGTTGATGCTGTCCCTTAAACTTGCTGCCGCTTCAATCATGCTGGAGACTGAGTTTGCAATAACCCGTACTCTGATTTTTAGACATGTAACTGTGCAGATGCATGAGATGTCAACAAAGCGGTGAATTGAGTCAGGAAAGGAAGTATTTTGTTCTTGTCTCTCAAAAATACTACCAGCTGTCTTCTCACATTCTTTCTTCCTTTCATGCATTTTGTCTTATTCTCACTTAAACAGCTTTGAAACCTCAATCTACAACCGTCACTAAAGTCTAATTTTGAACGCTCAAAATATGCAGAGACGTAACAAGAGCTTGACTGCACTATAAAACAGACTTGAAAGTTCTCAACATATTAGCATGAGGGGGGATGGGTACTTGATTTTGCTTTATGTTACAAAAGAAACAATATTACTAGGGTGTAAGATTACCCATCGCAGATTATCTGTTTGACTTAAAAGAAAAAAGAAATTTTGTTATGAATGGTCCTCTTATTTTACCTACTTTTGTGTTTTTTTCTGTTATTGTTTTTCTGCAGTTGTTGTGACGCATTGGTCTTGTCTTTTATCCTTGACAACGTTGAACCACATAGAAGCATGGAAATAACTCGAAATATGGTGGATATTCTGCATGCATGTGTGATCTGTTCATAGTACCATGGTTGAAAGGATTTGATTTTGTTGTTGTTTGATTGCTGGATTGCTTGTTGTTGGGGATAGTTCATCATGTTTCTGTTGCCCATTCACCCTGTTTCCCCACATGGGGTAAGATGTTCTGAACACTCTGTTGTGGCAATGTGGACATCACACTGTGAATAGTTAGCGGAAGTGTGAATTGTACCAGTGGTGATGTTGGTGTCGTGCTGCTGTTGTATACATGTGGGTCATGTTTGTGGAGCATGCCTGTGATTGATTGAGAGACCCTAAGAAAGAGAGAAAGAGTGTGCCATTCTTCATCGTGTTTGATCAGGCATTAAATGTGATTTATCTTTATGAAGTTGCTGGAGTTTTTTGTTTGCTCGGGTGACTTTTTCTTACTTAATGAAAAAGCGCTCTGAGTGTATGTGTGTGTGTGTGTGTGTGTGAGCGTGCGTGTCGTGTGTGTGTGTGTTCACTATTTCTGTGGCTCTCTCCCCATCCCTCCCTTTCCCTCTTTCTCTCACACACAAAAGAAAGAAGTAAAAGTATATACTTAACTATTTCTGGACGTTAGGGATAAACAACAACATGTGTTCCCAAAACAGAATTATAATTGGTCAATAAAACGTACTTGTTAGATGATTTAACCCTGTTGCATTCACAAACCTTGCACAGAAACTCTTACTAGCGTTCATCTTTTGCAAGTAAAACATAGTTCCCCCAAGTACATACAGTCGCGTTCAATACTGCTGCACATCAAAAATCGTATTTGGCACGTTTAGTGGTTCTGCTTTGCTTCGTAAGCCAGTCGGTATGCACAATGTGCATGTGGTGTGTAACTAAACACTTTCTTGTTGAATGATCAAGTTAAAATCAGGATGACGACATGAAATTAGTCAACAATTATGATCTTATATCCAGCACACGCATTTTTGTGAGAAGTTTTGAATCTGTTGGGATCTGACCCTGTCCTGGTGCTCTCACCATCACAGTGGTCGTTTAGATTGCCGCGTGTGTCTGCAAATAACTTTCGCCATCTGCTCGTCGCATGTGTCGGGGAAATAACCCCTGCCAGCTATGACTTAGGCCATGCTTAGCCATAGTCTTTCGCAATGCGTATCTTTTCATTTCTTCCACCGCCTTTTGAACACAAAATGCCCAAGCATAAATAAGCACAAATTAGTCTGATTGGTTTTGCATTCTCTGGAAGTGAAGGCTCCATTTGTAGCTCAGAACTGTTGAAGCCTACCACAACCAGTGCTTCTATCAGCCATTACTTCCTCTACAATGCCGTCAGCAGCTTTCCCCGTCACTCTCTATATCGGTATCTTCTTCTACAGCTTCATCACCAATACACCTCTGCAACATCCAACTCCACATCCTCCTCCAAACATTCATTAAGTTGTCAGAAAATATCTTTCTTCCTACAAACTTCTGTTCAATGTCTCTGTTCTTAGCGGCCATGCTGATTTCTTTAAGAACTATGTCAGAATGATTGTTCCAAGTCTGCGACTTCTCTTACGATGGAGTAGTGCGTGCTGTCTTTAATCAGCACTGGCATCATTGACTATGTCAGATTTTCACAGGAACCTCCTTGTACAGTCTGTATAGCGAGGCCAAGTTGGTGCATGACAGGAAAATCCTACAGCAGGCATGGGAAAGGAGCAGCTGACCGAGACTGGTTTGAACATACGGGTAATGTCGGGCGGCTGGAGTGAAGAAAGCAAGAGGGTTACGAGCAAATAATTTTGACATTAGCATACACTCTCGCTAGATTACACACACAGCTGCATATTCCTGCCCCCCCCCCCCCCCCCCCCCCCAGGCTAGAAAATTAAGAGAGCTTTAATTAATCATTCATGAAGTAAGGTCACGTATGCTTTCATAGCCTGGATTAACTTCAAGGATACACGTCAAAATAAAACATGAAATTAGCCCACCGTTTCCTCGTATCAAACAGAAGACTATCTTGCGCTTTAAGAATAAGATGTGAATAGTCCAGTGGGTGATTAATGACACTTTCAGCGAGAGTGGCAGACCTGTTACCAGACGCTCCAAGACAAATACTTCAAATTGCAAGGGCTACCATTCACAAAAGATGGAAGTTTTTACCGACAGCGAAAGATTGAGATGAAGCAGATGAAAATACAGCGTCGCGCAGTACAGGGTACGACCACGCAATCATGATTGAAGATGTTAGTGTTTGTAAAAGGCAAATATTTTGTACTAGCCTTCTACGCCGGCTTCAACAGGTCTATCACATGCCTCGGCACATCCAGTCCCAAAGTCAGCATCTACACCACCAAGGCAGGTGTTTGTTGTCTGTAGGACGAAACCCTAGGGAGAACTTGACAGCAAAAGGTAATCAGAGAAGAAACCTTCCTCAGACAACCGTTTCGGCCTGAACTTGCGCTCTATGGGGGCTGGGCCGCATCCAGATCTTGACTCCCAGATGCCCTTCTGCTGCAAACCTTTATTTTTCCCTGGCGTTGCAGGGATTCGAACCCGCAACTTTTGGATGGGTAGACGTCTCAAAGCGTGGCTTTTCTTTTCCTCTTCTTTTTTTTTTTTTTTTTGACTCTTGTTTTATTTAGACGGATTTCTTACCCTCATCGCTATTAGATACCTGTTCCAAGTTGGGAAATTTAAACCTTATGAAGTTCACTTTTGTTCTTCCTTTGCCAGATCCAGCTGGAACTCTTTTCGGCTGCCTGTGCTGTTCGGCTCTGGGTTCTGACCCTCTTTATACCAGGAATCCCGAAGTGTTCCACAAGAACAAAGGCTGGTGAGCTTGCAAATCCCTTGCTCCAACCTCTAGTGCGTGGCCTTCGGCCTGGAAGCCAGATTCCCTCAAGCTGTTGGCTAGACTGGCATACTTCTCAGTTTTGTAGACGTGAGCTTGCTCCATTCTGCTTTCATACGGCACAGTGAGTTCGATCAATATCATTTCTTTTAATGAACCTGAGTAGAGAACAATATCCGGTCTCATGCCACTCTTCTTGATGATCTCTGGATGGTTCTCCCATTCTGGGAGGTCTACATTCCTAGTCATCCACTCCATCCGGTAAACCCGGCTTCCATGCTCTTGATATCATAGCTATTCTAGACCATGATTTATGGCCTCCTGCCGTGTAGAACTTCGTTGCTGGGCGTCAAGTGGCATAGAGCCTCCTCTGGCAGTACAAACTACATGTGCGATCTCCTTGAGCACTTTGTTGCGCCTCCATGTGTATCGTCCTCGGGTTAGCGCTTCTCCGCATTAACTCAGGACATGTTCCACTGTTTGTTTGCCGTGGCAGTGGACACATAGGATCATCTAATTTTCCCCATTGGACCAGATTTGAATTCGAAGGCAGGAGGTGATATAAATATCTGAGGTTGAAGCTGACTCTGAGAGGTGCCATGTGGTATACGTCGTTTCAGCTGACACTGCTTTGGTGTGCGTTTTCCACGTATTCCACTGTCCTTGTTGGCCGTGATGGACTGCCTTCTGGATTCTCTTGGCACCCTCTTCTTTCTTCGGCTCCTATGTCTCTCTTTCATCTCTTTTGCCTACACATCTGGTGTATGCTGTGAGCGGCAAAACTGAACGCTGGCTAGCCTCTTTGGCTCAACCTTAATACCCATGTCGTTCACGGTAGCACACTGGTTGGACTCTAATGTTTTAATAATAATAATAATGAGGAAAATTTCTATAGCGCCCATCCTAACAACGCAGGCTACAGTGCGCTTTACAAGTTTTAACAATTCAACATCTAAAAATATTAGCAGACAGACGGACAGACAGACACACAAATTTCTGCATTCACGAGTCATAAACATACACACACGCATGCATGCACACAGCACACTCGCGCGCGCGCGCGCGCACACACAACACACACACACACGCGCGCGCGCGCGCGCGCGGACACACACACACAACACTGGAACATAATGTTGCATACATAAACACACTATATGACCGGTGAACAGCTCATTCGTACACGAGCAAAGTGTGCAAGTGACATGTAGTAATTCAGTGATATTTCAGGTGGTATCCTGGTATCCTGCAACTGGCGTTTGAACAGATACGTTTTCAGCGCGGACTTGAAAGTCGGGAAGGAGGAGACCGCAAACTCCTCTAATTCGAGGAGTGTTTACGCACAGAAAGTTTAACCAAAGCAAGGCACTGTACGTTATGTATACTTAATAGCAGGCTTTTGTGCATAGCGGTTTTAAATGTAATGTTGGCACAAAGAAATCCTTTTCAATAGACACTACTAAAAATGATCGCTCATAAGGTATAACTGAAATGAAAATTTTGGAAAGAAACTATAAGTAATAATTTGTAAAAGTTTCATTCCTCTTTGAAAATATCCCGGAAATCAACAGTCACACTCAAAGAAAATTCACCCGAGATTGATAAAACGTGGGAAACTATTTCCCCTTAGCAACTGGCGACATCTACACGGCCACCAAGTGCAGTAACTCTATTTGTGTGTGGATAAGCTGCGCAATGACAACCCTGAAAAATCATTGTATGACCAGCTAGGCTTAAATGATACTGAAAGTGCTTCGTATACTCCCTCCACAAAGAAAATTAATCATTGTACGGCCAGCTAGGCTTAAATGATACTGAAAGTGCTTCGTATACTCCCGTCACAAAGAAAATTAATTCGTATGTTGGACACTGTATTCATTTGCGATTGAGTTTTCCTTGGAAAGTTTTGAATGTAGCGACGTCAGAGTTGAGTCCCTCAACAAGTGCGTCAAGTTTTAGACCATTCGGTAACAACAGACTAGCCGTATTGTCATGGTGATATTATCTGAGTGTAGACTTCATTTGTCAATGACCCATTACCTTAAAGGCAAGAAAGGCGATGCCTGTAGGGGTCATACGTCATAAGCTAAAAAGAAGAGTGAATCGAAGGGGCAAGGGGCGAGGAAGGCGGCAATGAGGAATGAGGCATGTGGACAGATTCAATGACAAACACACACGCGCGTGCACACATACTCAGTCACAACAGGTACCCAACACACACACACACACACACACACACACACACACACACACACACACACACACTTTATATAATGCATCCTAAGCACACACACACACACACACACACACACACACACACACACACACACACACACACCACATGCATATCTCAGAGAGAGAACAACAACAACAACAAATAGCTTCGTAAAACTTGGAATTGTAGATGACATGTTCAATACTTTATTTACAAGTGTAGATTTATAGAACCACAACAGCATTTTCACTTGATTCTCAGTGAAACATACATAATGCAGTCAATACATATGTACAAAAACAGAATTGAAAAGTGACAAATTACACAGAAACAAGCTGCATAGTTCGAATTAAACACGTGTAAGATTTCTCTCTCTCTCTCTCTCTCTCTCTCTCTCTATATATATATATATATATGTTGGTGTGTGTGTGGTGAGAGAGAGAGAGAGAGAGAGAGAGAGAGAGAGAGAGAGCGTAATCAATGAATGTGTTCGGTAATGAATACATTTTAAATAATCGATTCAATAGCTGCATACTAATCAAAAAATGATAAATGAATAAAAACGCAATATACAATTGTTCATTCACGACTTGTCATGACATGGTTTGAAATGTACTCTTACCCATTCTATGAAATTTTATTTTGATGCGTTTTGTCCACAACGAAAGAAGGTGAGGCAATTAACAAACAAACAAACAAAAATCATGGGCATATCATCCACCCTGGCTGGAGAGTTTCCTTGTACTTGCAGACGCAGAGCTGTCAGAAGTGAAAACAAAGAAAAGAAATAGACCACAACAACCTATTTGCAGTTCGCTTGACTACTTCAAGGTAGTACTCAGGGTGGTGGTTCAACGGAGTGACAGACACTCTCGGCAGAATGAACCACGTGTGTTGGGACAGGGAATTATCTGGTGACTGTTCCACGTTCTGCTTGCATTCAGGTTCAACAACATCCACACACATTTCTGAGGTGACAAGGCCGAATGACGTGTTCATTCCACAAGAGTGGGAGTGTAGGGACCTGTCTAACACTACGCCGATATCACCAGGATGACAACGGGGTTAAGATGAGATGAATACCCAAAATGCCAGTCTTTGTGCCGGGCAGTCGTGGAACTGATTCAAACGTGCACAGCTTGCTGCAGTGAAGTTTGTCCCAAACAGCTTCATCTGCTCAAACAGAAACTGTCATGTGTGAGGAAAATGGTGAGACAGAAAAACACATGCGAACAAAGGGAGATAAAAAAAAAAAAATTAAACGCAAAGAAAGGTGGGAGACACAAGCGGGAGAAATAGAAGGTAGAGGGATTGGGACGGGGGATGGAGAGATTACTGGGTCAGAGAAAGAGGCGGTTTTGACACGGGGGAGGAGGGGGCGGGGGCAGGGGACAGGGGGAGAGGATGACGGAAGACACAGACGGGACTAGACAGGGATGTACGGATGTGAGAATCGGGTTGTGAGTGGAGAGGGGGGAGGCGGGGGAGACAAACGGAGCGCAGACAGTTTGATACAGAGAGAAAGGAGAGACAGACTTGGAGAGAGACATGTGTCCACTTCCAAGGATTTTACTGTAGCTAAAAGGGCTAAGCTGAAATGGACTCACCCCATTCGATAAAAAAGAAAAGAAAAGGAGAAGGAGAAGAGGAGGAGAAAGAAGAAGAAGAAGAAGAAGAAGAAGAAGAAGAAAATGATGGCGATGATGATGATGATGATGGTAATGATGATGATGATGATGATGATGATGATATGATGATGTAGAAAGAAAGAAAGAAAACTGATCAAGCTGGCATAACACATCACCTCACGTGGTCCAATATTTGAACTAATCGGGCTCACTGGACAAACTGCATGCGGCCTTCTCAGACCTGATGTGTCCATTCTGACAAACTGGGGCAAGGGACAAATTGGGCTGCAAGTGCATTTGACAGCACGCCCAGAATGCGGCAGGATAAAAAAACTACATGTTTTCAGACTCGTCAGTGTTGTTGGGATACCAACTTAGTACTGTCGATGTTGCTGTTGTTAACACGTTTGTGTAGATGATGATGATTGCAGTGTTGGCGGCAGAAGATTTCTGTAGACGTCGCTGCAAACGGAAGTACTGAGGGTTGACTTCTCTCTCTCTCTCTCTCTCTCTCTCTCTCTCTCTCTCTCTCTCTCTCTCTCTTCTCTCTCTCTCTCTCTCACTCTCTGTGGTGTGTGTGTGTGTGTGTGTGTGTGTGTGTGTGTGTGTGTGTGTGTGTCTCTCTCTCCCTCTCTCTCTCTGTCTCTGTCTGTCTGTCTGTCTCTCTCTCTCATTCTTAGATCGGATTTTGCGTCACGAGTAATTCAAACGTTTTTTCTTTTCTTTTTTTTTTCAAATTATAGGCCTACTTTTTACTCGTTTCTATCAGTGCCCCCTGAGTTTCCCCTCCGGCTCCAACCTCCTGCTCCCCTCCACCCCACCACCTACCCCTCGCCTCGTCCCTGTCTCTCCGTGAGTGTGTACGTAGATTTGAATGCATGCACAGAAGCGCATGCGAGGTGTATACATGTGTGTGTGTGTGTGTGTGTGTGTGTGTGTGTGTGTGTGTGTGTGTGTGTGTGTGTGTACGTGTGCATGTAAGAGAAAAAGTAGAGTATGTGCAAAAATAATGTTTCGGTAAGCATGCATGCAGAATGGATTAATGTTTCGATGCATATGGTAGAGAGAGAGAGAGAGAGAGAGAGAGAGAGAGAGAGAGAGAGAGAGAGAGAGAGAGAGAGAGAGATAGGGGGGGGCAGGAAGGGAGTGAGGAGAGAACGAGAGAGAGAGAGAGAGAGAGAGAGAGAGGGGGGGAGAGGGAGAAAGAGAGAGAGGGGGGAGGGCAGAGATAGAGACAGAGACAGAGGA
>CM065715.1:99285868-99293368 GCA_033310375.1 Conus canariensis
CTCTCTCCTCTCTCTCTATTGGGTCTTCGTGGATGAAAAAAAAAAAAAGGAAAATGAAGAATTCGAAAGACTGTTAACCGAAAGCACCGGATTCCTCCCGTCCTCCGCCTTCCCCTCCCCACTCCACATAATGCTTTATCGTATCTGAAAGCAGTCTCTGACAACTGTTTCATCCAAAGAGCAGTATAACGTCAGGCAATGGATTTCCCATGTACTAAGAAGCCTCATCATGTCCGGAAGCGTTCTACATAAATTGCCTCGTCTAAAAGACAGCACGACTGGGAATCCCCCTTCCGCCGTGTACAACGAAGCCTTATTACATCAGGAGGCGATCTCTGACGTAGCTCTCAGAAAATACGATACAATGAGAGACAACAGATCTCGCAAGTGTTAGGAAATCTTTGCATAGAATCCTCAAGGTCTGACCAGCGCGTTGGGCTAATGCGTAGACAGACATCTGCTGAATCGTAGCCACGAGACCCTCTTCTTCAATTCTCTCATCTTAGTTGTTAATTCATTTATCCTTCAGCTTAAAATCATGCGTAATGTGGTCTCAAAACTTAGCGGATGTGGTGTAGGGTATATGGACTAGTCCGCACGCAGTGACGCCTCCTTGATGAAACTGAAACTGAAACTCATATCTGGAAGCGGTCTCTGGCAATTCTCTCATCTGAATGACAATGCAATGACAAGGACTCGATTCCCCCGTGTACAAGGCCTTACTACATCATGTCAGGAAGCGATCTCTGACGAATCTCTCTTCTGGAAGACAATACAATTACAGACAACAGATCACGCAAGTATTAGGAAACCTTTCCATATCTGAACGCGATCTCTGGCAAACCTTTCTTCTGTAACACAGCACAAAAACGGACAATAGAATCCTCAAGTTTTAGGAAACCTCATCATGCCTGGAAGCGATGTCTGACAATGTTCTTATCTGTAACACGACATGATCACAGGGAACAGATTCCACAAGAACCTGGAAGACTTATTATACCAGGAAACGATCTCTGAAAAGTCATCTGAAAGACAACAGCATGACAGAATGGATTCCCCGCTGCTTGGCAAGTCTCACAATATCTGGAAACGATCTCTGATAGGTCTCTCAAGTGAATCACCACAACAGGAAACAGATCCCCCACCCCTCCAAGACCTAGGAAGCCTCACCGTATCTGGAAGCGATCTCTGCCTTGGGGAGCCCGTCCATCTGCACGGAGTCCACGATGACGCGGGTGGCATCGTGGAAGTTGCTGAGCTGCATCCTCAGCTTGCTATTGGTGCTCTCCAGCTCCCGGACGGTGCCCCTCAGGGACAGGATGTCCTGGCCCATCCGCGTCACCGCCTGCCGGTAGTTCTCGATCTCCCGCATCTGCTGATCCATCACCGACATGGAGGTCTGGTCCAGGTCCGTCACAATTCTGGAGCCCCCCAAAAGACCTCCGAGAATCATGATTCGTCCTAATTCGTCCTAATTAGAGGCCGTGGCGACTTCGTGAAGAAGAAGAAGAAGAAGAAGAAGAAGAAGAAGAAGAAGAAGAAAAAGAAGAAGGGGGTATGAACGGTGTTCAATGTGAATATTGTTTCTGATGTACGGTCGTGGATAGAATCAGACTATTATGACGGGAGAGATGCAAGACAAAATCAGAGAGAGAGAGAGAGAGAGAGAGAGAGAGAGAGAGAGAGAGAGAGAGAGAGAGAGAGAGAGAGACAGAGGAGGGGGGGGGAGAGAGAGAGAGAGAGAGAGAGAGCGCGCTGATGTCCTTTTTTATTTCTTCAAGTTTTACACCTAGGCCATTGGTGGTGTTCTCTGTCTGTCTGTCTGTCTCTCAGTCGGTCTGTCTGTCTGTCTGTCTCTAAGAAGTTATGAAGAAGAATGGGCCAGTTATGTGCAAACCAGCCCACCCCATCTCATCATCCCAAACTCCGATTCCCTCTTTCTTTCCACCCACACCCTCCAATCCATTCCCTCAGCTCCCCTCATGAAAAGAATTAAAAGACACATGAAAACATCAATGGAGTGTTCTGAACTTTACAACTCGTCCCTGAAGAAAAAAAAAAGCGACGTGTCAGAGTTACACCCCTTGATTCAGGTCAGCCCACGTACGCACCACGCCAACTCAAAACACATTCACAAACAGCTGATTGGAATGATAAGTATGTCATCTTCATTCCTTACAGCGACGAAAACCAAGCATCAGTTCATTCACTAATGCCTCCTGTTCTGCATCAAATATGAAGGGAATCGAAATACGGTTTATGGAAACCCGCACTCTAACCTTTGGCGTTAAGTTCGACAACCACACCGCCCTCCCCCCCCCCCCCCTCCTTCGCCACCAACTTTCCCGCCTTCACACCCCACCGCTCTCCATTTCCCTCTCTTATTTTCTTTTTAAATGAAAATTTGACAACCCACCTTTGAGCAGATCTACCTCAGAATATGACAGCAGACCGTCGATGTTCTTCTTAACCTGTTTGTTTGTTGTTGTTGTTTTTATGATGGAAATATCTTGATATTGAAATAACCTACAATGCACACTGGAATGAACACAAAACAAAACAAAACAAAAAACTGGAGTCGTTACCAACAGTGCACCTTAAAGTGACATGCAGGAGACTTAAACTCAGTCAACGTGAGAAGCAAAAGATTAGCCTTCAGAGCACCCCTAACTGACATTCTTAAGTGAAAAAAAACCAACAAAGTTTTAATTCACAGTGCACCGTTGTGTGAAAAGGAAAAGACTTTACCCACTGCCAACCCCTAAATTGGAAAAAGAAAAAAGACTTTACCAAAAATGAAAAGCAGAAGATTCGACTATCCCGCACTCTAGATGAAAACAGGATACGTAAGCTACCGTTCACCCTGAATTCAAAAGCAGAAAAGTTAACCGACCGTACACTCTTCTCCCTCACGAATGAACACATTAGTCTTGAAACAGAATATTCCTTGGAATGTCTTGGATATGTTATTCGTCCAGGACTTCTGAATCCAATTCATTTTCTTTTTTGGGGAAGATATTTTACCAGATTCAGCGAATTCTTCATTTTAAGTCTCGTCTAGTTCAATCCCACGGGAAACGAGGAAGAGGGGCGTGGAGGAGGGATGGGGATGGGGTGGGGGTGGGGGGGGGGGTGGCGGGTGGCTGGGGGTAGCGTAGGTAGTGGGCCAAATGTGATCAATTATTCTGGTGTCTTCCTTGCCATTCATTTGTGTTTGTTAGCGAATAAATATCTTTACACTGCACAGTGGCATGATAATAGTGTCACAGGGAAAAAGAATATACGTGGTCAATCTTTAAGGATTAGAATGGATCACACACACACACACACACACACACACACACACACACACACACACACACACCACTTAATCAAAGGGGCTTGCACAGGCTATAACCTACCTGGCATTCCTCAGTGGAGGAGCAGCAGCAGCACTGGGGTTTGCAGTCGGCCTAGGCTGGCTGGCACGGGGAGGGTCGGAGCCGGACTGGGGAGCCGTGGGATCGTTGAAGATGTACTGGTATTCCGGCAACGTGGATTCCACGGCGTCATAGGCTGGCATGTCGCCATCTTTGATTGGCTGAAAACCGAACACGTCGAGGTCTAGTTAGTTCGCAAAGCACGGGCCTGCTGCAGTTTAGAGCCTTTTTGTACTCCCAGTTCTTATAGAAAAGGGAGTACTTTATAATGGGAACGAACAAATGCTGTCTGTCTGTCTGTCTGTCTGTCTGTCTGTCTGTCCGTCCGTCCGTGGTCAAAGTGTGTTCCACTCGCTCCAGACAAAACTACTGGGCCGATCTTTCTGAAAATTTGTAGGTATGTTCATTATGGGTCACGGATGATGCCCGATGTTTTATTTTACCGTTATATCTGTTACCAGCGGCTATAACGGCCCATAACGGGTTTTCTTCTTTATGGAATATCTCAGAAAGTACTTGGCCGATCTTTCTGAGAATTTGCAGGTATGTTCATTATGGGTCACAGATGATGGCCGACGTTTACCAGAATAGCCGTTACTAACGGCTATAACGGCCCAAAACGGTTTTTCCTCTTTATGGAATATCTCACGTGTATTCAACATAGACTGGGAGTACGTTTATATGCTTTGCATCTTGTTTTTTTTTCCTACCACATTGTGGTCGGAGAGGTCCGGTCGAATTCCACAGCTTTTGAATCACCGTAAACGGGTATGGCCACAGCCATGTGTTTGAAACGACTGTGAATGTCTGTTCAGTTCAGTGGTTTTATCTATTTTTGTCTTCATCACAGACGGCATTAGACGTCAATCACACACACACAGACACACAGACACACAGACACAGCACACACACACACACACACACACACACACATACACACACACACACACACCATTTTAGGTATCCAGGTCTGAAAAGCGCGCTCGGTAAATGCATAGGCCGGACAACTGTTCAGTCTTGGCCATCACAGTAGGACTTTTCCCCAAATTACAGTTTCTTATTTATTCAGTCACCTATCTATTTATCTATCTGTGAATAGCAGCGACGGCAACACATTCATCCGAAGTGAGAACAAAGCTCCCAACAGTCCCTGGATTCTTGGTTATGAAGAAACAGATGATTGTCTTCACATTTTTTTTAGCATTCCCCTCCTCTCCCACTCATCTTCACCGCCCGTTGACTATCCCGGCAGTCTGGGAAGTCATTATTGTGCTTTTTCTTCTCCATCTCTCTCTCTCTTGAACAAAATTTTGTTTTTTGTTTTTTTGTGTGACACATGATGAAGAAAGACATTATTCGTTAGTCTGTCTTTATACTGTGTATCTAAAAAGGTATTATTTTGCACTCTGATGTATGCGATTCTTTGTATTTTTTTTAACTTTTTTTTTTCAATAATTATGTGCTTTTCCTTTTCTTTCTTCCTTTCTGTTTTTTCTTTTTAATTTTTTTTTTTTTTTTATTTTATAAATCATTGTTTGTGACACCTGATGAACAAAGGATATTATTCGTTTATCTGTTTATATACTGTGTATTTAAAAAAAAAAAAAGTACCATTTTGCACCCTGATGTGTGTGATTCTTTGTTTTGTTTTTTTTCAATAAAGCTACGGTTTGTTTCAGTTTTCAGTGATTCGTTAAGGTCTATCTACGACTTTATCATCATCGAAGGGGCACATGATTAGTCTCACACGCATGAACTTTGAATAGCCTCTCGAAACTATGTGGTTTCAACAGTTCGAGTCACGTCCCCTGAAAGGAACATGGCGGTCGTCCTGACAACCTGATTTCACACCGCAGACTTTGGTCTGGCATAAAACATGCCCTTATAAGGCTTCCGGCTGATCGGGCGTACACCTCAAATTCATTGTAAATGCGTGTTTACGGAGCTGGTTTTGAAACTGGCTGTTCATTGGCAATGGATTTATAATGTCTTTTTGTAACGTCCTATGTACTTGTGAAATAATGTGGAGCAGAAGAAAAGTTTCCGATGGACAAAAATAGTCCTATATGAATTGAATTGAATTGATTGATTTGAATTGAATTGAATGGTAGTTTGATGTATGAAACGATAATAAAATTTTCATTGTTGCTGTTGGTTTGTTCTTTTTATTAAAAAAAAAAAAAAAAGTATTATTTTGTTTCATGTTATTTTATTTTATTTTTGTTTCGTTTTTGGTAATGGTTTCCTATGAGTAACTTCTTCTTTTTCCTTTTTCTTTTCTTTTTTTTCTTTTGTTTATTTGTTTGTTTTGTTTCCAACCCCCTGCATACCCCATTCAATGAAAATGGAAATTGCACGGATTTCCGATTAAAGTGCGTTTGCTCGTATCCCCTTTTCCTCTCGACTAATCCTCCACAGCAGCGAACTACACTGAATCTAATGACAGTGCATTCTCTTGCATTGCAAGGCCACCTTTTCCCCACATTTAAACGAAATGCAAAGTAGCTTCTGATCAAACAAATGCGTCGTGGCAACGTGAAGAGATCCTGTCTGTCTACCCGAGAGTTTCTCCCTAGTTTCATAAATCTCTCCACAGCTCGGGGTGTGGTGTGTGTGTGTGTGTGTGTGTGTGTGGTGTGTGTGTGTGTGTGTGCGCGCGCGCGCGCGCGCTCTTAGACTTAGGTTGTGTGTGTGTGTGTGTTGTGTGTGTGTGTGTGTGTGTGTGTGTGAGTTTGAGTGCGTGTTTGTGCGTGCGTGCGTGCATATGTGTGTTCGCGAGTGCGTGCGTGTGTGTATGTATGTGTACGCATCTGTTTGAATTTTTGCATGTATGTGTAAGTGCGTGTGTACATGTGCTTGCGCGCGTGTGTGTGCGAGCGCGCGCGCACATGCTTTTGCGTGTTTGGTATGTATGCATATATATATATATATATGGGGGGGGGGGGGGGTGCGTGTGTGTGCGTGTGTGTGTGTGTGTGTGTGTGTGTGAGGAGAGGAGAGAGAGAGAGAGAGAGAGAGAGAGAGAGAGAGAGAGAGAGAGCAGTCTAGTCTTTAGGATGAGTCGATTAATTTCACAACCCGCGTGCGACATGCATTTAACGCATGGAAAAGAACTCAAGCCAACAAAGAAGTTGTTCCTGACAAAATTCTTTTAAAAACAAAACAAAACAAAACAATAGAAGAGCAATTTTAATAAGTGAGTAAGACACACGCAGGGTAGCATGCCTAAATGGCACCAAACTTTGGCGCCTGCTGTCTCCGGTGAGTCTCAGAGAGCAGTAGACCGACTTTTTTTCTTTTTCGTTTTTTTTCGGTAGGCCGAATTTCAGACAGAAATGAATTAAGTTAAGCTACAGCACACTCAGACACAGACACAGACACAGACACACACAGACACACACGCGCGCGCGCGTTCAAAACCACACGATGGGTTTTACAGTTTCACAAGTGCGTTTTTATTTAGGTTTTGTTTCATGGAAAGAAGCTCCTTTTCTCTCTCTCTCTCTCTCTCTCTCTCTCTCTCTCTCTAGATATATACACGAGGGTCGCCCCATAAGTTCTCGGATGGGAAAAGATGGAAGTACACTGGCATTTCTTACCTAGCCCATCTTTTCACAGTATCCTCCATCAGCGTGTATGCACTTTTTCATCCTTCTAAACCACGAATCCATCACCCCAGCCCACTCCGACTTAGGTATACCAGAAATCAAGCCCTCGGCAAACGTTCGGGCATCTTCAGGGCTCTCAAACGGCTTTCCTTTCAGTTGTTTTTTCAAACGAGGGAACAAAAAGAAGTCACAAGGGGCTAGGTCAGGAGAATACGGAGGATGAGTGACGAGCTGCACGCTGTTCTCTTGCAAGAAGTCTAAAGTTGCAGCTGCCGTGTGGGCGCTGGCGTTGTCGTGGTGGAGGAGTAGGTGGCGGATACCGGTCCGTGGTCGCCGTGCACACCAATCCTCGAACACTTCTGGCAGGCAGGTGTTGATGTACCATTCAGCGTTCACTGTCGTTCTTTCCAGAAGCGGTACAGTAGTCACATGGCCGATCTTGCGAAGAAAACTGCTTTGTGCAGCTTCTTGAT
>CM065715.1:99300868-99380868 GCA_033310375.1 Conus canariensis
CAACGACTGATAGCCAGCATGTGAAGTCAGCAAGATAAGCAGGTCACTCACTGACTAAGTGGCATCGGATTACATTGCAGCCGCCAGCCCTGACGATGGGGCATGTGCTGCCACAGTATGTTGTGCAGCAGGATGGTATCTGTCAGGCTGAAAGAGAAAGCAGGAACCATCTTTGTTTAAACAGCCATACTTGGTTAATCTAAAACGTTTTATTGCTTATGTTCTATCTTTAAATCAGTGTTATCTATCTTATTCTGAAATGTTTTATTGCTTATGTTCTATCTTTAAATCAGTGTCAACTATTTTCATCTAAAATGTTTTAATTGCTTATGTTCTATCTTTAAATCAGTGTCATCAATTCTAATCTAAAATGTTATACTGCTTATGTTCTATCTTATGTTAAATCAGTGTCATCTACTTCAATCTAATATATTTGATTGCTTATGTTCTATCTTTAAATCAGAGGCATCTGTCTTAATCTAAAATGTTCATTTGCTTATGTTCTATCTTTAAATCAGCGTCATCTATGTGTGTGCCATATACCAACCAGGTTAGATTTGATTGTTCTGTTTTTCTTTTTATGGGATGGAAATATTGTACTGGGGAGTAGAGCGTCCAATAACACTGTTTAGAGCAACAAGCAACGTCAGAAATTAGGGGCTAAAGTTGAGGTCAAGAGGTAATAGCTACTGTTTGAACCGACGGAAATCACCCTGATTCTTTGTTGTTGTTGTTGTTGTTGTTGTTGTTGTTTTTAAGGGGGGGGGGGGGGAGGGAGGTTCAATGTGAAAAAAGACGATTTCGTCCTGGAATTTGGAGGCCAATAAATCAGTTTAGTACTATGAGTTAGCAAGGATGACAGAACTATGTATGCTTTGTGCGCTGCTTGTGTCCCTACGCCGTTGGTAGGGCGCAAGAATTTGGGAGTGAAAAGTCTAACAGACAATAGAAAAATTGGGGGTGGAGGCGGGAAGGGATGGGGGTGGAGGGTGGCCTGTAGATGATGCTCGCACCTAAAAAGGACAAAATGTTGGATCTGCCTCAGGGTCAGGTACAATATGATTCAAGGGCCGGTCTGTACAATGAATATGCTTGGCCATTGGGCGAGGGCTCATCCCCCACCTGATGCTACGTGAAGCTTTGAGTGTGATAGGGAAGTGAATAGCGTTTTGAACCTTATCTGTAACTCTGAACTTCTTGGTCTTTTAAAAAATGATAATGATAATCATGATAATAATGATAATAATAATAATGATGATGATGACGATGCTGATAATTATAACAATGATAATGACAATGATAAACAAAATGATAATGATGATGATGATGATGACGACGACGATGAAAAGATAAACAAGAGAGTCAAATAAATAATGGGGAGAAAACTCATGCAGATGAACAAGTCCTCAGTCAATATGAGAATGACCCAACAGGGATTTCAAAAGGAGGGGGCTGGGAGGAGGGTGGAGGAGGGGAGGGGGGGGGAGAGAGATGAAAAGGACGACATTAAAGTATGAATATCAAATCCTTCACTGACAGCTATGTGAACCGTTGAGTTCTTTCTTTCGGACACAATCATTTGTATATGCCTGTCCAGAGTCGACTTCCATGTGCAGCGTTTAAGGTTAGAGCCGGATTAAGGTCAGGGGAAGTGATGGGTGTCGTTCAGTTAGCTGCCTGGATTCCTGCGTGTGGTCATTTCATCATGGGAGCAAGAGTTACCGTGCCTGTTTGTTATTTACTGGTTACTGTTGCCTGCCTCATTTCAGATGTCACTCCATAGGCCTACCAATCAGTTCGAGGTTATCCGTATTTGTCGTTGTCCATTCGTGTGTTTGTTTGACTATATTCAAGATGAAAAAGGCTGTGCCCGTCTTGAATAAACGTCGATTTGTGTTTGTTCATTTCTGCAGTAGTTGTTGCTGTATAGATGTGTCGGGTAGACCTATAGGATATATGGGCAAGCTTGGAACATCCTTTCTTGGGGATGTCTCCTTGTTTGTACTGTGTGCTCTGTGCTGTCATATCTGCTGGGTGATTCGATATCGTAAGCAACATTCGTATAGAGTTATGGGTGTGTATTCGATTCATCATAGGAACAAGAGTTACCCTACTTGCTTATTACTTATGCTTGGATTCCTGTCAAACTTGCCAAACGATACTAGATACACAACTTTTTTTTTTTTCTTTTAATGACCATATGGGCCCCTCCTCTCTCTCATTAGGCACACGCGCATAGTTTCATCAACACTTGCGTAAAAAGAATCTTCTGGATCCGCTGGTCAAACACCATCAATAACATAGAACAATAGAAGCAGACGCAGCAAAGGGCAGTACAAGAGTCATTAGAAGGAGACAGTGGGGGAGGATCGGGCATACACTCTCAAAACCAGGGTGAAGTGTCAGCAGACAGGCTCTCACCCGGTGACCCCCAAGGCAAGAGAAGAAGAACACGGCCAAGGAACACCTGGCGACAGCATCTCCGAGCTGACATCAGAAGGGTGGACTACATCTGGCCCCTGTTTGAAGTGAAGGCCAAGAGTTGAGGGATTTGGAGAGCTCTAATCGGCGGTCTGTGCCCGAGAAGAGATGACGGGCCTAAGTAAGTAAGCATGTATGCATGCGTGCGCGTGCAAGCGCACACATACACATACACAACACACACACACACACACGCGCGCGCTCGCGCGCGCGCGCACGCGCGCATTGATCGGTTAAATTTCCCATGTGACAGCACCATCCGACGACAGACAATATGACAAGCTGATGAAGAAGTAGGCCTATGATGATGAACAATGAATCGTCAAACCCCCCACAGAGTTCAAATTTTATTGGTCAAGTTCTCACCTGTAAAAGGTTTCTTCGGGATTCTTGTACAATCAAACAGCTTGATTAAAGCATTAAAGAAATAACACACACACACACACACACACACACACACACACACACACACACACACACACACACACACACACACACGAACAGATAGCAACGATAATTGAATAAGACAAAACCTTCTGTTAAAAAGAAACAGCAACAGAAAAATACGGTAAAATCACTATGAAATTGATGATCTCGATAACCGGAATGTACACCTTGACACTACCTTACATCTTTAAATGGGAGAACGCTCAAGTTCAATGTTTTTAAAAAGACTATCAGTGACACATAAAACAGATGACAGCCTGCTCTTCCAAGAAATACACGCCTTCCAAGATCAGACTGCACTGCAGGAGGAGATTGACAGGTTGAAATGATAGGCCAAGGTCTAGGGTACACGGTGCAACGCGCAAAAATACTGTCATGCCAACAAACAAGTCGACCTTCTCCTGTAGATTATGCGGGGGGAGGGGTGGGGTAGGGGGGGGGGGGGGGAGGACCCTGAAACATGTTAACCAGAACCCCTGTTTATGCAACATGCTGTCATCAGACCTGAATTGCTCAACTAGTGTCACCAATCCTTCAGCAAAAAGTGCTACTCCCGGCTTCCTGAGGAGGAACTTCAGACAGAGCCTCTCTCAGAGTCATCACCTAGGGCACATCGCTCTGATCCGACCCCCCCGGAGAACAGTTCAATAAGAAAGACGAAAGTCTGTCAGAGCATCGCTCTAATCCTATCCACCCTGTAGAACAGTTCTATAAGAAAGACGAAAGTCTGTCAGAGCATCGCTCTGATCCGCCCCACCCTGTAGAACAGTTCTATAAGAAAGACGAAAGTCTGTCAGAGCAAATACAGCGCTAAACAGTTTGCTTCATTAATCGAAATAATAAATCCAGAGAGGCGGATTGCATGAACAACATGCTCCTACAGCTGGAACTTCCTCCACTGAAAGACTCCAGGAAACAACTGCGACTTTCTATGTTCTTCTAGACAGTCCAGGGCATGTCAGTATATTTCCAGCACTTCCCCCCTGAAGACTTTACAAAGCCTGCATGCAAAGCCCACAGAAAAATCCGGACTATCCACCATCTTCCCCGATCATGTAACCTCAAACGTGATGGCTCGGAATGCCATATTTCGGGCCGGAATAGCTCAGTTGGTGGAGCGCCGGACTCGTGATCCCGGGGTTGCGGGTTCGAATTTCGGTACAGGGCGATTTTTCCCTTGGAGTTAACATTGGTTCTGACTCCATTCCCCATTCAGTCCTTCGAATGAGACTATAAACCGAGGTTCCGTGTGTGAACGCATGCACAACATCTTGCACACACGTAAAATCCCATCACCAATTTTCGGAAGAGAAGGCCAGTTTGGCCGTTGGTATGGATGACACGTTACACATAGCATGCACCTTCTTCTTCTTCTTCTTCCTGTTAGGTGTCCACGGTCATCACTTTGACCATTCTGACACCGTAGTGAGGAGGAGCGCAGCAGGATGGATGAGAAAAAAAAAAAGCGGGGGGGGGGGGGGGGGGGGGGGGGGGGGGGGGGTAATGGGGTGTAGGGTGTGTGTGTGAATGGCGGGCTCATGGGGGTGGGGGAAGCCATCAGCTGTTTCAGGCATCAGGACCAGGCCTTTCCGGCTACCGAAGCGGCCCCCGGGTTCAAGCCCCGACCGGCAGAGCCCTAGTCCCTCGCTTGCCTTACTTTGGCTGACGGTGGGGCCGGGCTGTTAGGACGTTCGGGTCACCCTTGAGACAAAGGCCTCAAGGGAGGGAGCGGTGACTGTGGCATCTGGGAGTGAGTTCCACTCTCTGATGGTACGTGGCAGGAATGTGTATTTCCGGTAGTCAGTGCGGCATGATAGGATTCTGTACGCTTGGTTGTGGCCTCTCCCTCTTCTGTTCTTTGGTATAAGGTTGTTCGTCTCAACTTTGGCCAGGTTGTGACGGATCTTGTAGAGCATGGCGAGTCTAGCTGTTTTCCTTCGTTGTTGCAGTTTGGGCCACTTTAGTTGCTCCAACATATTTCCGACACTTGAGGTGTTCCTGTGTCTGTTCAAGACAAACCTCGCTGCTCTGTTTTTGTACTGCCTCGAGCTTGCTGATATCATTTTTTTTGGTGGGGGTCCCATACAGTGGAGGCGTACTCTAGGATGGGCCTGACGAGGGATTTGTAAGCTCTTTCTTTAATGGAGGTGGAGCCGATCTTCAGGTTCCTGCGAAGGAATCCCAGCGTGCGGTTGGCCTTTGCAGCTACTGCATCAATATGTGCATCCCAGCTGCCGTTGCTCTGTACCGTCACGCCAAGGTACTTCGTGGAACTGACAGTCTCCAGTGTGTGGCCGTGCAGGGCATAGGAGCTCTCCCTTAACGTTCTGCTTCGCGTCATGTTGAGGACGTTGCACTTCTTTGGGTGGAACGACATGTCCCACTGGCTTTCCCAGTCTTCCAGTCGGTGCAAGTCCTCTTGTAGGATGCCCTGATCCTCGGATGACTTGATGTTTCTGTGGAGAAGGGTGTCGTCTGCAAAAAGGCGGCTGTCTGATTCCACCTTCTCAGGAAGGTCGTTAATATATGTGAGGAACAGAGACGGCCCGACGACAGAGCCCTGCGGTACTCCAGACTTCACCTGGATGAAGTCTGATGATGCCCCGTCCACAACCACAGCCTGACGACGGTCGTGGAGTAGGCTTCTAAGCCATGTGTTCATCTGGCCCCTGACCCCGTAGTGCCTCAGTTTATGACAGAGAAGACTGTGATTGACCTTGTCAAAGGCCTTCGCGAAGTCCATTACGATCACGTCACTTTGAAGGCCCCTTTCCATGGTCTCCGTCATTTGTTCACTAAACTCGAGGAGTTGTGTTTCGCAGGAGCGATGCTTGCGGAATCCGTGTTGGCGAGGGCTCAGGATCTGGTTTGTCTCTAGGTGTTTCATCAGGTGGCTCACCACAATGTGCTCCATCACTTTGCACGGGACACTGGTCAGTGAAACAGGCTTATAGTTACTGGGCTCATAGTGTTCCCCTTTCTTGAAGACTGGCGTCACTATGGCTTCTCTCCAGTCCATCGGCACTGTACTCTGACGTAGTGAGGTTGCGTAGATGATGGTGAGGACTGGGGCTATCTCTCCGGCCAGTTCCTTCAGCACACGTGGTGGGATGTTGTCGGGCCTGATGCTTTACAAGGGTTTAGGTTGGTTAGCAGGGTTTTCACTCCTTGTTCGGAAATGGTGATGTCACTAATTGTTGGGTAGTGGGAGGCATCACGTGTCATGGAGCACTTTTTGTAGAATTCCTCCTCTGTGTAGGTCTTGCCATCACTGAAGGCTTGGTTAAACTGGGCATTTAATGCTTGTGCCTTCTCCTTGGAGTCGGTTATTAGTCTACCATTGACCTTGAGTGGGGGGATTCCAGTGCGTGAGGACCTCTGGTGCTTGACATATGTCCAAAAGCGCTTGGACGATTCGGTTTTTGTGCTCTCCTCTTCTCTCTGCTCAAAGAGTTGGCTGACATAGTTCCAGTGCGCTCTTCTGAGCTCTCTCTGCACTTCTCTTCTAAGGGCATGCATCTGTGTTTTTAGATCTTCAGAGCCATTCTTCTTCATCTTCTTGTACACTTTGTCTCTTTTCCGAATGAGACGTTTCAGGTCTGCAGTCAACCATGGGAGCTTCGTTTTTGGTTTTGACAGTTTATGAGGAATATTGGTCTTGATGCTGGAATGTAAGCTCTTCTTGAAAGTGGTCCAAAGTTCCTCTACCGGGGTGTCTGTGTCTGCCTCCAGCAGCTTTGTGTGAAGGTCACCTTCCCCGAAGATGGAGTATGGCTGCCTTAATGGCGGGATAAAAAACGGTCATAAACACAAAACTCCACTGCCTGTCTACACAGGCAGTGTCCGCAGGAGTATCAGCCTGCGTACGCAGAAAGAAAGAAAAAAAAAGGAATGCCATCCACAACACCTGTGGCCACCTGGTGCTGGACAGTAGAACACAGCAGTATGAATGTTCGTCCTTTCCCTGCACGATCTCCGACTGGAACTGGCTGGAACAGGAAATCGTTCAAGCCCCGTCTGCCTCCGCATCTTCAGTCGTCAGCGTTGGACAGATCCCTAGCACAATAATCATCTCCCCTCTTCAGCCCTCTCCCCCTCCCGCTCCCGCTTTTTTTCCCATCCTAAAGCCTATCTGTTATATTTTTCGATGGGCAACTCTAGTTTCAGTTGCAAAATAACCGAAAATAACCAAACTGGGTACGGCAACCAAAGTTCTGGCCAAGATCTACATCCAGAAATTAAGCAGCCAACTGACTCTGTCAAGGTAACCACAAATGAAAAGTAATATTACACATCGAAACAAATAAAGCAAATATTTGACTATCAGCAACAATGACTTAAAGCATTTGTAAACTGACTCTGACAACAACAAACGGAAGCATACAGTTTGCTGTCAGCAACAATGAATAACTTTAAAGCACTTGAGAATTGACTCTCTACCGTCAGTAAAGCATGCAGCACGGAGTCTGCAACAAGAACTTATAGCACTACCAGCAACAAAGCATGCAGCTCAACATTGTCAGCGGCTCTGAATAACTTAAAGTACTTATAACTTGACTAGCAACAAAGTATGAAGCAGCATCCTGTCAGCAACAGTAACTCAGTTAAAGCACTAAAAACTGACTGTAACAGCAACAAAGCACGGCAGCTGCTCAACATTGTCATCAACAACAAATGCATCCCTCAACTCAGCCCTGAGAAGGCCTCTAGCACCGTCAGTTGGGCTGTAAGTATGAACCGATTTGAACAAAGCATGCAGCTTTTTTTTTTTCTTTTCTTAATGTGTGGAACACATATCTTTATATGAAAAAAAAGGAAATAAAATACTTTGCCTTCAAGAATGACACCAAAATTATTTCTTTCCCTCATTTTCACAACAGCAACCATTAGTGGCTACACTAAACACGAGTCGTCTGCAAGACATGTGGGGATGGAATGGGGAGAGGGCTGGTGGGGGACAGGTATGAAGCGAGGATCGGGAAGTATTGAGTGCATTAAAAAAAAAATCCCGGAAGGTCAGATACAAAACGTGACTACCGCTCAATGCCATGCAAGAGTAAGGATTAGTGTAAGTGCAGGCGTCACCAAGTTTCGGTTCGTCTTGCGTGTAGTGTAACCCCATCTTCGCCGCGGTCTGATTTTAGGGCACACCGCGAGAACCTCGATTTTAAATTGCTTTTGTTATAAAATCTACTACTTCTTCAGTATTTGTTTGTTTCTCCAAATGTTCTCCACATAATGTTCATGACCTGCAGTCGTTTTGCACCACAGCTAATAAGTGTAAAGTTTCAAAATGGAGTGACTGATGGCGGAGAACGAAGCAAAATTTAGAAATAGTCACTCTTCGTTCTTTGTTTGTACTGTCCTAAATGTTAAATGTGATCTGTTTTTTTTTTTGTTTTTTTTTGCCTGAAGAAGACCCAAGAGGTCGAAATGCATCGTGTCTTGTCCTGTGCTTTGTTTGTCAATATCCTTGGCGGTAACTAACCCCCTCTCTTTCTAAATTTTTTTGTTTTTTAATAAGTGTAAGTTTCGCGCACTGCAGATAAGAGGCTGTATAATAAACAATACCTTAGGCCTATTAGTTCACAACATATTCTACCCGTATTTCGTGCGTAGACGACAAATTACATGTTGGTATGCGCAAACTATAATCAGTACGTTAATAACTCAAGTGTAAGAAAACTTTACGTTCAGTTTTAAGTACATGCGACCGTGGAGGTGCTCACATGATCGCTATTTTTAGCTGTTTTTTGGCCTACATTAAAAAAGAAATCCCGCAAAATCTCACATCCGAGAAAGCTGCGAGACCATGATGTGATGGTCGCATGCGAATGTAAACATCTCGCTTGGAGTTTATAGCTAACAAGTAATAAAGCCGTAAAATGGACACCCCTGAAGACAGCAGAAGGTACAGTTGAAACTCTTTTCATTTGACACTCTGAGAATTGTGTGCTGTTTTCGGTGCAAAACTTGCACTTTTTCTAACCTCACCCCAAACTGAACCTCTTGATAATTTACCCCTACTTCCCTGGCTAGTGTCTTCTTCTAGTGTCACAGTGTGTGTGAAACTGACGTGACTCAGTCACTGAGTGAGTGTGATGGAAGCAGTGGAGAAGGCAGTGGAGCACTTCTCCCTTCGATTCTGTTGGCAGTTGCTTGCATGGATGATTACCTTATTATATAAGAAACAAACTGCTCGTGTTCTGAAGTATATTCAACTACAGAAATTTAGCACAGATCAACATGTACACATTCAAGCTGCCACCTTGGCAATAGGCAGTATCCACAAACATGCCAACAGTTCTTTTTTGAGGTGTACTAGGTGTAACTAGATGTGAGCGATGTTGCTGGAGAAAGAAGTGTGAAAAGTTACAGTTTAGGGCCCCCTCAGTCACCCGCCTTCCATTATTCTTAAATGTTTTCTTTCCATTGTGCTGTTCTCAGTGCACAAATATGACATCAAATGACACAGATATGCTATCAAATGTTTGCATGTGTGTACCCCCCCCCCCCCCCCCCCCCCCCCCCCCCCGACACACTAATGCACACACACACACTCACATATTTATATACAAGCATGCACATATAAACGAATCACACATGTATACACACACACACTCTCTCAAACACACACACTCTGTCAAACACACACACACACACAATGCGTGCACACACTCGCACTCATGTGCGCGCACACACACACACACACACACACACACACACACAACCACACACACACACACACCACACAGAGTCATATACTCTATACGTATCTTTCTCTCTCACACTTTCTCTCTCTTTCAAAGACACAACGCACGTGCACACACAGACAAACACACAGACACACACACACACACACACACACACACACACACACACACACACACACACACACATTATGTGAAGGCTGGTTCATTTCTAGACTATTCTATGAGTAAGTTGAATATTAAAGTGCTTGGTATGATAAAGCCAACTACCCACACATATGCAGCTGTCATCCACAGATCCACCAGATTGCCATGGTTTCCTCCTAGAGTTGTCTGGTCAGACCATCTGGCTATTCAAAAGGCATCCAGGTGGGGGCAGTTCTGGAACGGGTGTTCACTTACCAAAAGAGCAGTGTCACAAATGTGTCTGACTGGTCAGCTTTAAGTTTACTGTGAACATGCTATCTGTTGTGTTCTGTACTCACCCAGAACATGACTATGTGATCTGTTGGTTCAGATGACTGCAGCTTCCATAGTGGTCAGTCTGTGGTGGGTTTCGGACACCAGTTATTTGTTTACTTTGGAACGTTACAAAGCTGTATCAGTATATGATGATGGTCTTCAGTTTAGCATTTAGGATGTCTCTCTTGTCCTGCTCTAACTCAGTCTAGCTGCTTTGCTGTCTGTCAGCTATCATGCATCGAAAAAATTCCATTGACTTCAGAGAACTCAAGAATCCACTGGTGTGTTGTGCTCACTGGTGTTTTTCAGTGTCAGTTTCTTAACGGAGGTGTCATTGCAGGCCGACTAGTCCACGGTACATCTGCTACTGTGCTAGGTTTCAAGCCCATACAGCACAGGTTGATTCATAAATGAATTGATGGCTAAGATGAAGTGAGTTAAGACGTTAAATGAAGGACACACACACACACGGGATTTAAGATGAGGGTCACATGAAAATGACTTAGCTGATGACTGACTTGTGCATTAGCCCAACATGGTAGTCAGACTATACCCGCCAAGCGTTGTGTGGCTGCACTACTATTATGGTTGTATGTGTGTGTGTGTATGTGTATACGAATGTATTATATGTGTGTATATGAGTGGGTTGGCATGGGCCCATGTGTGTGTGTGCTAATGTGTACAGTGTGTTTGTGCATGTTCATGTTTGTGTGCATGCATGGTGTGTGTATGCATGTGTGATTTGTAGGCTTGTAGGTGTATGCATGCATGCGTTTGCATATGTTTATATGGGTGTATATATGCGCATGAGCACGCATGTGCATGCGTGTGTGCATGTGTGTGATGTGTGTGTGTGTGTGTGTGTGTGTGTGTGTGTGTGTGTGTGTTGTTTGTGCAGGTGTAGGTGTGTATTTGTATCTCTGTGTGTGCATCATGTGCGCATGTGTGTGTTTGTGTGTGTGTGTGTGTGTGTGTGTGTGTGTGTGTATACATGCATTTGATTATTTGTGTGAAATCAATGTTCTTCAGCTGACAGCAGTTATTATCGATTAGTAATTATAAAAGCAACAGCAACAACAATTTAAGAAACGACAATAATGATGATGGTGATAAATGTTGTGAAAATCAAAATAATAATAACGTAAGTAATACTAATTAGGATGAAAATGCTGTGAGTGATAATAATAATGACAGTAATCATAATACTAATAATTACAACAATAATTATGATAATGATACTACTAATCATGATGATGATGATGATAACAAAAGCACTGAAAAAGATGGAAGTAAATGAAAATATTACATAAAAGCATAAGTAAGATCATTGATGGGCAAACAAACATCCACCCCCTGGCCTTTTCCCTCCACCACAGCACTTGGAATTCATAACATGGGCAACCATGCACATCTTCTCCTTCCACCTCTACCTCCCACCCCACATGAGTCTTTGGATCACGCCCAAGATAACCACCTCATTCTCTCTATCCATCCACACTTGCACACCCACACACAGCAAATGCCCACAATAACCAAACTGAGGCCCCTGTGAATCTGTGATGTACTGCAATATATACCCATTCGTACCTTTTAAAGAGTGAAGAAGCTCCGTGGTGCATTCCATGTCATGTGCCACTCACAATGAAACATATTCTTTTAGAGTGTTGGGACTTGCACGATGTGAGACACAAACATTTTACGGCAGATTCCATGAAAACCTTGTTCAGAGATGTCCCACCTGATGCCATCTTTGAGTTCTTGAAAGAGATTAACATTTTTCATCGGATCTGAGTTTTTACAGTGGAAAGATTTTTAACAAACTTTCGGATGGTTTTTCGATGTATTTTAAAGAATTGTGTGAATGAATGACTTGTGAGTTGATTTTAACGTGGTGACAGCCCTGATGTGGCCCTTTGCGGTCGGCTGGGCTATAAGTAACATTATCTTATCTTATCTTACCCCGTGCATCAACATGATAAATTTAAATAAGTATTGGTGAATGAGTAAATTTATCAAATAATGAAAAATTGCAATTTAATAATCCCAACACACACACACACACACACACACACACCACACACACACACACACACACACACGTCACACATACATCACACACACACACACACACACACACACACACACACACACACACACACACACACACACACACAGAGCGCGCCATGTATTAACAATGACATACACACTTGCTCAGCTCACAAATGTTTGCACACATGCATACACATTCATGTGTGCACGCATGCACGCACACGCACGCACACACACACACACACACACACACACACACACACACACACACACACACACACACACACACATCAGTGGACACTCCACCTTACACACACTGGTGTGACCTAATCAGACAGCAGTAGTGAGACCATTCAGTTCTTCATGAGGGTTCTAGGGCAGGTTAAAATCTGAAACAGCATCAGTGAAATTGAAAACAACCACATTTTGGCATGCATGCCTCATTTTGATGCTCCCAGGCATACAGGTAAACTGCTGCTTCGAGACTTGTGTTTCAGCCCTGATGTTGGTTTTCAGAGAATTACTTACTATCTGCCTGTTGGTATGAGGTTGTGGACATCCCATTCTGTGCATCTGATACATGTTCATGTTATTTTGTTTTCTTCAATTTGTGGTTGCTCAGATTGCTGATAAGTCTGTACATACGTATCCACCGATCTTGAGATAACTGGACTGTATCCCAAACCAGTCGGTGCTTTTCCTCTCAAAATAAGATCGTGTTCTTTTCTTTTCAACACCTGGGATGTTTTGACCAGATAGAAAGTGCAGTTTCTTCCAGGAATTGTTTTAGGCTACTATATGTCAGTGGAAGTGTTTAAGGCATTTGTCAGTAGAATTGATTTAGGCACATAATCATCAGTTGAAGTGTTTTAGGCATTTGATCTGGTTATAAAGTCTCTCATATCTCACCCCTCATTGTCTTCAAGCATTCATTTTGTTGAATGAAGTTTGATCTTTTTTTTTTTTAACTAATTTTAGCTTTTGATTGGTGTGCTTGCTGTCCTGTCTTGCATGGGGTGGTTATCCTGTATAGTATCTTTTGAATTGTGCTGCATTTATGAACGCTTTCCTATTTCTCCGATTTAACAAAAAAAAAGTAAGCTGCTGAAGTCTTGGTTAAGACGTGCAAATCTCTGTGTCCTTTAAAATACAAAAAAAGAAAAAAAGAAAAAAGAAAATGCTCGTATGTCCTTATAAAACATTTGCAGGTATGCATACCCTTTCTTCAACCTCCTATATTCCTCTGCATACACTCAACAATGAACACAAACAGCACAGCCAACAGTCCAGAAATAGCCAAATTTATGTCACTGGTTGGCTGATCCTGTTCCAAAACTTCCTCTGTGTGTGTGTGTGTGTGTATGTGTGTGTGTGTGTGTGTGTGTGTGTGTGTGTGTGTGTGTGTGTGTGTGTGTGTGTGTAAATAGCCCAGATTGTATTGGCAGATCCTGTTAAAACACTTCCTTGTGTGTGTGTGTGTGTGTGTTGTGTGTTGTGTGTGTGTGTGTGTGTGTGTGTGTGTGTGTGTGTGTGTGAACTGTGAGGACTATAGGGCTGTCAGAAACATACCTGTCTGTGTGCTTCCTAGTCCTTCATTGTTATCTGTGAGGCCCCACTGTGGGCTCTGTTGTTTAACTTATAATACAGGTGAAGGTCCCCCCCCCCCCCCCCCCACCGCATTTTAGAATTAATTCATAGGGTGTGCAAGGTGTGTACCTGCTTTTTCTTCTCTCTACAGTACCTATGGTAGTCAGTCTTTCATCTTTGAATTAAAAAAGCTTAAGGCACAAGCTGTAGCTCTTGTAGACTTTTTAGAAATCTGTATCGAGAACAAAATGCCTTGATGCTCAGGCTGCTTGTAAATCAGTTGTCATTTAAAAACAAAAATACAGTTTTGTACACAACGTCAGGAAGAACAACGTGGATTGTTAATGACAAGTTATGCTGAAGTGACATACCCTTCTCATTGCCACAGTAATAAACTGTACAGCAACTTTAGTCAGCATGTCACAGTCATCGCTTGGCACCAGAAGGATGCTGTGATTCAACTCTTATTTATGCATGTATTTCTCTTTTTAGGTTTGCTCTCACATTTGAAAAGTACATGGAGTATATTTGTTGTGTATGATCTTTGAAATGGTATCTAGAAATGTGAGCTATGGTCAAGTAGTTCTAAAGTTACAGCCTTGCACATCAAATACCCCATCGCACTTCTGCTGCACACCTGGTTTTCTGCTGCTTGCAGTATAATGAGGATACGTGGTGGTGAAAGGTTGAAGATGTAAGGTTTAAAACCTAAGGGAATCTAATTGTGCTGGCTTGATCAGTTCATGTGGACTGTACTGTTTGTCATTTAAAGAGATGTGTGAAAGGTGTTTTTTTTTTATTTTTTAAATGACTTGTGAGTTGATTTTAACGTGGTGACAGCCCTGATGTGGCCCCTTGCGGTCGGCTGGGCTATAAGCAACATTATCTTATCTTACTGTACTGTGTATGTGTGGGTACTGTGCACAGCTGGTGCACACGTGCATCATCCATGTGTATGATCATAGAGAAGTCATGGTGTACTGGATGTCTGTTCAGAGCAGCTTCATTGCGCTGCTCTAGAAACAACATTTTTTTGTTTTTCCTTAGGGGTGTAGTTTTGGAATAGATTGTCAGAGTTAGTTCTCTTAGATAGCAGGTTGCTCTCAAACTGCCAAAGTAAACAGGGTGAATGAGTAGTAGGCTGAATGTGTGCTAGCTTGAAAGAATTTTATAGGTGTGAAATTCTTTAAGGCAGATCATTTGACGAACGTCGGTTATACACAAAACATTGACTGCTAAGTGCTGTGGGTGACCTGACAGAAAATTGTTGGGATAAGATGTTGATTGGACCAAAATTGTTTCATGAAGAACAATCAGTCCAGTATCTGATATTCAGTGCTGAGATGAATCTTTGGGACAGCTACTTCTTCATGTTATTCTGTTTATTGTTGAAAAAAAAAATTCAGCAAACGTAGGAATGTCATAATTGACACTGAACATTGTCTACTTGCATGCTTGCGATTATTATGTGATGAATGTGTGTGTGTGTGTGTGTGTGTGTGTGTGTGTGTGTGTGTGTGTGTACACAGCCACAGATGATTGTACTTCATACTTAGTCCCTGTTACAAAAAAAAACTTCGTTGGTGAATTCACATTGTTGAATAAAAATCATAGGGACAACATAAAAAAAACATTGTTAACTGTTAGTGACTGTGATAATCTGGTGCTGTAAATCTGTGTGAAGACCATTGACTATAGACTAGTATAGTATGATCAGATGATGCATACACAGAGATGTGCATACAAATACAGACACACAGTCATACATGCACTCACGTGTCATTGTGTGCACTGCATGATTCATACACACATATGTACACATGTACACATATACATTTAAGTCTTACTCAGGCATACATGCTTAAGCATGCACACACACACACACACACACACACACACACACACACACACACACACACACAACACACACACACACACTGACTCACTGAGTCACTCATTCACTCACACAGAGATACATACACACATGTGGAGTTTGATAGAAAATCAGTAAAAACATTGTTTCTGTTCTTTCTTGAAGCATGTCGACATCTCAAGATGAAGAGGCAGGGGCCTCATCATCCCCTGCTGTGTACGGATGGAAAGGTTTCACAGCGGATCTCTGCATCCAGTCCTACGCCTGCCTGTCCCCGTACAAAATCCGCAGCATTGCTCCTGGCGGGGGCCACGTGCTCTTCCTCACTGAGAGTGGCAAGGTGTTTGGGCGTGGCCACAACGCCCATGGGCAGTTGGGTCTGGGGAAGGAACTGGTGGGACATGCGCAGTCTGAACCCTTGCTGATTCGGGGTCTGGCAGGTGAGTAAGAGAGAGTGGAGAGCAGAAGGGCAGGACATGAGTGGGTGTGGCCTTTTCTGAGAAGCAGACTGAAGAATTTAACTTTGAGCATGTAGCGTGATTGATCAGAGTGAAAGGTTTTGCCAGGGACTTCATAAAACAAATAACAGAAGTTTTTTTTTTTTTTTTTTTTTTAAATATGCTGGCCATTCATTTTAAGAAACTGTGAACTTCTGTGACTTTAAGGTTAAATGTATGGTGTATTACACTTGAGTTCACAGTGTGGACAGTGAGCTGTGGTGTGTAAGACTAAGCAAAGCTAAATAGAAGGAAAAGGAAAAACAGAAAAAGAATGGACAGAAAAAAAGAAATGGGGGAGAGGGGGGTGGAGGGGATATGAAAAGAAAGAATATGCACAAAAAAGAAAAAAACAAAAGAAAAAGGAAGACCCCCCCCCCCCCCCCCCCCCAATCAAAAAAAAAAAAAAAAAGAAAAGGAAAAAACTGGAGAAGAGGAATAAAGCTGGGGTCCCCATCATTTAAAAAAAAAAGGTGGGGGAAGACTTTGGACCCCCCACCCCTTCCCTCTTCCAAAAATAGATATTTTTCTTATTGTGGTACGTGTTGTACCCCTTGCCAGTATTTGCTTACTGCTTCTGCCATTAACTTTTGTGCTTGAGTTATAGTGGGATATATTTCACCTACACGTAGTGCCATGCCAGTGATAGGTAAACCGCCTTTGAATTCTTCTCAGTTACGATAGAACCAATAATTGAAATTTTATTTTGATGTTCAAATGTTTAACTTCACTTTCATGTTGCAGTGAGTGTGTTAGTGCAGTCTGTTCATTTTTCAGTGATTTGAAGCGATTTTCTCTTAATGAATTACTTGTTTACTTCCCACATTTTGCCCAGCTATTCTTCATGATCAGCTCATTTTTTATAGCCACTAATTTCCCTTTTCATCATAACAATTTCAAAAGCACCATCAGTGCAACATGCTTTATTTTAATAGCAGTTATCTCCCTTTTTGTTTTTGATCATCTGACATGGTTTATTATTTTCTTCAGCTTCCAGTTTCGTTTGCTGATTTTGTCACGTAATTGTTGTGATATGCTTTGAAATGTTGTTTTGTTATGAGACTTTGTTGTTTTTTGCAGTGCAGTTTTGTTTTTGCTCTGGGATGATGGTTTAATCATGTCCCAACGGTATTGTCCTCAGCAACCTATAATGAGACGTTTTAGATTTGTGGAAAAGCACCCCCAAATAAAGCTTGCCTTGACCAGGTGTGTCTCTCTTGCTTCTGTTCCAGATGAAGAGGTAGTTTGTGTGTCTGGGGGGCGCAGCCACAGTGCAGCAGTGACAGTTGATGGAGATGTCTACTGCTGGGGTGACTCCTCAGAAGGCCAATGTGGCACTGGGTCATTGGAAATGCTGGTCCTTCCCACAAAGGTCAAGATTGCCATTCAAGAAGGGTTCTGTGAGCATGGGCTGCCCCGACCTGACACCCTTGTTTCAGTGGACAGCGTGTCCTGCGGTGCCACCCACACTCTGGCGCTGTCTGCCCAGGAAGAGGTTTGGGCTTGGGGATGTGGGGACCAGCTTGGCATGGAAGACCTGGTGCATGCGCCTGTGCCAAGACGGGTAGAGTCACTGATCGGCCGACGGGTTCTCATGGTGGTCTGTGGAGAGAGCCACAGTCTGGCCCTGCTGAAGAAAGCTGACAGCTCAACCAACCCAGATGCCTCACCAGCACGCACAGAGAAGTCTCTAAAGAGAACATAGTGACACGCAAACACTATCCATCCATGTGCGCCAAGTGTAAGAAAGAGATTTATACTTACACAGATAGCAATGACACTTGCATAATTGAAAATGATCATGAATGCCAGACAGAGGAAGCCAGCAATAGCTTTGATTCCAGCATGTGTCTTTCAGGGGAGGGCTGCACTTCCCCGCCATTGGTCCCTAACAAGCTGTCCAAGAGTGTAGATTCTTCCCTCCCTCGTCAGTCCCCAGACAAAGACAGTGAGGACAGCGCTCTAGGTACAGAAAACGTCGACAGTTCAACTGAAAATGTTACTGCTTCAGGCAACCATGAAAAGAGTTTGCCTTCCACAGAGAGTGATGATACTGTGAAAAAACAGCCCAAAAGTCCAGGCCAAAAGGAACAGGGCTGTAAAGTGCAAGAAAGTCTGGAACTGCAGTTGGGAAAGGGAGACAGCGCTCAGGATGCTTCAAAGGAATCTGTCTCTGACCCCAGTGATGATGTGTTTTGTGAAACATCGGGTCAAGCAGCCGCTCCTGATTCAGTGTCCAGACCGGAGGAACCAAGCGCTGCAGAGTCAGGCAGTAAACCCAGCACTGAGCACAGTGTGTCTGTGGAATCGGACGGTGAGGTATGGAAACGGCAGTCTGAATCAGAGCTGAATACTTCAGTATGCTACGAAGAAAGAGTCACGTCCATGGACAAGTCAGAGCCTGTCGAGACTGCACGCAACAGAACACCATCTGCTTGTAGTGCTTCTTCCCTTCACAGGATGAAAAACTTTGTGGATGAGAATCAGGCTCGTGATTATTTAGCTCGCCAGTTTGAAGACGAGAAGGCTGAAGATACTCCAGACTCCTCCCCAACAAAGGAAGTAGAAGAGTCATCATGGAAGAGTTTCTTACCATACTCTACATCCATGATGGAAACAGTGAAGACGATGACATCCAAGGCTCTGAACAACATCCAGAGCACCATGGACTCCTTGGTAGGCCAGCAGAACATGGAGCTGGGAGACATGTCTGCAGCAGGGGCTTCTGCAATAGAAATGGCTGCCAGTTCATCTTCCACGCAGACCACCAGTGTCATGAACGACAGCTGTAGCAGCTTGGAGTTTGGCCTGGACCTGCCTCAGGAAGGGAGGTCCTCAGACAAAGAGAGATCCAGTCAGTCTCCTCCCACTCTGTCTGCTCGGTCAGAATCCACATCAGAGACAGGCAGACAGTCACTCAGGACACTGGAGATGAAACAACAGAACATCCAAAGGAGGATATCTGCTGGGGCCTCCAAAGGTTGGTTAAGGTCTCCTGAACATTTTGATCTATGATGTAACTGTAATACTGCAATTTGTAAAGGAACAGCCTCACAGTGTGGGCCTTTTTGGTTGTTGAAGCACCTTGCAAAGGATTATTTTTTATGTTAAAGCAACTTTCAGAGGATTATTTTTTTTTCCTGACATAGTGAATAGATGCAGTTGTTCTGGTTACAAACAGCTTGAAAAAAGAATCAGTTGGCTCACTGCATTGTGTGTTGAACAAAGTTGAAATAATTAAATACATTTTTTTCTACTGAAACAGGAAGTCTGCATGCATTTTTGTAACATAGATGTGGCTGTACATTGAAGTAATCAGAAGGATGCAGCTAACAGTTTGGCTGGTGAACAGAGAATGTGGCGGAAGAGCCAGCTCCCAGTGAAGTGATCTTGGACACAGAGGTCTGGGCCTGGGGGAGCAACGATAGGGGGCAGCTGGGACTGGGCGACACCCTGAACAGGTGGGTGCAGTTTGTTTTTTTTTGTGCCAGTTGTTTTGTTATTGCCTTCTGCCAGCTTCTTCAGATTAGCGTTAAAGCATCTTCTTGATGTCCTCAGGTCCAAGAAGTGTTGAAAAAAAATACTTTGCCCAGCCTGGCTCAGATCTTCAAAGAGAGTAAACTTAATTGATTAAACTTTAAAATTTGTGCACAAGATTACAGATGGAGGATGAAAGTGTATTAAAACTTAAAATTGAGCATGAAATTTGAGACAGGAGGGGGCAGGGCATGTGAATGTGTGGTGTGTGTGTGTGTGTGTGTGTGTGTGTGTGTGTGGTGTGTGTGTGTTGTGTGCATGCACACACACAATTTCACAGTTTTGAGAAATAGCAACATATTAAATGTGCACATGTATGTTTGAAATATTTATTTGAGGTATGTCTTGCCTAACCCATTTGTTAGAAGCCTTTTCAAAGTTTTTCTTTTTTTTCCAGATTTTTTTAGATATGATTACAGTTTCTTTTATTTTGCACTATGATGCCAACAGAGTAATTAATGTGTAATTTTGCATTACAGATTTATGTTCATTGACATGCCTTGTGTACCATGTATTTGTCAATTTGTTTTCTTTCCTCAGGAACAAACCAGTCTGTATCAAGGTGCTGAATGGCAGATGTGTGCTGAAAGTCACAGCAGGATCTAACCACAGCTTGGCCCTCACCTCCAATTCTCAGGTCAGTGCCCACTATCTCCAAAGCTGGTTTTCTCAGAGTATGTTACCTCTTCAGCTACCATGATGGTTTGACTTAGAAAGTACCAAACTATCAGATTGATTGTGCTGGACAAACTGAACCACAGCAAATCTTATATGAAATTGTTGAAGTGGATGTGTATATGTGCTGCTGGTGTTTCTCACCGACTAGCAGTGTCGCTCTGATGGATCTGGACATTGACGTTTACTACATCCCGGTCACCTAAGTTTGAAACTATTCCCATTGTGTTTGTACAAACTGCACCAGTGTGTAATCATCTTTGTCGATGTAGGGGTGCTAGAATTCTCCTCAGTCATATCAAGTAGATCCTCTCTGTCATCATTACTTGCCATCAGTGGCATTCATACAAGGTGAAAAGAATATTTAAGATATCTCAGGCTATTGTGCATCTGCAAGAACATAAGCTACCAGCTCCAGATCTGTTTGCTTCTAAGATTACACTGTATTTTAAACATTCTAGATAGAAATTTCTTTGGTTGTAGTTGCACTTGCAGCGTGTAACCATACTGTTGTCTTGGTGTGACACTTTAAATGCTTTGACCAAAGAGGAAAATCTGTTGCATACTCTCTTGTGCAAAGTCTTGTCTGACTGACTGAATCTGCTTCTTTGCCAGCTTGATGACATGCAGGAGCTATGTGCCTTGAAGCAAAAAAAAAAAGAACAAGATGACAGAGTAGAAGCATGTCCCAAAGTAAACTGTTGAACCAGGAATCAGAGAAAAGTGTACTGGAAGAACTTATTCTTACTTCAGTTACTGTAAGAATATGATCCCACTGCAATGTGACGTAATGATAGTAGAAGAAATGAACGGTCAACTTCTTTCCCCAACCACTTTAAGATAAAAATTGGAAGACCCTTCGCCACTTCCATCATCCAAACCTGACATCAGAAGAAAAATACCTTCACCAAGAGGGTTGCCTGCGAAGTCAGTCTCCATAAAATGATCTGTCATTGCCCAGTTGTAGCTGGAATTAAAGCTAGAAAGCTGTGCAAGTTAGAATGATGGTATCGTGATTTTTCCCAGGTGTTACAGAATTAGAAGTTCACAGATGATGTTTAGATGTCCTAAGGAACAAATAGTTAAATAAATCTACTTGCCCCCCCCCCCCCCCCCCCCACTCCCTCAAGTGAACAAATAGTTAAATAAATCTAACTTGCGCCCCTCCACCCCCCACCCCACCCCCCACCCCAGTTTCTGCTTGCGTTCCCCAAGTAAAGAGAATTGATGTAAGTGAGAAGTGATGGTGCAATGAGGAGTCAGCAGTCATAGTTTATTATATGAGTCATGTGTATGGCAGGAAAAGGGGACATTGTTCTGTAATCACAGCAGGAATTAAAGCTGTCTTACCGGTCTCACAGAGTAGGTTTATTGTTTCCGTGCTGACTAAGTACAACACATGCTTGGTGCAGACATTTACTATTGAACACACCTGTCTCAGTGAAACAGCACTCTGCTTGGGTTCCATTTGGAGAAAAACCGGAGGAGTGGTGAAAGGGAGGTCTGAAAGTGAAAAGAGGAGGAGGGAAGGAGGATCGGTCTGCACTGAAGCTGGCTGTGCAGTCACCCTGTCACTGACAAAGTCAAAAGTTGGACAAGTTGAGAGAGCGCTTCCACCTGTCTGCCAGATGTTTGGTTGTCCTGAATGGTTGGGCCCTGTATATCTGTGGAGATAGGTTTTCTCGTGGGTTTTTTTTATGTGAGTATGCTGGAAGTCCGGAGTTCTGAGTGGTTTTCAGCAGTGTGAGCATCCCTCTGCGAGAAGAAATGTGGAGCCAGAGATTTTGTGTGTGTGTGTTGCAAGCACAATCAGACTTCCAGAAAAGCCAGCAAATTACAGGGTTTTCATACAGTTGAACACACAGAATTCTCATGCATACAGATTCTTGTGCTCAAAGACCATGATCATCACAGAAGGGCCAAAGTCACCTATAATTCTTCATGGCTTCCTTGCAAAATGTTTATGTACAGTGTATGGATTGTGTTGCATTTTGTTTGTCTTGCAGAAGCCAAATGAAAAAGCGATCAAGCATGAAATTTTGAGGATGGAAGCCACCGGATATTAAGATTGGATGAAAAACTGCCTGATGACAGTAAAAGTGCTGAATAAATGGCTGAGGGATGAACAAAAAAAGAAGGCTTTGTGGCCAAAGAATCCGAAGACAACAGGGTTTGGGTCGATAAAAAAAAGTTGCAGGTTATCATCCAGAAAAAGGAAAATAATCTGTGTCTAATTGGACTGCATGTAAAGACAATTGGACTGCATGTAAAGACAATTGGACTGCATGTAAAGACAATTGGACTGCAGTAAAGACAATTGGATGCATGTAAGCAAACTGATCTACATTTAAAGGTTGAATAAAAGTGCAAATGAAGTTATTATGGAAACTGTATATTAATGGGTGTTTAAGAGATGTAATGGTACATTTTGAAGTTTTGTTTAGGGACATTCAGAAAGTCCGCTTTGTGGGACCAATATGCTGTGTGCAATGTGAGCGCTTTGGTAAGAGTTACTCTCGAGGAGTGTTGGTGCAGCATGCTTCTGTCTAAGAATGGTCATATTTGTTAATGAAAATGAAAATGTGACAATTAAGACTAATCCAGTGTTATGGATGTGGACCATATAAATGTTATTGAAAAAAGCAAAAACGAAACAAACAGCAACAAAAAAACAAATGAGACTCCAAAACTGTGCCTGTGTGCGAAAGTCCATTAGGGCTGTGCAAGAGACTGGATTGAGCAAATCAGAATGTGAAAGTGGTGAAGAAGGTAGCGAATTAAAGAAAACAAACAAACAAACGAACGAAAAGGAAAAAAAAACAACAACAGAACAGTGCTGCCAGACCTCAAGGAAGTCATGTGATTAACTTCAGCCATGTTTAATCCTTTCACCACCAGACATTCTATTTTGCATGAATCCCCATCACCAGCCATTTTTAAAAAAAAGCTCTTATTTTATACCAGCATATTTGAAACGCAGATATCTCTGGAACTAAACAACCAATTCTCATGCTATTTTTTGTAAAATGGAGGAGATACACTGTACTTTTATTATATCATAACATGTTAGTAATGGTTAGTCAACAACAATTTCAAATTTTAAGTAATTTCAAGTGCAAAAAAAAAAAAAGCAAAATAAAAAAATCAATGTTATGTTTCTTCATAATGTAAAAAATGAAGAAAGCATGCCAACAAACTCTCAACAAGGGAGGAAAAATACTCCACTCACAATTGAAGACCAGAAAGTATGGTTTATCCAACAGAAAAATGGAAGAAACGGCCATAAATCCAACTACTCCAATAGCAGGGAACACACACACACACTACACACACACACACACACACACACACACACACACACACACACACACACAACATTCTTATGCCTAACTGGTTCACATGTAAGAGAGAAAAAGGGAAACACACACACCACACACACACACACCACACACACACACACAACACACACACCTTGCATACATGTACATTATACAGTATCATATTTATATATCAGTTAAGGTGGTTATGATGATGTGAGTGTGCACACTGTGCATATATGTGCATTGTACAATGTCATATTTATATCACGATTAGTGGAAAGACGTTAAATGAATGACACACACACACACACACACACACACACACACACACACACACACACACACACACACACACACATATCCCTTTCACTTACACTGTTGAAAGCAATATTTTTTTTTATGAGAATGTGCCTGTTGGTCTCTGAACCCTTGAGAGCCATTCAGCTGATCATAAACCCCACTCAAACACATCTCTGCTGCTCACCTCTCACGTGTCAGTCGGCCACGCCCCTTCAACCTCGACCAGTAAGTATCGGCCCACAGCGTGTGTGTGAAGTTCATTGCCTAAAGTCTTAGTTCGCTCCCTCACATAGTCAGTCAACAGTCAGTCACTGCTGGCTGGCTCAACGCTAAACACGGGGCACACGCGTTAAGCTGGCATCAAGTCTGATCTCTCGTCAGCATGCCTCTCCCAACCATTTGGCCACGGTCCAACGCCTCACGTTGCAATAATTTGGTCAAGCCCTCACTATCGTATGTTTCCTCATGACTATCTGGGTCTTCTTTATCTGTATTAGGAACAACTGACCGTCTATTCAATATTCCCAGCACTTGATCTGTGGTAAATGTACGGCAAGGTCAAGTATGTAACATGCTTGGTGGTGATGTCATAGTGAATGAAAAAACAATCGGAATAAAGTCGATAAAACACTGAACTGAATAGTGTTCTGACAAAGCAAATGGCTGTGAGCATGGGCCAGACCATCCCCCAGCTATGACGCTTATTGCTGGCTTTCTATCTCATGAACTTAGATCGTGAGAGTATCGAGAATGAGGTAACCTAGTTGGTCGCCAAACAGTCGATGTCGGCGGTTGGCCACATTGTGCTGAATGGCAATGTCGGCGGCGTAAGGGTTAAGGGGAAGATGGAGGGACTTCGATTTATGCAGGATCATTCTCCATCAGTTCAGGTGGCCGTGATGATGTGAGTGTGCAAACTTGCATACATGTACATTATACAGTATCATATTTATATATCAGTTAAGGTGGTTGTGATGATGTGAGTGTGCACACTGTGCATATATGTGCATTGTACAATGTCATATTTAGATATCAGTTAAGGTGGTTGTGATGATGTGAGTGTGCAAACTTGCATACATATACATCGTACAATATATATTTATATATCAGTTAAGGTGGTTGTGATGATGTGTGTGCAAACTTGCATACATATACATTGTGCAGTATCATATTTATACAATTACAGGAATATAGTGCGTTGTTGAACAGTCTTTGAATTGCAGTTTATTCAGATTTCTACATCATCTGTTCCTAATTGAATGATTTTGGAGTAGGCTTCTATGAATGTGTGTATGTGACATGTCGCTATGCTGGTTATCGGTTAGCGTTTGGTGCAGGTAGCATTTGGTGTTATTCTGTTGATAGGGGAAAATCTTCAGGTAGGTGTGTGGGATCACAAGTGCATCCATGGTTTAATCAGTGCATCCTCTTGGTTTGACAGAAGGTTTGACACTTTGTTCGGTATCAAGTCATTTCTTATTTTTTCTTTTTTTTTTTTTTTTTATTCTGAGAAAAGTTCTTTTCCTTAAAAAAAAAACCAACAAGAAAAATGTCCACAAAGCGTAATCCAACATCATGCACATCACACTCTAGCGAATTTGAAAAACATACAAAGGTATATGTGCATGGTCGGCTGGGCTATAAGCAACATTGCCTTACCTTACCTCGTATATGTGCATAGCATACATTCACAAAGAAAACAGTAACAGTAGAAACAAGCAGGATAGATGTGTAAGAGGAGAAGCAATGGAGGAGAAGGGAGGGAGAGGCTTTGGACCATTATAATACATTCAGTTTGATTCCTTATCGATGAGTCAGGCCTTGCCTAGAGAAAAAGGGAGAGAGAGACAGGGGCCAAGATAGAGAGACAGACAGAGAGAGAATAGAGATCTGCAGAAGTGTTAAATCAATGTCTAATCAAAGAGTGATTGTTATTCAGCATGTTGTGATGTATTCATGAACAGTGTGAAAATCTGAAGCCAACACTGGTCAGCGCATCAAATCACAGCATAGTATACTAGTACAGTCTTGGAACATTTCCGTAGAAGATAAATATATCAAATATCTCAGGATAACTGATAGGTAGATTAATAAATAAGTTGAAAAACAGGTATGTGAGAGCGCATGTGTGAGAGTGAGACAGTGGGGTTAATTGTGAAGCAAGTCAGTTCATATTGTTCGTAGCTCACTGGACCTTCAATGTCTCATCAGGACTGCCACATGTCAAAGGCAGGCGCACAGGAAACAAAACAAACAAAAAAAAAAGGTTGTTGATGTGTGTAAGGTACGCAGAGAGGTGCCTTAGTTTGTTTCTTACACTCCAGACATTTTTATCATTTCCAAGAAGATTTATTCAAAGAATCATTGAATGCCCTAGGCACTAACAAAGTAATTAAGACATTGAATATATAATGGGGAGGGAGGAGACAGAGCCTTGAGGCATTTGAACCCTTTCTGTCCTCATTTTATGACAAAGGTGGGTCACCCTGCAGATAAATGTTGGCAGTTCTAAGCAGATGAAGAGATTAGAAAGGAATATATTGAAAATCCAATCATTTCAATAAAGAAAAAAGTTGACTCATTTCATTGTGTGTGTGTGTGTGTGCATGCATGAATGCATACTCTTTTAATGCATGCCTTTGTAAGAGCATGATGAATGATACACAACTGTACATTGAGTGTGTGTGGTGGTATGTATGTGTGGTGTGTGTGTGTGCGTGTGTGCGTGGATGTCTTGCATGCACTTGTGAATTACGATTAAGCACTCCAGGCAGGAGAAAGGAATGCTAGTGGAGATGTGCTTATGCATGATTAGAGATGAGTATGGGCAGTTGGTGGTATTTAAGGATATTGTTCCCATCAAAGTGGTGAACTTGGAAGTCATGTAAGCTTCAGTATCTGTAGATGAGGTGAAATGAAGACTGTCCTCAAAATTTGTGTTCTTTTGTGACAAAGTGATGTTACCATCAACGCTCAAAATTGATCATAAAGAATGAAAATAACCAAAAGAGCAAGCAAATATCACCAAAATAGGAGGTTAGGAGCTGATAATGGTAATGTTTGCAAACTTTTTTTAACAGATCATTTTAATGTTTTCACAATGAATTTAGAGCATTAATGATGAGACTACTGTCGCACAAAGGAACACACATTTTGAAAACATCTTTTTTTTTCCCCATCTCATCCACCAAACGTAAGTTACAAGACTTTGAAACTTAACAACTTTGACAATCACAAGTGTCCCAAACATAGTGGGAAACTGCCCATGTGCAAACACAAGCGTGTGCATGGATACATACAGATATGAATATTATGTGGCTTTGCATAGTGCTTTCGTTTGCGCATGACTGATGTGTGTTTGCTTTTGGTTTGGGTGTGTGATGGGTGATCCCTGGTTTGAATCTCTCCATGCAGGTGTATGCCTGGGGATTGAACACGTACGGACAGCTGGGACACACGAGACAGGCATCAGCCCCTCACGAATTAAGGTAACTGCACAGAGACATCCACAAAATCCCGGCATTTTTTAAATCATAGTTTCTGATTGACTGTAAAGGCATCCAGCAAAACCATGGCACTGAAACTCAATACAAGCCTTTGGAGTCAACAGCATCTTCTTGGTTTTATCATAAAAGACTTGCTGCCATAGCCTGTCATCCCTACAACTTAATGTTGAGAGATGTGCTAGTACTGGTGATGGTTGAGAGGTGGGAGGGATTAGCTGTATCCCTCATATAATCTCAAAATATAAACTTATAAAGTGAAGAAAAAAGAAAAAAAGAATAATATATTACAGTGATGGTTTTGAACAACAGATGATGGTTTTGAACAAAGGCATGATCTGCAAGCGTCACCTCATAAGCACACCATGTGATGCAATAGTGAAAAAGATCTTGTTGAGTAAACAGGAAATATGTTTGGAAATCAGTGAACATTGGTTTCAAATAAGGTTACCAGAATGGACAAGTCAGTGAACAAAATGGAGTTGTGTTTGTGTTCCATGTGTTAAGGACATGGTGCTGTGTTAGTACACAACACATGCATTAAAGTTCCAGCCACTGTCACAGCCTGTTTGTGTGATGTGCCAGTTCATGAAAGGCTGCTGTGTGTGGGATCTGGCTGGTGGCACCAGCCACTCGGTGTTCCTGGCAGACAGCTCCGGCATGAAGCCCGATGTCTTCTACTGCGGGAAACAACCAGGGTGGGTGCACTCGCTTAATTCCTCTTTTTGTTGTGGCTGTGTGGTTGTTTTGTTGTTGTGCTTTGCTTTTTCACTCAGGGAGTGTAATGAGCTGATATGCGGGTCCATAGTCCAAAAAGGAGAAGGTGATAAGATGGGGAAGAAGCAATGGTGGTAAAAGAGGGAGGGTAATGAAGGGGAGGAGGGGGAGATTGATGGGAGGGCGATGGGAAAACTTCTGCTGTTTTTTTTTTTTTTTAAGACCAAAGTTTGTGGTTTTGCCACATCTGATATTTGCTGTTTTCATTTTTTCTCTGGCTTTGTTCAGATATGTCATGGTTATGAAAAGAAAGTTTCACTGGAATTTTGGTTAGATACTTTTAATGTTTTCAATGTTTTGATACTGTAAATGTTTAAGCTCTTCAGACCTTGACCTTCAGATCTTGGGCATGATTTCCATGATACAGTTTACTGGGTTCCATGTTGCAGTGTCTAATAGGTCTTCACCTGCAATTTAGCTTTTAAGGGAAAATACTTGAATTTCAGTTCTAAAGAATACTTTTAGCTGGATCGAAACAAATTCCCAATAAAAACTGAAATGTAATAACAATGTAAACAGTAATGGATGTCCTCTCTCACCCCCATCCACCTCTCTTCATCTGCCCATTTAAGTCACCATGCCAAATTTGGAGAATATGAATGAAAACTGTGGATCCCGCTGATTTTTTTTTCTTACCAAATATGTTAAAAGACACTTTATCTATAGTAAAACAGCCAGCAATTTTACTTTCATTAGTGATTTTAAAAAAATGTATTTTGGACTTCTGTGTCACAAAAATGACCATAGTTTGAAAGAACCACCTGGGAAGCTTGCGGGGCATAAATTTGTGTTGCTTACATAAGCTTACAAGAATCATATGTCATTTTATGCATAGTCAATAATGTTAATTTGCGAAAAAGGTTCTAAGCTATTTCAAGTGGTGTGTGTGTGTGTGTGTGTGTGTGTGTGTGTGTGTGTGTGTGGTGTGGTGGTGGTGGTGGTGATTGTGTGTGTATGTGTGATGTGTGATGTGTGTGTGTGTGTGTGTGTGTGTGTTGTGTGTGAATGTTGTTATCACATGTATGCACTGATGTTGATTTCTCTTTGAAATGGAGGCTATATTTCATACATAAATAATTGTTTTCAGTATTTTCCATCCGTTTTTTTTCCTTTGAATAATTGAATTTTCAGTTGCTGTGCTTACAAATGCATGAATACAATGTTTGTGTGTGTGTGTGTGTGTGTGTGTGTGTGTGTTTGATAGATGAGAAACCTGTCTGTTTAAGAACAGTTTTGGATGACACAGTTATGGTATGATTTGTATGTTTATCAGGAAAGACGCATTCACCTCGGTACAAAAAACTGCCTTGCCAATATCAGTGAATGAGATCAAGAAGGTAAGTGCAACTCAGAGAAAATGTTGTTATTGGGGTAACATGGAACGAGATGGAAGTGGTGGAAGGGAACTTTTATCAGGTCTTATATCTAACTTGAGGTGACTTACAATGTCTGTCTGAAAGGATTATTTTGAATGTTTGAAACAGCAGCTGTATAGAAAATGTCTGTGTGTGTATGTTTAAGAACAAGGATCTGAATGGAAGTCTGTGTTTTTGCAATAGCAGAGGCGGATACAGATAGAGTTATAGTGAATTAAAGCAATTTTCATTTTTATGCTTGTCATGCTCACAGTTTTGCCTTGCAAAAGAAGGTATCCTGATGTGAGTGAAGTTAAAAACGAGTGCATGTGCAAGAATGATGTGTAGCATTTGTTCACTTTTCAGTGTAGTCCTCTATCTGTGTCACTTTTTGGGGCTGTAGTGATTGTTTTCATCTGTACACAGACACAGGATAACAATACAAACATGGCTAGCACTTTATAACAGAATGACAAAGGTAATTCGTGGCTCTTGAAAATGTTGTGGCTGTTTTCTTTGTTCAAGGTGTGATCATTTTAAAGAAGAGGGAGAGGACCAGTAGGGGAGTTAATGGCTTGTGATTGTAGTGGTTGACAGAAGCACATGACTCCTCTGTGATAGTGGGCAGTGTCAAGTGGAAAGTTTACTACACGTCCTTCAGAGCACGTCTCCAACCTGGCAGTAGACACTGACCTTTGCACATACATCTCTGGCTTTATCTCACACTTACCTGTCCAAACAAAAGCCTTATCCCTACTTGATGTGGAACATTGGCATATTAAATAAAATTGGGAGAGGAGGGAGCTAACCTTGCCTCCATACCCAGTTAGGCAGTAAGAGTGATGGCCCTTAGGTTACCCCATGCGCTGTGAGGGGCCTGTGTTTCAGTACCACCTCCCAAGTACAGGGTGCTTGTCCTAGAAGGACAAAGTACTCTGTTAATAATCTGAATTAATCACTTACTTGCTGATCGATCACAGGATGCACACCTTACCTGTTGAGTTTGTGAAGAGAGAAGAATTTGGCAATAATTCCAGTCACAATCAAATCAAGAGTAAACGATTGAAATTCGATGTTGCGATGAAAGCTAGTGTTGAAACTTATCAAATATGTTCTCATATCCCATACTCACCTTAGAATCAACAATATACAACAATACAAATAGTTGTGAGTTTAATCCTCTCTTCACTCTGTGTTGCACTTCTTCGTCCTCTTCTTCTCCTATTTAATCTTTTTCTTTTTCTTGAAAGTCTCTCTCTTTCCTCTCTAGTTTGGTGCTTCTGCCAAAGTGACAGGCAATTTTTTTTTTCTTTTCTTTTCGTTTTTTCCATTTCCGGGACGCATGACAGAAATCTACTATTGGTCCTGGAGAATCTGGCCTCCGGTAACTCCCGGCCACTCGCCAAATGCTTTGTTGAGAATCTCACTCTTAGGAAATGGTTTTACTGACATTGGCTTAGGCCTGCAGTGTGAATGAGATTCATGCTTTCCCCAGGGACCCATGGCCCCAACAGTGGCACAGTTGTTGTTGTTGTTGTCGTACCCTGGCTAAAAGACTCCAGGGATCATCCAAACAGCAGAAGCACTTGAACGCTAAAGTACAAATGCATCACTAGGGATGAGAACATTACATGTGTGACCGTTTTTGATTAGCCTGCTGGACTGCCTCGATGGTATAGTAGTTGTCCAAAGTGCAACATAGCCCCTCAGATCTCACGTTGACCCTGTCCGTTTTGGTCAGTCTGATAGCCCTGTACCATCACTACCTGTCATTTGTATTGTTTTGCACATTGGTACTTTGTGCTTTGTTTAAGTTGCTAGCTGTGTTCATTTGGTTTGTGTTTGAAAGGCTCTTTTTAGCAGCACTGTTTGCACTCACTTTCACAACTTGTCTTGGGAGCGGAGGGGGGTGTCTTCCCTCTTTCCTGAATCCGTGCGTGAGAATTTTTGTTGTTGTTCATTTTGTATCCTTTAGGCATTCTCATTGCTTGTTACTTTGTGCCGTTCTCTTGAGGGAGAGCAGGGACAAATTCCTTCACCTCCAGACTGAGCATGGGAGACAATTGCATATGATCCATAGTGACCTTTGATGCCGAGTTCAAGGCTTGGGGAACTGTACAGAGACATTCTTAAGTGGGATCAGTGTCTCCCTATTCATGGGAACACGTTTCCCACCATCCTTGTTGATATTCTGGCATTTGTGTAGACAGGTAAGCGTTGGAAGAAGGCATTTTTTTAATTAAAGGAGTTTTTCCATCTACCTGTCTGTTCAAACACAAGGATGTGCTCCCACCTCCCATCTTGGTCATGAAAAGGTGCGAAAACTGAACAAGGTTTGAATCTGGTGCAGTGAAGTGAGCTCACTAAGGGCAATCACTCTTACCGCCTTACTCAGTATGGATGTGAGCTCACTAAGGGCAATCACTCTTACCGCGCCTTACTCAGTATGGATGTGAGCTCACTAAGGGCAATCACTCTTACCGCCTTACTCAGTATGGATGTGAGCTCACTAAGGGCAATCACTCTTACCGCCTTACTCAGTATGGATGCAAGGTTAGTTCCTTGTTCTCCTTATCTTTTTTTTTTTTTTTTTTTCAATTTTGGGTGGGAGGTGGGGTGATCCTGATAATATGGCAATGTTCCACATCAAGTAGGGATAAGCTGTTTGTTTAGACAGATAAGTGTATTGTAAATCTATGCTTAGTTGTACAAATTCTTTTTGCGCTTGCACCCAGTTTGTGTGTAAAAACAATTAAGAACTATAAAGTTTTGTTCTGAAGAAAAAAAAAATCACGTTATGATTGCAGTGTGGTCTGTGCTCTAGGACTTCAGGTAGAAGGACTGATGTCGTCCTTTGTGCACTGCAGAACAACATGTGTGTGATGTTTCAGCTGGGCTGGGTGAGAGGTCTGTCTGCGGGAGGGGATAGCTGCTACTGCATGCTGGGAGTGGCTCAGCCCTCGGCAGTCAGCGTCATCTATGAGCTGGCCGCATCGGAGAGGGCCTTTTATCAGGAGCTGGTCAAGATCAACGCCAATCTGCTGAAGCCATTGACCAAATCTTGTGAGAACCTAGATGGAGGTCACTTTAAAGTGTTAGAAATGACAGCAAACAGCAGATAAGTTGAACAAGACAAGTGGGATGAAAACTGATGTTCCATCATCATAAAAATCAGTTTGCAAAGTTTTGAGTTATAGTATTTGAAATTATAAGAGTTCAAATGCAGGCATATAGAAATTTGAAGTAATTTTCACATTGTGTAGATACAAATGTTCTTCAGCCATTGAAGACAAACAGATCGTTGTGCCGGAAGAAGGTCAGGGTGAATGACAAGATTTACATACATCAAAGTCTCAGTCCAGGGTGTAGAGGAGGCTAAAGAAAACTGGTTTTATCGAAGATGAACTGTAGAAATTTTAGTTAGCCGACATTTTGGCTTGCTTAGAACATCTATTGTGTGGGATGGGGGGGGAGTAGTGGGGTTGGACATGGTGGAGGTGGTCTCATATTTTTCAGCTGTGTTGTAGACTTGCTCATAGTTAATGGAGCATTGCATGCTTGATGTTGCTGATGATGTAGCGTAACCAGCACAGTGTATATTACCACTGATGATGATCAGGACTTGTTGTGTGGCAGCGTTCTTCACAGTGATGGATGTGTTTCCATACAAATCCTCTCTGCACAACCTTGTGGCTGGTTTCCTCGCCCTCACCAAAAAGGTGTGTGTGTGTCAGCTTGCAAGCGTGTGCGCATGCTTGTGTGTGTGTGTGTGTGTGTGTGTGTGTGTGTGTGTGTGTGTGTGTGTGTGTGTGTAATGCTTCTGTCCTTTTACTCATCATTTTAATCCAAATGTGCTGCATGAAATGTACTTTAAGAAATATTTTGTGGAGAGAGAAGAGAAAGGAAGGGAAGGTCAGGCATTCTGGCTAGTATCCGCTGTAGTGTGAACATTGTGTAAGCTGAAGGTTTTGTTTTTTTTTCCCCAAAGAAAAAAGAAGAACACAGATTCTTCATCAGAGTCATTGAGCATTGAGCTTTACTGTTGCAGTTTTTTTGTTGTTTGCTCTGTTGATTATTTGACCAATTATCATGATTATTAAGATTACTTACAGGGCCCTTATCCTTGATTATAGACCAAGCTGTAAGCGCTTTACAAACCATGCTCTCATTTACACAGCGGGCTGCCTACCTGGGTAGAGCCTACTGAAGATCTGTCTCTGGTGCTACAGTCATTTCCTGCATCAGTCAATGAGTACCAGTCACTCAGCCTTTTTTTTCTCCCCATCATTCTTTTGATTTTTCACGCAGGGTGCATGCAATGTGTGACATGTCATCCAAACCAGTCACCAAACTGGTCTTCTCTGCGGAAAGTTGGTGATGATGTTTTACATCTGTGCAAGATGTTATGTGTGTATTCACACGCAGGGAACCTCGATTTATAGACAGAAAGGATAGTTCATAGTATATCTCAGAAAAACAGAGCTGTGAAGAAAAATCTTGACTTGTATTAAATACTAACCAATTATTCGAAGGTTATATGAACATCTCCTCTTCCTCCAAACGAAAATGAATCAACAGTTTATTGATTACAACATATTGATTATTTGAATGATTTCTTTTTTTTTTTTTTAAAGACTTTCATACGTTGTGTTCGCAGTATTAAGTCATGTCGTTGATTTAAAATCAAATGATTGCCAGCAAGAAGAACAGATTTGGAGGATCATCAAATTCTCAAAATGAACATTGTTATTATTGATGGACTCATGTCACCGAATTACAGTAACTGTCTTTTTGTTCAGGTTGGGCAAGGTGTGCAGGAGCTGACGGAGGCTGTCCGACAGGACCAGCCAGTCATGTCCACAGCTCTGCTGAGGTCCTACTCTCACTTCATCAAGGAGTTTCGCCGGTACTCCCAGTTCTTTGCTGACTTCTTGGCTATTGGAGGCTTTGAGTACTGTGCTCGGACTGGATCGTTAGTATATTTCTTCTTTGTTCTTTTCTTCTTTGTTTCTTGTCATGAAGAATGGGTGGTTCAGATCACTTTGGCATTTTTGAGTGCAGGCTTTTGTAAGTCAAATTTTTGTTTTTCTTTTCAGTGGTCTGGAAATGAAATTGTTGATGTTAAGAACAAAGAAACGGACTTTGATAGTTTGGCTTGTCTGAGTAAGGTATACAGTATTTATCATAAAGTGTGAACAGGAATGAACAGTTTTAACAGATTATATTTGTGTATTGCTCCCAAAGAAATGTACACTATAATTACAGGCTCTGATACAGCGAAAGAATAGCACAGTAGAGCATCCTTGTAAAAACCCTCACATTAGAATTCCCTCCCCTTGAAGACAGTTGTCTTGCTTGAACATTTTCATCTTTTTCTGTCCGAGATGGCCTCCAAGTAATGACTTCCTTTATTTAGAACTGCTTAGGATTTCTGGAAGCCATTATCAGGTTTCACTGTGAATGCATTTATTGTTGTTAGGAATCCATACCCTGATAGTTAATCCTGATGTTCAACTGTGTAAGCATCATCAAGTATTCATGTGTCTACTGTTATCAAGGATACAAATTTTCCAAGTGTGTTTCCATTTGGCCAAAATACTGTGATCTACATGTACATTAATATTGAAAAGGGAGCAGTTAGAGAGGTGGAAGGAATGGGAGGAGGTGATGGAGGGGATGGGAGGGGGGTGGGGGGATCAGAAATCTGTTTGGTTTCTTTCTCATTGGAAGAGGATGATGTTGCAGTGAATTCTGTGACAAGGGGCTAGAAATCTTTTTGGTTTCTTTGTCACTGGAAGAGGATGATGTTGCAGAGAATTCTTTGACAAGAACCAGGGTCATGACTCCCCTGCCCGATCGGGGGAGGAGCGGCCGGAAGGGAGAGGGGAGCGGCTGTACACACGTTTCCAGCGCAGCATGCAGTATCCCTTCCTGCGTCTGAAGGAGTACAGCCGACTGCTGCAGAAACTGGTGGACAGCTTTGATGGGGTGAGGCTGGCCACTCTGATAGTGACCACCAGTGTGTAGCTCTCTTTGATGCATTAATAGGTACCATACGCATATTACAGTAGGCATACTTTGATAGTTACCATTAGTGTATTGCTTTATTCGCTTCCCTTATAGTTACTTGCCACTGGCGTATTGCAACATTCATATCATAATAGTTACCACTAGGTATTATAGTAGATGTACTGTGATAGTTACCTGTGATGTGTTACTATATCCATACTTTGACAGTTACTCCATACTTTGACAGTTACTGTTATTTGTGTTGGGACTTGCATGATGTGAGACATAAACACTTTGCAGCAGACTCCATGAAAACGTTTTTCAGAGATGTCATGCTGCTTTGTGGCCAGGACTCTGGATGTTTGGTGCTTTGATTTGTAATTTCACTTTGAATGCTTGTTGCTTAGTGGTGGGGACTCTCACAGTTTGCTGTTTGATTTTCTTGGTTGGTTTGTTTTTAATGTGAAGGGGTTGTTGTTGTGTGGACAGAACAGTGAGGCCAGCAACTTGCTGCAGAAGGCAGTGGTAAGCTGGGACACTCTGAAACTGACTGTCACTGCCGAGCACAAAGCTGCTGACACTACACGCGCCTTCTGGGAGGGGGCCAATCCACGACTGGCTGTGAGTCTGTGAACTGTTTTCTGTGTGTGTGTGTGTGTGTGTGTGTGTGTGTGTGTGTGTGTGTGTATATGTAGTGTTGGTGTGTGTGGTTGTGTGTGTATTTGTGTGGTGTGTGTATGAGTGTGTGTGTGTGTGGTGTTGGTGTGTGGTGTGTTTGTGTGTGTGTGTGTGTGTTTGTATGTGTGTGCACCCATATGCACTTGTGTGTGTGTGCATTTTTTTTTTCTCTGTGAAGACATGCTATTTAATTCAGTGGTCCGACTCATTTTGTGGTGTGTCTTGTTCTCTAGTACAAGTTACATGGCATTTCTTTCAGTGGTCTGACTCATTTTGTGATGTGTCTTGTCTTCTTGTACAACTTTGAGAGCCCTGAAAAGGTTTTGCGTGGTCAATTAGGCTATAGTGATTAAAACCAAACCAAACTCGTGTATGCTTATTTGCATTCATTCGAGTATGTATGTGGATGTATATGCATATGTATGCATGCCTACCTAACACCTTGTCTCATGTGTGTGAGAATCTGCATGGTCTGTGAGGCAGTGCTGCTGTGTCCATGTGGGCAGGACGCACTCCGTATTCCCAGTCGTCGTATGGTGAGGGACAGCAAGTCCCACCCTCTGATGATGCCATCGGCCGGCCGCTTCTCTTCCTACCTCTTCATTCTCTTCAATGACATGTTTGTCCACTTACAGGTAATAATCATACTTACATATAGGACATTTCTGATGTGCTTTGCAGCACCTTCAAGTGCTTTACAGTGTCAGTTGAATACACTTTCATATCCACGCTGTAGAACACGATGGCTTGCGCATCTCTAGCCTCTTTTTCTCCCCCTTCCTTTCCCATGCCACATTCCCCATCTCCTCATCCTTACTTGGTCCAACTTCTTCATCTTCTTGCCCTGCCCTCACCATTTTCTTCCTCCCTCCACACACACACACACGCACATGCACATACACATGCACAGGCATACATACGAGCATGTTCACATAGTTGACAAAAGCACGTGTACTGCAAAGAAATTGACACAATTACCAGTTAACTCCACACGCTTGCATACATATATACATCATATACACATCCACACATACATCACACATTCATACCACACACACAGCAGCACACTGCACACTACTATCTTGTGGTCTGATCTCTGTCTGCATCTGTGGTTGACCAGTCTTGCTGTCAGTGTAACCAGCAGCAGGGAAAGCCCAGATTCCATGTTTGCTTATCATTCTTCTCTAGTCTTCACTTCTTTCCCCCCCTCCCCCCTCCCCCCTCCTCCCCCTCCCCCTCCTCCTTCCTTGCCCCCTTCCCCTTTTCCATCTCCAGAATCATGTCGTGTTTCTTGTTTTAGTCATTTTATTCCATTTTATGACTTTGAGAGCATATATTAGAGAGTTGATAACTTAGAATCCTGATGAACAGGGGTTAGCATGTCTGTTAATTTGTTGTTAATCATAGTAAACTATGAGATGACGGGTAGCTGGTTGTGTTTGCAGTCCAACAATCACGTCATTTTCCCTCTGGAGACATTGTGGGTGGAGGCGCCAGTGACTGATGCTGATCAGCTGTGAGTTGGTAACAGTACAAAGGATCTAAAGAAGTTATGGTATCAGCAAATACTGATGTTAATGACAGAGTTGCCATAGTAATCATAGACCATGAAGCAGGTTTATGAGCACTTTTGAACAAAATTTGCGCCCATTTAGAACTGGCATTAAGAAGAATGCACAGAAAATGGTTTCATATCCTTGATTTCAGATTGTAAATATTTTTTGTTCTCTTGGTATACATATGGGGTGTGTTTGTCCAAATACCAACTTATGAGCATGCAGTATTTGTTTGGTGTGTGTGTGTGTGTGTGTGAGAGAGAGAGAGAGAGGGGGGAGAGAGATAGGGGTAGTATGTGTGCACACGTGCGCACGTGTGTGTGTGTGTGTGTCAAGTCAAGTCAAGTCAAGTCAAAATTATCTTTATTGAGGGTTAAAGAATAAGCTTTCCAGCTTTTTTACATCCTGCCCTCATAAACAAGAAAGAAACTAATTGAACACATAACTACAAGCTCAAAAACATTTTTAAAACACACAATTTCTTTCATGCAAGTACATAACTCTCGTATGAAATCCGAAACAATAATGAAACTATTGTTGGAACTTCAAGTTCAATGTGTGTGTGTGTGTGTGTGTGTGTGTGTGTGTGTGTGGTGTGTGTGTAAAAGAGTGGTGGAGATTGAGGGTTTTTATTTACAATAAGCGAGAGAAAGAGGATCCTTGTGATTGTATGCATGAATCCACTTACATTACTACACATTCTCAGTATGTGTCAACATTTGTGTTTCAGACCAGGGATTGTTGTCATTTCTCCTGAAGACAGAATAGAGCTGTCAGTGACTTCCCAGGCTGAAAAGGTATTGGCTGATAGCAGCTTTTGACATGCACTTCCTTAGATCAGTTTGTGCATACACAGAATCTTCAGGAGAGGGTTTGTGTGTCTGTCGTTCTATCTGTCTTTGTCTTCTCTCACTGTGCACCCCAACTCTCTTTGATTCTTTACCTACCAGGTTTTCTTATGCAACATTCTTTCAACTACTAAGGTAATTTTTTTAAAGCGAAAAACGATCGTAAGGTTGGGAAACTTGGGTATCTGCTTAAAAAAATTACCAAGCAAATACTACAAATCAAAATCACACCCTCTTTTGGATGTATTTTGCAGTGCATGTGTCTGTTTTGATGTGGTAGATGTTTATGATGCCATTGTGGTCATTCACCTTCATTTTGAAAAAATCTGGAACCAGTTGTAATCTTGAACCCAACTCCTCACTTCATGGTTGTTTCACACACCGCCACTATAGTTTGAAGTGAATGCAGTTGTACCTGTTCAGTCTACGCCACTTTCGTAATTGTCATCAACTCAGCATCTGAGTAACTGAATTTCTTCAAGATTACTTTAAATACGCTACTGTTTATGAATGTCACTTGTAGTCCCATTTGGAACAAGCTGAAAAAGGCCAAACATTGCCACATCCAGAAGTGTATCAGCACTAGGAGTTCACCAAAACCTAATGAATTCAGTTTGCCATGTGACCATTCATCATTCACATAAATTTGAAACCGCATTCCAGCTGGTACATCTTTTTAGGATTTTCAGAGGTTGAAAGTTCCATTATATGATTATCATTACCATGTTAACTTGTTTCCATTCTATCCATTCAATCTTCCGTTCTCTGTTAGATTTAAGATAACAAAGACGTTGTAAGTTCCATTATATGATTATTATTACCATGTTAATTTGTTTCCATTCAATCTTCCATTCTCTTTTAGGTTTAAGATAACAAACACATACTTACAAAAACTGTAACCGCCCTGCTGTGACCTCTGCCCAGGCTGAGTGGCTGATGGCCTTCAACTCGGCCATCAACAAAGTGCTGTCCAGCCAGAAGGACGTGGGGCGACGGGGGAGTGCTGAGCGTCTGACCCCGCCTCTAGCACGCCATGCAAACCACACCTTTTCTCGCCATGCACGCTGGAAAGACGGGACCTACGTGGGCACTTGGCTGAGTGGAAAGATGCATGGGCAGTGAGTTTCTGTTTCCACTCATTCAGAACGTAATAAGGGCCACCCTTTTTTGTACAGTGTGTGTGTAGATGTGACTGTGCACAGTTGCATGCATCCACTGTGTACACCCGTTCATATGTCTGGTTTGGCGCTCATTTGTTCACAGTTGTATATGTTCCTTTGATGGAGTCAGAAGAACTATATCATGCTAAACTGATATCAAAATTGGATCAAACTCAGAAGGAACTGATGAAGACTTTTCACCTGTAATGTGAAGTAGTCTGATTCAGCTAAGGTATGATTTAAGGTAATCCTCTTTAAAATCTTGGCCATAAAATAGACCTTACTTCTTCCCATTGGCTGAAGAGTTTATGAATTTTGCATTGCTTATTAGGTGATGGTGTTTTTTTTCAGGGGTGAGATCAAGTGGCCTGATGGCAGGAAATACACTGGAACCTTCAAACAGGGTCTGCAGCATGGGTAGGTTCCTCCCCAGCCCATCCTCCTTTGTTTCTCTGTGTGTTTGGTGTGACGCGTACTACACAGTACATTAATATTTGTGCATCTCTCCAGATGTTGAGGTGTGCCTTAAGCCTGAGTGAAAAGACACGTTTCATGACATGTGATGATAGCTATGGTAGAATGACCAGGACTACCAGATTGGATGTTTGTTAGCTTGTGGTGTCTAAAGTTTCATGAGGATGTAATTGTGATGACTTTTGGGTTTGCAAAGCATCATCATGCACCAGAATTGTCTTTCTTTTATGGAAAAAAATTACAAGGCTTTGTGGTATTGTTTTGTTTTATTGTTAATTTTTTGAAAAATGTTTTATGTAATGTGCAGGTGATCAATTAAAGGGAATATCTGGCACCCCAGCACAGTCTGTTTTTACAGTGCCAGCACAGTCTGTTTTTACAGGGCCAGCACAGTCTGTTTTTACAGTGCCAGCACAGTCTGTTTTTACAGGGCCAGCACAGTCTGTTTTTACAAGCCTTAAGAATATCATTTGATTAGTTATCTGGTTATACATGTAATGTATATGGTTTATTGTTGGGTCTTTGCAGGACAGGACATCGTTGCTCATATTGTGGCAGCTCTGAAAAAACCTGTGGCTGGCTGGGCTAGAATGGTAAAACTGAAACTGTAGTAAAGCACCTGTTGGTACTGAAAGCGATTTTCTGTGCTCACAAACTGAACTTGCCCATACTGTTTGAGATTGTCAGGGTGACAGTTGTGTACATGTGGTTTGCAGGCAGGGTGTATATGTGATCCAGAAAGGGAGTGGCAGCAAAGAAGTTCAGGACGGCCACTGGAAAGATGGCAAGCTGAACGGCATGGCTTGTGTCAGGTTAGAGCTAACCGGGTTTTCTTCCTCGTTGGTTGTTCATGTTCTTTAGTTAACCGGACCCTTAGGCCCACATTGAAATGCTGTGCAGTGTAATGTAGTGTGAAGTTATCTTCGGCTACAGTTCATTCCTAGCTCAGTAACAATTTTTGTTCCTCATGAAAATAACAACAAACATCTTTGCAGTGTAAACAAACAACAACAAACATCTGGGAGCTGGAAACAAATAAACAAACAGCTAGGGAATAGAAACTGATGGCTGGGTAATATAAACCAAGAGCTGGGGAATGCAAAGAATCAGCTGGGGAATGTAAACAAACAACAAACGGCTGGGAATTGCAGATAAATAGCTGGGGAATGTAAACAAACAACGATGAAAGGCTGAAAAGGGCAACAAACAGTGCTAGAATCCATATAACAAACAGTAGGATAATAGAGACAGTCAGTTTCTAATAACAGAGTTGTGCCAATAAGCAACAAACAGCAGAGTAATGCCAACAGTCAACAGGCAGCTGGGGAATGCCAACAAATGAAAACAAAGAGCTGAGGAATAGAAACAAATGACACCAAAGAACGATGTAATGCAAACAAACAACAAGAAACAGCAAGGCATTGTAAACAAATGACAACAAACAGCTGAGAAATGGAAACAATCGATGCAAACAGCAAGGTAATGCAAACAAAGAACAACAAGCGGTTGAGGAATGCAAACAAACAACAACAAACACCTCAGGATTGCAAAAAAGTAAAAAAAGGAAAAAAGCCTTCTTCCAGAATTGAGCGCCATTGAATCTTTTGGCTCTGGCAAAATCAGAAAGTGTTTCATGTCCCCATGGCTGATAATGGATAATAGGAGTTGTCTGCTCATTTTAAAGATAATGAATTCTGGGTTCGTAATGTCATGATTTAAGTACAAACAAAACGATAAACCAGAAACATATGAGAATGCAGGTATCATTCACTGATGTTGAAAAAGGCCAGACTGCTGTGGACAGGTACGCCAATGGGGATGAATACAAAGGCTACTTCCAGGACGGGTCGCGGTTTGGCCATGGGGTGTTGCAACAAGGGCGGCATTTGTCATCCTACGCCAGCATCTACGTTGGGGAGTGGCTGGCTGACAAACGTAATGGTTACGGGGTGCAGGATGACGTTCTGAAAGGTAACTGTTGAATAGTGGGGTGTGTGAGTCATCATGTGTGTGCGTGTGTGTGTGTGTGTGTGTGTGTGTGTGTGTGTGTGTGTGTGTGTGTGTGTGTGTGTGTGAGATATGTGTGTGTGTGTGTTTGTGATGTGTGTGTGTGTGTGTTATGTGTGTGTGTGTGTGCATGTATGTGTGTGTGTGTTGTGTGTGTTATGTGTGATATGTGTGTGTGTGTGTTGTGTGCGTGTGTTTTGTGTGTGTGTGTGTGTGTGTGTGTATTGTATAAGGTTAGGAAGGGCAGAGAGAGCGTGGAGTATAATATACAGAGAAAGTTTTTACAACAGGCTTTTGTTATGACTTCAGGTAGAGATGTGATGTAACTGTTAATTTTCCACTTGGGGTGGGTCTCATGATGACTGAATATTGGTAGTGCCCTATGGACTGCCATTGCTGGGTCTGTGCAATGACACATTTGGATGCACCATGTACAGGAGAGCTGGAAGGAGTGTGGGAATACTGCTGTGAAGAGGGCACGAAGATGAGAGCAGAAAAACAAATGGAAGATTAGACCAGCTTTGTGTACATTTCCTTTTTATTTTTCAAGGTGTGTTGTTTCGTAAGCATTATCAGGTGACGGAAGCAGTCAGTGAATTTCTGTTGATGCTTGTGTGTGTTTGTGGGCATGATTGTGTTGTGTGTGTGTGTGTGTGTGTGTGTGTGTGAGTGTGTGTGTGTTGTGTATGTGTGTGTGTGTGTGTGTGTGTGTGTGTGTGTGTGTGTGTGTGTGTGTAGGAGAAACGTACATGGGGATGTGGGTGGAGAACCATCGTCATGGCAGTGGCATCATAGTGACCTTGGATGGCATGTACTTTGAGGGAAACTTTTACATGGACAAGCTGACGGTAAGGATGATAGTTGAAAATTAATTGTAAACATTTTTTTTGTTACTTTCTGATTATTTTGTTCTTGCAGTCAGTCATCTGTCTGTGCTACATTGCCTGGCTCATTCATGTGCACAAGTGTACACACACATGCAAACACATGTGCTGATGCATACTTGTCTGCAGACACACTCACACCATTCTCAGTCCTCGCTCACTCTCACAAAGGCTACTGGATGTAGTTTGATGTGCATGTGTTTTTGTGTATGTTGATGTTTATGACTCACTGTTGTGTTCACCTGTACTGTGAAAATTGGAGCATCAGTCTGATCATTTACACCCACTAACCACATCTTGTTCACCAACTCATTGCCATGTGAAGATTGAATAGATTTCAGACACACCGTATATTGGACATTGATGTCTGAGTCATCAGTTGCACAGTACATATGGTGCCCCCAGGAGCCGAAGGTAATGGCCACAAAGTGCATGTCTTAATACATAACTCTTCTAAAATTGACTGTACAGAATCAAAATAAAAGTCGCCCTTGACTGGCACATGCAAGCAGATTGAGAGTTTGGGGTAAATGGTGCACTGGTTGATCAAAGGTAAAAGATTAAGGATGTAACTGGTTTGTGGTGTTAAGAATTGCTGTTTATTTTGAATAGTTATGTTTGTGTGTATGTTTTTCTTTTTTGTGTGTGTGTGATGGAATCTGTGATTTTTATTTTTCAACATGGTGACAACTCTGACAGAGTCCTGTGCAGCAGAGCTTCCATGTTTTTTCATGAATTTGTGGATTTCAGAAGTATTTGAAAAATAAGAAAGAAAATTCAAGGGGGAGGAAAAAAAAGGGGGGGGGGGGGGGGGGGAGGGGGGGCTAGGGAATCTGCAGAGCACTGTTTACTTTCTCAGTGTACCAGGACACAACACTGACGTAACAGATCTCATGCAAACTCTTGCGAGCAGGCAGTCACTCTTTTGTCAGCCTGATTGCAGGCAAAATCATGCCAAGCACATTGTGTTTTGGCAAGACACTGCATAAGCGAAAGAGGTCACCAAAAGTTGTATGGACAAGCAGCACTAGTCATAGTTCAACCAAGAATTGGATGACATTTGTGTATGTTTAGAACCGCACCAATCTGCAGAGATTTGAACGTAGGTTCAGACTTGCCATCGTGCTATACTTTTGGGCATGTCATGCTGCAGTTTTCTTAACAATACTGTGCTGCTACACTTCGTGATGAAAAGCCATAAAAAGAAAACTGCAGAAAAACACTTTATAAACTTAGCAGCAGTTTAATTGAAACCAAGACAACAAAGATCTTCAGACAGTAGATTTATTTCATTGAAAAATGACCTGGTCAAGAAGAACAAAAGGGGAAGAACAAAAAGCAGAAGAAAAATTGCTTAAGACTGTCTTGAGTTTGCCACTTTATCAATTGTTTCATCGCCATTTTGATTTTTTTTTTTTTAGGTTGTCAAAACTAAGAGCTAACTAGCAAAACTTCTGTCTTTTTAGCCAACCATCATGTCATCTGCAAAAAGTAAAGTGTGTCTGTAAAGTGCTGTTAAGTCTGACTTAGCCATTAGGATGCTACAGAGAGTTTCTTCAAAGAAGAAATCAGCAGAAGGAAATCCCCATTACAGCTTTGGTGGTATCACATATGAGTTCTCTATGTAAATTTGGAATGTTGCGCTTAAAATGTGACAGTGCTACACTTTGTGCTTTTGAGGCTATGGCAGCTCTGTAGGTATCAAACGTTGACTTGGGGCTTGGTTACCATACCCCCAGATTCACATAGAATTTCTCAGCTTTTTGCTTATCCTCAGTTGGAGCTCAGGAACAGTGATCGGAAATGAAAATAAACTAACACCTACAGCTTAGCAGCAACAGCTATACACTGTTGTGAGTTTTTGTCACTTGGGTTATAGCAGAAGGAGAAGAGTTTCTTATGTGACTGAAACCATTTTCACTTTGTAAGTGTGTTGTTTTTGTAACTTCAAAGACAGTGAAGAATTTTTTTTTTTTTTACCTGGGTAAGTTTTGATGATTGCTTTTTGTTTGTTTGTTTTTGAAGTGGTGGTGTATGTGTTTCTCAGGGGTTTGGACTGATGCTGACTGATGACAATAGCTGTTACGAAGGGGAGTTCATGGATATCACCCAGATGTCAGGGAAGGTAAGGTTCTCCTACTTCAGCCATCGGCATATTGGACAGTCTCCATGTTCCCAGGCCTTTACTGTGATCGACATATTTCATTCTTGTCTTTATCAATTATCATTCTTTTTGTTTTTCCTTAGCCATTGATAGCGTTTATCAGGATGAGAATTTGTGGTGGCTGTTCATCATGACAGTATTTCAGGCTTATTTTATTCATGGTTGGTTGTGTAGACAGTGTCTGTCATTTTTTAAGTGGTTGTTCATGTAGAGGGTGAGGATTCAGGCTAATTTTTTAGTGGTTGGTCATATAGATGGTGTAGATTCAGGCTTATTTTAGTGGTTGTTTATGGGGACAGGATTCAGGCTATTTTTTTAATGGTAAATCATATACATGGTGTAGATTCAGAGTTATTTTAGTGGTTGTTTATGGAGACAAGATTCAGGCTAATGTTTTAGTGGCAAGTCATATAGGTGGTGTTGATTCAGGCTTATTTTAGTGGTTGTTCATGTAGACTGTGTTGATTCAGGCTCATTTTTTAGTGCTTGTTCATGGATTGAGGCTTATTTTTTCAGTGGCTGTTCATGTGGACAGGGTGGATTGAAACTAATTATTTTCAGTGATTGTTCATGTAGACAGTGTGATTCAGCCACAATTTTTTTTATAGTGTTTGTTCCGATAGACTGGACTGTATGCGTTCTGACCTGTTGGTCATTGCTGTTCACTGACACTGTTTGGGTTCAGGTCTTGACAGTTCACCAGAACTATGCGTGCAGGCCTGTTGATAGTGTCTTTTCACTGTGACAGAATGAGTTCAGGCTTGTTGATGGTCACAGTTCACCTGGACTGTATGGGTTCAGGTCTCTGTGTTGCGTCTGCTTCCCAAGATAGAATGAGTTGAGGTCATACGGTAGTGGACTGTCATTCTGTGCTGTGCTGACTCCCAGGGCACGCTGACACTGCCCACGGGAGACCAGCTGGATGGCAGCTTCAGTGGCTCCTGGAACGAAGGGCTGAAAATCACTGGCACTTTCATCAAGTCCAACTTCAGCACACCTGAACGCAGAGTTCAGCTGTCTCCAAGCATCAAGTCCAAGTGAATTTTGTGTGTGTGTGCGTGAGTCTTGACAGAGTGTGTCTGTGTTCAGATTGGTGCCTTTAACTTTGTTTGGTATGCTTGTGTTGCAAGGCTGTGTGCCTGTTGTGAATTCATTTTCTGTGTGAGAGCTGGCATTCTTTCACTTCTCACAAAATGTTGACAGATTATGTTAATTTGTGTGTGACTTCATGTTTGCGAGTACACTGGTGTGCTTGTTTGAAATTGTATGCATAGCTTGTTGATACAGAAAATATACTCATGTATAGATGAACTCTGCATGCACACACGTGCGCGTGCACACACACACACACACACATGCATACACGCATACATACATGCATAGATGCACACACACACACACACACACACACACACACACACACACACACATAGATACATACACATTCTCTATCTCTCTCTGTCTCTTTCTTACCCTCACAGACCACAGACTCAACACTCTGTCTCTCTCTAACCCTCACAGACACACACACACACACATGTGCATACATGTTCTGGCAGATGCACAAAACAGGAAACTAAGACAGGTTTTTTAAAAGAAAATGACAGAGAGAGAGAAATGTTCACTTTTTAAAAATATGTTTTTTACTGCCTGGTCTTCAGCATCCTGTCAGTGGATTACTCCCATCCTGCCATCCCCATACACCGTCATGTCCAGTTCTGTGCCTTCCCCATACACCACCATGTCCAGTTCTGTGCCTTCCCCATACACCATCATGTCCAGTTCTGTGTCTTCCCATACACCATCATGTCCAGTTCTGTGTCTTCCCCATACACCACCATGTCCAGTTCTGTGCCTTCCCCATACACCACCATGTCCAGTTCTGTGTCTTCCCCATACACCACCATGTCAGTTCTGTGTCTTCCAAATAACCATCATGCCCAGTTTCTGTGTCATTGCCATACACCGACCATGTCAGTTTCTGTGTCTTTCCCTACACCATCATGTCCAGTTCTGTGTCCTTTCCCATACACCATCATGTCCAGTTCTGTGTCTTTCCCATACACCACCATGTCCAGTTCTGTGTCCTTCCCCATACACCACCATGTCCAGTTCTGTCTTCCCATACACCATCATGTCCAGTTCTGTGTCTTCCCCATACACCATCATGTCAAGTTCTGTGTCTTCCCCATACACCACCATGTCCAGTTCTGTGTCTTCCCATACACCATCATGTCCAGTTCGGTGTCTTCCCATACACCATCATGTCCAGTTCTGTGTCTTCCCATACACCATCATGTCCAGTTCTGTATCTTTCCCATACACCACCATGTCCAGTTCTGTGTCTTCCCATACACCATCATGTCCAGTTCTGTGTCTTTCCCATACACCATCATGTCCAGTTCGTGTCTTCCCATACACCGTCAAGTTCTGTGTCTTTCCCACTACACCACTATGTCCAGTTCTGTGTCTTCCCCATACACCATCATGTCCAGTTCTGTGTCTTTCCCATACACCACCATGTCCAGTTCTGTGTCTTTCCCATACACCACCATGTCCAGTTCTGTATCTTTCCCATACACCACCATGTCCAGTTCTGTGTCTTTCCCATACACCATCATGTCCAGTTCTGTGTCTTTCCCATACACCACCATGTCCAGTTCTGTGTCTTTCCCATACACCGTCAATGTCCAGTTCGTGTCTTCCCATACACCATCATGTCAGTTCTGTATCTTTCCCATACACCACCATGTCCAGTTCTGTGTCTTTCCCACACACCCACCATGTCCAGTTCTGTGTCTTCCCATACACCACATGTCCAGTTCTGTGTCTTTCCCATACACCGTCATGTCCAGTTCTGTGTCTTTCCCATACACCACCATGTCCAGTTCTGTGCTTTCCCATACACCACCATGTCCAGTTCTGTGTCTTCCCCATACACCATCATGTCCAGTTCTGTGTCTTTCCCATACACCATCATGTCCAGTTCTGTGTCTTCCCCATACACCATCATGTCCAGTTCTGTGTCTTTCCCATACACCACCATGTCCAGTTCTGTGTCTTCCCCATACACCGTCATGTCCAGTTCTGTGTCTTCCCATACACCGATCATGTCCAGTTCTGTATCTTTCCATACACCACCATGTCCAGTTCTGTGTCTTTCCCACACACCACCATGTCCAGTTCTGTGTCTTTCCCATACACCACCATGTCCAGTTCTGTGTCTTCCCCATACACCGTCATGTCCAGTTCTGTGTCTTCCCATACACCATCATGTCCAGTTCTGTATCTTTCCCATACACCACCATGTCCAGTTCTGTGTCTTTCCCCACAACCCAACCATGTCCAGTTCTGTGTCTTCCCATACACCACATGTCCAGTTCTGTGTCTTTCCCATACACCACCATGTCCAGTTCTGTGTCTTTCCCATACACCACCATGTCCAGTTCTGTGCCTTCCCCATACACCACCATGTCCAGTTCTGTGTCTTCCCATACACCATCATGTCCAGTTCTGTGTCTTCCCCATACACCATCATGTCCAGTTCTGTGTCTTCCCATACACCATCATGTCCAGTTCTGTGTCTTCTCCATACACCAGCCATGTCCAGTTCTGTGTCTTCCCATACACCACCATGTCCAGTTTTGTGTCTTTCCCATACACCACCATGTCCAGTTCTGTGTCTTTCCCATACACCATCATGTCCAGTTCTGTGTCTTTCCCATACACCACATGTCCAGTTCTGTGTCTTCCCCATACACCATCATGTCCAGTTTTGTGTCTTTCCCATACACCACCATGTCCAGTTCTGTGTCTTCCCATACACCACCATGTCCAGTTCTGTGTCTTCCCCATACACCACCATGTCCAGTTCTGTGTCTTCCCATACACCACCATGTCCAGTTCTGTGTCTTCTCCATACACCATCATGTCCAGTTCTGTGTCTTCCCCATACACCGTCATGTCCAGTTTGTGTCTTCCCCATACACCATCATGTCCAGTTCTGTGTCTTCCCCATACACCATCATGTCCAGTTCTGTGTCTTTCCCATACACCACCATGTCCAGTTCTGTGTCTTCCCCATACACCACCATGTCCAGTTCTTGTGTCTTTCCCATACACCACCATGTCCAGTTCTCTTGTGCTTTTCCCATACACCGTCATGTCCAGTTCTGTGTCTTTCCCATACACCATCATGTCCAGTTCTGTGTCTTCCCATACACCACCATGTCCAGTTCTGTGTCTTCCCATACACCACCATGTCCAGTTCTGTGTCTTTCCCATACACCACCATGTCCAGTTCTGTGTCTTTCCCATACACCACCATGTCCAGTTCTGTGTCTTCCCATACACCACCATGTCCAGTTCTGTGTCTTCCCATACACCACCATGTCCAGTTCTGTGTCTTCCCCATACACCCCATGTCCAGTTCTGTGTCTTCCCATACACCGTCATGTCCAGTTCTGTGTCTTCCCATACACCTATGTCCAGTTCTGTGTCTTCCCCATACACCATCATGTCCAGTTCTGTGTCTTCTCCATACACCATCATGTCCAGTTCTGTGTCTTTCCCATACACCTCATGTCAGTTCTGTGTCTTCCCCATACACCCATGTCCAGTTCTGTGTCTTCCCATACACCGTCATGTCCAGTTCTGTGTCTTTCCCCATACACCATCATGTCCAGTTCTGTGTCTTCTCCATACACCACATGTCCAGTTCTGTGTCTTCCCATACACCACATGTCCAGTTCTGTGTCTTTCCCCATACACCACCATGTCCAGTTCTGTGTCTTTCCCACACACCATCATGTCCAGTTCTGTGTCTTCCCATACACACCACCATGTCCAGTTCTGTGTCTTTCCCATACACCATCATGTCCAGTTCTGTGTCTTCTCCCATACACACATCATGTCCAGTTCTGTGTCTTCCCATACACCATCATGTCCAGTTCTGTGTCTTCCCATACACCACATGTCCAGTTCTGTGTCTTCCCATACACCATCATGTCCAGTTCTGTGTCTTCCCCATACACCACCATGTCCAGTTCTGTGTCTTCCCATACACCATCATGTCCAGTTCTGTGTCTTCCCCATACACCATCATGTCCAGTTCTGTGTCTTTCCCAACAACCCATCATGTCCAGTCTGTCTCCCATCACCATCATGCAGTTCTGTGTCTTCCCATACACCACCATGTCCAGTTCTGTGTCTTTCCCACACACCATCATGTCCAGTTCTGTGTCTTCCCCATACACCATCATGTCCAGTTCTGTGTCTTCCCATACACCATCATGTCCAGTTCTGTGTCTTCCCCATACACCATCATGTCCAGTTCTGTGTCTTCCCCATACACCATTCATGTCCAGTTCTGTGTCTTCACCATACACCATCATGTCCAGTTCTGTGTCTTCCCCATACACCATCATGTCCAGTTCTGTGTCTTCCCCATACACCATCCATGTCCAGTTCTGTGTCTTCCCCATACACCATCATTGTCCAGTTCTGTGTCTTCCCCATACACGATCATGTCCAGTTCTGTGTCTTCTCCATACACCACCATGTCCAGTTCTGTGTCTTCTCCATACACCACCATGTCCAGTTCTGTGTCTTCCCCATACACCACCATGTCCAGTTCTGTGTCTTTCCCATACACCACCATGTCCAGTTCTGTGTCTTCCCCATACACCGTCATGTCCAGTTCTGTGTCTTCCCCATACATCACCATTTCCAGTTCTGTGTCTTTCCCATACACCATCATGTCCAGTTCTGTGTCTTCCCCATACACCATCATGTCCAGTTCTGTGTCTTCTCCATACACCACCATGTCCAGTTCTGTGTCTTTCCCATACACCGTCATGTCCAGTTCTGTGTCTTCCCCATACACCATCATGTCCAGTTCTGTGTCTTTCCCATACACCACCATGTACAGTTCTGTGTCTTCCCATACACCATCATGTCCAGTTCTGTGTCTTCTCCATACACCACCATGTCCAGTTCTGTGTCTTTACCATACACCACCATGTCCAGTTCTGTGTCTTCTCCATACACCATCATGTCCAGTTCTGTGTCTTTACCATACACCACCATGTCCAGTTCTGTGTCTTCTCCATACACCACCATGTCCAGTTCTGTGTCTTTCCCATACACCATCATGTCCAGTTCTGTGTCTTCCCCATACACCATCATGTCCAGTTCTGTGTCTTTCCCATACACCACCATGTACAGTTCTGTGTCTTCCCATACACCATCATGTCCAGTTCTGTGTCTTCTCCATACACCACCATGTCCAGTTCTGTGTCTTTACCATACACCACCATGTCCAGTTCTGTGTCTTCTCCATACACCATCATGTCCAGTTCTGTGTCTTTACCATACACCACCATGTCCAGTTCTGTGTCTTGCCCATACACCACCATGTCCAGTTCTGTGTCTTGCCCATACACCACCATGTCCAGTTCTGTATCTTTCCATACACCACCATGTCCAGTTCTGTCCTATCACATTCTCAGAAGTGGAAGTCCTTAGCAATCACTATCAAGTCAACCGAGACAACCAGAAATGGCACTGGACAGCTACTAAATTATTTTCATGGTCTTTATAGGTGCATGTTCTGATCCATATATGGGGGACACAGCCTTCTAAGCCCTATAAAAAGATAAGAATTACGTACTCGCCAAGTCAGTATAAATGTTCCCCTCAGGATGACAATGACAGTTCCCATGGACCTTAATGACTCTGAAGACAGACAGACAGACACACACATGCACGCACACACACACACACACACACACACACACACACACACACAGAGAAAAAAATGACCTCTGGCATGAACATGGAGAGGAAATGGCTCACCTTTTCCTCCTCATTTCAGGTATTACACTCACTTGTCGGTGCCAGCAGACAAGAAGTGGGATGACATTTTCCATCATTGTTGCTCTTCGTTGGGCCATGACATCCAAAACCGTTCCGTCAACACGAACAAGGCTTGGGAAATGGTGGCCGTGGCTGTCTCCAATGGCAAGAAACAGATCAAGGAAATGCAGAAAACGTCAGTTGTCAGATTGTGGTGGTGTAGACTGGTTTGCCAGAATGATTGTGTTTGTGTGTATTTTTTTTTCTGGAATGTGAAAACAAGTGGATCTGTAAAACCATATAATTTTGATTATCCGTGTGTGTGTGTCTGTGTGTGTCTATTAAATATAGAACTAATAGACCACATATTCACACCTCTTCTCAAATTTAGTCCACTAAAACTAATAAGTTCATCATTTATGGTGAATCCAGCCAGAAGTTCGTCATTTATGGTGAATCCAGCCAGTGAACCTGCCGTTCAGCTGCAGATATAAAAGTCTTTCTTGTTAATTGATCTTTACATAAAGGAATTTTCCTGCTAAAATAAGTCGTTAGAAATACTTGCACGTCCAAACAGTTGCCAGTATACCAGTTTGACGAGAATATGACCCTAGATATTCAGGTCGTACAAACCAAACGTTTGAAGAGAAAGGAGCTGTATCGAAGGTGTAAATGTCCTACGGTACACAGTCTGATTGATTGGCTGACCTCCTGTGACTTCACACATCGGTTTTCTTCAGTGAGGTGTCATTAGGGAGATGGAAGGAGTTGAAATGTTTGGACTGGTGAGATTTTGTAAAATAAATATTTTAGTAGGAGCATTTGTTTTTCTCATATTTGCCTCTCCAAACAATTGCCAGATTCTGGGAAAAGTAAGTATCCTTGAGATACCGTGCATGCCCCTAGTTATCCATGACCAGACTTTATTATACTGGGCTACCCTCCTGGCTAGTGTATTGAGATGCCATCCATTACTCCAGTTACCCTTGAACAGACTTTATACTGCCTACCATCTTTGCCATTGTATGTTCTGGGCCATAGGACATATGGCTAGCATGAGCAAAGCCCACATAAGGAGAGGTTGAATATGGATCCTCTCCTGCAAATGCAGATGAAGCCAGTGATATCGACTTTTTAGTTAGTTGATTACTCTCACAGTATGATCATCTTCCTCACATTCATTCTCTCCTCTTTTTTTTTTTTTAATTTTAGTTGAAAACAGAAAATTTTAAACACAGATAGTAGGAACACTGACCAAGAGTCAGTGGCAGGGGGGGGGGGGTGTTATTGTCTTAGGATCAGCCATTCTCCCCAAAAGGCAAAAGGCAGGGGGGGGTGTTATTGTCTTAGGATCAGCCATTCTCCCCAAAAGGCAAAAGGCAATGTGGTCAGCTGACATGCCTCACAAATAAAACCTTCCCGAAATAGGTGTGTTCTTGCCAGCTGCATGCACAGTGTCTGTCACTGCAGTTATCCTCCAGAGTGCATTGCTGGTGGAAAGAGCCCAAAGTTCATGTGCCTAGATATCTGAATTGGAGAGAGTGGTTTCTGGTTGAAAACAAAAAGAAGTCTGTAGAGGATCCAGATGCTCAGTTTTTCTACTGAAATCACTTTTCCTTACGCTTCGCAGTAACTTGGAGCTGTGAAGGTCCAGCTCTGTCTTTTTTTGGGGGGGTGGGGTGGGAAAGGGGGAGTGGTGTGTGTGTGTGTGTGTGTGAATAGGTATTAAATGTTGTGGCTGGACAGACCTAATCTCCAAAAGTTTGGATCAGGCAAAACGCTGATGAAGGCACAGAGGCAAGGTCAGAAGCTGCTGCGCATGTTGGCAGTTCTTGGCTTGGAAGGTAGGGCACACAAGGAAAGAGTAACTGAAACATCTGGGTACCAGTGTATAAGGCATGGATTGATCAATCACTTACTTTGGCCCTTCTCCCCTAAGAGCGTGTAAGCCAGCTATCAAGGACAATTCTCCAGTGGACTTGGCTCAGGGTTGTCCTTCCTCAGTAGGATTGATTCCCTTCCTGTGCAGCTCTGCCTCAGTGCCTGTTCTCAGGCTGTTTCTGAGTTGTCCCCTCTTGGCTCAGAGCTGTTCTTGCTCAGAACAATTGATTCCTTTCCTATGCAGCTCTGCCTCAGTGCCTGTTCTCAGGCTGTTTCTGAGTTGTCCCCTCTTGGCTCAGGGCTGTTCTTGCTCAGAACAATTGATTCCCTTCATATGCAGCTCTGCCTCAGTGCCTGTTCTCAGGCTGTTTCTGAGTTGTCCCCTCTTGGCTCAGGATTGTCCTTCCTCAATACAATTGATTCCCTTCCTGTGCAGCTCTGCCTCAGTGCCTGTTCTCAGGCTGTTTCTGAGTTGTCCGCTCTTGACTCAGGGCTCTTCCTTCTCCCAAGTGTATTCTGTATGGCCTTTTTTAATGATTGTCTTTTCTTTTTTTGAACTGTTGCAGTCTGAACATGAAAAAAATCAGACAAATGGCTGGTAGCCTCAGCATGGTCTGCTTTGATCTGCAGCAAGGATGGCTGTTGTTCAGCCATTATGTCATGAACTTCTGTAGATAAGTATGTATTGATTGGTCATGTGTTGTTCTTCATGACATGACTTCTCTATATGTATTTGTGACGCCCTTGACCATGATCAAACTGAAATTGCTGTTCAGGTCAGCTGCCAAGGCCAAACTGCAAGCCTCAGGACTGGAGGAGCTAGAAGTCATCCCCCCTCACGATGCCAGCGTTTCCCTCACGACCGAATCCTATGCAGCCATCAGCCAGTACCTTCGCAAGGTTGATCATCTGTTTGTTTTGATTTCATATCGTCGTGGTCTGCTGTCTTTATTGTACCTTGCACTGTTCAGACAGGTTACATGCCACCCTCTGGGTATAACCAAGTACATGAATGATGACTGTCATATCATAGTTTATAATTTTATCGCCTGAGACCATTAACACCGAATGCTAACAATTTTATCGCCTAATACAATAATCACTGAATGTCTTATAATAACAATAAACCAGATGTATCAAATTGGGAATCAGTTAAGAAGGGGTAAGATGTTTTTTTTTTTTGTATAGGTAAAAAGCAAATTTGCTTTCTGTTCCCATCAGTGTAAAAAAAGAAGGAAAGAAATGATAATATTCTATGATACCTTTTTGTTTTAAATTTCATGCTATCATTTTATGAGCCTCTATGGGGTCTTGTTGGGCACAAGCAGTTTTCTGTCTTTTGGAACTTCTGTGCTAGTAATTCCTCGTTTCCGTCACTCTCTTTGACCCTTTTAGAATTCTTCTCTTTCTTTACTGTTGTTTACCATTTATCTGCGTTTGTGAACCATTCTTCCATCTTTATTCTGGAATCTCTTTTATTCTTATTTCCTATCTCAGTTAATCCAGCCTTTTTTGTGTAATGTGGCAACTAGGTAGGGAAAATGGTGCACACTGTCCAGCATGGACGCTGTCTGTCTGCACTGTCTTTTGCCAGTTTTTTTTTTTTTTTTTTTTTTTTTTTTTGGTTTAATACGTTAAAATGTCTTTCATTATTAAAAAAAAAAAATCTTGATATGAGAAATTAAGGAAAAAGCATATTGCTCTCAGCACAACCTTATTTTATTTCATCTGCCATAAGGATGTCAATAGTTTAGCTACTAATGTCATACTTTGCTAATATTGATTGTTTGTTTTTCAGGATATAAACTTTTGTGACAATTTGATCTATGCAAAATGTGACTTTTCTTTGTAATTTCTTGAGGCTGACAGCCCTGAATATGCCCTGTACAGTGATTGGGCTATGGTACATGGCATCCGTCTGTCTCGAGAGACAGTGGTGTTGTGCCTTGGGTCAGTCATTTGAGCTGCAGCACCTGCTGTGGCTGAAGAGCCCAATCCTCAGATGGCAGACTCTGTTGCAATTAAATGATATGATATGCTGTGATGATAACAACAAAATACTGTCATTGTGTGTTCCATACCCAGTCTCACTTTGCTTCCTGCACACCCTTCTCCGTCCCACAGTTGCTGGGATAAGAAAGAATATCACGCTCCATTTCCATAAACTGAGGCTGGATTGGGAGCCATGAATTTCACATTGCTTGTATTGCATCGTGTGGATAACACAAGAGCTATTCAATATTGTTTGCATTTTTTAAAAAACAAGGTATGTGTTGGTAATTGTCATTACACTCTGCTCATGGTGGTAACACCAAGAAAAAAACGTTATATGAACGATTTCGCCTATCAGTCGCAGTACTCTGTCAGCTTGGCACTTTATCAAGAACTTTCATTCTATGATTCACAAATAGTTGCATGTTATTTAAAGGATCTTGACAAACATGGAAAAGGCCAAAGAAAGGGGAAAAACAATTGAAAAGAAAAAGGCAACGGTTTGAACCATAGGTTCTTTACAGGCCTTTTAAGAATCTATGTTTGAAAAATTTGTTTTTTTGTGTGTGTGTGGATCTTTTGTTTCTACTGTTTTTTTTAGGCGTTTGCAAAGAAAAAAAACCCAGGTAATTTGTGATGATGTTAATCCCCATAGTTTGCTATTTGGTCATGCCCAAAGGAACTGCTTACTGATGACTGTTAAACAAATCATATGTGTGTATTTTCAGGCGTTTGACACCACATTCCACCCACTTGGGCAGCTGATGGAGAACCTGATTGATGTGTTCCGTGCCGCCTATATAGGGGTGGGTGCCCACCCCAGACTGCTTTTCCACGCTGTACAGGAAGTCAACTCCTATGTACGCCGCATGTACGCCGTTGTTAGGTGAGGCCTTCCCCTTCTGGCACAGTTTCTCATACATACATACAAGAATTAAAAGATTGAAACCGATATGGAGTAGATGTTTGTTCGGATATAATAACAAATTCTTTTGCACAAGTCTTCAAGCACTTGCAGTTTAAAAAAACAGTTTTTAATGTATGCCAGCCTTTACACTCCATTTACGCAGCCATGCTGTTTTGAAAGCTGTGTTGTTGTTTTTTTTCTGTGTACGCAGGCTGATACTCCTGTGGACACTCCCTGTGTTGACAGGCAAGGATTAATCCCATCTACCCAATGAAAGGGAGTGGAGTTTTGTGTGTGTGACTGTTTTTCATCCCACCATTAAGGCAGCCATACTCCAACTTCGGGGAAGGTGCATGCTATGTGTAACGTGTCATCTATACTAATGGCCACACTCACCTTCTCTTCCGAAAGTTGGTGATGGGATTTTACGTGTGTGCAAGATATTATGCAGGCGTTCATACATGGAACCTCAGTTTATAGACTCATTCGAAGGACTGTATGGGGAATGGAGTCAGAACCAATGTTAACTCCGAGGGAAAAATCCCCCTGTGCTGAAACAGCCCAGCGGAGATTCGAATCCGCAACCCCAGGATTACCAAGATTTTGAGTCCGGCGCTCTACCACTGAGCTATTCCAGCCCTCCAAAGCTATGTATGTTCCTTGAATGTGAAATAAAGATGCATCTTGGAACCTTTGACATGCCCATAACCTGATATAGATAAAACACCACAGGAATTTAGCAAACGATTACATGCTTATGTGCATGGATATCTGTATGCGTGTGTAGCTGAATGACCGGAAATCCTTTGTCTTCACCCCACGTACTGTTACCAGGATTGGACCCATGGACCATCCCATGAACTGATCCTTTGGCTTCTGGCATGTAGCTCATGTCCAGCGAACTGATTTCCTTGGGCAGAATCCTGTTCCCACAGCTGCCATCCAGTGGGGGTCCTCAGCGCGTGTTCCCCAGTAACTACCAGCACCCGCCCATCCCCACGACGACTGAGGACGTGCAGGCCTTTCTGGAACAGCAACAGGAACAAGAAGGCGTTGGGTGAGTTCCTCTCTGTAGTAGGTTCTCTGTGTGTGTGTGTGTGTGTGTGTGTGTGTGTGTGTGTGTGTGTCACTGTGTGTGTATCTGTGTGTGTTTCACTCTGTGTGTGTGTCACTCTGTGCATGTGTGTCATTCTGTGTGCACGCTCACACTTTGTTTGACTACTGGAATGTTTATGTATGCATGACTTGTTATCACATGTTTCTTGTCACACTGTATTCGCTTACATTTTATCAGTCAGTTTTTTTTTACCCCAGTTGGAAACATGTACACACTCAAATTTGAATGAGCGTGACCCATGTGCAAGATTATCAGAATGGGTACACAAAGCATGGCTACTATTTTTTTTTTTCTAAATTAAGTATACAGTGTTTTACTTGCATATGACCACATGTGCAGTCCAGTTCATCAATTAAAAAAAAAGCTGCTGGTAAGAAACAAACTTGTGTTTTGAACACTTATTGGGGGGGGGGGGGGGGGGGGGGGTTATTCTACCTTGATTTCCAGCTTAACAAAACATTTCTAAAGATGTTTGTACCCAGGCTCAAAGAAGACACTTTGCCTTCTGTAAAACAGTTGCTGCAACGGAAGTGTATGAAGTCAAGTTTTTTCTTCTTTTTTTTTCATCATTAATGGAAAGTAGGTAGAACTGTAGTTTTTTCCCCTTTTTTTGCTACAGTGGAAAATTATCAGTACACTGGATTTTTATTTCCCTCTCTGGGAACATTTTACAAAGGGATTTCAGGAAGCAAGTCCCATTTGTGATTGTGTTAGAGGCTTTACATGGATTTTATTCCTCTTGGACTTACAAGATTCAGAAGCATCCATTTGTGATGCTGTTAGACTTTTTTTGTGATATCTTGACAGAAGCATGATTGAATGAAGCTTCTGTTGTTGTTTTTGTTTTCCTGCAGGGAAATTGTGACTGCGGCAGGACTGCTGTACCCCATTTTACTGCCCAAGATCTACCCACCCTTGTTTGACCTTTATGCTCTGTACAATGACCGCAGTGATGATCGCTACTGGGAGCGAGTGACCAAGCTGAATCGCCAAGGAGACATGGCTCTGATGGCCTTTTTGGGCATTGATCAGTCAGTAGACGTTTTATTGTGTGTGGTTTTCTCTCTTTTATGTCTCTGCACTCATGTCCTCAGTGTGTGTGTGTTGTGGAAAGAGAGGTAAAGTGTCATGCGAAAGTGTCTGTTTTTCAAAGTGATGGGGACATTAGGTGTGGGGATTGTTGGTTGATTGAGTGAGTGAGCAGTCTGCGAAGTTTCAAGAAGAAATCAGAAACTAGAGTAAACATGTATGTCAGTTTGGTTTTAAGCTGAGCTCAGTGGTATAGACAGCGTCTGGATGATCAGAACAAGAGTCAGTTATCTGCATATCTTATCTGTCTCTCCAGGGTGTATTTGTGTGTGCATATGTGCCCACATGTTAGTACGCACACTTACATGTTAGTACGCACACTTACATGTTAGTACGCACACTTACACTCTTATGTGTGCATCTCATACACTCTTGTGGAAAGTCACCATGATGAGAGAAGGATGTTTCCAGAAAATCTTTGTAGAATCATTTGTTGATTGATGTCCATTTTGTAGGCTCAGTTAAAAGATGATAAAATGCTTGTAATTTTTACAGCAGTGTGCATTGGGAGGAAGGGTGAGTGGGAGACAATGCTGAATTTGTCAGTGAGTGAAAAGCAAAGGCAAAACGAGGAAAGAGATTAGTGAGCAAATTAGTCAACAAAGACAGAAGAAGGAAAAAAGCCATATTTGATGGCGCTATGACGTTGATATTGCAAAATTTTGTGACAGGAAATACTGGCTGATGGATGACATTCTGCTGGAGGACAAATCACAGGTAATGATGTCTTGCATTCTGAAAACACATCAGGAATATTAACAATAGAAGTATGAAGAGACATTGTCACATTTGTTGCTCTGTCTGTAGGTGTTGGTTTTTGTCTGTCAGCTTCAGACTGTGATCTTATTTAAAATCGAACTTTACAGAGGTCTGTTGATTTTTTCCCCTTGTTTCTGTGAAGTATTAGCTGGCTTGTTTTTGTTTAAGAGAAATCCTTGTGAAAATGATTGAAAATGATCAGCTTCAGAACTACAGAAGAAAAATGATGAGCTTTAGATTGAAGAGAAAACACATGTTTGGCCCTTCACTGAATTCTTTGCAATAATAATAATAATGAAATTTTTTATGCGCCCCATCTCTGATGAGCTCAAAGTGCTTACAAAGTGTGAATAAAAGCATAAACTACAATAAACAGTTGTATTCGTGTCAAAGATAGAAAGAAAATAGAGGCAAACTTCACAAATATTACGCAAGAAATAAACAAGTCACAAATATCTCACATAATTAAAATCACTCAATGGCATGATGAATCTCTAATATACAAAATGCAAGCGCACGCACGCGCACGCACATACACACACACACACACACAAACACACACACACACACACACACACACACACACACACACACACACACGTGTATGATTGGTCAGATTGGTTTGGTCAGTGTTGTTCTGGTCGTTTAGTGAATTTCATTGTCATATTGGTCAGATTATTTGTTGTTTTGTGTGCTCGGTCACTTTTGCCCCAACAGAAATTCTGTGTGCTGTTTTGTTCAGTGTTTTTGCCTTTGCCTGACTTCAAGATGAGCTGTAAGGATTTCTTTTTTGACTTAGTGTGTGGCTTGAATATAGCCAGAGGAATGCACTGTTGTCTTCAGCGGCATGTCTGCTGAGGTGTGTGATGTGTGCAGAAATTGTCCAGCACGAGGGACGTGTGCTACGCATCAGCCGTGGATGCCCTGCAGCAGCTGAGGTGAGCATCCTTCTGTAGTTGTCGTCGTTGCATGCAGGAAGGAAAACTGCTTGATGTAGATTGTTGCTTGGAAGTCATTTATCTTCACTTTTATTATCTACACAATAAATCATAATACAGTAAACTTAGTTCTCATTTTTGTAAAATAAAGAAGTGTAGGAGCTAAAGTTCAGTACTTTTGTGTGATACGCCATTTTGGAGAATGGTAGACATGTTCACAGTGGGGTCTCTGTATAACGCAGAATGGTAAGATTTACATTCTGTCAGTCTCTTGATCTTGAAGGCCATGTTCTCACTGGGGGCATCCTGTATGTTGATTGGTGAATGGTAACATCCCATCAGCCTTCGGCATTTCGAGACATGCTGTTTGAAATGGGGTCTCTCAATGGTGGGTTAAGCTTCTGTCAGCCACAGTCTCCTAAGGACATGGGTTCACTGTGATGTCTTTCTGCACATTGGGAAATGGTGGATTAACATCTTGTATTCCCTAAGTTATTATGGGCATATTGTTTACAGTGGGGCCTCTTCCTGTAGATTATAAATGGTGGGTTAGTATCAGCCTTAGTCTCTTAAGCATAAGTAATCTACAATGGGGTCTCCTCCTGTACATTGGTAAACAGTGAGATGAATACCTCTTAAACCCTTCACTGTAAAGGACATGGTCTCTTCTGTGTATTGGTGAATGGTGAGATTATCGGCCTGTCAGCCTAGGACTAGAGAGAAGTTGATTACAAAGGGGTCACCTGTACATTGATGACATGTCGGATGAAATAACCTGTAACGTTAAGCTCTCACGGACATAGTGTTTACAATAGAACCTGCCTTGTGTATGACTGACTGCTGAGATAATGGAGCCAGCATTTATCTCAAGAGCTGTTGGTTACATGACGGTATTGCCAGCTTGCCGCAAAGTAAATCCTTACTGGTGTGGTTAGCTTAAACAACCATGAAAATGAAATGTGATATGGAGCCAGAGGAATGAAATGCATGGATCAAAGCAAAACCCTGACCCAGCCTGGGACAGCCTGAACTGAATGCAGCTGACTGGTCAGTAGACAGGTGGAAGAACGCAAGTGAAAATACCTGTGTGAGGAGGGGTGGGGACCTGGATAGGAATATTCTTGAGGCTTGAAATGCATGGTGAGGAAGACTATTTTTTTCCATTCTTTGTCGTACAGCGTTTTTAGTCATCAGTTCATACACATATTTGTTGACACACAAAGCAGCTTTAATTTAGAAACATTATAGATGTTGCAAATGCTGACTTTGATGAAAGGAATTGGAGTGGGTGGTGAGAGGGTGTGTGTGTGGGGGTGGGGGGGGGGGGTTGGGGGGGGGGGGAGAAAGTGAATTTATATTTTGTGGTTTTGTCTCCATTCTAACTGCTTGTTCCTGTACCAATCATTGTGCATGCTCTCTTTGTTTTCAGCACTGCCTTCAGCCCAATGGATAAACTGCTGGTCATTGAAGCGACGTTCAATGAGATCACACGAGTAAGCATGGGCAGCTCCCGTACAACATAAATGAATGTCTGATCTAGCCAGAACAGTTTTAAGACAAGGTGCAAAGTGCGTCTTTGTAGTCCAGGGAAGAGACAGACACTCTGTGAATTGTGCTTGATAGCCTGTTATGTGATTTGATATCATGCATGTCACAGTTGTGAATTGTGCTTTGATAGCCTGTTATATGATTTGTTATCATGTGTGTCACAGTTGTATGTTTTTAGGAATGATCGGGACTTTGCTGAAAATGAGGGAGATAAAATACATTCTATGTCTGACAGGTTAGCAGTGTACTGAAGGTATATTAAGAGGGACTGACCTTGAATCCAGTCTTTTTGGATTATGTTTGAAGTAATTTGCGCTTTATGATGATAGCTGTCTTCCATGTACATGTGTGTGTGTGTGTGTGTGTGTGTGTGTGTGTGTGTGTGTGTGTGTGTGTGTGTGCGTGCTCCTTTTAATGATATTGCTTACATAGCATCGTTTTCGTGAGAAATACAAATTTTCAGTATTTTATATGTATATCTCTCTTTGGTTGGACTTCTTAATTTAAGCTGTAATGTCATCTAAAACACTTATTGTCTTGCATGCACAGCTTTTTCTTATACTTACCTGTTGAAACAAATGCTTTGTTCCTACTTGGCATGGAACATGGCCATACTATCGGGATCGCCCAAAAGTGAAAAAAAAGCAGGGAGCTACCCTCACTTCCATACCCATTTAGGGTTGTAAGAGTGATCACCCTTAGTGAATTATTTTATCACACTATATTCAAATATAACTTGCGTATCTCCTTTTCAATGGTGGAGAAACTCACCCCATCTGTTCTGCAGTCATAGTTTTTTTCAACTCTCTTGGGTCCTCACAAGCAACCTTTAACTCTCTCGTCACGAACAGACCCTATAGCGTTTTCCAAAGACGCAACGCTTCAGTACGAACGAACGCTATCAAGGTTTCGGCCTTCAACAATTTTTCATGCAGTGGTAGTGTGATCAGTACACGACAACAAGATATAGATAGTATCGTCAGCATTCCTTCCTTCGCCTGCACAGCGGTTTCGTGGCACACCACCACCCACTTCGCCTCAGTGGCTGATTGACCAGACCAACCCACATGACTTACTAATCTGCATAGAAACATGGCGTCTCAAACAAGTTTTTCTGCGAATGTGTCGGAGCAAAGTCGAGCCCGTCGGCAACGTTTTAGCATTCCTGAAGTTATTGAAATGCTACAAATGGAAGGTTCAGACATTGAAGAAGAGGATGACGAAGCTGATGAAAGTGATTCCAGTGAAGAATTTCGAGAAGAGGAAATTGACACTGACTCGTCTGTGGAGCTCAGTGATGATGAAGGTGAGGGTGGGCCACTTCGCCACGCGAGCGGAGCGTTTGCTTGCCGTGAAATACTGGGGATTTGAGTGAGCAAGAGTTCATTGGCTTTCCTTTACGCGACTGGCGTGAAGATTCAAGTTTTTTCCGACAGTGCCTCCTTTTTCTGGTACTTCTGGCCTTCGTGTGTCAGCAGAGTGCCACGCCCCCATTTTTGCATTATTCCAAGTTAGCTTGTGCATAGCAGGCACGTGATTTATCTATCTTAATTAGTTTCCTGGAGTGTATCTACCTTTTTTTCAACTCATTTAGTGTATTTACTGACTTTTTCTGCTGAATGTGAAGCCATGGACCCACTGACTCTGTGCAAGAGTGTTGTGATGCACCTGAAAAAAACTGGACATTTTTTCAGCCTCAAGCATAAGAAATCGTATGGAAGTGGGAAGTTTATTCTTTTGTATTCTACTAACATAGTTTATGAATAACACTTCCTGAAACTTTCGTTGAGTTATCTCTTGTTTTGTATTCTTGGTGATTTTTTAACTAACCATAACAAATGGTCCGTCCACAGGGAAAAACAAGGGACAGAACTGTCCGTCCTAAGTGAGTTAAAGCTCACTTTTTGATTGGGTTGAGGAAGCGTCCGTCTGCTTTCCCTCATAAGGGAGAATTTTGTCTGCTGATGTCAAGCAAGTTGTGCTGTATCGCTGTTTCTCCCAAGCATTTGCCTCCGCCTACTGGAGGAACAAGCGCAGGGGCCCTTTCCCTTTTTTTTTTTTTTTTTTTTTTTTGGCTTTCTCCTCTTTTACTCTTTTTTTGTCCTTTAAGATGGACAAAGAGCTGGATCGACCTCCTGATCAAACTACCGGTGATGGTTTCCATTCCCCTCCTTGGCTGACTGGTCTTGCTGTCTCAACCTTGGTTTAGAAAGTGGCATTCGGACCCCATGTTGGTCTGTCTGTGTGCCAGCTACACATCAGGCGAAACCTCTCTACTGAGAGACATTTCCTCACTTCATGCGCATAGAAAATTATGGCTGATCTGAGACAATCTACTCCATTCTTTTTGATATTCTGGCATTTGTTTGGACAGGTGAGTATGAGCAAGAAGAATTTTACTACTAAAAGTAGTTTGAGGAGAAACTTCCCTCTCCAATCACGCTTGGCGAGGGAAAGGTGCCCAAACTGCACCAATCTTGAATATGGCACAGAGAATTGAACTTGTTAAGGGCGATCACTCTTACAGCCTTACTGGGAGGTAAGGTAAACTCCATGCTTTCCCAACATTTTGGGGAAGGGTGAGGGGATCCTGATGAAATGGTAAAGTTCCATGCTTAAGAGGGATGAGGATTTTGCTTGGACAGGGGACAGGTTAGTATATCATAAAGCTACTTTATAGTAGTAAATTTCCTTTCATACTAAAGTCATTGTATTGATAGTGATGACACCAGTGAAAGATGACCAGTGTGTTCATGTATACATGTATGTGTGTATGTGATTGTCCAGACGGTGCAGAGCGTGCTGGGTGAGGACCACATGTGGTGCATGGACGAGCTGTTCCCCATCTTCCAGTTTGTGGTGGTGCGGGCCAAGATCCGCCACCTGGGGGCAGAGATCAGCATGATTGATGACCTCATGGAGCGCCACATGGAGCACGGAGAGCTGGGCATCATGTTCACCACACTCAAGGTACACACTGAAAGTATCTTCCATTTCTGTGCACAGACACAGGGCTTTGTGGAAGATGTATGCTGACGTGTTAGTGAGTGTGTGTGCGTGCACATATGTGTGTGTGTGTGTTCATTCGTTCTTCTGTTTAACGTCTGTTCACTTTGAGTGGTATTAGACGTGAATGAATGAAGAGAATGACTGAAGGAATGAATGATTCAAGTGAATAAGCCTATATGTTATATAAGCGTGTATGTAGGCCTTTGTATGTGAGTGTATATGTGTATATACTACTAAAAACAATTGAAGTACCACCCCTAATTTTTGTATGCAATTTTTAAAAAGCTCTGATAAACCAATTAATATTGATAATTGAATAAACTCTGCTGGATAAGCTTACCCGGTTCTCAAATACTACTCCTCGTGCATTTTTGTTATGTTAAAGTCGGTCAGCAGTTATCTACCGCGTCGCATCTGAGGCAAAAAAATCCCAAGAAATTATCGAACTTGTGTCGCTCCCAGATTTTGACACAGACACAGCAAGAAAAAAAAATGTGATGCACGTGAAAGCAATGTCTTTTCTGAGCAGAATTGCAATCAGTTAGCACATTTGACGGGTATAAAAAGTCGCGAAATTTAGGAAGATTTAACCATGCCTGCGAGACAACGACTAAGCAACACCGACAGAGGAAGAGCGATAGCATGGTACCAAGAAGGTATTGGGTTGAGGGAGATTGGTCGACGGCTTGGAGTGAGTCACCCAGTCATTCTGAGGCTCAGAGACCGTTGGCTTAACACTGGAAGTGTTGAAGAACAGCAGGGACGTGGACGGACGAGAAGCACCTCCAGACAGCAGGATCGGTTCATTGTTATCGCTTGACTGAGAGACCGTTCAGCCAGTGCCACAGTACTCCGAGACCAGCTACGACAAGCCAGCAACGTCAACGTCAGTACCCAGACAGTTCGGAACCGGCTCCACGACGCCAACTTGAGGTCAAGGTCCCCAGCAGTGAGATCAATACTGACCCCAGCGCATCGAGCTCATCGTCGGGCCTGGGCAGCATGTCATAGAAGGTGGACAAGAGCTGAATGGGCAACAGTACTCTTCACAGACGAGTCAAGGTTCACCCTCAGGTTCAACGACGGGCGGGTTCGCGTCTGGCGACGTCCTGGAGAACGCTACGTTGACGCTGCCATCAGGGAGCATGACCGCTATGGGGGTGGGTCCGTGATGGTGTGGGGTGGGTTCAGCCTACGTCACAGGACCCCCCTACACCGTGTTGAAGGCCGCCTGACCGGTGCCACCTACCGCGACACCATCATCCGCCCCCTTGTGATGCCCGCCCTGAGGGCAGTTGGCCAGGGCGCCCAGTTCCAGGACGACAACGCGCCGTGCCACCGCGCCGCCATCGTGAATCAGTTCCTACAAGGGCAGCAGGTGACAAGAATGGACTGGCCTGCCAGGTCACCAGATTTGAACCCCATAGAGCATCTGTGGGACGTGCTGGGGAGGCGAGTGCGGGCCCACAACCCTCCAGCAGACACCTTGGACCAGCTGTTTCAGTTGCTGGAGCAGGAGTGGCAGGCGATCCCCCAGGACACTCTCCGCCGCCTGGTGCACTCCATGAGACGTCGATGTGACGCTTGTTTGAACGCGAACGGTGGTCATACCCGTTATTAACATCATGACATCTACCATAGACTCTTGTTACTTTTCATTTTGGGGGTATGCCTCTTTAATCAAGTGTAAAACAAAGATAATTTTTTGTTACGGTGTTTGAATAAATTTGAATGGATTGAGGAATAATAAAAATAAAATATTCAATCATTAAATTATGTTCAGCTTTGTTTTCTTTCGAATGACAGCAGTTTTCCTAAGTGGTACTTCAATTGTTTTGAGTAGTGTATATCTGTGTATGTATCTAAACAAAAACAAAATGAAACAAACAAACAAACAAACAATAACAGAAATCTGAATACAACAATTAATGGATAAAATTAACAGAAGATATAGATCTAACATATAACAATATAACAAAAATCCTTCACTATCTAAACTTAAGAGTGAAGGAATAAAATGCAGGCCATCATCATATAGCGCACTATGAACTAACACAAAACAATCTAAAGAAAAACCCCAATCGGACTATGAAATAGTGTTCAGCAATTTCGATCAGCAAAAAGTGGTCCAAAAGTATATCTTGCAAGTTTTTTTCAGAAAAATAATGATGTTGGTAAGAAAGTAGTTAACTTGCGATAATTAAATAAAATATGGCTCAATGTTATTTCTTTACCACAAATACAATTAGCATTTTTACTAAACTTTGTTTTTAAAGCATTTAGCTTTAATCAAATTATAAGGGAATATATTTGTCTGGAATAATAAACTGGATGATCAGACTTTTTACTTAGAACAAGGTCTATTGGAAAAGTTTCCCACTGTTTGGATGAAATATCAACATTTATTTGAGCTCTCTTCCGTGCAGTTGATTCAAGGATACGATATCGTATCGTGTGCGTGTGTGTGTGTGTGTGTGTGTGTGTGCGCGCGCGTGTACGTGCACTCATGCATGTGTTAATATGTGTGTCGTTGAATTTGTTACAAGCAGTGAATGCTGATGAATTACTTAATTGAGTTACGTGCATGTTTCTGTTGACAATAGTGGAAGCTTTTTTCTTCATTCTAAACTTCAGGCACTCTGTGTAGTTTTGAAAACATGAGAAAACCAGGCTTATTGGAAATGAAGTGTGATTCGTTTACACAGGTCCACACATACAAAGGTCTGTGCATGCATATCTGTGTGTGTGTGTGTGTGTGTGTGTGAGTGAGAGTGAGAGAGAGAAAGAGAGAGATTTGTGTCTAGCATCGTTGAAATATTCAAAATCATGTTACCACCCACAATGCAGTGTATGTTGCTTTCATCAGGCAGGGGTACAGTGATGACCATTGTTGCTTTCATCAGGCAGGGGTACAGTGATGACCATTGTTTTGTTTGTCCAGGCCAGTTTCTTCCAGATACAGAATGAGAAGATGCCACATCACTGAGGGAACTGCCCACCTCTCAGGGTTGCCCTGCCTCTGGGCACATGATTTTCAAGCTGACCGGTCTCTTGCTGCTCACTTGTGAAGACAAAGTCACTGATACAAGCAAGGGCTTTGCTCGCATTCATTCATAAAGACACGGTCAGCGATTCTGACTCTGCTCACATTCATTCATGGAGACACAAGCAGCAATACTGATGAGGACTGCTCACATTCACTGACATTGAAAACTGATGAGGACTCATTACATGCGATGGTTATCCAGTGGTTTGTGCTCTTTGTAATACCATTCAGCTTTGTAGATTGTGAACTTGCCATGACCAGAAATGGCTGATGTGGGTTGTGTATTTATGGTTTGTGGAAACATGTAGTTCCTTTCTTCACTGTAACCATGTCAAATGGGGTGCATCGGACTTTTGGGATTGCATAGTTGTCTGAAAATGTGATTTGATTCTTCCCAGTTCATCTAGAAGCTTTGATAAGGTCATGTGTTTACAGATGCAGGTCTGGTTAAGAATGTTTGGTGTGTGGGCATGTGCCTTTGTTAGCCTCTGTGTGTATACATGTTTGTGAATGTCAGAGAGGTGTGAGCAGGTCTCTGTACATGCATATGCAAACATCTAGGGGTGGGTACAAAAGTGTATTTGTTTGTTGTCTATGCATTTGCTTATGTGTCTGTGTGTGTTGGAGGGTATTGTGTGCATGGTGTAGCAGTGGGGTGGAAACCCTGTTGTGCATCTGTTCTATAAGCAGAGCTGAGATTTGACATTCACTTTCTCATCAGTTTTGCCAAAAATCACTTATGGTTAAATCAGCGTACAGTTCTTGACATCTGGACGGTGACCCAACAATCCTGAGTGTTAGGAATTTTGTACTGTCTGCACAAAGACTGACACGCACAATACAGCACACACACACGTACCTCCAAGTGAATGAGCAAAAAAGCACTGGTCAGCTGCAGGCGCCACTTTTCATCACCAAACATAGTGCCAGTATGACGAATCATGCAAGACTTGCTTTATTTTCGTTTTGTGCACACCAGCTTTTGCAGCTAAACATCAGTTGTTCTGTAAAAAAGAGGTGAGGCTACCTTAACAACCTCAGCTTTCTAGGGTAGGAGCCTAGGTACCTCTTTGGTCTTGCTGGCTAAATCTCAGGTGTGCAAGAATATCATTGTCTGCCCATTGTGACTGAAGCTTTGAATGTGCCCCGATTCTTTTTAAAGCTGCCTTTCTGTTATTCAGTGTCCTGGTTTGTTCTGCAGTGTCTCCACCCCCTCTCCCCCCGCCTGAAATGTTATATCTTTGTCTCTCTCACTCTTTCTGAGACTTTCTTTTGTTTGTAAGTCAAAGAAAGAAGCCAGTTAGGTCTGTCTGTTATTCTCGCTGTCCTCTCTTTTTTTTCTTTTCTTTTTTTTTTATTGCCCCCAGATAATACTGATCTCCTGCTACTCAGTTTGGGTGTGATTGACTTGAAAGACAAGATCAAAATTTCAGCTTAATGAGACTGTTTGTAGTTGGTAAAAAAAAAAATTGTCATTGAGTTACAACATTAGAATTCTTTCAACTGTTGACAAGATCTGTGATGGCTTGTAATATTCATGAATGATGCATTGAATGGTGCTTGATTTGTGCAATTGGTCATGTTGTTTCACTTTATTTTTTTTGTTCCAATGTGAATATTCATTTATGAGACTGTATGGTTATGTATAGTGTTCAAATGGGATTAAATAGACAAAAGGGCTTTATATTGCTGGTTCTTTTTTTTTTTGTATTCTATCATTTTCCTTTCTGGTTCCTCTTCATGGCTGTCTTCCGGTGGTATGTATGTTACCTAAAGACAGCTCTACTGTTTTGTCCATGCTTGGTCTAGAAAGTGTGCATTGTTACACTGTTCCTAGGGTTAACTTGTGGAACAGGCTATTGGTTTTGGTCATAACTGTTTGTGAATGTGGTTGGCTGTGTGGGTGGGTGATGTGTGGTGTACGTGTGTGTGTGTAAGAGTGTGTGTGTGTGTGTGTGTGTGTGTGTGTGTGTGTGTGTGTTTATGCATGCAAGATGACAGAAAACAGCTGAGCAAGTGTTCATCTTCTGCATTCCCTGCCACCTTAGAAAACAAGCCCAGTGTGTTGGGCAGAGTCTGCAATTCATTCACTGGGATCTTGCTGATCTCCTGAAATTGTCTTTGAGGACCGCTGGACCAGGCCATGTTTGGCACCTCAGGAAGATGGGACAGGAGTGTGAAATGTAGGCAAGGGTGTGTAGCTGAGTATCACATGGCTGTTCATCTGTATAGGAGATGTTGACCCCTGTAGAGGTAGGTGAGGAGTTTGCAGTGTTCTGTTCTCAGTCTGAAGATTGTGACACGCTGGACTCTCCAACCTTTAGATGAATGAGTTCCTTTCATGTTGTGGTGAAGTTGGTCAGCGACATTGACTTGAGTTCTCCATACCTCAGACAGTTTATCCAACCTGCAGCTTGTTTTGGAAAGTCTGCCTTTTCAAGCAAATTTTTATCAGATTTTTTTTTTCAACAGAATTGTTTGTAAGATCATTGCCTTTTAGGAATTGGATTTTGAAGTCTCTAACAGTCTTAAGTTCAACACTGATGACAGTTACTCAAAAGGGAAAGAAAAGCAGGGATTTACAGAGTGATTGGTTTACAGAATGAATGGTTTTTTATGCTGAAGCTGTAGTCCTTTCTGTGATGCTGTTTTCATTACATAAGGGTTTTACACAGAGAGTGGCTTTTACTTTTTGGTTGCGTCTGACCTTTCAATGTATGATTTATTTATTACATTGATGATACATAAAATCAGTTAATGGCATGGTATGATGCCTGAGGCATCTTGGGCTTGTGTGCTTCGGGAATGTGTATACTGGATTCTCTGATGCGGGAGAGCTTTGTCATGTGGTTCTGTTGGTTGATCTGTTCTTCTGTGAGTGATGTGGGTGTTGTATTCATAAGTTTTCAAAGGCCTGAAAAGGCCTTTGTGGTTATCTGTGCTGCAGACATTTACAGTTGTTCATGACTTTGTTTTTAACAACTTTAACATCTACGGAAGGCAGATTAACATCTACGGAAGGCAGACTGCAACATGTTTTCTGTTTACACTGCAATAGAATTTGACTGTTGTCCCAAAAAAAAAAAAAAAAGGAAAAGAAATGGGTTGTGGTGGAAAGAATTTTCTTGAAATGGCATTGGTACTTAAAAACAAACATCTATGTTTTTCTGTGATTTGCCGTGTTAGATTTTCACATATCCACACTGTGTTCTCTTTTTTGTTCAGTACTTTCTTTCCTTTTTAGGGAAGTGGGTGATCGTCTGCTGTTTTGGGTGTGGCAGAACAGACACATGTACACCAAGTTCTTAACATTCCAAATGCTGTTTGTGAACACTGTGCCCAATGTAAAGCCATTTATAATGTATGTATCCAGACTGTTACAACTGTATCTTTAGTCTTTTTTCACAGGAAAAAAAAATCACCAACAGTTATCAACTTAGAGCTGTCTTCCAGGACCAAGCATCTTTTAAGAAAAAGACACAATATCCTTTTCCATTCTTTCTTTCATTGTCTTTTTCTTTTTTGATTTTTTCTTTTTTTTTTTTTTTTTTAATGAAATGCTGATTTCTTCTGCAACAGAATACACTCAGATACTTAAGGTGAATGTGTGCAGGGCATGAACACTTTTGCCAAGTAGGAGTTCTGTTATTTGGTTTTTGTGCTTTTTCGTTGCGGAAGAATGGTTTAATTTCCAACCAACAACCATTTACTGTCTGCAGCTTGGTGGCCATGAAATGAAATGACTTTCTTTTCCAACTTATTTTGCTGTACTCTCTTTCAGTCTTATTAAATGTACCTGCTCAGAATATTGCAGATGAAAGTGAGAATAAAGTCAAGACTGACCATTTTGTACGTCAGTACATTCATGCATGTATTTGCATGCAGACAAAGTGTATTGGTACAAACTTCTTGGCCATTACCAGTGGGCTTATTCATGAAAGTGGCGTGGATTGGTAGTGATTCTAAAGACGGTTTTGAATGGGGTTACATGTACAAGGCACGATGGAAAATGAAAAGGTTTACATAGTTCTGTCAAAGGCCACTTGCAGTACAATTTTTGAAATAACTTTTCTTTTTCCTTTCATCCATTTTTTGTCTGTGGTAACATCACTCTTTTGTTGTTTTCTTTTGTTTGTATGTTGGCTTGTTTTTAACTCCATGTAGTGCAATCTGTTCTGAAAGCATTTATATCTTGCATGAGCTTTTCTTATTGTGAAATATTCACAACTGTTATCAAGGCACTTCATATATCAGTATGTCTGTTTTCATAAGTTGATTCAAATAAAATAGAACAGTCAGAATCACTGCAAAGCTGTCTGTCTGTGAACTTATAACTATGACCGGGTCAGTTTATATTTTGGAGTGGGAGAGAGGGGGGAGTGGAGGGTTTGTGAACTTGTAACTATGACCGGGTCAGTTTATAAGATGGGGGAGAGTGGAGGGTTTGTGAATTGTAACTATGACCGGGTCAGTTTATAAGATATTTGGAGTGGGAGAGAGGGCGGGGAGTGGAGGGTTTGTGAACTTGTAACTATGACCGGGTCAGTTTATAAGATATTTGGGGGGGGGGGGGGGGTGGGGGGGGGGCAGTGGGGGGGGGGGGGGGGGAGTGGAGGGTTTGTGAACTTATAACTATGACTGGGTCAGTTTATAAAGTATTTGGAGTGGGAGAGAGGGCGGGGAGTGGAGGGTTTGTGAACTTATAACTATGACTGGGTCAGTTTATAAAATATTTGGAGTGGGAGGGGGGGGGGGGGGGGAGGGGGGGAGTGGAGGGTTTGTGAACTTGTAACTATGACTGGGTCAGTTTATAAGATATTTGGAGTGGGAGAGAGGGGGGACTGGAGAATGAGAGTAGAGGCAGAGCAGTAGTTGAGTAAAATGCATTGATGTCTGACGCAATCATCACCATGGTATTTGAGGGATCAAGAACAGAACTTGCATGATTATTTGGCTTGGCACTGAAGTAGAATACGAACTGTCCTTGCCTTTTTTTTTTCTTTTTCTTTCAGGGACGTGTCAGCTACCTGTTTTCCTCTCCTTCATTCGCTTCTGCATTTGTTTCATATTCTGATACAAACTGCCACATTTCATGGCTGTTTGGGAGAGTATTTATTTGATTGCTGATAGGTTTTTCTTCCACTTGCCAGTCTTTTCTTTTTTAATCACTCATAGCCAGCTTTTTTTTTTTCAGTTGTAATTGATACTGAAAGGTTTCTGCTTTGCTTCCATAGTTTATATGAGTACAAAATTTTCAGAAAACAAAAGCGCTGGGTGATGGTGAACAAAGTTCCTGTGAAAATATCCTGTATGGAACTAATGCCTGCAAGAAATGATTCTTGGACTGTGATAGTGCTTGTATGTTGATTCACTACCAGTGCATACTATATGTAGCTGACACTGGTGACAGCAATTAGTTCTTTTTTAATTGAAATGTTGGAATTGGTGGCTTGCATTTTTTTCATTAATTTTACGAGGCCTGGCTATCATGTAATGCTAAGTATAATATGGCTTTGAAATAAAGTCTGGAATGTGGAATTTGTGTTTATTGCCTGCTGCTCTTAATGTGTGTACCTTTGTATGTGTGTGTGTGTTTCATGGAGGAGGAGAGAGAAGTGTGGCATTTAAAAAAATCAGTTACAGTGGAACCCATTCATAAGAAATTCGTGTCTATACACCCATACATAAACCTGTGTGTACACATAACACACACGCAACACACACACACACACACACACACACACACACACACACACACACACATTGACGCAAATGGAAAGATTTGGGAAGCAAAACAATTCGGGAATTTTTTTTTTTTTCAGTGTATTGATTTCAAAGAGATGATAACTTCACATTTATCATCAGGTGCAATTTCCACATGGGATTTCTTTTCTCAGATAAAAGAGAGCGATGTCCAAATTTACTACATGCATACTTATGGTTGGTGAATCTTCGTCACACATCACAGATAACAGACATAGAAATGAACAGAAAATACTCCCATGATGGTTATCAGTTGCAGAATGATACAAGTCCTTAAACAGGCGCAGCTTGATCTGAAATCTCACCTAACGCCCCAAAGTATTCTGATACCACTTCAGACAGGAGTACTTTGTGGCAGACTCTATGAAAACCTTGTCCAGGTATGTGCCACCTGATGTAATTTTGAAAAAGATCAACATTTTCCACCTGATCTAAGATCCTATGGAAGAAAGATTTTTAACACAATTCTGGTATGTTTTTAATCGCTATGTTTAAGTGAATTGTGTGTTTTGATGTGTTTTTTGTTTGTTTTATAATCTGACTGGAGAGTTAACTTTGACAGGGTGACAGCCCTGATATAGCCCTTTGCGGTCGGCTGGGCTGTTAGCAACATCATCCCTCTCTTGCTGATATCATAGATATAGGAGACCGTTGTGCCTTCACCCTGATCTGCCACCCACACAACTTCCTCTTGATACGCTGGAACTCTAATCAGTTAAATGAGGCAGTCATCAATGGCTTTACTAAAATAAAAAAATGAAGAATATGGGTCGATAACTTAGCTGGATTGGTCTGCCTTTGATAATATATACACACCTTACAACTCAACCAGGTAATTCCAAGTGTGATAAATCCAAATGCCAAACATGCATGTTTTTCTACCCAGTCACATAAGTTCAGAGCCCGTCCAGTTGTAAAGCCAAAAGTAGTATCCGCCCTGTTTTCTAACTTTTTTTGCTGGATCCTCTTCACCACTGTCGGACAGGTCTCCACAATCAGTAAGCTGAGTATTCTGAGACCATGTTGTCCGCGACGCTTCAGAGGGGTCTGCACCTTAAAAAAAAGAAAAAAAAAAATCAAACAACAACAACTAATTCCCCTACCGGAGAGAGGAAAGAACACTGAAGATGTCCCGTCCTACCATCACTCGCAGCATCTCTCCAGAGAGTACCTAGGTCACCTATGAAGCTGGATGAGACAAAACCACATATTACAAGAACAGCTTTCATACACCCACCCCCCACCCCCTCACATTCACACACACAGTGGGCGACGGGAGATTAGTGAAGCTGAGACACCCTAGACACAAATGTGTCCAGGGTCACAACATCGACGGCAGTCTCGGCAGTCTGGGGGAGGGCATTCCAGTCCTTGATTGTTTTTGGGAGGAAGGATTCACCCCAGTAGTTTGTTCTAGGGGACAGGCGCTTGAACTGCTTGTTACTTCCTGTCCGACGGGATCTTGTGTTTGGGACAAGTTGGGACGTGAGGTCTTCGCAGCAGATGTTGTTGATCATCTTATAAAAGGCTGCCAGACGCGAAGTTTTTCTGCATTGTTCCAGTGTGTCCCATTTCAATGACTCCACCATGCTAGTTATACTTGATGTGTTGTGGTAACGGTTGAGGATCAAACGGGCTGCACGGCGTTGGACCTTTTCAATTTGTTGAATCAATTTTGACTCGTATGGGTCCCAAACCGAGGAAGAGTATTCCAGAAGTGGCCTCACAAAGGACTTATAAGCCTTTTCTTTTACACTGGTGGAACTAATCCTCAGGTTGCGCCTCAAGAAGCCTAAGGTACTGTTTGCCTTTCTGCAGATTGCGTTGACGTGTTCTTCCCAGTCCAATTTGTTGTGGAGCATGACGCCGAGATACTTGGTTGATGAAACCATTGATAGGGTGTGGCCGTGGAGTACATAGTCATGATCTCTAGGGGTCGGGCTGTGTGCGCAGCGAAGGGTAGTGCATTTATGGGGGTGAAACTCCATATCCCAGTTCGTCTCCCAGCTTTCTAGCCTCCTGAGGTCATCTTGGAGTTTGAGTTGATCTTCGTTTTCTCTCACTCCAGAGTAGACTGCAGTATCATCAGCAAAGAGTTGCGCAGATTTTTCTAGGCTGTCAGGTAGGTCGTTGATACAAACAAGGAATAAAGATGGTCCAAGCACGGATCCCTGAGGGCTCATGATCTGACACTGACAAAGGGAGAGGAGTAACCATCCACCACGACTGATTGCCTTCTGTTGTTGAGGAATTCGGTGATCCACCTATTGGTCTGGCCCTGGACACCGTAGCAGTGAAGCTGGTGGATCAGTAGACTGTGGCTGCACTTATCGAATGCCTTGGCGAAGTCCATGACCAGCATATCGACTTGTCTGCCTCCCTCCATAAGTCTGGCAATTTCATCAACAAGTTCCAGTAGCTGTGTTTCGCAGGACCTGTTTCTCCGAAAGCCATGTTGACGTTTATTCAGAATTCCCTTGGTGTCAAGGTGGTCCATTAGCGAGCTAGCGACGATGTGTTCCATTAACTTGCATATGACACAAGTAAGGGATATAGACCGGTAGTTAGCTGGGTCGTACTGTTCACCTTTCTTAAAGATAGGTGCAACAAGGGCGTCCTTCCAGTCTTTCGGCACGGTTCCGCTTGTCATGGAGGATTGAAATAGGGTCACTAGGGCTGGGGTCACCTCTTCCGTTAGTTCACTCAGAACTTCTGGGACCTATTCCGTCAGGGCCACTTGCTTTGTTGGGGTTGAGATTTCTCAGCAGTTTCTTCACACCTTCTTCCGTGATGGAGATGTTTTCCATTGGCGGGCCTCCATAGTGGTGCATGCCTGTTTTGCTTGCAAACTCGTCTGCTGAATACTGCTTTCCTTCACTGAACGCTGATTGGAACTGCTCATTCAGTATTTCAGCCTGCGTTTTGGGATTGGAGAAGAGCTTTCCGTTTTTCTTCAAAGGGGAGATGCCAGTTTTAGTTGTCTTTTGTCGAGACATGTAACGCCAGAGTTTCCTTAGAAAGAGAGGGTGTTAGTTACCGCCAATGACATTGACAAACAAAGCACATGACGACACGATGCATTTCGACCTCTTGGGTCTTCTTCAGGCACAGAAATAGATCACATTTAACATTAGGACAGTACAAAGAAAGAACGAAACATGACTCATCTGTTGTTGTCCATGTGGTAGGGAGCAACTACACATGGACAACAACAGATGAGTCATGTTTCGTTCTTTCTTTGTACTGTCCTAATGTTAAATGTGATCTATTTCTGTGCCTGAAGAAGACCCAAGAGGTCGAAATGCATCGTGTCTTGTCATGTGCTTTGTTTGTCAATGTCATTGGCGGTAACTAACACCCTCTCTTTCTAAATTTTGCTTCGTTCTCCGCCGTCAGTCACTCCATTTTGAAGCCAGAATTTCTTGTTCTTGGTAGCTTGGGCTACTTCTTCGCCTTCGAATATGTCGTTCAGATAGCTCCAGAAGCTTCTCCTGAGTTCACGTTGGACTGTGCGCCTGAAGTTTCTAATCACGCGTTTGTCTTCTTCCCTTCCAGATTTCTTCATCTTCACGCGGGTCTTGTCACGTTTATGGATGAGATTCTGTATTTCTGGAGTAACCCACAGAAGGTTCATTTTGCCACTGGAGGTCCTATGGGGGATATACTTTTGGATGTAGTCTAACATTTTTGTCTTGAAGTACATCCAGAGAGATTCTGTCGTTTCGGTGCTGCTCTTCTCTTGCATTTCTGAGCTGAGTTCTGTCGTCGCCTTTTTGAAATCGTCCCAGTTTGCTTTGTCGTATAGCGGGATCTGGTGTGGTATCTTTTGTTTCTTCTGTGGGCTGATGTTGAATTCACAAAAGACTAGGTCGTGATCTGAAAGGCCTGGTTGGACTTCAATGCGTGGGACTAGATCTGGTTGGTTGGTGATTATTAGGTCCAAGATGTTTGATTTCCTAGTAGCTTTCTTGACCATCTGTTCTAGCCTGTTGTCCGCTAACATGTCGATGAAGGTAGTATGGAGTTCTGAGTAGGATGGATTCTGTTTCATTTTCATGGATGACCAATCCCAGCTGGGGAAGTTAACGTCACCTCCGATGATAAGGTGAGCATTGTTGATGCTAGTAATCCTAGCTAGTGACATCCTGAGTTTGGTGAGACTCTCCTCGTCAGAGACATCAGGCCTGTAGTACGCACAAACGTGTAACATACGTCTACCTAACAGCTTGATTTTGGCCCATATAATCTCACAGTCAGTGGCTAATTCAGGTGCTAGAGAGTGATTCAGATCGTTGTTGATGGCAATTAGGACTCCACCTCCATTTTTATTTCGATCCTCTCTGTACACCTTGTATCGGCTGGTATCGATGAACTCAGAGTCTTGTATCTTTGCTTTAAAGTGTATGTGAGCGAAACATACAGGACACAGAATGAACACTTTATGTAACACAAGGATGATGTGCTCTCCAGGAAAGCTATTTCGATTCCAAATCAGTTTGTGGACACCACAACTTTTCATGTCAGTGTTAATTCTTGGGCACAGCTCGTGGGGATGATCTCTACCTCAAATGGAGGGCAAGTGATCTTCGTTGAGGCGCTTTGCAGCCTCACGGGTTTAACGTTAGAGTAACCTATTTCTTGTCCATCCTCTTTCTCCTCACCACCTCCCGCCCCCCTTTTTGTGTCCCCTTCTTCCCCCTCAATATTCCCAACAATTTCTTTTCCCTTACCCCCATCCCCACCCCCTCTTCTGTTTACATGCTTTCATCTCTCCCTATTCTTTGCCCTGTTACCTGCTGCTTCGACCCTTCCCAGGCGTAACAGCCACTCAGTTCCTACTACCCTCATCTCCATCGGCCTCACAAAGATTTTGCAGAGGAAATCATAAAGTTGATCCAGCCCTTATGCAGAGACCATTGATGTGAGTTGCCCACTTAGGGGCTGGAATAGCTCAGTTGGTAGAGCATCAGTCTCATAATCTTGGGGTTGCAGGTTCGCGTCTCCGCTGGGCCTTTCAGTACAGGGGGATTTTTCCCTCGGAGTTAACAGTGGTTCTGACTCCATTCCCCACACAGTCCTTCGAATGAGACTATAAACCGAGGTTCCGTGTGTGAACGCACGCACATCTTGCACACACGTAAAATCCCATCACCAACTTTCGGAAGAGAAGGCCAGTTTGGCCGTTGGTATGGATGAAACGTTACACATAGCATGCACCTTCCCCGAAGTTGGGGTATGGCTGCCTTAATGGCGGGATAAAAAAAAAAAAGGTCATACACACAAAAGTGTCAGAATAATCAACATGATGATTGTAGACACTAAAAGAGAGAAGAAGAGGTCTGCAGAAATCTGGATTCCAAGTCAATGCGTCTTCTCTGCCCTCCAAATGGCAGAAGAAATGGAATTAGAGCTGAGCACTTGTGTACATTGAATCTGACCCTCCATTGAGGAGCCCGGTCTATAAGGTTCTTCAAGTCCTTTTGGAGTGTGGGGTGATCCTGGAAGAGATGGATCACCCCGATAGAGCAAGCAGTCATCTGGAAAGAGGCGGACTGTTGATTTCACTGAGTCCGATAGATTACAGCTATGACACAGGAATAGCAAAGGAAAGAGTAGCATACCCTGGGAAACACCGGATTAGTTAGTCACTATCTCGCGTGCTTCACCCTCTAGAATAAGTCTCGTCTTATGGTGCGGCAAACAGCTAGAAACTCAGGCGTGAATAGATTGTAGCAGTCCAGAG
>CM065715.1:99395868-99440868 GCA_033310375.1 Conus canariensis
TGGTATGTGAACATGGGAGACTGAACCATGTGCAGTCACTGCATGACGCTATGTTGTTTCACGAGGTGTTCCCCCCAAAAAACTGCGGGCCTTCTCCTCAGTCTGTGTCCAGCAAGAAGTAAGCCAAGCTGTGAGAGGAGATATCTCTGGTTCAAGGTAGTGGCTAGTGACAGTGATTTGATATTGTGCAGCATTGGACTGCAGGAAGGATTCAGGAAAAAAATGAGTAAAGTTCGTCGGTGATCGTCCACTTGCAGTGCTCCTTACAGAAAAGATCGAACTGCCTTCATCCACTGGATGTTGCACTGTTCATTGAAGTTTCTTTTTTTTTTCTGCTCTGTTCTCCATCCCTCCTGCATAGCGCACAGTATTTTTCAAATAAAGGTATTATTAATTTTTTTTTTCTTCTTTCAGGCAGGACACACAGAGACAATTGAGAATCTGTCTGATGAAATGCGAGAAGACTACCTTCTCAGCGTCAAGAAAGCCATTGGTAAGTGGTTTTGTGACTGACTGCTTGAAATCCCTGGCTGAAAATTCTAGGGGGTCACTGTCTGCTTAATCCCCTGGCTGAAAATTCTAGGGGGTCACTGTCTGCTCAATCCCTGGCTGAAAATTCTAGGGGGTCACATGATATGTACAACCTCACAAGGGGATGCTGGGTTATTTAGTGCCCTTCATGGGATGACAGACCATTCTTGATTATTTCACCATATGGGATGCCATTCTTCGTCTTTGGAGATTTTTAACTCTCTTTAGCCACCTTGGCTTAAGGCTGTGTCAGACCAAATTAACATAGGCTAGAACACCAAGGCTACATCAAAATGTTGTTATGCTCTGCATAGTTATGCGGGGATTGTCTTCAGTCGTGACAAGCTCCTGGCATAACATTATCAGTCTCCAAAATCCCTCGAAGTCAGAGTGTGGCTGCCCACGTGGCAGGGTAATCAAAACGGTCACACACGTAATGTTCTTGTCCCCAGCTGATGCATTTGTACCATAGTGTTCAAGTACTTTGGCTGTTGGGATGATCCCTGGAGTCTTTTAGCCAGGGTACGACAACAACAACGACAACAACAACAACAACAACAACAATTGTCTTTAGGGAGAATGATAATAATGCAAGGAACTTGTGGTTGGATGGAATCTCCACATTCCTTGCGTGTTGCTTGAAAAAAGCCCAGCTTAAATCAGGTTTCAGGGTCCAGCTTGTGAAGAATGTTGGCACAGCCAGTGCCAAATGAACAAGTGAATTGTGGTCTGGATGACATTTTTGAATTTAGAGCTTTGTGATGTCTTGGCTTGGGCAGCCAGGTTTTGTTATTGATAATTTTAGAAGTATGTATGTGTGCGCGCGCATGTGTGTGTGTGTGTGTGTGTGTGTGTGTGTGTGTGTGTGTGTGTGTGTGTGTGTGGTGTGCGCTTGTGTATGTGTGTGTGTGCGCATGTGCAAAGCTTTCATTTATTGAGTCAGTGTACTATTTTGGTACAAGATAAGATAAGATAATGTTGCTTATAGCCCAGCCGACCGCAAAGGGCCACATCAGGGCTGTCACCACGTTAAAATCAACTCACAAGTCATTTAAAAAAAAAAAAAAAAAAAAAAAAAAAAAAAACTTTCATACATCTCTTTAAATGACATCTTCTAAAACGCACCAGAAAACTTCGTTAAAAATCTTTCTTCCGTAAAATCTTAAATCAGATGAAAAATGTTAATCTCTCTCAAAAACTCAAAGATTATGTCAGGCGGGACATCTCTGAACAGGATTTTCATGGACTCGGCTGTAAAATGTTTGTGTCTCACATCGTGCAAGTCCCAACACTCTAAAAGAATATGTTTCATTGTGAGTGGCACATGACATGGAATGCACCACGGCGCTTCTTCACTCTTTAAAAGGTATGAATGGGTAAAATACGAATGGCCGGTGTGCAGCCGGCACAGAACTGTTTCTTCTTTACGACCACCAGACGTAGATGGGAGGAACTCTTTAAGGTTTGGACGGATCTGAAAGAGTTTGTTATCCTCTGTGTATTCCAATCCTCCTGCCAGAGGTCTCTCACATAATCGTTAATTTTGGGTTTCAGATCTGAGCAGGGGATATATATGTTGGACAGTTTCTCTCTTGTGGCATTCTTGGCTAAATGATCAACCATTTCGTTCCCTCCAATGCCAACATGACCAGGAATCCAAGCCAAAATAATGTTGTAACCATCCACTTTCAACTTGGTCAAAAGTTCAAAAAAGTGTAAAAGTTCTGGGTGCTGAAGGTTGCGGCCAGCTATGGCCTCCAACGTTTATTTTGGTACAATCAGAATTGACACAGACTAAAGGAGATAGAAAGAGGGAGGGGCACAGAGAAATCTTCAAGTCTTGTCAGGAGGAAAATGCTTCAGTAGATTTTGAATGAAGGTGAAAACTGAGCAAACCTGCTGGATGCAGTCTGGCTGTGTGGGTTAGTGTCCTCTTGATGTTTGTTGCTTGTAACACCTGAAGAAGGCGTATTTGTCGAAAAGTCATTAGTGTGTGTTGCATTGTGAATTAGAAAACTGTTATTTTGCACGCATTTTGTGTGTGTGTGTGTGTGAATTTGCATTTTGGTTGGCATGATGACGGTTCTGACCAACCTGCGTGCAGTGGACTTCGTGCTGAAAGACCCACGCCAGTTGGATGATGACAAGAAGGAGAAGCTTCTGCCGCACCGCGAGGAGATGGCGGTGGTGCCCAAGCCCTGGAACCGGTCCTACCGGGCCGCCCTGGATGCCATTGCCCAGACTCTGCACACCACCAACCCTGCATGATGCAGGTCCTCAACCTCTGGCATGTCTCTTTCGGGTATGTCTGCAGTCAGCTTTTTTTTTTTTTTTAATTTTATTTTCTTCTATCTCTGTATTTGTCTGTCTGTCTCTGCTTATGTTCCTGTTTACTTCTGTCATCAAGAACTGTGAAACGTAACAAGTAATGTTGCTTTGTACCTGTATAAGTCGTTTGAAACGAGGAGTGATTTGACATGAGCAAACCTACACTGTGAACATGTTGCATAATTCTGTGTGAATGACAGTGTTGTTGTGTCTGTATTGTTCCTTGTCAGACTCCCTCCTTTTTCTTTGAATGGGGCCGTCATCCTTTCCTTAAGAAATCATCTTTATTTTGATATCTGTGTGTGTGTGTGTGTGTGTGTGTGTGTGTGTGTGTTGTGTGTGTGTGTGTGCGCGTGCGTGCGTGCGTGCGTGTGTGTGTGCGTGGGTGCGTGCGTATGCGTATGGGTATGCGTGTGTGTGGCTTTATCTATGTCTGTAAACTTATGTGTGTGTGGGTGTGGGTGTGTGTGCATGCTCACATATGTACACACGCATGTGCAGAGCAGCTGGCTGGTACATGTGCTTGTGTATGAGTTGGAGAGGTGCGCGTTAGACAAAGGACAGTGCAAAGAGAGTAGCATTCAAAGATGTGTAGTGGCTGAACATCAGAGATGTGTAGTGGCTGAACATCAGAGGTGTGTAGTGGCTGAACATCAGAGGTGTGTAGTGGCTGAACATCAGAGATGTGTAGTGGCTGAACATCAGAGATGTGTAGTGGTTGAACATCAGAGATGTGTAGTGGCTGAACATCAGAGATGTGTTGTGGCTGAACATCAGAGATGTATAATGGCTGAACATCAGAAGAGTGAAAAAATTGGGTCAAGGTTGTATGTGTAGATGTATCTGTGTCTGTGAGACTGTGGGATGTGAATAGTGTCTCTGACGCAGTGTTCTTTCCCAGGACCCTGAGGCTGATTGACGTGGAGGAGTTCCACAATCGCGAGGATTCCATGGAACTGAAGACCTTCCAGAACCTCTGCATGCGCCATGTGGACGCCGCTCGGGAGAGACTGGAGAAAAAGTTGGTACTTCTTCTTCACAAAGGATCAGATTTCAGAACAGAGGTTTAAGTTCACTTTCCAGAGCACCTTATAAGAAACTGCTATACACATCTTACTTTTTAAGTAGAGAAGTAAATGCATCTGTAATGTTTGTTAATGGTATTGTGAGGTGAATTCTTAGGGTTGTGACTTATTATAGTTTTCTTTAAACTTTTCAAAAGTTTAAACGTGATTGATTGGATATTGACAAGAAGAGGAAAACATGAAATAGAGTGAGGAAACAGAAAGCAGACAGAAAATTTATCAAAGAAAATAAGTACTGTTAGCCCCATGACTAAACAGAAAGCAGACAGAAACGGTTATCAAAGAAAATAAGTACTGTTAGCCTCATAATTACAGGATAGTTTTCTTCTGATTATATCGTCATACGTCAAAGAAAGTCTTGCAATTTTCACATGTTTAAAGAAATGTCATAGATATTTCTCTGAAGTTGTTGTTCCTGAGAATTGAAAAAAAAAAAAAGAGAATTCTGAGGAAAAAAAAAAGAGGTAAATTATATGATGTGGACTCTTTGTAATTCACGAAACCGCACAATATTAAAAACAAAATTACTGTGGCAGTCAAAGAGTCGATTCTTTTTTCTGAAATCCTGCTCTACCATGTATACTGCATCTCAAGTGTTTGTTAGGCTTGCAAGGCTTGTTAGGGTTGCTTTCAATCTCTGCAATGCAAACCCACTGCCGCGTATTTCGCTCAGCACCTGCACACAGTGCGGTCAAAGCCCTGAGCAGTCAAAGCCTGGGGAGTTGTTCCAACAGCTGATCACAGCCACAATTTTCCCATTGTGCTTTGTGAATTATGGGTGGGGGGTTACGGAGGGGCTTAGTGAGTAGAATGAGTGGCTTTGACCCAGTGCAGGCTTGGCCTGTGTTACAGATCCCAGGAGGCAATGTAAATAAGAGTTAGAGCTATCTGCTCAAAATGCAGCGTCTTAAGGCTCACTACTTTCGAAAAAAACCAAAATGGTAATGGAAAGCAGGCTAATCTGCTGGCAGACGGATACAGGTGGATCAGTAGAGAGTGAGCAGTGCTGCATCATTAGATACTGGTAGATTGGTGATTAAAAGGTGTCTTTAAATCTTACTTATTCTGTGATCCTTACGCCCAGTATCTTTGTAAAAGGTGTCTTTTGACACTTATTTAATCTGTGATCCTTATGCCCAGTATCTTTGTTGGTTTCCTAGTGTAATGATTTTCAAATCGATCTTATGGCAGATCAAAGAGGACATCTTTCGTATTGTGGAAATTCTCCTTATGAAGGGATCTATCTGCAGGATGGTCTTGTTATGTCAAAGTGAAGGACACCTTTATGTCAGAACAGTTGAACATTCTTGTTAACCTCTAGGACACATCTTTTGATTACCGGCATGGTGGGTATGTTCAGATGGTTCCCAGAGGTGCAGACCATCTTCTACCAGGGCAACAAGCGCAAGCAGGTGCCCAGCAACCAGGAGCAGGACAAGCTGGAGTCTTTCTTCAACTGTGCCGCCACTCTGATGACTGACAATCTGCAGCAGCTGACGCTCAACTCCATCGGCGACTACACCGATCTGCTCTGTCAGCCCCCGGTCAGTCAGCAGTGTGTGTGTGTGTGTGTGTGTGTGTGTGTGTGTGTGTGAGTGTGTGTGTGTGTGTGTGTGAGTGTGTGTGTGTGTGTGTGTGTGAGTGTGTGTGTGTGTGTGTGTGTGTGTGTGTGTGTGAGGTGTGAGTGTGTTTGTTTGTGTGTGTGTGGGTGTGTGTATGTGTGTTTGTGTGTATGTGTGTGTATGTGTGTGTATGTGTGTGTGCATGTGTATGTGTGTGTGTGTGTATGTATGTGTGTGTGTGTGTGTGTGTGTGTGTGTGCGCGCGCGTGTAAGAGAGAAAGATGCTCTCACAACCTCTGTTAAGTAAGCAGGTAGCGTCATATCTTTGATTTTCCAGATTGTCATAGCACTTAAATGATAATATGTGTACTGCAGGTATGTTTGTGTATGTATTCTCGCATGTGTTTGTATGTTTTTGTAAGCCTGTTACTGCATGTGTGCATGAATGTGTGTCCTAATCTAGTGAGAAATCTCCATGGTGAATTGGCATGAACATGCATATCCTGGTCCCTAAGTATTGTGAAATTCATGAAATGAACCAGACCCAGTCAGTCGTTTGTTTGTTTGTCATGCTCATTGCATTCTCGGCGCTTTGCAGACTTCCACCCGTGCCTTTGAGCATTCAGGATTCGTCCTTCGCCTGATCCTGGACGATAACCAGATCAAGTTTGAGCCGCCCTTTGAGGACTTTGAGCTGGTCCTGCTCAACGTGTACGACGTGATGGTGAAGGCCTCGTGTGTCGTGCCAAGGGTTGAAACAAGGCTGTACTCTGAGTGGGTACGTAGCAGTCTTGGGAACTAATTGTTATGAAAGACAGGGAGAGAAAAAGACAGAGAGAGGGGAGAGGAGGGCAGGGAAAGGAAACAGAGAGAGGAAGATGCAGAGAACACTTCATTAATTGTTGATAGTGTTCCTTTTGAAGCCACTAGTTATTTTGTTGTCTTCATGCATTTAACGTTTTGCTTTGAAAGATGTCTTTTTTTAAATTCTGCGTGTAGATAATCTGAGAACGACCTACTTTATTCAGTTTGTACACTTTTTGATTCAGTTTACTGAACACCTCATGGGGATGCAAAGGGGTCTTTCACTGTGAATTGTGTCCCCTCCTTGTGGAAAATCTGTGCTTTTAATGTATTTTTCTCGTTTTCTTTTTGGTCACTTTCCTTGACTTTTTTTTCATCCTTCTTTGCTGTTGTCTACAGTTTTTCTGAGTCTGTGGCCTGTTCTCCTGGCTATTATTTATGTTAGAAAGTCTGCACACTTGTTTTTCCTTGGTTACAGTGATTAAAATATGCTAGTTTCATGGTTGTAATCTGGTGGCAAAGTAGAGATGCTTTGAACAGTGCTATTTTCATTTGCACATATTTCATTTTATAACGCTTAAGAATTTACCATTGAATTTTTTATTTTTCAAAATAGGGATAAACTAAGTGGAATAACTGACCTCTTCTGCACAGCCTGAATGATGTCAGTGGTTTAGCTGCTAAGTGACGATTTTGTTGTTATGTAAATAGCTACATTGTTTATTGATTCTTGTTGTTTTACAGGACAGGACTTTTTCTCCTGTGTAATGAAAGCCATGAGAGGCTGGACTGTAATAAACCTGACACTGAAATTTTATCTCTGTGAACTAGTGGCATAGGCACATAGAGAATGGTTTGTGGTGATTGAGCCACTTGGTCAGATATGCGTACATTTATTTTGATTTAATTTCAAGTAAAAGAGTGTACAGTCATCAGAAAAAAATCTGTTTGGAAAATATCAGACATTTTTAGTCAGACTTATTTGTGTGTGTGTGCGTGTGTGTGTGTGTGTGTGTGTGTGTGTGTGTGTGTGCACTTAAATACAGCACGGAAACAAGGCCAAGGCCGTGCTGAAGCCGGTCATTCTGGAAGAAATCCTGACGAAACACAAGAAGAAAGTGGCAGATCTCATCGCCAAAGAAAGCGCTGGCCCCATCGAACACTGCAAAGTCTATGATAAATACAACTTCCTCATCACCAAACAGGTAATATAGTTTTTCCTTTTTTAATCTTTTCAACTACCAAATTATGTTTATGTAACATGCACCAAATTAATTTTTTTAGAGTACTGGACAAACTCGAAACTGGGCAAAATTGCCAGAAAAAAAAAAAACCGGGCAAATCGAGTTCACACCAAATTTTTACAGAAAAATCTATTAGCACATGCGGGTTTGATATGCATGTGTCTGTGTTGATGTTTATCTCTGGCCACTGTGGTCACTAAGCTGCATATTGAAGATTCAAACATCTGTTGAATATAGACTCTGACACATTGCATCTTGGTGACTTGAGTCATAACCATGTGAGTCTTTTTTTTTAACAATTTTAAACACACCTGAAAGTTTTCTACACTGCTGTCACTGTAATAGTTGTTGATTTAAACTTTTAACTATTATTTCACCCTATTTCACTTGTCCACCATACGCTACTTAACTACTGATCTGCTGCATTCCACCTTTCTCAAATGACCCAATATTTAGTTTCCATATGGGGTATTTAGGAAATTTTGAGTGTGAAGACGTGCTGTTTTAGGGCAGCATTGTTTGCCAAAGTTACCGCCATTATAAATCAGGTTCGATTCACTTCCAAAAAAACAAAAAAATATTTTCTTCATACTTAACTGTCCGAACAAATGCCTTTTCTCCTGCAATGTGGAACATAGGAATCCTCCCAAAAATTATGTGTAGAGTGGGGAGCTCGTGCTATTCAACCTGCAGGAATACAAGAGTGGTCTCCCTTGAATGACACAACCTCGCTCACTTTACTCCAATGCAAATCAGTTTTCTCCTTGTCCTCGTCGTGGACACATCTCTCTCCCAGTTCAAAGCGCTAGAACATGGATCAGCAGAAACACCCTCCCGAGTTGGTCTTTATTTCTCTTGACCAGCCTACCGCTTTCCGGTGGGAATATTTGAGAAAACTTATTCACCTTGTGTCTTTTTCGGCTTGTGTCGAGTGTGACAGAGAGTGACAATGATAAGTGACTGCACATTCAACACATGGCTGCTTTTATAGTTGCTTCAAACTTCAGTGTCATAGTGTGAGAGGGCAGTTGGGTCATCCATTAAGCATTGATTCTGATGTAACCAAAAAGGGATGACAGACCGCAGTGGTCAGTTATAAACCATAACCAGAACAAAAATGGACTTGTTCACAGCAAACTTCATCCATCACTAAATTTGTATCAATTTTTTTTTATGGCTTAGAGGTAAGTTTTGTGTGTTCATAATTAAAGAAAAAGTAACTGTCTTCAAAATTTGGTGTGACCTTTTTTGAAAATGACAGTTTGTAATTATAGAATATGCAGCTTGAGAGTTCATGGGTTCATAATTGACCAAATTCATGTTAAACGACTGTCCGATATTATTGTCACTCATTGTTTTTCCAATCACATTTAAACAAAAAAAAGTTAAAAAAAAAAGCTTTTGGCTTGTTATGAAACAGGTTGTAAATGGCAACCACAAGAGCAAATGGCTCAGAATGCCATGTCTTAAAGCTCAACCCTTCACAAATGGCCCATATTGAAACAAAACAACCCTGGGTAGGTGGCTATGGGTGGATTGGTAATTAAAAGGTTTATGAAAGAATTGTGCTGAGACCCAAGGCTCAAATCTGATCATGTTCAACATGGAAGAATTAACTCTTTGGGCAAGGAGAATTGAGACATCAGTGTACATCTAACCCTACCATAATGTGTGCTATTTTTGTGAGTCACTGAACAGCAGATAAATGTTCCAGATTTGTGCTGTTGTGGGCATTTGAATGACAACGTATGTTCCACATCAGAAAGGTCACAGTAATAAGCACATTTGTTTGATGAACGAAAAATGCTATGCTTTTTTTTTTTTTTTTAAGAAATAGTATCTTTGATAGATAATGATTATAATGTATGACTTAAACAAAAACATGGTACAGTCATTGAAAATCAGGTGTGGGGAAAAATACACAAGAGTTTTTCTAGGAAAGAAAGAGATGAATTTGAAACACTGAAGAGATAATCAAAATGACAGAGAATCTGAAGCATTAGTTTGATACACACCGTACAGATATCACAGGAAAGAAGGGAAAAATGAAGAAAAAACATCAGTGAACAAAATACTGGTTGCTTGCAGGCAGAGGCTGATGTAGAACAGTTCATCTCAGAGGACAACCACTCTTTCGACGAGTACTGCAAAGAGGTGCTCAAGTACCAGAGACTGGTGGATGAAATCTCCTACAGTTCCGAGAAGGTAGGCAGCTCATTCCCTTGATCAAACACTAGTGTTGGTTAGGTATAGATGAGTGAATCAGAGGTGCATGACAGAGACAGGTGACTTTATGCCACACCTTGATGATTATTACTACATTAGGGGTACAAAACAGACAGTGATGATTGATTGGGGTCATATGACAGTGAAGATTAATGAAGAATACATGACCACAATGATTGAGTACAGGTACATTATGGACAGTGATGACTGATTAGGGGTACATGACATTAATGATTGATTATGGGTACATGATCTTGATGATTAATTATGGGTACATGACCTTGATGATTGATATATGGGACAGACAGTGATGATCAATTAGGGATACATGACAAATGATGAGGACTGATTAAGGGTTCATGACAGACAATGATGAATGATTGAGGATGCATGACAGTGATGATTGATTAGGCTCAGAATGCCATGTCTTAACAGAGAGTGACGATCGATTGGGGTGGAGGAGGTGGGATTCTGGTGCACTTGGCACAATACACATGATTTAGCTGCAAGCAAGAGATCATAAAAAGCACAGTGATTCTCAGAATGTTTCAGATGATATCTACTCTCTCATTTGACAGCAGTCTTAAAAATACTGGCTTCTAGAAGAGAGCCACTCACTAGGGGACAGCACTGTGGATGTAGCACCATGATGTTGATGGCTCTGCAGGTGCTGCGGCTGGGCATGTTCGAGGTGCACTGTGATGAGCTGATTCGCTCCCTGGCCAAGCGAGCGGAAAGTCTCCGCAGCAAGCTGATGATGAAGATGTGCCGGGACCACCAGGAGGAAAACAAGAAGTCAGTGACATCGCTGCCACATGGTTTTTACCTTTTGACTTATGGCATTCTGTGTCTGGGTTCACATTCTGACCTATCGCTTCACCTTCTGACCCTTACGTTCATAGGTGTTTCAGTTAATCTGTTGTTTCTTATCACATGAATTTTGGGTCTCCTTTTAAGTGGTGGTTGTAAGAAGATGGGATCAGGGTTGGTAGGGGTGGAGAGAGGACTTACAGCAATGTTCAGTTTAGGGCAGGGAGGGTAGAAGGGAAGGGGATGGGGGGTAATAGGAGGGAGAGGCAGGGAAAGAGAAGGGATGGTAGGAGGGGGGGGGGGGGGGGGGAATTGGAATGGAGAGAGTAGTTGTGAAAAGAAGAAGCTACTTTCATTTAAAAATCATTGCAATGAATACTTAAACAAAAATGAGTATCAGTGTAATGTAGCTGATGAATAAAGCATTCTTTGTTAGTTTCAATGTATCACAAGTTGAGGTGATGGAATATTATATACATATCCATACTGTGTGTCAGACTGTGTGACGACTATGAGAGCATTGCGGAGAAAGCTCTGACCACCCCTGCCAACACCGAAGAGCTGATGGAACTGAAGAACTACATCGAGAAAGTGGAATCTGACACCATTTTCGTCATGGAAAAAAGACTGTCTGCTTCCAAAGAGCGCCTGACATTTCTGTCGGACCACGCTCAGTTCTCCCGGCTGAGATCCGACTGAACGCCCAGGTGTTCATGTGGCATGGCCGCATGCCGGCTGTTTTCGAGGAGCACAAGCTGATCGTCTCTGAGAAGAAGACTCAGTACGAGGAAGCTCTCAAGGTCAGTCTGCTTATGATTTCAGCAGGTTTAGAAAAAAATATTCATCCTAGTACAAGGCTTTGGAATAGTCTGAAAATAGTGAAATGTGATTAGTTCCATTTCAGTTCATTTGCTAAGCTGTTCTGTTTTTTTTTTTTTTGCGAAACAGAAGCTTGTAGTTAAAACAAATATCTGATTAATCATATGTACAGTTGCGGCGAGAACGATTCACGGAGGAGTTGGAGAGTTACTCCAAGCAGCTGGAGGAGTTCCAGTCATTTGGAGACATGTCAGAGATCCAGCGTTACCTGAAGAAGGCTCAGTCGCTGGACAATAAACTGCAGGCTGCAGCAGACAAGGTACTGCATGATCTGTTGAGACGCACTGCCTTCATTGGTTGGCTGTGTTGGTCCTCACGAGCCAGTGAAACTTTTCAAATCTTGCAACGTCATTTACCAGTTTCTTTGAAATGGTGAAATTACTGTATGAGTGTTCGCTCCACTTTAAAATATAAGGGACAGCACATCAACCATTGCATGATGAATGGTGTTAGAAGCACAGAGGAATTAGATTGTTTTCCATTTGAAAAAAAGAATCACTCATATATTAAAAAATGAAATATTACAGTGTTGTAATGATGGTGAAAGAATCAAAATCATATCCTGTACTTTTTTTTATTTGAGCTAAAGATGACTGGTTTTCATCAGTTATCATTTGTGAAACTGAGCCTGTATTGAGTCATACTGGATTAAATGTTCAGCTTATAATCATATTTATGCTGCCGAAAAGAAGTATGCTTTGCACCACAAAACTGTAATTTTAATCATTAACAAAGGGAGCAGTTAGCTCATCCACTGATAGAATGACACATCTCCGGATATGTTAGTCCCAATCTCATGAGTAAGGTGCTGTGTGCAGATCGACGCATTCAACCAGGAGGAGGAAGCTTTCGGCTGGCAGACCACAGCTTACCCACAGCGCATGTCTGTGATCAACACTTTGAAACCGTACCTCAACCTCTATGACATGACTGTCGACTTCAACACCAAATACAAGTAAGTAATGGTCCTGCTGAACTGTTAGGATGCAGCAGTTTTGTTCATGTTTCTTTATGGGTGTTTTTTGTGTTGGTTGTTTCTGTTTGTTTGTTTATTTGTTTGCTTTTGTTGTCTCATCATCTGTGCCCCTTCAGTGGCTTGCACCGTCATCACTCAATCCAACCCCCCCATCCACAGCCACAGCCTGGCCTCTCATACCACAGTCCCAGCACTGGCATTCCAAAGGGAGCAATTAAATGGATGTTATTACTATTGACAGTATTTACGTTGCCTATCCCTGGTTAGGTCCAGGTTGTCATATAGTAACTAGCCAGAGGAGACACTGCACTGGTGCCGAGTCACTTTGGTGGTGTTCAGTGGCACCTGTTCTGATCCAGCATACTCAGGACACTGCCTACTAAGCCCCCTAGTGACAACAATAATTGCCTAGTTGCAGAGCCAGTGTGAGTGAACTCTCCCTCTGGAGTGCTCTACCACGTCCATCCAATGACAGTCCCCATGGCCTGGGTGATCGCAGAACCAAACCAAGGACACTGATGTGGACAGAAAGTTGAGGCATCATGAAAGCAGGGCATGAAGAGCATCAGAATTTAAGACATTTTTTTTCAAAATGCTGATTGATGAGGATGATTAAGAGGATGCTATGGATTTCCATTGTGGTCTGAGACTGCATGGCAGGGCTCTGCTCAGCACTTATTTTCTTCATAAATCTATTATCAACCAGGCCTGAAAGACAACAGATACCTGCAGTGCTGGTCAGGCAGTTTGAGTTACTCTCTCACAGATGCATTTATTAAGTGAATGAAACTTGACTGTGTGGTACCAGTCTTCCCAGTTGAGCCAACAGCAAACTCTTCTCAGGGTAGAAGCTGGTCGGGACAGAAAAACTCCACAAAGAAATAACTCTGATGGGAATAAAACCCAGCTGAGCTATACCACCCTCAATTATCATAAATGCTAATTTGGTTTGTTGAATAAACATGAGGTATCTATATCAAGCTTCCTCTCATAGTAGAGATTGGTGAACTGTATTGATCAGGGTAACATGAAAGGTTTGAACTGATGTAATAAGGTCACTAACTATTATTTAGTTTCAAAGAAGCTGTATAAGGAATCCATTACATATATTTTCATATGAGCTTCCAGACTCTCAATTATTCTCCAGGAATATGTTACACGGAGAATGTGTTTTAGAGAGCTGTCTTTAGCAGCTAGACCCAAAGATCTGATGTGAAACTCTTAGGGATTGGACAGGTGGTTTAATGTTCTGTTGAAACATGGTCAGGGATTGGATGGAGGGCCCCATGAGCAATGTCGACCCTGACAACGTGGACATGGAGGTGGGCAACTTCTGGCGTGGCCTTTACAAGCTGGAGAAAGGATTTGAAGGCATCAATGCTCCCAAGAAAATTGCCGGCAAGGTTTGTGTCCATTATGTACTACAGAAGAGTACTGCACATAGCATACTACTTATCTTATTCATGATCTGTTCTTCAATTTTTTTTTATTTTAAAATGTTACGATCTGCTTTTCTTTTATATCATTTTAGAAGAAAAATTGGACATGTGTGCTTGGCGAAATACAATTTATTGCTGTCATCTTCTGTCTTTTTCTCTGTTCCAGAGCTGATTGCGTTTATTCCTAGAGCATAACTTTCAAGGGCATTCCATTCACTGTACAAACACATGTGTTTATGTGCTTGAATCTATGTATGCTGACTTACACATATTTGATACAGTTTGTTGAATGATTACACATTAGTAGTTAGTAAGCCTGTAAACTCATGAAAAGCATATTGAAGGAAGAATTGATACAGGAGATTTGATACAGTTGTTGCTCTGAAGGAAGGCTTTTGCTGTTATTATCATTGTTATTATTATTAGTAGTAGTATCATTATCATTATCGTTATTATCATCATCATTATTATTATTATTATTGTATTACTAATTTCGTAATTATTCTGTGTTGAAAGGTTCATTCGTTTAGATTTGGTATTTCCTGATACAATGCCTTTATGGCCACAACCCATGTACATTCCGTGGCCTTTGCTTCCTTTCCTCACAAACCAGGTTAAAGCCAAGGTGGAGGAGTTCAGGGAACACATGCCCCTGGTTCAGACTCTCTTCAACCCAGGTATGCGCCCCCGCCACTGGGAGAAAGTGTCGGAGATCGTGGGCTTTCCCATCCAGCCAGACGAAACATCCTGCCTGAGCAAGTTCGTGGACATGAACCTTGACCCCTACATCCCGAAGTTTGAGAGCATCTCTGAGGCAGCCAGCAAAGAGTTTGCCCTGGAGAAGGCCCTGGAGGGCATGAAGAGGGAGTGGGCGCCGGTGAGTGATGTGTGTGTGTGTCGGTGTTTTCTTTGAACGGGGGGAATAGCAGGGAAGCAAAGGGAGTGGAGCCAGAGTGCACAAGTGATGCAGCATTTGTGTGGTGCAGGGATTTAAATCTTCTGTGAATTCAGGGATTTCTACAACCAAAATGTTTATTTGGGGGGGATTGAAAGTGTAAAATAAAGTTCAACAGCACTCACACATAGTTAGCTCTTAGTACTCATTCTATGTGTCTTGGATATCATGCATTCTGGTTCAGTTCTTTCAGTGACAGCAGAAAATACTGCTTGTTTGTTTCAAAGTGCAGAAATACTGCTTGTTTGTTTCAAAGTGCAGAAAATACTGCTTGTTTGTTTCAAAGTGCAGAAAATACTGCTTGTTTGTTTCAAAGTGAGGAGACTGCCGGCGGAAATCAAAACAAATTTTAAAGGAATTTTAAACAAATCTGCCGGTCAACACGGACAAACCAATTACAAGACAAAACATGACACGTTTCAACCTCTTAGGTCTTTTACAGGCAAGATAATAAACAACATTCAGGACAATGAAAACGAAGAATGCACAATCGCTTATCTTCTCAAATTCGGCTGCAAGATGGGTGTTGAATAAAAATGAGCTCATTCATTCTCATCATCATTCAACGTCCATCTTGCGCCGAATTTGAGAGGAGAAGTGATGTAGGCTTTTGGAGAGGTGGTTGAAACTTTTCCGTTTCAGCCTGTTCTTGGTGGGATTCTTTAGTGTGGCATGCACTGGGTGGGGGCACATGCATAAAATCTTCTGTCTATGGATGTAGACTTTTTCCTCCTGTCTTGCTTCAAGGGCGAGGAGGCTTGTGTTTCTTCTTTCTATGGATGTAGACTTTTTCCTCCTGTCTTGCTTCAAGGGCGAGGAGGCTTGTGTTTCTTCTTTCTATGGATGTAGACTTTTTCCTCCTGTCTTGCTTCAAGGGCGAGGAGGCTTGTGTTTCTTCTTTCTATGGATGTAGACTTTTTCCTCGTGTCTTGCTTCAAGGGCGAGGAGGCTTGTGTTTTGTTAAACTTACAACTTTTCCATCTTCTTTCTATGGATGTAGACTTTTTCCTCCTGTCTTGCTTCAAGGGCGAGGAGGCTTGTGTTTTTGTTAAACTTCGAACATTTCCTTTTTTCTATGGATGTAGACTTTTTCCTCCTGTCTTGCTTCAAGGCGAGGAGCTTGTGAGACATTCTAATCTTCTTTTCATGGATGTAACTTTTTCCTCTGTCTTGTTCAAGGGCGGGGCTTGATTGTAAATAGACTTCCATCTTCTTTCTATGGTGTAGACTTTCTCGTGTCTTGCTTCAAGGGCGAGGAGGCTTGTGTTTTTGTAACTTACGAACATTTCCATCTTCTTTCTATGGATGTAGACTTTTTCCTCGTGTCTTGCTTCAAGGGCGAGGAGGCTTGTGTTTTTGTTAAACTTACGAACATTTCCATCTTCTTTCTATGGATGTAGACTTTTTCCTCGTGTCTTGCTTCAAGGGCGAGGAGGCTTGTGTTTTTGTTAAACTTACGAACATTTCCATCTTCTTTCTATGGATGTAGACTTTTTCCTCGTGTCTTGCTTCAAGGGCGAGGAGGCTTGTGTTTTTGTTAAACTTACGAACATTTCCATCTTCTTTCTATGGATGTAGACTTTTTCCTCGTGTCTTGCTTCAAGGGCGAGGAGGCTTGTGTTTTGTTCTTACGAAATTTCACGTTTTATGTTAGACTTTTTCCTCGTGTCTTGCTTCAAGGGCGAGGAGGCTTGTTTTGTTACTCGATTCTTTTCTATGGATGTAGACTTTTTCCTCGTGTCTTGCTTCAAGGGCGAGGAGGCTTGTAGATTTCTTCTTTCTATGGATGTAGACTTTTCCTCGTGTCTTGCTTCAAGGGCGAGGAGGCTTGTGTTTTTGTTAAACTTACGAACATTTCCATCTTCTTTCTATGGATGTAGACTTTTTCCTCGTGTCTTGCTTCAAGGGCGAGGAGGCTTGTGTTTTTGTTAAATCTTACGAACATTTCCACTCTTCTTTCTTGGATGTAGACTTTTTCCTCCGTGTCTTGCTTCAAGGGCGAGGAGGCTTGTGTTTTTGTTAAACTTACGAACATTTCCATCTTCTTTCTATGGATGTAGACTTTTTCCTCGTGTCTTGCTTCAAGGGCGAGGAGGCTTGTGTTTTTGTTAAACTTACGAACATTTCCATCTTCTTTATGGTGTAACTTTTCTCGGCTTGCTTCAAGGCGAGGCTTGTTTTTTCTCTTCATTCCTTGGATGTGACTTTTCTCGTCTTGCTCAAGGGCGAGGAGGCTTGTGTTTTTGTTAAACTTACGAAACATTTCATCTTCTTTCTATGGATGTAGACTTTTTCTCGTGTCTTGCTTCAAGGGCGAGGAGGCTTGTGTTTTTGTTTAAAACTTACGAACATTTCCATCTTCTTTCTATGGATGTAGACTTTTTCCTCGTGTCTTGCTTCAAGGGCGAGGAGGCTTGTGTTTTTGTTAAACTTACGAACATTTCCATCTTCTTTCTATGGATGTAGACTTTTTCCTCGTGTCTTGCTTCAAGGGCGAGGAGGCTTGTGTTTTTGTTAAACTTACGAACATTTCCATCTTCTTTCTATGGATGTAGACTTTTTCCTCGTGTCTTGCTTCAAGGGCGAGGAGGCTTGTGTTTTTGTTAAACTTACGAACATTTCCATCTTCTTTCTATGGATGTAGACTTTTTCCTCGTGTCTTGCTTCAAGGGCGAGGAGGCTTGTGTTTTTTGTTAAACTTACGAACATTTCCATCTTCTTTCTATGGATGTAGACTTTTTCCTCGTGTCTTGCTTCAAGGGCGAGGAGCTTGTGTTTTTGTTAAACTTACGAACATTTCCATCTTCTTTCTATGGATGTAGACTTTTTCCTCGTGTCTTGCTTCAAGGCGAGGAGCTTGTGTTTTTGTTAAACTTACGAACATTTCCATCTTCTTTCTATGGATGTAGACTTTTTCCTCGTGTCTTGCTTCAAGGGCGAGGAGGCTTGTGTTTTGTTAAACTTACGAACATTTCCATCTTCTTTCTATGGATGTAGACTTTTTCCTCGTGTCTTGCTTCAAGGGCGAGGAGGCTTGTGTTTTTGTTAAACTTACGAACATTTCCATCTTCTTCTATGGATGTAGACTTTTTCCTCGTGTCTTGCTTCAAGGGCGAGGAGGCTTGTGTTTTGTTAAACTTACGAACATTTCCATCTTCTTTCTATGGATGTAGACTTTTTCCTCGTGTCTTGCTTCAAGGGGAGGAGGCTTGTGTTTTTTTTAAACTTTTTTACGAACTTTCCATCTTCTTTCTATGGATGTAGACTTTTTCCTGTGTCTTGCTTCAAGGCGAGGAGGCTTGTGTTTTTGTTAAACTTACGAACATTTCCATCTTTTTCTATGGATGTAGACTTTTTCCTCGTGTCTTGCTTCAAGGGCGAGGAGGCTTGTGTTTTTGTTAAACTACGAACATTTCCATCTCTTTCTATGGATGTAGACTTTTTCCTCTGTCTTGCTTCAAGGGCGAGGAGCTGGTTTGTTAACTTACGAACTTTCATCTTCTTTCTATGGATGTAGACTTTTTCCTCGTGTCTTGCTTCAAGGGCGAGGAGGCTGTGTTTTTGTTAAATTACGAACTTTCATCTTCTTTCTATGGATGTAGACTTTTTCCTCTGTCTTGCTTCAAGGGCGAGGAGGCTTGTGTTTTTGTTAACTTCAACATTTCCTTCTTCTTTCTATGGATGTAGACTTTTTCCTCGTGTCTTGCTTCAAGGGCGAGGAGGCTTGTGTTTTGTTAAATTACGAACATTTCCTCTTCTTTCTATGGATGTAGACTTTTTCCTCTGTCTTGCTTCAAGGGCGAGAGCTTGTGTTTTTGTTAAACTTACGAACATTTCCATCTTCTTTTATGGTGTAGACTTTTTCCTCTGTGTCTTGCTTCAAGGGCGAGGAGCTTGTGTTTTTGTTAAACTTACGAACATTTCCATCTTCTTTCTATGGATGTAGACTTTTTCCTCGTGTCTTGCTTCAAGGGCGAGGAGGCTTGTGTTTTTGTTAAACTTACGAACATTTCCATCTTCTTTCTATGGATGTAGACTTTTTCCTCGTGTCTTGCTTCAAGGGCGAGGAGGCTTGTGTTTTTGTTAAACTTACGAACATTTCCGTCCAGGAGAGGGGGAGAAGGGATGTGCAACATCATTCAAGTTTTATGAAAACTGATTATCATAGTCCTACAGGCTTATCGGTCTGTCTATCTATCTGTCTATCTATCTGTCTATCTATCTATATCTGTCTGTCTATCCAGATATGATTATGGATATAGCTATTGTCTTGTCATGATTGTTCTGGCAGTGATGTCATTATAATGTTATCATGATAATGATGTCATTGTTGTTGTAATTGTGGTGTCAATATGTTGATGTCATGTTTGTCTTATCTTTGTAGTGATGTGTTGTTTGTCTAGTCATGATTGACGTGATAGTGATTTTACGACTGTCTTGGCATGATTGACATGATAGCTATGTCTTGATTGTCATGACTATGATGTAATGATTTTCATGATAAAAATAGGAGGATTTTCATGATAGTAATGCTATGATTGCCATAATAGTGATGTCATGAGTGTGTTGATAGTGATGTCATGAATGTCTTGTCATGATAGTGATGTCATGGGTATTGTGATAGTGATCTCATGATTGTCTTGTCATGATTGTTGTGACAATGTTGACATGATTGTTATGAAAGTGATGTCATGATTGTACAATAGTGAATTTATGATTGTTGTCACGATTGTTGTGATAGGATTGACAGGATTGTGTGGAAAGTGATGTCATGATTGTCATGATAGTGATGAAAATATTTTCTTGTTATGATTGTTGTGATGTCATGTTTGTTATGACAGTGATGCCGTAATTGTCTTGCCATGATTGTCATGATAGAGATGTCATGATTGTCTTATCACCATTGTTGTATTAGTGATACCATGGTTGTCTTGCCATGATTGTCATGATAGAGATGTCATGATTGTCTTATCACCATTGTTGTATTAGTGATACCATGGTTGTCTTGTCATTATTGTGGTGATAGTAATGTCAGGATTGTCTTGTCATGATTGTCATGGCTGTGATTGGTCTTCTGCATCAGGTTGAGTTCACCATCATCCCCTACAGAGAGACAGGCACGTCCATTTTGTCTTCCATTGACGACATCCAGCAGTTGTTGGATGACCATATCGTCAAAACGCAGACCATGCGAGGCTCCCCTTTCATCCAACCCTTCGAGGCAGAAATGAAGTGAGTCTGCTTTCTTAGAGTGTATGCTTTGAATGTAATAATTGACAGAAAGGAAAAGGAAACGATGGTATCCTTTGAATTGATATCAGATGTTCGTATGGATACGCTTCTGCGTGTGTTTGTGAGTGTGTGTGTGTGTGTGTGTGTGTGTGTGTGTGTATGTGTGTGTGTGTGTGTGTATGTGTATGTGTGTGTGCGTTTGTATCTGTGCATATGTGAGTGTGTGTGTGTGTGTGTGTGTGTGTGTGTGTGTGCTGGTTTACCAGTGATATTTGATATTAAGTTAACATAGTTTTGAGCAAGTGTAGAAAAGGAATGTTACAATTTCAACCAAATGAACAAAATCAAACCTTTTTGATATGTGCGTTCATGTTTGGGTGCTGTGTGTGTGCGCCATGAAAGTGTGTGTGTGCATGTGTATGCATATGTGTGCATACTAGGGTGTGTGTGTGTGTGTGTGTGTGTGTGTGTGTGTGTGTGTGTGTGTTGCTCTCGTATGTGAGAATTCGGAATATTCAGAACTGTGATAACTAAAACGCACTTTTGCGATTTTTCTCTGTGGTTGTGTCTGTCTGTATCCGTTATGGTCTCACTCATCTCCTTCCCTTTGTCCCTCCTCTGCTCTTCCCCCAGCTGTCTAATGACCCTGTAAAGGTCTTCTCCTTCTCAGAGTAAGGATGTCTGTTTCTTTGTGTGTTTTCAATCTCTGCTGTTTGCAGTCTGTCCATATGTTCAAGAACATTGTCATGGTTGTGTTTTGCCAGTGCGGCAACATAATAAAAGTTTCTCCATTGTGTGGGGTGGACAGAGAAGTTGACCTTTATACTGATCACTGTATCATGACAGCACAGCCAGAAAGCAGTAGAGAACAGAGTGGTGAGTTCATTGCATGGCGCCTTGTGATTGGCAAACAAAAGCCTCGGCTAGATCTGACCAGAACGGTTCCAGTCCATGCACAGGATGAATCGTTGTCCTTTCTTCTTGTAAGGATGTGTCAGTGTTCTCTTGAGACTTCAGCCGTTGTTTGTTTCTGTTTTCTGTTTTATGTTGACTTTCCATTGTGTTTTCCTGGCATGTGTTAATATTGTTGACTGTCGTTTGGCATGTGGCAGCAGTACAGACAAACCTGTTTATGCTTCGGACTTCGCTCGGGAACTTCTCAGGTGTTCAGTTCAACTTTGTTAGTTGGTACCTGTCATGTCACAGTGCGTGAAGCTCTCACGGTTTTTGCAACCTCTCACCGATAGACCTCTCACCAACAAGATGTCTTTTCCTTCATTATTTCACCCTAGATTTGCTGTAGATTAAAGAATGACAAGCATGCACAATTCAGCAGGTCAAAGGTGACCCAGTATTTGCTGTCAGCAAATGAAGAATTACCTGCATGTGTAATTCAGCAAGCTAGGAGTGACCCAGCTTTGCATTTGATGATTTGTTTGGCGATTACAAATTGTAAAATGGTACCTTTCAGTGTTTGTTGTTGGCTGCTGGTTTGGTGTTTGTGATGATGTGGAACATACGACTTTGAATGTTTGTGTGTATCTTTCACCTGAGTCAGTCACAGTTTTTGTTTTTTTCCTGGAAGCATGCCACGCAATTGGTTCGAAGTGATTCTGACACTGCTTTGCTCTTGGTGTTATAGATTGTATGTATTAAAAGAGAGGAAGCTTATACAATGTAAATGTGAAATTTACGATATACATGCCATGCACATTTTGATGCTATAAGAGATTGGTGTGTGTGTGTGTGTGTGTGTGTGTGTTGTATGAATGTGTGTGTGTGTGTGTGTGTGTGTGTGTGAATGAATGTGTGTGTGTGTGTATGTGTGTGTGTGTGTGTGTGCTTGTGTTTGTATATATGAATATGTGTGTGTGTGTGAATGTGTGTATGTGTGTGTGTTGGAAAATGGTGTATTCGATCATGACCCTCAAATGTTTTAATCTTAACAGTGATATTGCTTTCTAACTCACATGGCTTTGTGATTATGTAGGAAACATCTCAGTTTTGTGCTTAGAAGTAAGAAGTATTGTTGCAAATGCTGATATCTTGATGTGGATGATTCTTTTCATTTGCGATTTTCTTCAAAAAACGGTTCATACATGTGAGATGACTGATATGCAAGCAAACATATGAAACATAAAAACATTTAACTCAGGCAAAGTTAGAGAGATGGATATTTAGGCAAACAGGCTGGACCTTTCTTGCTCACACACCCACACACTCACATACATAGACATACACACATAAGCACATTCCCAACACAAGAACATATGCTAAAAATCATACATAATAAAATTTAGAAAGAGAGGGGTTAGTTACCACCAAGGCATAGACAAACAAAGTACAGGACAAGACACTCATAATCATTCATACATCTTCCATTTGATTCATCAAGTTCTGTTGAAATGACGAAAAGTGAATATCTGCCTCATACCAAGGGGATGTACAAGTGTATCCCAACTTCGGACAGATTCTCATTTATTGGTGTCTGTGGGTATGTGTGAGGCCAGTTAGATTCAGGTGCATGCGAGTACCTCTGAGGCCAAGCATCTGACATGAAGATCCTCATACCATATATGGGTACCCATTGGTCTGTGTGAGGCCAACTGAAAGCAGACACAAAATCTGTGCACCACACTTGCCTGTGGGTATGCCTTAGCCGTTAATTCAGACACATTTTCATCAAGATTCAGACCGACAGTCTCCCTCAGTTAATGCAGAAATGATCTGCTTGAAAATATGACTGACAATTGTTCATGTTTTTAACATCTGTTCTACCCTCAGGGTTAGAAATGACCTTCAGGCAACCATTGTAGATCCCACATGAACTCAAGTTAATTAATAATTTTGCCAGTCATTGACTGAAGATGGGTGTTAACAGTGGGGAAGGGGGGTTGGTATGGCATGATCAGGATTGGAAGAACAAGAAAGATGCGAAGATTTGCTAGCTGTGAGAGTCATGGTATGACTGCAGAACTGTGAGAATGAGGTAGGATGAAGACTTAACTCTGTGAGTCATGGTATGACTGCAGAGACTGTGAGAATGAGGTAGCGATGAAGACGGCTAACTCTGTGAGTCATGGTATGACTGCAGAGACTGTAAGAATGAGGTAGCGATGAAGACGGCTAACTCTGTGAGTCATGGTATGACTGCAGAGACTGTGAGAATGAGATAGCGATGAAGACGGCTAACTCTGTGAGTCATGGTATGACTGCAGAGACTGTAAGAATGAGGTAGCGATGAAGACGGCTAACTCTGTGAGTCATGGTATGACTGCAGAGACTGTGAGAATGAGGTAGCGATGAAGACGGCTAACTCTGTGAGTCATGGTACGACTGCAGAGACTGTGAGAATGAGGTAGCGATGAAGACGGCTAACTCTGTGAGTCATGGTATGACTGCAGAGACTGTAAGAATGAGGTAGCGATGAAGACGGCTAACTCTATGAGTCATGGTATGACTGCAGAGACTGTGAGAATGAGATAGCGATGAAGACGGCTAACTCTGTGAGTCATGGTATGACTGCAGAGACTGTAAGAATGAGGTAGCGATGAAGACGGCTAACTCTGTGAGTCATGGTATGACTGCAGAGACTGTGAGAATGAGATAGCGATGAAGACGGCTAACTCTGTGAGTCATGGTATGACTACAGAGACTGAGAATGAGGTAGCAATGAAGACGGCTAACTCTGTGAGTCATGGTATGACTGCAGAGACTGTAAGAATGAGGTAGCGATGAAGACGGCTAACTCTGTGAGTCATGGTATGACTGCAGAGACTGTAAGAATGAGGTAGCGATGAAGACGGCTAACTCTGTGAGTCATGGTATGACTGCAGAGACTGTAAGAATGAGGTAGCGATGAAGACGGCTAACTCTGTGAGTCATGGTATGACTGCAGAGACTGTGAGAATGAGGTAGCGATGAAGACGGCTGACTCTGTGAGTCATGATATGACTGCAAAGGTTGGGAGCGCAAGGTAAACTTGACATCTGCATTATGAATTATGGTACAGCTACAGGGGACTGAGAGAATGAGGCAGATGTGAAGATGCTGATTGTATGGGTTATGGTATGACTGCAGATGAAAAGGAAAACTGACCACACGGTTATTTCAACAACAACAACAACAAAAAATCACACGTTGTGGTCCTGGATTCTTATTCAGCCCCCTATTCGCTTGTCGTCTCAAGCTTGCTCCCTTTTTAATTTGTGTTCCCTCGTTCTTTTATAAATACTCCTGTCTTTCCTTTCTTTCTCACCATTAACGAAGGGCTCATAGTTCAAAATGTTTAGTTGTTCCACTCCTGAGGATCACTTTTTCCACCTGTTGTAGTAGTTTTTATTTCCCTGTGATGGCAGAGACTGTGAGAGCAAGGTGGGCCATGATGACAGCTAGTTTTATGGATTGTGGTATGACTGCAAGGGCTGGGAGTGTGAGGTGGACATGAAGGATGGTGACAATATGGGTGATGATGTGATGCAGGGACTGGGAGAACAAGCTGATGACGCTGCAGGACATCCTGGATGAGTGGCTGAAGGTGCAGGCCACCTGGCTCTACCTGGAGCCCATCTTCTCCTCCCCGGACATCATGGCCCAGATGCCCGAGGAAGGCCGGCGCTTCTCCACCGTTGACAAGAACTGGCGCGACATCATGAAGTCGGCGCTCATTGACAAGCATGTTCTGGCGGTCCTCAACATTGACAAGATCCTGGAGCGGTTGAAGAAGTCCAACGAACTGCTTGAACTTATCCAGAAGGTTTGAGTTGTGTTTCTTGGGAGTTAATGCTTTCTCTGGGGCTTTTTCTGCTGCTGCGCTTCGGTTGCAATTGGTGGGTTTGATATACATTTGCAAAGCCTGAGGGTTTATGTTTTTCCTGAGATTTGAGGAGATATAGATAATCTGTGTGTAAGAGAATAGCTTGTCTCATCCCCACTGTCTTCATTGTTGTTATAAAAGATAACTCAGTTGCAGACATGTTTTACTTGTCTGTGACAGTCAATACTGAGAAAATCTTGTTTGTACACAGTGATGAGGTGTGTGAGTGCATGTGTATGTGTGTAGTTGTGTGTGTGCATGCATGTGTGCGCACATGCATGCATTCATGCATGCATGCTTGCATGTGTGTGTGCATGTGTGTGTGTGTGTATGTGTGTGTGTGTGTGTGTGTGTGTGTGTGCGTGCGTGCGTGCGTATGTGTGCATGCGTGCGAATATGTGCGTGGATGTAACAGATTCTCTTTGGAACAATCTTCACAAGACCAGTGTGTCCACTTGCAGGGTCTGAACGAGTACCTGGAGAAGAAGCGTCTTTTCTTCCCACGATTCTTCTTCCTGTCCAACGATGAGCTGCTGGAAATCCTGTCTGAAACAAAAGACCCAACCAGGTAACCAATCTGAAGAAACTTGACAGACTGATTAGAAGAGGTGGGGAGAGAAAGAGAGGGAGGGGAGGGAAAGAGAGAGGGAGGGAAAGAGAGAGAGAGAGACATTTAGATTATGACTGAGATTGACTGATTAATAGAAATTGGTAGTTAGGCAGACAGACAGACTTAGAGAAGGTGACAGACAGTGAACTAGTTTTAGAAAGATGTGGAACACTTGTAGATATTGCATTAAGATCTAGAAACAGACTGTTTAGTGGAGAATGCATTGAGCATTGCCTCTTTGCTGTGTCGACTGCAGTAGGCTGTTCAATTGTTGGAAGATGTCTTCTGCTGCAGCGTATTGATGGTGAGGACATAACGATTTCACGACATTGACAGATTTGTTATGTAAATGAATCACCTAACAGATTATTTATGTGACTGAACCACATGACTGCTTATGCGACTGAATCTCATGACAGATTTGTTATGTAAATAAATCACTTGACAGATTATTTACGCGACTGAACCACATGACAGTCTGTTTATGCGACTGAATCTTATGACAGATTTGTTTATGTGACTGAATTGAGTGATGGATTTTGTTTATGTGACTGAATCACTTGACACATTGTTTATGTAACCGAATCACATGACAGATTGTTTATGTGACTGAATCACATGACAGACTGTTTATGTGACTGAATCACATGACAAATTGTTTATGCAGCTGAATCATGACAGACTGTTTATGCAACTGAATCACATGACAGACTGCTTATCTAGCTGAATCACATGACAGACTGTTTATGCAACTGAATCATATGACAGACTGTTTATGCAGCTTAATCACATGACAGACTTTTTATGTGACTGAATCACATGACAGATTGTTTATGCAGCTGAATCACATGACAGAGTGTTTATGCAGCTGAATTGCATGACAGATTGTGTATGCGACTGAATCTCATGACAGACTGTTTATCTGACTGAATCACATGACAGATTGTTTATCTGACTGAATCACATGACAGATTGTTTATGCAGCTGAATTGCATGACGGATTGTGTATGCGACTGAATCACCAGACAGATTATTTATGCAACTGAATCACGGGAGAGATTATTTTTGTGACGGAAACATGGGACAGATTATTTATGTGACTAAATCACGTGAGAGATTATGAATGTGACTGAATCACGGGACAGATTATTTATGTGACTGAATCACGGGACAGGTTGTTTATGTGACTGAATCACAGGACATGTTGTTTATGTGACTGAATCACGGGACAGGGTGTTTATGTGACTGAATCACGGGAGAGTTATTTATGTGATGGAATCATGGGACAGGTTGTTTATGTGACTGAATCATGGGACAGGTTGTTTATGCGACTGAATCATGGGACAGGTTGTTTATGCGACTGAATCACAGGACAGGTTGTTTATGCAACTGAATCATGGGACAGATTGTTTATGCGACTGAATCACGGGACAGGTTGTTTATGCGACTGAATCACGGGACAGGTTGTTTATGTGACGGAATCACGGGACAGGTTGTTTATGTGACAGAATCACGGGACAGGTTGTTTATGCGACGGAATCATGGGACAGGTTGTTTATGCGACGGAATCACAGGACAGGTTGTTTATGCGACGGAATCACAGGACAGGTTGTTTATGCGATGGAATCACGGGGACAGACGGCTGAATCATGTGACGTTGGGTGGCAGGGTGCAGCCTCACCTGAAGAAGTGCTTTGAAGGCATTGCCAAGCTGGAGTTCACAGATGTGCTGGACATCACACACATGAAGAGCAGCGAAGGGGAGGTGGTGCTGCTAAGGGACGTCATCTCCACATCCAAGGCCAGGGGGCAGGTGGAGAAATGGCTGCTGGAGCTGGAGGGCGACATGATCTCTTCGCTCCACAAGGTAACGCCGCAGTGGACACTGGCTGCCTGTCGGCTTTAGGCCTTGAAGACATGGTGTTCCTAGTCCACTCAGGAATCCTGCTTTGAGTTAGTTTACAAAAAATTAAAAAAAATATATATATGTGTGTGTGTGTGTGTGTGTGTGTATCCATATACATAATGACTTTCTGCCACAAAATGAGTTGTCATTTGTGGCCATACCCCTTCTTCCAATAATAGAGCCAGGCCGTTGGCGTAGTAGGCTCTGAATATATATATATATATATATATATATATATATATATATATATATATATATATATATAAGGGTTTTCATATTTATAATATATTTTCTTGATTTTATGTTCCATTTTCTTCATCTTCAACCCCCCCCCCCTTTTTTTTTTTGGTTCAAATCTTTGCCAAGTCATTACTATAATGACTGAAGAATTGTTAGCCTGCACTTGTTTTCCCCCACTACTTAATTGTTCAGCATTATATACATATATATATATATTCTACCACAAACTAAGTTGTCACTTGTGGCCATTTTTCATTCCTGCCTAAACTACCCTCATTTTTTTTGCATAAGTTCTCTAGGGGTGAAAACCATTTTAAAATCCAATATTTGCTGTCTGTGGTATGGATTAAAATCCAGTATTTGCTGTCTGTGGTATGGATTAAAATCCAGTATTTGCTGTCTGTGGTATGGATTAAAATCCAGTATTTGCTGTCTGTGGTATGGATTTAGGAGAATAATACCTTTTTGGAATCATGTTTTAAGACCAAAAAAAGAAAACAGAAAATTGAATGGTAAGCATAGCATGAAATGCTCTGGGTAAGTGTTTTTAAATGGAATTGAAACCAAAAAAATCCAGCAAAGTGTGAAGAATTTACAGAGGGTAGCAGGCGCAGAAGAGTCAGAGAATCAGCTTGAGTTAAATCCACTTCTGATACTCCTACCTTCTATTCCATCCTTAAAGGCATTTCTGGTTCATTTCTCGGTGTTAACTTTAATCTTGGCATAATGATTTGCAAACGATGTTTACACTTTTCAAGTGTATTTAGGGGCACAAATAACTTTACCGTTCCAGTACCGGATTTCAAAGTTTTGACAAGAAACAATTGTGGAAAAAAAAGAAATGACGAAACATGAAATGAGTCAGAACTCAAATCCCATAGTACAAGAGACAATTGATACAAACATATGAGCTCCATAACTATGCAGGTGATCGGAGAGTCTCTGGAGGCCTACACAAAAACCCCACGAGCGGAGTGGGTACGTCAGTGGCCCGGCCAGGCCGTGCTGTGTGTGGGACAGAAGTACTGGACCACCTACGTCCACGAGTCCATCCGCAAAGGTCAGCAGGCCATGGAGGACTACCTGGAGGTCAACAACAAGCAGATTGATGAGATTGTGGCGCTGGTGCGCGGCAAGCTGTCCAAACAGAACCGGGTCACGCTGCAGGCCATGATCGTGCTGGAGGTGCACGCCCGGGACGTGCTGGCTGAGCTGTGCAAGGACAAGGTGTCCAGCGAGCTGGACTTCAAATGGCTGTCCCAGCTTCGCTACTACTGGGAGGTACATTGATGTTTCTTCTCGGTTTTGTCTCATCTGTGGTCGATCTGGGAGGCAGGTCTACTTTTGAATTGTTCTTTGATAAGCTTTTGGAAAGCAGTCTTGCATTTCTGCCTTTTATTGTTTTGTAGTACAGTATGGTATGCACTTTGACCTTGCTGTCAAACTGTCTTGTTGTTGAGAAATTGAGAGTTCTTTCTATTTAAGTGTCCTTATGAACAGGGGCAGGACTGGGATGGGGGTGGGGAGACATCATCAAACATCAATTGGAAATCTGCAGTTGTAAGTGTTTGAGGAAGGGTAATCTTCGAACAAACATTTCATGCATTCAAGGTGTCATGCATTCAGTTTTTCTAACCATGGCTGCTGTGTGATGGTGCAGGAGAACCAGATGGTGACACGCATGATCAACTCCATGCTGAAGTATGGCTATGAGTACCTGGGAAACAGCGGCCGTCTGGTCATCACCCCCCTCACCGACAGGTGCTACAGGTTGGTACCCATTTGTGTCGCTGCATTTAACATGAACTTGTGATTCTGTTTGCTGATCATCACCATGAGATCCCTTACAGGATAGAAACAAGTTGAGGAGGTTGGGAAGGAGGAGGTGGTGGCAGCGGGAGATGGGAGGTGAGGGGGTGGGAGTATGGAGATGGCAGTTCTTTGTTCAGTCCTGTAGTTCAGAATTAAACCTGAAACTGTTTATTTCATGAATACAACTCTCAAAAACTGCCTGGAAACACTCAAAGTGAAGTCAGACACACTTCATCAGGAGCTGATGTGTAACAGAACCCTGTTTTAGGCCCACATAGACAGTTCAACAATGATTCTAACAGCGTATACATGCTTGTTTTGTTTGTTTGTTTGTTGACATAGTCTGTAGGCATGCAGTGATTTTCATCAGCTGTGTAGGTCTTATGTGATAGAACCCTTGTTTGATCTTTGCCCACATAAACAGCAGACAGACAGCAATTTTCAACAGCTGTAGATGAGCTGTGTCTCAGAGATGTGTTTGATCACAGTTGACATAGACAGTAGACAGATAGTGGTTTTCAACACTATTTGAAAGTGTCAGAAAAACAATGTTTGATTGCAGCCCACATAAACAAAAGGTCGCAAATTTCAAAATTCAGGTATGGTTGCTGCCCCAGAACCTCTCTTTCTATCTATCAATCTAATTACATACATTTTTTCTAAACTCCATTTTAACATGAATATACAGAAAAAAAAAGAAAATGAAACTAATCTTAGACCTGCCATTAAACCTAATCAGACAGTAGTCACTATTGTAGTGATAATTCTTACGCACAAAGGTGTGTCTCTGACGCATAAACTTCCCATCTGACGCACTGGAATTCAGGCCAGTGCATCACAAAAACATACCAAAATTTACCGTGACGCACTGATTTTCTCCTGTACGCATGCAACTCTGAGCAGCACATCACGCAAAAGGGCTTTTGTCTTATCCGCCATGATTGAAGTTAAAAACGTAAATTTGCTCGATGTTTTAGAACGTTCTGAATCGATTAACACTTCCGCTTGAGAATTCTTCTCTACTGAAAACCAACAAGCATCGTCAAAATAGACTAGGCCTATCCAGTCTATGATTGGACCACAAGATCACATGATTCAGCTAAGTGGGAAAAGCATGGAAAACCATAGGAATTTCGGCTTTTCAGAATCAAAATCTGACAGTTCAGCTGTAGCTTGTGGGTGACAATCCAGCGAATGGAACAAAAGTCGAACGATCTATGCAACATGACCAGTTCGGATAATTAAAATGGCTCCGTTCTGGACGTATGAATATGTTGCTCACAGAGGAAGAATGGCCAGTGTACACTTTCGTTGTAGGTTCCACCGTGCTTCCAATGATCACTGCATGGCGATTGGAATTTGGTCATATGCTAAAATATTTCAACATTGAAGGAAATGGCTTGTGTAATGGAAATTCTGTGATGATAATCGAAGAGGACATCTCACAAATCAAGTTTCACTGTTAAAATCCTGATAGTACAGGTGCTTACATTTACTCATGTTAGTTGATAACACTTCAAAAACATAGGAACACGAATATGAATAAATGATATTTAGCACAGATGGGAATGTTTTATTAACTTTATTATAAGCACCTCTTTTCTAATGTATTTCTGTCTTTTTCTCTATGCATTTATGTACATGAGCCAGTGAGAACACGTTCGTATGTGTGTGTTCACTACATTTTCTAGCAGTTATTAATGGTGACCCCCTAAATATTTGTGTGACCCCCTGAAAATTTGGAAGCGAGTTTTTTGTACTGAGTCTGACCCCCTAATTTTTTAGGAAATAATTATCACTGTTATTGTGACGTAATCTGTAGATGTAAGGGATAGATGAAGTGAGATTACAGACCATAGCTTTTGTGTGTGTCCCAGAGTTCTGTATGAATGTAGCCAACGCATACAGTTGATAGACAAGTTTCAACAGTTGTGTGCATGGTGTGTCTCAGAACTCTCTTTGGAGCCCTTCATCTCCACTTGGGAGGGGCACCTGAAGGTCCAGCAGGCACTGGCAAAACAGAGACCACCAAGGATTTGGCCAAAGCTGTGGCCAAACAGTGTGTCGTTTTCAACTGCTCTGACGGCCTGGACTACATTGCCTTGGGCAAGTTTTTCAAGGTTTGTGCTAGCAGGGCTAAAGGTTGTGTGTGTGTGTGTGTGTGTGTGTGTGTGTGTGTGTGTGTGTGTGTATTGCCTCGCATACTCTGATACAGGTATACCAATGCAAAGCTGATATCTGTTAGTACTATACCCAATGTTTTGATGATTCAGCTTCATGTTTGATGAGGGGGCTGTCTAGGACAGATTATTTAGTGTCTAATGAAATAAAGATTTGAAATGCACCCAAATTACCCCTCATTACATTTTGATCATGTATTGGACATGGAGGTGACAGTTAAGGCCCTTGTGTGATCATTTTCTGGCGCTACTGTATAGATCACAGACGGTGTCATTGCTGTTTTAAGGGTCTGGCATCCTGTGGTGCCTGGTCGTGCTTCGATGAGTTCAACCGCATTGACCTGGAAGTGCTGTCAGTGGTGGCCCAGCAGATTCTGACCATCCAGAGAGGTGAGTGATGTCTGTGTTCATCCTACAGGTACATACTATGGGGACCATAAATTTGTGCAAAATTTAGAAAGGGAGGGGGTTAGTTACTGCCAAGGACAGAGACAAACAAAGTACTGGACGTCCAGCAGCCATTTTGATTTTGCACAGAATATGAGAAGATTGTGGTGTCTTGTTCTTTGTTTCACTGTCCTAAATGTTATTTGTTTTTGCCTGAAGAAGACCTAAGAGGTTGAAATGCATAGTGTTTTGTCCTGTACTTGGTTTGTCTGTGTCCTTGGCGGTAACTAACCTCCTCCCTTTCTAAATTTTGCTTGGTTTTCCGCCCTCAGTCACTCCTTTTCGAAACATAAATTTGTGGTTTAGGCAGTGCCTATAAACTGGTCTGATGAATTGTTCTGCTATTGTACAGTGATTGAAGGGTTTGTTTTGATGGATGTAAGCAACTGGTGTTGATTCACCCATGAAATTCTTTGTGGAACGGCTGATGAGGGCAGGACTTGAAAAAAGTGTACATTCTCTATATGATTTCATCCAGCTAAATGAAATGCAACTGTACCTTGCCTCACTTAGATATAGTCTTGATGTAATAGTTTTCTGTAATTCAAGGCCAGAAGAATGAATGTTTTTGTGAGAGGTGTGTAAAATAGCAAAACTAGGAGTGTATCTTTGTGTCCAGTGTTTCAAAACAGTTGTTGCTGTGCCAGGTATCAACTCAGGTTCGGACACCCTGCTCTTTGAGGGCACGGAAATCAAACTGGACCCCACCTGTTCCGTCTTCATCACCATGAACCCTGGCTATGCTGGACGCTCCGAGCTGCCCGACAACCTCAAGGTCAGACACTTGATAGCAAGTAGTCCTTTTTCTTCAAGGTCAGCCACTTAGTCATCCAATCACTCAGCACTAGGTATTCATGCACATGCTGTATCAGTTGCTTTCCTGACTGAAGATGGAACCCACTGGCCTGACAGGATCTTCTCTTATCATATTCTCTTTTTCCTTGTTCAGCTCTTCTTATCCTCTGTGAGTGAATGTTGTGCAGCGCAGTGAAAGATTTGATGTATGTATGGGAGGAGGTAGATGTATAATTGAATGGGGTGGAAGCAGTGTTTAAGAGAGTATGTGTATGTTTGAGTGGGAGGGGATGGGATCGGTACAGTGTGTGTGTGTGTGTGTGTGTGTGTGTGTTTCTGGTGCAGTAGGTTGTAAACTTAGCTGAAGGTACACTTGATAAAGAATTTCCTTCATCTGTTTCCTTTCACCCCTCTGTCTTCCCCTGCCGTCTCTTTCTTTTAACTGTTATCCTCCTTTAATGCTTTGGACCATAATTAGTATCATTACCTATTTATTTATATAATTGATAACTGGAATGTATATTATTATTATCATTATTGTTGTTGTTGTTGTTTTCCACATTGATGGGAAGATGGTAGAATGAACAAATCCTTCCTGTGTTTTATTCATGCGTGTGTGTCTCATACTGTATATATGACTGTATGTTTCCTGTGCTTGTTGATGTGATCAATGTAGGCTGATGTGTAAAATTCTGTCGTCTGTGGCATAGTACTTCTGATCATATGATTCTCCAGTGTGGAGCAGAAATATGTCAGAACAAACAAAAAGGTCTCCTTCTTTGTCTTGGTGTGCAGGCCCTGTTCCGGACTGTGGCCATGATGGTGCCAGACTACGCCCTCATCGCAGAGATCTCTCTGTACTCCTGCGGCTTCGTGCAGGCCCGCCCGCTGTCGGTGAAGATTGTGGCCGTGTACCGTCTGTGCTCAGAACAGCTGTCCTCCCAGCACCACTATGACTATGGCATGAGGGCTGTCAAGTCGGTGCTCACTGCTGCCGGAAACCTCAAGGTGGGTACATTGCGGGCCACCAGTGGTGGGAGGCAGATAGTGATGAGAATATGGCAGAATTTGACATGCAGAGAGATGGAGAGAGAGAGAGGGAGAGGGAGGGAGGGGGGAAGGAGGGAGGGGAAGAGAGAGAGAGAGAGAGAAGCTTGAAGATATGAGAGAGAGATAGGAAAACATGACAAAATTAGAAGAGAGAAAGAGAAAAACCAAGAGAAAGAAAGAGAGAGAGAGAGAGAGAGAGAGAGAGAGAGAGAGAGAGGAGAGAGAGAGCAAGCATCTTCATTGCAGGGAGAAAGACAGTTGGCTTACTTGTTTCTGCAACGACGAGTTAGGATCTTACTTTACAGAAGAAATACTCTGGGCAGAAGAGAAGAAGGAAACCCTCAGAACTGAAAAAAAAAGCTGTGTTAGAACATTGGCAAAAGAAGAGAAGGGGCAAGGAAAGGGGTAGAGATCTAGGTGCAAGACGTTTGTGGCTGTTGATAATGCTAAGATATCGCTACTAGTCAGCCACAGGCAATACTGGCAGTAATTTCAGCAAACAGATCTGTCCCTGCAATTTGGAGAGTGTTTTGATAAGCAATTTTACTCGAATAGGAGTGTTGCGTTCCAACAAAAACACTGTACCCTAGCATTCCTCCACTTGTTTTACTTGAAGAAGAGTGTTATGTTCAAACAAAAACGCTATACCCTAGCATTCTCCTTCGTTTTCTGTTTTTTTTCTATGTGTGACATGTTACACATTCTTCTCTGGCAGCTAAAATACCCAGAAGAGGACGAGAACATCCTGATGCTGCGTTCCATCATTGATGTCAACCTGCCCAAGTTCTTGAACCATGATCTGCCTCTCTTCGATGGCATCACCTCCGACCTGTTCCCTGGTGTCAAGCTGCCGGCGCCTGATTACGACGTGCTGAACGAGGCCGTGAAAGAGAACTGTGAGAAGATGAACCTTCAGTGTACAACCTTCTTCCTGGAGAAGATCCAGCAGGTTGGTGTGTGTGTTGTTCTGTGTACATCCTTCTTCCTGGAGAAGATCCAGCGGGTTTGGTGTGTGTGTGTGTGTTGTTCTGTGTACATCCTACTTCCTGGAGAAGATCCAGCAGGTTGGTGTGTGTGTGTGTTGTTCTGTGTACATCCTTCTTCCTGGAGAAGATCCAGCAGGTTGGTGTGTGTGTGTGTTGTTCTGTGTACATCCTTCTTCCTGGAGAAGATCCAGCAGGTTGGTGTGTGTGTGTGTTGTTCTGTGTACATCCTTCTTCCTGGAGAAGATCCAGCAGGTTGGTGTGTGTGTGTGTTGTTCTGTGTACATCCTTCTTCCTGGAGAAGATCCAGCAGGTTGGTGTGTGTGTGTTGTTCTGTGTACATCCTTCTTCCTGGAGAAGATCCAGCAGGTTGGTGTGTGTGTGTTTGTTCTGTGTACATCCTTCTTCCTGGAGAAGATCCAGCAGGTTGGTGTGTGTGTGTTGTTCTGTGTACATCCTTCTTCCTGGAGAAGATCCAGCAGGTTGGTGTGTGTGTGTGTTGTTCTGTGTACATCCTTCTTCCTGGAGAAGATCCAGCAGGTTGGTGTGTGTGTGTTGTTCTGTGTACATCCTTCTTCCTGGAGAAGATCCAGCAGGTTGGTGTGTGTGTGTTGTTCTGTGTACATCCTTCTTCCTGGAGAAGATCCAGCAGGTTGGTGTGTGTGTGTGTTGTTCTGTGTACATCCTTCTTCCTGGAGAAGATCAGCAGGTTGTGTGTGTGTGTTGTTCTGTGTACATCCTTCTTCTGGAGAAGATCTAGCAGGTTGGTGTGTGTGTGTTGTTCTGTGTACATCCTTCTTCCTGGAGAAGATCCAGCAGGTTGGTGTGTGTGTGTTGTTCTGTGTACATCCTTCTTCCTGGAGAAGATCCAGCAGGTTGGTGTGTGTGTGTTGTTCTGTGTACATCCTTCTTCCTGGAGAAGATCCAGCAGGTTGGTGTGTGTGTGTTGTTCTGTGTACATCCTTCTTCCTGGAGAAGATCCAGCAGGTTGGTGTGTGTGTGTGTTGTTCTGTGTACATCCTTCTTCCTGGAGAAGATCCAGCAGGTTGGTGTGTGTGTGTGTTCTGTGTACATCCTTCTTCCTGGAGAAGATCCAGCAGGTTGGTGTGTGTGTGTTGTTTGTGTACATCCTCTTCTGGAGAAGATCAGCAGGTTGGTGTGTGTGTTTCTGTGTACATCCTTCTTCCTGGAGAAGATCCAGCAGGTTGGTGTGTGTGTGTTGTTCTGTGTACATCCTTCTTCCTGGAGAAGATCCAGCAGGTTGGTGTGTGTGTGTTTTCTGTGTACATCCTTCTTCCTGGAGAAGATCCAGCAGGTTGGTGTGTGTGTGTTCTGTGTACATCCTTCTTCCTGGAGAAGATCCAGCAGGTTGGTGTGTGTGTGTTGTTCTGTGTACATCCTTCTTCCTGGAGAAGATCCAGCAGGTTGGTGTGTGTGTGTGTTGTTCTGTGTACATCCTTCTTCCTGGAGAAGATCCAGCAGGTTGGTGTGTGTGTATGTTGTTCTGTGTACATCCTTTTTTTCTTGGGAAGATCCAAGTGTATTTTTATGTGTGTTCAGTGTACAGCAGACCTGTTTACCAATACACTTTTGCTGTATTTTGTACATGTTTGACGAAAATACGACAAATATGACAAACTAAAAAAAAAAAAGGTATAAAAAACTTTCTAGAGATGAGGTACTTGAGGGGTAATTGTACTTGCAGAGTACAACCATAGCAGGGGCTGTGAGCAAAAAGCAACGAGTCTTGCTAGCTTGCCCGCTTGAAGTCGCTTCAGACTGTGTCTGTTTCTTTGACAGCATAAAACTGAAAAAAAAAAAAAAAAAGTGAGAGAGAGTGAGTTTGTGCCAGAGTATGCTGAAGAATAAGAATAGTAACTTGAATCAAAAAGAACTTATTTTGTACTGTAGGAAATGCAAGATCAGGTGGTTACTACATGGAAGAAGCCTCTGTTGTATGATGGCCGGTGAAAAGGAAAATGCTCACCTCACCCCTAACCCTATGCCCCCATGCCTGCTCCCACCCCTACCCCTACTTTTAAAGACATTTTCTCAAATTTTGTACTACCCTCCTCAAAGAAAATATGGTCTTTTTGATGAAAACTACATTAGCTGTTTCAGGGTAAACAGGTCTGGTACAGTCTTTTTTTACATGGGGAAGTTCCAACAGGTTGGTTCATGTGCTTTTAGAGTCATTCAGTTAGTTCTCTTTTTTCTGTACCCATGTCTTCTTTTATTTTTTATTTTTTATATTTTTTTTTCTGCCCTCGCTTGTCTTGGTTCTTTCTTACTGATCTTTTTTTTCCTTTTTTTAAAAAAATTCTGGAACTCTGAAATAAAAAGTGACAGCTGAACATTCCACTGCAGTTGCTGACCATGGACATTGTGCCTTTCAGATCTATGAGATGATGATTGTGCGGCATGGTTTCATGATTGTGGGAGACCCCCTGGGTGGCAAGACGTCGGCCTACAGGACCTTGGCTGGTGCTCTGGGAGACATCCATGAAAAGGTGCGTGTCATGGTGCTGGGATGAAACTGCATGCTTCTCTGTGAAAGAAAGAAAGAGAGAGAGAGAGGAAGAAGAAGGAGATGGAGAAGAAGAAGAAAGAGAGAGAGAGAGAGTGCTAGCTCTGTGAAAGAAAGAAAGAGAGAGACAGAAAGAGAGAAGGTGTCTGTGTGTGTGTGCGTGTGTGTGCATGCGTGTGTGTGTGTGTGTGTGTGTGTGTGTGTGTGTGTGTGTACTTTATAAGAAATGTATACTTTTGTTTGTGTTTATGTGTCCTTTTACATAGAAAGTATGTGGGCATACCCACATGTATAGACATGTGTACATATGCATTTTCACTGAGTGCTTTCCCCTGCCACCAGGGTCTGATGGAGGAGAACAAAGTGCAGACTACAGTCATCAACCCCAAGGCCATCACCATGGGACAGCTGTACGGCTGTTTTGATCCTGTCTCTCATGAGTGGTCAGACGGCATTCTGGCCGTCAGCTACAGAGCGTTCGCAACATCCACGGTCAGTCTGCGTTTCCCTGTCTCTGTCTGTGTCTCTTTCCCTGTCTCTGTTCCCTACACCTCTGTTTCTCTGTCTTATTTTTCACTGAACAGTAATTATGTTAGCTTTATGATGTTTTCTGAATAGTGTTAATTCTTCATTCCACAATGTTGTTTGATATAATAAGAACAGGGCAAACACAAATAAATACAAACATGACAAAGACCATATGTTGAACTGCTTTACATCAATGGAAGGACATAATTTGACATGACAAAGACCACATGTAAAACGGTTTCACAACAGTACATGGCATAGTTTAATGACAAAGACCATATGCAGTACTGGTCCATGGTGAAATCAGAATATGATTTGATGTGATGACGATTGAATCATGAATGAAACCACATATCTGAAATGGCCCGAAACTGGAATTTTCCTCTGGTGTTTTTCAGGAGGACCGGAAATTACCATGTGTAGGACAGCTTCACAATGATACAAGGACATGATTTAATATGACAGAGACCATATGTAGAACACCTTCACAACAATTCAAGGACATGATTTGATATGACAGAGACCATACGTAGAACACCTTCACAACAATTCAAGAGACCATGTGTAGTTCAGGTTCACAACAATGGCATGCAACGACATCATTTAACATGACAAAAAACACATGTAGTGCACCTTCACAGGACTACTCATTCAACCACTGTGCTTTTTTTTTGCTTGAACTGGTGTCATTCTTGCCCGTCCCTGCAGACCCCAGACCGCAAGTGGCTGCTGTTTGACGGCCCTGTGGACGCCATCTGGATTGAGAACATGAACACGGTGCTGGACGACAACAAGAAGCTGTGCCTGATGAGCGGGGAGATTATCCAGTTGGCCCCCACCACCAACCTCATCTTTGAGCCCATGGACTTGGAGGCTGCCTCCCCGGCCACTGTACGCCTCTGGATGTCACTCAACATGCACGTTTTATAGACACACATTCATACACAGACCTGCACATCCACTTACATGCATGCACTCACGCACATGCATGTGTATGTGTGCATTCACACACAAATACACACACACACACACACACACACACACACACACACACACACACACATGTGCGCATATATGCACACACACACACAGTAACACACACACACACACACACACCACACACACACACATTGGTTTGACAGGAAATATATACAGCTATGTCAGATGTTTTCTGAAGGATAGGGTAATAAGAACAAGAGTAGGAAAAACATATTCCACAAGTAGAACACTTTCAATGGGAATCCCTCAAGGATCAGTATTAGCGCCACTTCTCTTCTCGTTATTAATGTATGATCTGCCAAACAAATTATCAAAAAATGTTGTTCTTGTCCAATATGCAGACGATATATGCATATGGATGGATGTAACGTTAAAAAAGAAAACTTCACAACGAGATATAAAATTCGTCAAAAAGATCTATCAGGGAGAACTAAACAAGATGGTGGATTATATGAAGCTAAATGGACTAAGTCTGTCAACCGAAAAAACAAATATGATTCTTTTTAACAGTGGATCTAACCCAGAAAGTATGCCTGTTTTCACATTGGATGATACTCCTCTTAAGTACGTAACAGAGATTAAATTTCTAGGAGTTTATTTTACATCTAAATTATCATGGAACTTTCATATCGAATATTTATTAACAAAAGCGAGAAAAACATTAAACTTTCTGAAAATTATTTCTAAAGAAAAGTGGGGGCAGGATCCAGCTACTTTGATTACTCTATGTAAATCTTTAATGAGATCAAAAGTAACTTATGCCCAAGAAATATTCTTCAATGCGCCTAAATATCTATTACAAAAACTGCAAAGTATTGAATGTAAGGCATTGAAATTAGCCCTTGGACTTCCTGTGCACACATCATCGTCACGTACATATTATGAAGCCCAGGTACTTCCTCTAGATGATTATAGAGATTTAACATGTTGTAAATTTGTCATTAAAAGTACAGCTAGAAAAACACATATCAAATCAGAAATTAAAATGAGATCAGATTTTGATTTTCCGAAAAGAGCAAGGTCTATAACTTCTCAAATAACTATAGCAACTTATACATCAAAAATACTTTCAGATTCTGGGGTTTCTTTAGAAAAGGAAGCTTTCTCTCCCAGACCATCTTTTTGTCCTATTCCACCCTGGGAACTTAAAAAAGCCCATTTTGATATTGATCACACCAACATAAAAAAAGATGAAAATATCAATATGCTAACAAGTTATACTAAGTGTCATATTGACGAGAAATACACTAACCAGTTAAAAATATACACAGATGGTTCATGTATTGGTAAGCAAACGGGTTGTGCATTGTTAATCCCAGACTTGAGGGTGGAGAAATCTTTTTACATTGGATGTAACATATCCATATTCACAGCTGAATTAACAGCAATACTCATGGCTTTGAATTACCTTTTAAATCTCCCCAAAACAATATTTCAAGCTCTGTTTTGTGTAGATTCAAAATCAGTCCTTCAGGCGCTAAAAGATTTTCATTTGCATACTAAGCCTGAAATGATTATTGAGGTAAGCTGTTTGATCCACATGCTTATTGAAGGAGGCACCCAGTTATCCTTTTGTTGGATTCCTTCACACTGTTCCTTTTATTATAACGATAAAGTAGATAGGGCAGCTAAGTGTGGAGCAAAACATATCTGTGGTTCTTTTTTTTTTTTTTTTTTTTCTTTTTTTTTTTTTTTTTTTTTTTTTTTTTCCCACCACTTTCCCCCGCCTTTTTTTTTTTTTTGTTTTGTTTTGCTTTTTGTTCTGATTTTTTTCTTTACTTCTTTTTTGTTTACTTTTTTTTTTTTTTTTTTTTTTGGCGGTCTCTTTTCTTTTTCCTCTTTTTTGTTACAACACCTAAACGCCTACCATCTATCATGCTTACACACAAACGCCTGTTTACGCGCGCGTTCCACACTTTCATTCATGCCCAGTTCCAAGTGTTTTTGATTTTTCTATCGTTGGACAATGCTTCTTTCTCATTTAATGTATACTATGGTACAATGATGTCTGGGTTTTTCAGTGCACTAGTGTATGTTGTAATGAGTTCGCTTGCTTGGTTCTTTCATTCTCACTTAATTCACCCCGGGTATGCGATTTATACCTGACGAAGTTGTTGTAGAAAGAGTAAAGTAGCAGAAGGAGCAAAAGCGACCAGGATGGACTGAGGGAATCAAGAAGCAGCGAGACAGAGACAGAGAGAGAGAGAGAGAGAGAGAGAGAGAGAGAAAAGAAACAGTTCACAGTCTTAGTCTTTTTCAGTCTCCATATTCCCCAAAAGGGGGTGCGCCCTTTCACAAACGAAATCGAAAGAGTGGAAGGGCGCACAGAGGAATGGAGAGCGAAAAAAAATGTGTTAATCTCGCTACTCCCTTCTTTAAAAAAGAAGGGTAAACTAAAGAAGTAGCGAAGATGATACCATGAAAAGAACTACGCTGCAGTGCATCACAATTACCCCACAGCATTTCGTGATAATACTCGAAAGGAAACCAACCAGTTGAGAAAGCATGAACGATATCGCGAAAAGGATCGCGCACGTCCATTCCTGCGTGAATAAATCTAGAAGACGAGAGGGATAAATATCTACCGAGAAACTGTAATCATTGAAAATAAAGTTATCTCGACAGATATTTGTTACGGAGTAGCATATGGGCTTCAAATATTGTATAAATAGATGTCGTTGCCTGCGTTTTTTTAAAAATACTTATACACATTTTCCCTATTAAGATTATGTGATTAATTTGATTCAGCGTAGCTTTTCTTATGGTCTTGTCGGTGACACCAAACATTACTTTTAAGACATCGATCTTCATATGAACTTCAAGATTAATTAGAATATAATTCTCAATCTTTCTCCAAAATAACAAGACGGAAGGACATTCGTAGAAAAAATGTTCTATCACGTCGACTATATCTTTACAGTATGAACATTTGTTATCTTCTCTAACTTTCATCTTGAACAACATAATGTTAGTTGGATATATGTTATGCACAATTTTCCAGTGTAAAAGACGGAGTCTAGTTTCTTTTGTTGCTTGTATGGCAATAGTCCATATCTGTTGAGTGACATCAAAGTTAAATAATCTTTTCCAGAAGCCAACCGCACATGGCTGAGTGTACTTATTTTCAATTATTTGTTTTCGAAATCCTCTTATGCTTAACACGCTTTTACCACAGAATGTGGGGAAGTTGAGGAAACCTCGGTCATGAGCGAGTCGTTGATCAAGGTGAACACGCACAAATCTGCCCACCGCACTGCACACAACATTATACTCCAGCAGGCGACTTGCTGAATTCCCCAATATACCAACTATTTCATCAAAAGACTTTAGTTCGTTGTTGATGGTTAGCATATCTTCCACGCATAATATATTTCTCTTAATCCATTGTTTAAAAAAGAGAACATTGCCTTGATATTTTATGGTACTGTTATTCCAAATTACCCTAGACACTGGTACTTGTAAATGATTATTGTTATCTAACCAAGTGCATAGCACCGAGTTCCAAAAATGTGATTTGATAAGTTCCAGTCCTTTAAATTGCTTACTTATTATGGTTGCATAGAAGCAAATACACTTTTCACCAAATTCTAAGAAATTGTTTCTTGCTATACGCCACCACTTATTATTTGTGCCATTATCTGTGTCATCTTTTGAGCTTACCTTGGCTCCCCATTGTAATAAACATGCATTTTGAAATTCTTTTAGATCTATCATCTTAATCCCCCCCATATCCGTTTCGTGACACAACACTGTTCTTTTTACTTTTTCAAACGCTTTCTTGTTGCAGTCCTTTTTTCTCCATACAAATCTATATAATAATCTATTGATCTCATTAATTACATAATCTGGTACAACTATCGCTTGCATTATGTAAACCCACTGCGAGATTAAAAATGTTTTTACGATACTTACTTTGCCCATAATACTCAAATTTCTTTTCTCCCATGTAGAAATCAACCGTCTGCAATTTTCAATTCTACCCACCCAGTTCTCTTCCAGTTTAGATGCACCTGTGCTGTTACTAAAGTATATACCTAATATCTTTATTTTACTTTTTAATATGAAATCCATAACATTTTGTCTACAATTTATTTTGCTACCTAACCACATTGCTTCCGATTTATTTCTGTTTATTGTCAAACCTGATATGAACGAAAAGCTTTCAAATAATCCAAGCGCTATTCGCATATCGTTTTCGTCTGCTAAAAACAGTGTTATATCATCAGCGTAAAGAGCAATTAACAAAGGACATGTCTCCTGAGTACTGTCATTACATTTAATTTCAATGCCCTTAATTTCCGAACCGTTCCGTAATCTAATTGCCAATAGTTCAAGGGCTAAAACAAAGGCTAACGGAGAAAAGGGACAGCCCTGCCTGATTCCCGATTCCACTGCAAACGGTTCGGAAATCCATCCGCAATAGTTTATACAGCTTATCGAGTCGGTCATCAATATTTCTACCCAGTTAACAAAACCCTCCCCAAAACCGAATAATTTAAACGCGTTTAACATGAATTCTTTGGAAATAGAGTCGAAAGCATGGAAATAATCAATAGTTATTAATAGTCCTGGTTTGTTTTCGTGACGCAGTTGTTCGGTGACATCATCAATTAGACGTAATAATGTGGACACACGTCTTCCTTTTATGTATCCTACTTGGTCATCACATATTAAAGAATCAATGACACTACCCAGTCGCGCCGCTAGACTTTTAGCTAGGAGTTTATAATCAACATTTGTTAAAGATATTGGTCGCCAATTGTTGAGATCATTTCTTGCTAAACCTTTTCCCTTATGTATAAGTGTTATTACGGCCTTTCGTTGAGTTGAAGACATGCTCCCTGAAGTAAATGCGGTCTTAAAAGACTCCATTACGTATTTACCTATCCGACTCCAAAATACTTTATAGAATTCAACGGTTAATCCATCAATGCCAGGACTAGAGCCATTTTTCATTCCTTTCAGTGCACTCGTAATTTCTTGCTCTGAAAGATTACCATCGCAGTAAGCTTTATCATTAGCAGATAGAGAAGGTAAATTAACACCACGCAGGAAGGCCTGTGTTCTTTGTAGCATATTATCACTATTTATCTTTTTCTTGTATAAATTGCTAAAATAGTCTCTTTGTGCGGCTAAAATGTTTTTTTGTCCCTTGATCTCAACCCCGTTTGCTTTTTTAATATTTTCTATGATCTTTGAGTTTGCTCTTGCTTTTTCTAAACTAAGAAAGAACTTAGAGTTTTTTTCCCCCTGTTCAATCCACTGAACTCGAGCCCTTACCTGAGCTGCACGGGCTTTGCTAGTTTCTTCTAATTCTAATTTTAGTTTTACGAGCTCTCTTTTGCGCAAAGTTTCCTGGCAGTCTGGATAAGTGCTGAGGGCACTATCGAGTGTATTCAATTCTGCATTCAGTCGTGCTAATTTATTTCTGTTTAACAATGCTTTTTCTTTTGAAAATTTAATTGTACATTCTTTGATTTTGATTTTTAATAGCTCCCAAGTTATCTGATTATCATCTTCAGGGTCTTTTTCAAAAGTTTCTAAAGTATGATTTATATAATTAACATAGTTTATATCCGAAAGAAGGGATCCATTAAATTTCCAATACCCTTTACCATGTACAACATCAACGAACTTCACTAAAACACAACAACCTCTGTGATCTGAGAAAGACACACTCTGCATAGTACTCTGCACTACATTTTCAAAAATAGATGAACTGGTCAGTATATAATCCAGTCTTCTTGCAATAAATGGATTAATTCTAGACCAGCTAAATTCTTTCTCTTCGTTGTGAAACATTCGCCATGTGTCATACAGGTCACAATCACTCACCACTCTGTTAAATCTCTGTACAGTATGCTGGTCGTGATAATCACCACTTATCACATCATACTCGTTACTTAAGACAGTGTTGAAATCTCCACACACAATAAGGTTATTGGTATTTAAATTTTTTATAACATCTTCCAATTTATCGAAGAAATTATGTTTTTCCTGTAAACTATTAGGGGCATAGATATTTACCACAATCAT
>CM065715.1:99445868-99510868 GCA_033310375.1 Conus canariensis
TCACTTTACTAGTGAGAAAGTTCTTGCTGATACTAGCTGATGAGGAAAATCAAGGTTGTTACTTCCTTTCCACACAAAGTTCTGTTGTTGGAATTGCGTTTTTAAAGGATGCAATCACTGACAGATTTAGTTTCTTTTCGTTTGATATAGATATCAATCTGTCTTATGTCTGAAAATGGTGAAAAGGGATTCTGACAGGACACAAGATTTAGGAAAAGCTTATAAGCTGCTAGTATCCCACAAAGTGGGGAAGGTGTATGGGGAAGTTCGGGATGTTGCTATGAAAGTGGTCATGTCTTGTGCATGGCCTTCTCAGCATCAACAGACAATAAAAGGTAAAAAAAGAACTTAAGACACGGACAATAAAAGGATTTGTCATTTATGAATTGTTGAAATTGTTAGTGGTTGTTTCCCCAAAATTATCCAAATTGCAGAATTTGAAGTTGACAGTGTTGCTATGGCAAAATTAAAGCGCTGTAAGTGGAGTCGATTACTGTGGTCTGGCATCACCCTTGATAATGAATCTTTAAAATTTCCACCTTCAGTATGCAGGAACTTGGTTCAGTGAAATACGGGATAGTTAGGTGGAGGAGCATTGAAGAGGTGTCTGTACGCCTCAACAAAGGGCTTAACTGGTCTGAGCTTTGAAAAAAAAAATGTCCAGGCCATTACAAGGAGCATTCTTGTAGTCTTGGCCAGCTCTGTCGGGAGATTTACCTTGATGACACGACAGTTTTATTTTTCATGTTCAAGTTCTTGCAGGAACCTATGCATTAAAACGATGCCGCATCTGGAATGTGCACAGGAGCTGTCTCCAACAACTGACTCCAACTTGGTGAAGGCTCTGATGAGCTTGATCGACTGTCTGATGGATGAGTTCCATGACGAGGGCAAGATTGCGCAGCTGGAGGAGCGTGAAATCATCACCTGGCTGGAGGTCAGTGAGAGCCTTGAATCTTTCATAGAATACAACATGGAGCAGCCAGCATACAGGTTGGGCAGAACAGTATCCGAAAGCAGGGTTCAGGCAGGCTGGTGGGTCCAGGAGTCAAATCTTAGATTAATGAAAAAAAAAGAAAACCCTCTGTATTTGCAGTGTAGTTGAACCCAATTTCTGAGTGCCTTGACTTAAGGATAACCAGCTGGCAATTAGTGTTTGTGGGTATGTTTGGTTTCAGGTTTATGGTTCACTTTTTGCATGAAACTAGCATTAGACACAGATTTGAATAGTACATGCACTGCTTTTTGCCATATTGACGAGCTTGTTTAAAAGAAAGCAGTGTTAGATTTTTAAGTTGGAATGCAGATGAGTTGCATGCATTAACTACATGCACAATCAGCCAGTCAGTCAGTCAGTCAATCAGTCATTACATGCTTTACTTTAAGAGACGAAGGTTAGGGAGAGAAGCTGTACATGCCATAAAACTGATGGAACATGTACTGAGTGACCAGCGGTGTTTGTGTTGTGTACAGAGCATCTTCTTCTTCGCCCTCACCTGGTCCTGTGGGGGCAGTACAGACAACAATGGACGCATCAAGTTTGACAAGCTTCTGCGTGAGCTGATCTCTGTAAGTGTTGTGTCTGTGGCCTTGTCTCCTTCAGGCCTGTTGTAGCTGGGGCTTCAAGTTTGGAAGTTACCATTGCTAAATTGAATGTTGGGTTTTGAATCAGGACTTCCCAGTTGTTTGTCTTATCTGTAGAAGACCTCATGGTCATAACACATTGCCTATGTATTGTCGTTTCTTCCTTTTATTCGTTTTTCAATTAGCAATGCAGTTTGGTTTTCTTTCCCACGGGGTTAGTGAACACACACACACACACACACACACACACACACACACACACACATGCATACACACACAAGACACACACACACATACACACACACACACACACACACACACACACACACACACACACACACACACACACACACACATACATATGCACACAAAGAAAGAAAGAAAAGAAAGAAGAAAAAAAAAGACTGGCGCTGATTACTGAAAAGTAGCTTCAATGCCTGACATTTGACTGAGGCTGAAGATACTCCATTTAACATTGCAAACATGTTGTTTGTTCATTTGTTTGATTCATGTGAGGTGTTTACCTTGTCCCTTTTCAGTATGTGAAATATTCAAAGCAGACAGTGATGAACTAACTTAAAAAAAAAAGAACCATTACGAACCCACATCATTGGTAAGCCATTTTGTAACACACACACAAGTAAAGAGAATATGGTGAAAAAGAATAATTGAGGAAATTAGCGAGGGTAACTCCTAATTGGTCACAATATTATATTTCTAATCCAGCCATGCCCAAACTGACCATGAGCATATAGTAGAGTCAGGTAAAGTGAGAATGAAAAAAAGAATAAGGTTGACCCATTATGATCCATTACATGTCTTGCACATGTGTCTGGTATATCCAGGGCGGGATGACGGAGGAGACGCGGAGCATGCTGACCATTCCAGAACTGACCGAGCCTCCCATGAAGCCATACTTGAACCCTTTCCCTCCTAAAGGCAGAGTGTACGACTACAAGTTTGTCAAGGAGGTAAGGAAGCTGAGGTAGTTGTCAAGGAGGTGGAACTGAGTAGTTGTCAGAGGTAAGGAACCTGAGGTAGTTTTTGACTATAAGTAAACCATGGAGGTACGTTAAGTGAGGCAGAGTCTTGGACTAGAAGTTTGTTGTTGGGGGGGGGGGGGGGGGGGGTAGTAAGCTACAGTAGGCAGTCTTTAACTATAACTTTGTCAGACAGAGGCTGAGTTAGGCAGAGTGTTTAAATATAAATTTGTGAAGAAGTTAGCAGCAAGAGGCAGACTGTTTGACCATAAGTTTGACAAGGAGGTATGTGAGGCAGTGTTGGACTGCAAGCTTGTCCAGGAGGTAAACTACAAGATGCATACATAGTGTTTGTCAAAAGTGGGTGAAGGAAGTAATGTACATGGAGCAGAGTGTTGGATGAACAGTTTGTCAAGGATGTAAGGTGCACGAGGCAGGGCGTTCAACTACATTTAACTAGGAGGTAAGTTGGTAAGAGGCTGAGTATTGAACATATTCTGCTGAGAGGAGTATTGTGTATGTGAATGTGTGGGGTGTGTGTGTTGTGTGTGTGTGGTGTGTGAGAGAGAGAGAGATTTGTGCTCATTTGCAAGAAAATACAATATGAAAACAAGACAGTTCTGACATAATATTGAATGGAGGATAGAACAATGACATAAAATACATGCTCCTTTCATCCATGGTTCTGTCCATGGCTTTTCTTGTTCATTAGTTTATTACTGAAGTTTTACGACAGTGGTGAAATAATCTCTGAGATGAAAGACCAAGGACATATATAGTGTAGTTTGATTCAGAAAGTGTTTTATATCAGACAGGAAGTTGTAAACCAGAATCTAAATTCTGCTTTAAATTCAGTAAGCACTTTAAAAACCTTGAGCTGAAAACAGTTCCGTCTTTTTTGTCTTCCACCTTCAGTGTTTGTCTTCAGTTTCATGTCTCTTGACCAGTGAAAAGAGGCGAAGGCTGATATTTCACTTTCCTGTAATGATGTGAGAACTTTTGTTTTGCATCTTTGTTACATTTTGTGATTTTGAGATGGAAAGAAGAGGATAACACACAAGGGTGCCAGTGGGACCCACAGATGTACTCACTTGCGCCTTCAGATGTATCTTTTTCATTGACATCATCGTTACATTTTGTGATGTTAAGGTGAATGTATATACGATTGATCTTGATCATTGTATATCAAACCAGTCTAAGAGCCAGAGTTATTCCTGGTCATTGTGAGTATGGTGTGATGGTGCAGGGTTCGGGCAAGTGGGTCTCATGGTCGGAAGACATCCGAGACACAGAGCCCATCCCCAAGGACGCCATGTTCAATGAGATCATCGTGCCCACAGTGGACACAGTGAGGTACACCTACCTGATGAGCATCCTGGTGCACCATGAGAAACCCTGCCTCTTTGTGGGACTCACCGGCACCGGCAAGAGCTGCTACATCAGCGTGAGTACAGACCACAGTTCTTATGGAATCCATTCCTGCCACTTGCTGTCAGCCAAACAGCCGAAACAGCATCTCTTGTATGGACTTTTGCATATGAACAGATCTGTGGCTAAAAAGGTTTTCATTTGCACATTTTGACTGGTTATTTTGACAGGAGCAAATGATGTAAAAACAAACACCATTCAACACATTACAGTTTACTAATTATTTCAATATCTGTTGTACTGCATTTTGTAAAAAGACAAAAAAATTTAATAAAAGTCTGCATCTAGTAAAAAGACACCAAAAAATATAATTAAAGTCCAGGATGTGAAGAGGAGAAGGGGGAGTGGGTGTCGTAAAAGATATTGTTTTTATACATCTTAATGAAGAAAACGTATCTTGGACTTGGTGTTTCAAATTTTGTTCTGTGAGAAATTAAGAGAAAAGACGGAGTAGATGCAGATAAGAGGTAGCTCATGAAGTATTTTTACCAACAGGACTTCCTGCTGAGGAAGCTGAACACTGACGTGTACAAGCCAAACATCATCAACTTCTCCGCCCAGACCACCGCCAACCAGACCCAGAACATCATCATGTCCAAGCTGGACAAACGTCGCAAAGGGGTGTATGGGCCACCCCTCAACAAGAAGGCTGTAAGTCGCCGCCTAGCTTTGAAAGTGTATTGTGTGTCAGTGCCTGTTCGATCTCTGTCAGTGATCTGTCTTTTCTTTGATAGTGAATGAAGGACAGCATGGAAAATGTTGGAATTGATTGTTTGCAGAAGGCACAACTATCGTCAGTGATGTATATTGCAAAGTTTATTGTTCAGTGCTTTTAGCAGAACTACCATATTCTGTATCTTCTCGTATATCTTCAGATCCTGTGGCATAGAGACAGTGTGTCTAGGGTTGGCAGCTTTTTTTTCCGAACGTTTTTTTCAGTTGTGTATTTCTGATTGACCCAGATTGCCTTTGTGGACGACCTGAACATGCCGATGCGTGAGACATACGGCGCTCAGCCTCCCATTGAGTTGCTGCGTCAGTGGCTGGATCACTGGAACTGGTATGACCTGAAGGACACCACGCCCATCAAACTGGTGGACCTGCAGTTCATGGGAGCCATGGGGCCTCCAGGTGGGTGCCTTTGTCTGTAATTGCAGATTCCAAGTCTGGATCTGTAGGCATGGGTGTGCTGCCATTGCACAACATCATTGTTACATTTCAGTGTTTCTCATGTCAGTCTTTAGAGGCAAAAGAAGCAGCACCATGTTTTATGAACTATAGCCGCTCTGCCAAGACCATTTTTTTGCTTTACTTTTAAGAAATGTGTCCAAGTTTTGTATGAAACCAGGGTTATTTGCTAGCAGGGAGTTCTAAGTATTAAAGTGGGATAAAGCAGTTTGCTGGCGGAGAGAATCTAACCATCAGTGTCTAATAAAGGAGGTTGTTTGCTGGCAGTGGGAATCTAACCATTAGTTAGGACCAACCAGCATGCTGGCAATGAAAATGGTACCATTCATGTGGACAAGATCAGTTCATTTGATGAAAAGCAGTGTCTAACAATTTATGTGGACCTAACCAGGTTGTTTGTTATCAGAGAGAATCTAACCATTAGTGTGGAATAAACCAGTTTGTTTACTGGCAAGGAGAATCTAGGCATTAATATGCTCTGAACTAGCTCGTTTGCTGGCACTGAGAATCTGACCATTGATGTGGTTTAAACCAGACTGTTTGCTTGCAGTCACAGTGTAACCATTAATGTGGAATTAACCGAATTGTTTGCTGGCAGTGAGAATCTAGCTATTTCTGTGGAACAAACCAAACTGTCTGCTGGCAGTGGGAATTAAACTGTTTATGTGGAATAAACCTGATTGTTTGCTGGTAGTGAAAATCTAACCATTAACATAGATTAAACCAGTTCGTCTAATACAGATAAACCCAGGATGCTTGCTGGCAGGCCAAGTGTAATTGTCCTGATTTAGAGCTCATTGTTCAGGAAGCCACAGAATTTCAGGTCCATGATCTCAGGGTTGCATGCATATTGGTGTGTGTTTTCCTTCTCTTCCTCTCCTCTAGATCCTAAAGCGTTGGTTACATGGCTCTTAGCGTATGTAAAAGGATCCATGGTAACAGTGGTATGGTCCCTGGCAACATTCTGGGAGAGAAGTTCACTTTGATTTGTGAACAAAAACTTACACAGTTAGGTAGAAAAAAAAGAGGATTGCACTTTATTGTGTCATCATGTTGTCCAATGGGACAGTAGTCTGAATGACAAAGAGAGAAATCTGTTGTGGCCATTAAGGTATGCTGTGCAGTATGATAAGGTGTGTTGTAATATGATAATGATAATAATAATGTTAATTTTTATAGCGCCTGTTCTCTAAAGACTAGGGCTCTAAGCGCTTTACATATAATATAATAAACACTCTCGTTTACACAACGGGCTGTCTACCTGGGTAGTACCGACTGAAGAGCTGCCTGCTGGACGCATCATTCAGTCGTTTCCCATGTCATCTGGTCAGTATCATTCACTCAATTTCCTTATTTCCTTCATTCTTTCCATTTCTCACGCAGGGTGCATGCTATGTGTAACGTGTCATCCATACCAACAGCCAAACTGGCCTTCTCTTCCGAAAGTTGGTGATGGGATTTTGCGTGTGTGCAAGATGTTATGCGTGCGTTCACACACGGAACCTCAGTTTATAGTCTCATTCGAAGGACTGTGTGGGGAATGGAGTCAGAACTAATGTTAACTCCGAGGGAAAAATCCCCCTGTACTGAAATGGCCCAGCAGAGATTCAAACCCGCAACCCTTGGATTACGAGTCCGGCGCTCTACCAACTGAGCTATTCTGGCCCCCACGATAGAACATAATACAATAGAATAGGATGACACATACCATGACATGACCCACCACCGCAATCTTTGGGCATTGTTTTGTGCATTTATAATGTCAGCTCTTTATTATGTCTGAAGAAGACACATTTGTCAAAAATTCTTTCATCTCTTTTATAATTCATATAAAAAAAGTATTACTTTGCACTCTGTTTTGTGTGTTCATTTCTATTCTGGCTTCCTTTCCAGTATGCTCTTATTTGTTTTAGTTTTCACAAGGGTCAGTCATTAACATCAACAAAAACATAACAGACTCTCACCCATTAACCTGCAGCCATTACTAGACTTTTATACCTATACCAAATTTGGTTGCAGTTTTGACTTAGCAAATTTTTTCCTTGTAATTTGTCCAAACAGTGCCTCAGTTTAATGCATTATTTTGGTGCTTAAAAAACATAAATTTAGGTGTTTGGCACATGATATGTCAAAAAGTATGGTAGTTAAAAGATTAATTCTATGTTGAGTAAAAGTTGATTGACATTCATGTAATTTAATGTTTTTGGAGAAGCTTTTTTTCTCTCACGTCTCGGTAGTGCTGATGATCCAAGGCACAGTTCACAAGACAGGAAGCATGCATGCCGCATTCTTATGTGTGCAGGGGGTGGCCGTAACCCTGTGACACCTCGCTTCCTGCGTCACCTCAACACCATCACCATCAACGAGTTTGATGATGACACCATGACCACCATCTTCCGCAGCATCATGGATTGGCACATCTCAGCAAAGTGTGTTGATGACGCTTATTTGTTTGTTGACTGAAAGTTATGGTTGACTGATTGTTTTAACTCTCTTCAGTTCTTTCCCTTGAATTTCGATCACTGGTGATCGACAGTTTTCTTCCCAGAATTATGGTGTTTTAAAACAACATTTTTGTTATCTTAAGCAATATATTGCCTAAAAAACCCAAAATAGACACATTCATCACAAAAATATTATTTCAGAAATAATGCGCAGAATGTTACGAAAAAAGAACATCTGTCATGCAAAATGCAAAAATCTCAAAATTTGTTGAGATTTAATTAAAGCCTCATTAGAATTTGCTGTGTAAATAAGCGTTACGGGAAAGTTTGTTTTGTTGAAAAATAAATCAGGAGTGGCCCGTTGAAGTGGGAAGGGGGAGAGAGAGAGAAAGAGAGACAGAGAGAAAGAGATAGCTCAGCTGGATTTTTTTTTCTTTTAATTGCTTGTTTTTATTCATGGGAGCAAAGACCAATTCCGGACACCAAAACAGTAAAACATCACAACAAACATTCATACTGTCTGTGGTCTCTTCAAGGCTACGTTAAATGGAGGTAAGTATACATCACATGGTCAAATGCGCATGCATAAAATATTTTTTGTTATTTGGGTAGATTTAAATGTGCTACAGGTCAAATATTACAACAAAAGTACAACTTTAGAATCTAGCTCAGCTGGATTTTGTTTCAGTTTACAAAAAATTTGGGATCAGTTAATGATATACCTATCAGTTTCAAATTGTTGACTAATTTACTGATTGGACACATGGGCGATTATTATTTTTATACTATAGGAGATGGGATTAAAACTTCCTGTCGTTTCTGTATCATTGTGAATATATTATGCAAGCACCCATTCATGTATCCAATCAGTCCTGTTTGCACGGACAGAAGTCTGATGTCGGGTGCCTGTGGTGTTGACAGGGGTTTCAGCAACGAGTTCAAGCCGTGCGTGGACCAGATCGTGCAGGGCACGCTGATGGTGTACAAGGAAGCCATGCTGAACCTGCTGCCCACGCCCATGAAGTCGCACTACCTCTTCAACCTGCGGGACTTTGCCCGCGTCATCCAGGGTATTCTGCTGTCCTCCCCCGACACCACGGAGGACCCGGCATCTCTCAAGAGGCTGTGGGTGCATGAGGTCAGGGCGGTTTGTTTGGTTAGGGTGCATTTGGGGGGGTCGTGTTTTTCCTTCATAATCAGGATTTAGATTTTTTTTCTTATGTCATTTTAATCTGATTTATTATTTCTTTTTTTATTTATGTTTGTTTGTTTCATCTTCTGTGCCTCCTCATTGGTGCTGCCCCCACACCACTCATTCCAACTGCCCCAAACATAGCTACACTCAGAGTTGTCCAGCTGCAGCCCGAGTGACACGGTCTGTGGGAAACTGTCAGTCTCACTGGGCATCATGAGGCGACTCATCAGACGATGCTCTGTACTGCTGCCGACTTGGTATTGTGTGTTGCACTGTGGCGTCTGTTCTGATCCATTTGTCCGTGTTTGTCAATGATGACCAAGGACATCACATTCACAGCCCTGACAGGGCCTTTGTAGTTCATTGGGCAATACTCATTATGACTTTGCTTCAACACATTGAAGAGAATTGGGTGTGGTGTGTCCGACTGTGGCTGCAGACATGCACATCTCTGCTGCAAGTCAAACACAAGTGCTATGCAGGCACTGAAGACAAGGAGGAGGTGGTCCTGGACTCGCAAAGCTCACGTTTCTTCTGGGCCTCTGATATCCTCTGATGTCTTGACTTGCATGTGAACTGGATGTAAGTGAGGGAGGGTTGCACGGATCATCGACTTCACTGTCATGCCCATCCGTCTGTATCCAGTGGCAAGATGTGATCATGACAGCTGGAGATAGGTCAGGGTGCAGTATATCACCAGCAGTGTTCTCAGTCCCTACTAATGACAATATCTGGTCCATTGCAATGTTAGCATGAGTGAGTGTCTCCATCTGAAGGACACCACCAAACTCATTCAATGACAGTCCCTATGAATTGGCCGATACTGATAAATTTGACGCAAACTCACCAGTCTGTAGATGTGAAGAGGACATCGAAACAAGTTGCAAGAACAAAGCATGAAGGGCCACAAGATGTGAGACTTTTTATAAATGATCAAAGAATTGGACATCTTTTCTTCATGGTGTTCACTGAGGGTGAAGATGATGAAGGCGATCCTGCGCAGTTTTAGTCTGGACTGAGGCTGCATGACAGGGTTGTATGCTTCCTGTCATACTATATCCTAACATCAGCCAAGCTAGACAGGTACAGAAGTCTGCACTGTTATTCAATACATTTGAGCTAAAAGCCAGTCTTAGAGCACATAGCTTGCCCTGCTCTGAGCAGGAGCTGGTTGGGGCTAAAAAGAATCTTGCATATGAATGCCTCTGATGGGACTGGAACCTGTGACCTCCCTGCCTGCAGGCAAGCAGTGCTAACCACTGCGCCAATGCTAACTTCTAGATTTGTTGACTAGTTACATGATTCTCATTTTGGAAAGAAAAAATACTGCTACAATATTTCAAATTCTATTTTCCTCCATTTCTGGTTTATTGGCTGATCTGTTCATGTTCTGTTGTCACATTTGTCATGGAAACACCCAGTGAACTTTGACGGAGTAACTGATTCGATGTCATGTCTTTACTGGCATATGATTTGTTTACATTCTTGTAGTTTTTCTTTCCCTTAAATTAATAACTGGATTCAAACAGTCTGCTGTGTTTATTTTTATATATATATATTTTTTACTTTCCTATTAGAAGATAGTCTGTCATGTCTTTTTTTAACTCCCCTGTTTTACAAACTTAATTAACAAACAAGTAGGGTAACTCTTGCTCCCAAGAAGAAATAATTACAGGACCATAACCCAAAACTAATGCTGCTTACAACACCAAATCACCTAGCAGAAATGACAACACAGAGCAGACAGAAGAAACAAGGAGTTTACAACACCAGATCACCTCACAATAATGACAACGCAAAGCACACAGAACAGGGATGCCTCCTTGTTTGTTCTGTGTGCACGGTGTTGTCATTTCTACTAGGCGATTTGGTGTCATAAGCAGCATTCGTTTGGAGTTGTGGGCTTGTTATTATTTCATCATGGGAGCACGAGTTGCTTGTTTGTTATTTACTGTTCACTGTTCCCTGCCTCATTTAAGATTTCCTTTCAAGCTTAATTTAAAAAGCTATGTTATTGATTCAGGCATTCCGAGTCTTCTACGACCGTCTTGTGGACGACAAAGACCGTGACTGGCTGTTCAACAACTCGCGTGCAGTGGTGCAAGAAAAGATGAAGGAAAACTTTGATGAGCTGTTCTCTCACCTGGACTTTGACGCTGATGGCAAGGTGACAGAAGACGATGTGCGCAGTCTCATCTACTGTGACTTTGCTGACCCCAAGTCGGATGCCAAGAACTATGTGGAGGTGCGGGATCTGGAACAGCTGAGGATCGTGGCTGAGGGCTACTTGGAGGAGTTCAACAACCTCAGCAAGAAACCCATGAACCTTGTGCTCTTCAGGTGGGCTTCTGGGGGCTGGGTTAGATGTGTACATTGTAGAGAGAGAGAGAGAGAGAGAATGATGTGGTGTGTGTGTGTGTGTGTGTGTGTGTGTGTGTGTGTGTGTGTGTGTGGTGTGTATACATGCATGTATGTGCTTTCTTTCTTTCTATTATTGAGAAAATAGTGGGATGTTATACAGAATCACAGATTTTTTTTTCTTTTTCCCTGTTTGCAAGGGAATTTTTTTTTCTTTTTCCCTGTTTGCAAGGGATTTTTTTTTTTTTTCTTTTTTCCCTGTTTGCAAGGGAATTTTTTTTCTCATCAGATGGAATCCCTTTTGTGCTCAGTTTTGTTTGTTTGTTTGTTTGTTTTTTTAATGTACTTGTGGTGTTTTTTAAAATTTTTTTTAATGTACTTGTGGTGTATGCTGTATACACATTCACACTTATCATCTCATTTGAAAGTCTGACGTCCGAGCCAGATTTTCCAATAAAGGGCAGAAATGTCCTGCAGTAACTGTTGTCCAGTTTCTTCTTTTCGTGGCAGGAACTTAAGCCACAAAGCAAGCCGTTTCGCAGTATTTTCTGGCCTTTTTAATGATACTGTACGAAGATATTTGTAGTTATTACATTCACGCTTCCTTGAGACATTCACACCTCTTGAGATTCTTAGCTTTCTCCAGGTAGTCACAAAAGCGTGTTTATCAAAATCAATGTTCTGTGTTGTTGAAAAAGGTCAAAGCAGATGTGGTGTGTTCTGTGTTTGGTCAGGTTTGCCATTGAGCATGTGTCTCGCATTGCCCGCATCATCAAACAGCCCCGCAGCCACGCCCTGCTTGTGGGGGTAGGAGGTTCCGGTCGGCAGTCTCTGACTCGCCTGGCTGCTCACATGGCGGACTATGACCTGTTTCAGGTGAGATCAGTCGATAGTGTTGGGGGAGTGTTTGGGTCAGAAAGCTCTGTTTAGCATTATTCCCCTTTCACTGGACTTTTGATATGTTTTAGAAGTATAGCTTTTGATTTGATAACCACTTCTTTAATGACTGGAATATTTGCTTATTCAATCACTTGATCAGGTAGTCGTGTTAGTTATCATTTTGTTGTGTTAGATGGAATGTATCAGAACAGATTTATTCAGGCTTGAGGGATATATCCTTGAGAAAATGTGATGATTTGATATATGCTTTAAAGATTTTGTGAACATAAATTCATAATAATTTTTTTTGTGACTGTTGACTCCCACAGATTCTTCATGGATTTTTATTACCAATAAAGACCCTCCAGAAGGGTTCTCTTCCTTTAAAGACTTTTTTTGTCTGGATTTTTTTTTTGTCTTTAGCTATACTTGATTTACCTCCCTGTAAACACTCTTTTCCCCAGAAGGGCCCATAATCAATTTTTTAAATAGTTTAGCTGTGGAGCTGATGGTCATGAATTCAAATCATTCTGGAATTGGCTTTTTTCAGTGTGAAAACTTCTACCAGCAGTAAACAGATACCTGATTCAGTTCAGGGAAAGTGAAGGTAGCAGGATAGGGTTGGTCTGCGCCTTTGATAAAACCATGCTCTAGGCATGATGAACCTCTGACACTTTTCTGTCTCTATGGCCATTGGGTCATTGGGATTTTAACCTTTACCCTCCTGAAGAATTCTTCCCTTTAAAAGACTTGTTTTTCTGGAACTTTTTTTTTGTCTTTGTCTAGACTAAATTTACTCCCAGCAGTGATTATCTCCCTTTAATTATTTTTTTTAAAGAGTATTTTTTTTTCTCTATGCCTTGTATATTGTCCAGTATAGATTCCTTTCTTTTAAAGATCCTGTACAGAGGTTATCTGAAGAAGGTTATTTAGAGGTTTTGCTGTATTATTATTATTTAAAAAAAATTTTCCCCAATCAGGTGGAAATCTCCAAGAGTTACACCTCAGTGGAGTGGCGAGAAGACCTGAAGAGAATCCTGCGTAAAGCGACAGAGACAGATAACCATGCTGTCTTCCTGTTCTCTGACACACAGGTAAGAAATGTAGATCCTGATGAATCTGGAATTCAGCAGCACCGCTGGTGTAATGAAAGCGGAAAGCTTTATTGTTTGAAACTGACATATGATCATGCAGTTTGTCTTTGATACAAACTGAAGAAGCCCAACGCATGTGCGCACATGCATACACACACACACACACACACACACACACACACACACACACACATACACTCACACACACACACACACACACACACACACTCACACACACACACACACACACACACACACACACACACACACACACACACACACACTTACTCACACATCCAGGACTGTTTCACTTATTTGATGAATTTGCTTGTCATTGTAACTTTTTTTTTTGGTTGCATTCAACAGAATTAAAGCAGAATGATTATAAAACTGCAGTTTTAATATTAAAAAAGAAAAAGGAAAAAAAAAAAAAAAAAAGGAACAGCTCAGTGTACGTTCTCATTTACATGTAGAAACTCACATGATGAATCCTGTGTACTAATGTGCTGGAACCTTTCTTCTCCATGCCCACCCCCCCCCCCTCCCCACCTGCCCCCCCTCAAGCTGCGGGATTATTTGTTTTGCGAAGAGGGTCAGTCAGCAGAGGGAGAGGTAACTCTCACCACAGAGTGCGCCACCTGCTTGTCACGTCTTTCCATCGTCACCACTATTTTTGTTCTGTCTGATCTTTGTTTTGTCACACAACTGGTTTGGGCATGTGTGTGTGTGTGTGTGTGTGTGTGTGTGTGTGCATATGCATGCATGCATGTGGGCATGTGGTGTGTGTGTGTGTGTGTGTGTGTGTGTGTGTGTGTGTGTGTGTGTGCACCTATGTATATGTGTGTGTGTGTGTGTATGTGTGTTTGTTTATGTGCATGTGTATGCATGTGTGTGTGTGTGTGTGTGTGTGTGTGTGTGTGTGTGTGTGTGTTTGAGATGTGATGTGTGTCTGCCTGTGTGTTTGTGTGAAAATGAATGCATGCTAGCAAGAAGGAAGTGAATTTTTTCACAGGTGAATATGACGGTGTAAACATGAATGTTCACTGGTGATTGTTGCAGTGTGTTATAAACAAGATGTTGTTCGCAAATAAGGTTAATATCATGTTCATTGTGATGTTTTTCACAAGCAGATATAGCGGTGAATCATGTTACATATGATGGATCTCACATGTGTGTCATTTTAAAACCTTGATATTTCCATTTGTGGCACATGTGGATATCACAGTGTCTTCTAAACACAATATTTCCACATGTGGATCTAATTATGTAGCTGAAATGATTTTTGGTCTGTCTGATTTGTTTGAAAAGGATATATACGTATTCATGTTACTTTTTTATGCAGAGTGTGATTTGTTCCCAGTGCTTCTTTGTTTCTCTTTAACCACCCCCCCCCCGCCACTCTGCTCACATTTTGTTTGTCTTTATTTTGATTGTCAAGATTACCTCACGTAAACTGGATCCTGTTGGTGTGTTTGTGCCTGCATGTATGTGTGTGTGTGTTATCTAGCCTTTGGTTAGTCTTGATTCAGTGCTAATGGTATGATTTTCACTAGCGAAAGATCATAAGATATTCTACAGAGTTGCATTGTTTTGCTGTTTGTTCCTTGTTTCATGGCAATAGAAACAGCAAAAGCAAAATGACAGAAGGTATAAACTTGGGATCTTACAGGGTGAATATGCTTGACGTGGTTACAATGAAATATTTTATTTGTGCTTTGGAAAGGATTGCGATTGAATCATGAAAAAAAAAGTCAAAATGGAAATAAAAGAAAAAGAAGATTCAGAATGATGAAAAGAAGCGTGATGTTTGCATATATATTTTAGGTAAAAAATATCACAGTACATTATGTTCATTTTGTTTTAAAAAGTTGATGACATTTACTCGTTGATTTAGTGTACACTGGAATGAACTATTCTGTTAATTTTATTACTGATTGTACTATTCCTGTCTTGTGCAAACTAGCGCTGCAGATCTAAAGGGGGCATCTTTCACTGTGTGCAGATCAAACAAGAGTCCTTCTTGGAGGACATCAACAACCTGCTGAATGCTGGGGAGGTCCCCAACTTGTATGCCATCGATGAGAAGCAGGAGATCTGTGAAAAGATGCGACAGATAGACAGGTATGTGAGATGACCAGACAGACAGAGAGGCGGGTGTGAAATTGAGACACATAGATAGATGGGTTTCATAGTAGGGCTACAAACTTTGCATCCAGTTCAAAGAGATTGGTGACTGTCTGTTCATCCTTCGTTTTGCATCCAGTTCAAAGAGATTGGTGACTGTCTGTTCATCCTTCGTTTTGCATCCAGTTCAAAGAGATTGGTGACTGTCTGTTCATCCTTCGTTTTGCATCCAGTTCAAAGAGATTGGTGACTGTCTGTTCATCCTTCGTTTTGCATCCAGTTCAAAGAGATTGATGACTGTCTGTTCATCCTTCGTTTTGCATCCAGTTCAAAGAGATTGGTGACTGTCTGTTCATCCTTCGTTTTCATTGTCTTGTATTGTTATTTCCTGTCTTGCCTGAAGAAGACCACACAGGTTGAAACATGCTGTGTTTGTTTTGCGATTTGTCCTTTTGTTCGGTTTTCTGTTTTTGCTCAGATAGATAAATATGTATCAGAAAATCAAAAGTACACTGAGGTGTAGAATATTGGACCTTTATCTCAGCCACTGATTGAAATGATACCGACTGTCATGATCACTCCCATCTATGTGGCATTGCAGACAACGAGACAAAACCAAGCAGACGGACGGATCGCCAGTGGCGCTGTTCAACTTTTTCATCCAGCGTGTGCGTGATCAGCTGCACATTGTGCTGGCTATGTCCCCCATCGGGGATGCTTTCCGCAACCGCCTGCGAAAATTCCCGTCACTGGTCAACTGTTGTACAATTGACTGGTTCCAAGTGAGTGGCGATATATTGTGGCATTTAACAGACATACAGGCACATGTGCGTGTGCATACAGGCATTTACATGTGCACACACACACACACACACACACACACACACACACACACACACACACACACACACACACACAACACACAACACACATACACACACACACACACACACACACACACACACACACACACACACATACACTGCATGTTATGCACTAGAATGCATGTTTCAGTTCAGTACTATTGAGTATTCTTATTGCTCATTGTTCTGAACTCATGAATATTATATTTGATTGAATTGACACTTTAAGTATCGATGGTGAAAGCATTTGCAATTTTGTCATTGTCTGGAATGGAACTGACCCCTTAAGTGTATATCCAAGATAAGGTGACTGGAATAATGGTTGTAAACTCTCTTAGCAATATTGCAGACAAGTTTTAGATATGTATTTTCAATGAATGGTTGAACTGAATGCATTGTGTCTAGTCTCTCGAAATATTTAATCTGCAGGGCTTCATTAGTTTGTATGATTCTTGTTGATGCTCTGAAAAGTCATTACACTAGACACAAACGTTACTTGTTTTGAAATTTTCACCGTGTGAAGTTTTAACAAAAAGGATGATTATGTGCTTAAACAACTCACAATTATCAGAATTACTGTCCTTTAAAATGATGAATTGCAATCTGCATATGTTAAAAACCTTGCATTCTAATTTCAGAAAATAAGTACTCTGCAGGTCAAAATGTGTTTACCTTTTGTCTGGTAGGATCAAGACAGAACCATTCTTCACGCCTGATTTTCATAATCTTTATTGTTGTGTCTACTGCCAAACATCCACCCCAGGTGTTGTGTTTCAGTCATGATCTTTATTGTTGTGTCCACTGCCAAACTTCCACCCCGGGTGTTGTGTTTCAGTCATGGCCTGAGGATGCCCTTCAGGCCGTGGCCTCACGATTTCTGGAGGAGATTGAGATGTCTGACGATGAGCGTAACGGTTGTATCACCATGTGCAAACACTTCCATACTTCCACACGCTTGCTGTCAGAACGATTTGCTCTAGAGCTCGAACGCCACAACTACGTGACCCCTACCTCCTACCTAGAGCTCATTAGCACCTTCAAGACTTTGCTGGACAGAAAGAGAGGGTGAGGCTGTCCCCTGTGCCTTTGACAGATGTCACACTGAAGCTTAAAGAGAAGTAGATTTAACCCCTTGTCTTCTGTGCTACGATAGTGGCATTACCCCTGTGCCACTCACTCTGGCCTCCTGTTCATAGCCACACCCAGGTTTGTCGTGCCACATCAACAGTCCACATGGGGCAGTCAGTATCAAGTTACCGTGAGGCAACTCACCAGTGGAGACACTGCTCTGCTGCCGAGCCTTTCAGTTGTGTTCAGTGGTGCCTGTTCTGATCCAACACATGCAGGTCACCACCTGCTAATCCATTACTGGTGACAGTTGCTTAGTCACTGAGCCAGCATGAGTGAGAATCCCCTTTCTGAGACTTCCACCACAATCTTCCAATGACAGTCTCCATGAAGCTGCCAATATTGACGACCCTGACGCAAACTCAGCAAGGACATAGAGAGGAAACTGAAACTTAGGTCACCATGAGAGTAGGGCAGGAAGGAGCTTGAATGCTCTTAGAGCTAATGGATGTAGCAAATATCAACAGAGTAATGTCTGTGTTGGCGTGTGTGTGTCACTCGAAGAAGTAGTGAAGCCAAACAGCTGTTATTATCATTTAATATTATTGTCACTGAGTGTGTCATTCAGAGAAGTGTTATTGTTTCATATTACTGTAACTGTGTGTGTCACCCAGAGAAATCATGAAGCAGAAATTTTATCTTTATCATGTGATATTATAGCTGCCATTTGGAAGTCTTATTATTATTAAGTGATATTATCATTGCTGTGTCATTAAGGGAAGTGTTGAAGTAGGAGTGTTGGGTTAATGGATTAGTCAGGCGTCTCTAAGTCCCATCTATTAGATCCTCAACCCAAGTCATCCCGTTGTGGAGATGTTAATCTATATCTATATCATTGTTGCTGTGTGCATTACACAGAAAAGGGTTATGATTATTCTTGAATATCACTCTTCTTGTTTGTGTCACTCAGAGAAGAAGCTTTACAGTTATTATTTTGTATTCTTCTTGTGGTGTGTGTTACTCAGAGAAGCATTATTATTGTTATGAAAATATGTTTGTGTTGTTTGTCCCACAGAGAAGTATTGAAGCAGAAAAAGCATCATAATATTTCAAAATATGACATTTTGGTGTGTGTACCCTAGCAGAATACTGAAGCAGAAAAAGCATTATCATTATTACAGAATATGGTTGTTGTGGTGTCTCTGGCAGAGAGGAACTGGAACAGGAGAAGCATTAGCATTGTGGTGTGTGGCCCTCAGAGAAGTGCTGAAGCAGAAGAAGCATTCTTCTTATCATTATAAAACATGAAGTTGTGGTGTGTGGCCCTCAGAGAAGTGCTGAAGCAAAAGAAGCATTCTTCTTATCATTATAAAACATGAAGTTGTGGTGTGTGTCCCTCAGCGAGAAGTGCTGAAGTAGAAGAAGCATTCTTATTATCATAAAACATAATGTTGTGGTATGTGTCCCTCAGAGAAGTACTGAAGCAGAAGCAGCATTCTTATTATCATTATAAAACATGAAGTTGTGGTGTGTGTCCCTCAGAGAAGTGCTGAAGCAGAAGAAGCGCTATGAGGTGGGTCTGGAGAAGCTGGAGTCGGCGGCAGACCAGGTGGCGGTGATGCAGAAGGAACTGACCGACCTGCAGCCCCAGCTGGTGGTGGCCTCCAAAGAGGTGTCCGAGATCATGGTGGTCATCGAGAAGGACTCCATAGAGGTCGCCAAAGTAGAGAAGGTCAGTGACCGTTGTCTTTTTTTTTTTTTTTCTGTTATGGCTATTGCATGTATATAAAGAATCTCGTTTTGTGTGTGTGTGTGTGTGTGTGTGTGTGTGTGTGTGATTTTTCTTTAGTCTGATCCATAGTCTTGTATATTTTATTTGTTTATGCATATCTGAATGCTCCATCAGACTAAAATTGGCACACCTGCATACCCTTCTGAAGTTTTTTTTCAAGAATTTCTGTGTGTGTGTGTATGTGTGTGTGTGTGTGTGTGTGTGTGTGTGTGTGTGTGTGTGTGTGTGTGTGTGTGTTACTTGGGTGCCTGAAATTGAGCATGGTTGAAAAAAAAAAAAACAACCGTAGGCATCTATCTTGCAGAGAGAATGAACACTGTCGAAACTGTAGCCACAGGTGAAACATGATGTGTGCAGGTGGTGAAAGCCGATGAAGCAGTAGCCAATGAACAGGCGCGTGTTGCCCAGAACATCAAAGACGAGTGTGACGCTGACCTGTCCGAAGCTTTGCCCGCTCTCAATGCGGCTCTGGCTGCCCTTGACACGCTCACACCGGCGGTGAGCTGGAGATGCATAAGTAGTGATCGAATTAGAGTTCTGTTTTACAGCAAGGAAGGGCTGACTGACTGTGAGGGGGCGTGGGTAGGTTTGAAAGACTTGCGCGGCCTCTGCCAGTGTGGTGACTTGATATTCATTGTCATGTGGTGTGAAAATTGTCTTAAATGTGATTGAAAAAAATCAAAAGTGTGAGCAACATTGCTATACTCCAGTTTTAGTCATATCTTTTTATTGCATCACAGTGCAGCTCATCACGTGCCACACCACACCGTGCCACATAATATCATACCACAGCATACCACATAACACCACACCATGCCACATAATATCACACCACAGCATACCACATAACACCACACCATGCCACATAATATCACACCACAGCATACCACATAACACCACACCATGCCACATAATATCACACCACAGCATACCACATAACACCACACCATGCCAGTAACTCCATACCACACCACACTGCACCACAGCAGTTGCACTTCACACATCACGCCCCACCACTCCCTGCCACATCACACGACATCACACCATGTTATGCCATACCACTGCCCCGCATCGCATCATACCATACCACATTACATTCAGCTGCAAACATCACTATGCGCCACATCACACCTAACAATTTCACACAATACCACAAGACATCCCCAAATCTGTGGCATCCAGCACGCTTCAGTGCAGATAAAAACATGCACTCACTGCAAACAACAAACAAGCGAAAAACTACCTAATGCTTTGACAGTTGTAGGTGGTGTTCAGTCTGTTGTTGGTGATGTTGATCCTGTTGATGGTGATCCTGTTGTTGGTGATGTTGATCCTGTTGTTGGTGATGTTGATCCTGTTGTTGATCTTGTTGTTGGTGATGTTGATCCTGTTGTTGGTGATGTTGATCCAGTTGTTGGTGATGTTGATCCTGTTGTTGGTGATGTTGATCCTGTTGTTGTTGATCCTGTTGTTGTTGTTGATCCTGTTGTTGGTGATGTTGATCCTGTTGTTGGTGATGTTGATCCTGTTGTTGATGATGTTGATCCTGTTGGTGATCATGTTGTTGGTGATGTTGAGCCTGTTGTTGTTGATGTTGAGCCTGTTGTTGGCGATATTGATCCTGTTGTGTTGATCCTGTTGTTGGTGATCATGTTGTTGGTGTTGTTGGTGATGTTGATCCTGTTGTTGGTGATGTTGATACTGTTGGTGGTGATGTTGATCCTGTTGTTGGTGATATTGATCCTGTTGTTGGTGATGTTGATCCTGTTGTTGGTGATCATGTTGTTGGTGTTGTTGGTGATGTTGATCCTGTTGTTGGTGATGTTGATCCTGTTGTTGGTGATGTTGAGCCTGTTGTTGGTGATGTTGATACTGTTGTTGGTGATGTTGAGCCTGTTGTTGGTGATGTTGATCCTGTTGTTGGTGATGTTGAGCCTGTTGTTGGTGATGTTGATCCTGTTGTTGATGATGTTGATCCTGTTGTTGCACAGGACATCACTGTAGTGAAGAGCATGAAGAGCCCGCCCAACGGGGTGCGCCTGGTCATGGAAGCCATCTGCGTGCTGAAAGGGGTCAAACCTGACAGGATTCCAGACCCCAGTGGCTCTGGCAAGAAGATTGAAGACTTCTGGGCACCCTCCAAGAGAATTCTGGGAGACATGAAGTTCCTGGAGAGCTTGCATACCTTTGATAAGGTGAGGGGTGAGAGGAGGGTGTGGGGCAGGGGGCATGTTGGTTTGATTTATCCAACATACAGGTTTAGCCTTGGCTGTAGTGTATTGTTTTCTGTCATCTGTGTGTGTGTGTGTGTGTGTGTGTGTGTGTGTGTGTGTATGTGTGTGTGTATGTGTGTGTGCATGTGTGTGTGTGTGTGTGTTTGTGTGTATGTGTGTGTGAGACAATTATGAAAACAGTTGGATGGCTCTTTGTTGTCAAATGTTACTCAGTTGGTTGTGATATCAGTATGTACAAATGGTTCATTTTAACTGTTTCACTAACACATATAGTTAGTACAGTATTTCCTTGGGCCTGCTGTCTTCAAGGGCTTGTAACTTCATCGTTTGTGAAGCCACTTGTAGTCTGAGTCTGTAAGGAAGGAGATGGAGGAGACTGAATACCTGAACTCAAGGGGTCTGCATGTACCTGAAGTGTAAGATAGAACACTGCTACAACTGTGTGTTCTTGTGCCATTGAACACAGCTGAAGTCCTTTTCAGACTCCACAGTCCTCAGTGAGTGCACTGTTCCATGCATGGAGGAAGAAATAAAAGGAAATGCAAGAAACTGTGCCTTTACTACCAGACTACATTATCATGTGCCTACTAAAGCAGAAAAGCAAAAGGAGAAAAGAGGAGATAGTGGAACCTGTTCAGGAACAGGAGACCACCAATTTCAGGGGGAAGATTAACTAACGTTAGCTGTATTTTTTCAGTTTCAGTTCGTAGTCTGTTTAATGCCTGTCCCATTTATCGGTGTGATTCAAGAGTCAGGATTTGCTTGGAAGAAAGCAGTTCAGAGGCAGATGATTTGAATTTAACACACACACACACACACACACACACACACACACACACACACACACACACACACACACACACCTTGATGGTTTGCTTGTCAGGTTGCGTATGCATACATGACGTGTATTTTTATAAAAGTGTCAGTGTGGGAAGTCAGTGTCCAGATTTTACATTAGATGAAGAAGATAAAATTTTCTGATGTTTCTTTGGTTGGTGACTTCAGACAATTCTGTTTATGTCCAAATTTCTTCATTTTTGTACTCCCAGTTCTTATAGAACAGGAAGTACTTTACAATGGGAACGAAAAATTGCTGTCTGTGTGTCTGTCTGTCTGTCTGTCTGTCCGTGCTTGGTCAAAATGTGTTCCACTCGCTCCAGACAAAACTGCTGGACCGATCTTTCTGAAAATTTGTAGATATGTTCATTATGGGCAACAGATGATGCCCGATATTTTATTTTACCAGAATAGCCGTTACTAACGGCTATAAATGATAATTTTGTGATGTACAGTTTAAGCAATAACGGTTTATAAACTTAACTGTAAACAAACTCTGTAAGCTCCTTGGTAGTATAGTGGATAGTGTCCCCGCCTGTCACATAGGAGCTTGGGTTCATTTCCCTGCCGGGGAGAGCAGCTTTTTTTTCTTTTTTTTCTCTTACATACAAAATTTCTACCACCAAAAGGGGAGAAAGTGCTATAGTAACTGATTTATATATGTATATATTTTTTCTTTTTGTTGTACTACTACTTATTGGGAGTACGTTTATATGCTTTGCATCTTGTTTTATTTTAAAACTTTCATTAATGCATGCTTCCTGGTTTGTGCTCTGCACATCAGTTGACTGATGATGGACACAACCTGATGAAAGTGATAACAGGTTTTGGCACCATTCGAAGAGAACGGACCAGAAACTCTTCAGATCAGTGTACAGTGTTGGTTTGTGTCTTCTGTTGGCCAGGACAACATCCCACCCCCCAACATGACAACCATCCGCAAGAAGTATATGACCAACCCCGATTTTGACCCGGACAAAGTGAAGATCGCTTCCACAGCCTGCGAGGGTCTGTGCAAGTGGGTGCGAGCCATGGAGGTGTATGACAGGTCAGTTTAGAAAAAGCACAGAAAATGTTCCTTCTCCTGAATTATTTTTGTGAGGGTTGGTAGGTGGGCTGGATGGGGCAGGTTTGAAGGGGAGGTAGGGGGAGGGGTGTGACAGATCATGGTTACACAGTGATCTAAAGCAGCATTATATTGTTTCATTTTCACAAGATGTTCCTGAAGTGTAGTTGTTGCATGCTCTTCTTTCATCTTTCCTGGAAGAGTGAGTGATAACAACTTCTTTGTTATGTACTAGTTGAACTTGAATATCATGCATTGTTGATAGTTTATAGAAACACAACTGCAGTAGATCAGTAGAAGTCAATAACTTCAATCTTTGAAACATTCAGGGCCGTTTTAGGCATACGACATTAAAGTTTTATTTGCACTGGAATGCCAGGAGAGTAGTAATTGTAAGAAACTCAAGGGACACAAGACAGCAGAAGCTTTTTAATAAAAGAAAACAGCCCCCAAAGCTATTGTCTCCTTCCCCCTTCTACTCCAGCCACCCAAACCTGTCACCCTTCCAACCCCTTCCCCTTCTGTCAGTGCGACTTACTCTCTTCCCATTCCGCCAGAGTGGCCAAAGTGGTGGCACCCAAGAAACAGTCGCTGAAGATTGCCAACCAGGAGCTGGCTGAGGCCATGGCATCGTTGGAGGCCAAGCGGGCGTCGCTGCGTGAGGTGCAGGACAAGCTGAGCAAGCTGCAGGAGACGCTGGAGGCCAACAAGGCCAAGAAGGCAGAGCTGGAGAATCAGGTGGACCTGTGCACCAAGAAGCTGGACCGCGCTGAACAGCTGATTGGAGGCCTGGGCGGGGAGAAAGATAGGTAGGGGTGTGTGTGTGTGTGTGTGTGTGTGTGTGTGTGTGTGTGTGTATGTGTGTGTGTGTGTGTGTGTGTGTGTGCATGCCCACATGTTTTTGTGTGTGTGTGTGTGTTTGTCTCTGTGTGTGTGTGTATGTATATATGTGTGTTGAGTATGTGTGTGTGTGCTTGTGTGTGTGTGTGGTGTGTGTTTGTGTGTGTGATGTGTGTGTGTGTGTGTGTGAGTGTGTGTGTGTGTGTGTGTGTGTGTGTGGTGTGTGTGTGTGTGTGTGTGTGTGTGTGTGTGTGTGCATGCATGCATGTATATTACCGTGTGTGGCTGCATATGTATGTGTGCATGCATCCAAATACATCTGCACTGCACACACATACACATGCATTTGTGAGCATGTGCGCATATGGTGTACATGCACATTATGCATGTTCAGATGCAAGCTTACCACTTTGCATGCATCTGACTATCAATGCTTCTTGGGTATATTCATTATATAAGAAAGGTCCATGTATATTTAAGCATTTACTTATCCCCCACCTCCACCTTTATCTCCGGCTCTTCCTTGCTGATTTTTTGTTGTTGATAATGCTGATATATAGAGTGTACATTTTTCCTTTTCACTTGGGTGAAGTGGACTGGAAAGATGGAGAAAAAACAAAAATCCATGAATTTGATGAATCGGTTGGAATTGTTCTCACACAACTTCCATCACATTTGTGACAGGTGGCAGCAGGCAGCAAAAGACCTGAGCAAGAAGTACATCAACCTGACGGGAGATGTGCTAGTGTCCTCTGGCATCGTGGCCTACCTGGGCGCCTTCACCTCCGCTTTCAGACAGGTGAGGTCCTGCGGCTGCATGGGAAGCAGATGGTGTTCAGTTAGTTGTGTGTGTGTGTGTGTGTGTGTGTGTGTGTGTGTGTGTGTGTGTGTGTGTGCGCCTCTGCTTTCAGACAGGTAATGTTCTGGGAGTTGAGCAGGTGTTTGGTGTGTGCAAGAGCAGGTAATGTTTTCAAAGAAAAGTGTACCACAAATTTTTGGAATACAAAGCACTTCGGGAACATAAGCTGCACCTCTTGACATTTAAAAAAAAAAAAAAAAAAAAAAGTGTTTTGCTCGTAATGAAGACCCTTTGGAAAACAGGACATGTTAATGTGGTCAGTACTTTGAGATATAAATAGATACAGCAGAAAACTTACATACAGAGGTAGCCAACTCAGATTCATACACACACACACACACACACACACACACACACACACACACTCGCACACTCACACACACTCTCCAGTCTTCCCAACTAAATTGACAATCTCTCCACGAAAAAAAACACCCAAAAAACAACCAACCTCCTCCCACCCCCTCCCCCCCCCCCACCTTCAGCACCCTTCACCGCTTACTCATTTTCAAACAGTGGAGGCTTTTTACCAACTCTCATCAAATATCATATCCAAGGGTTTGCCGCCTTTATGACTGAATGGAACAAGCCGTCAGCAGTGGATGTCATGTGCTGCAGGACGGGTCCAATGAGTGGCTGAATACAGTGATTGCCAATGGGCTGCCCTGTTCCTCCGACTTCTCCCTTGTCAACACACTGGGCGAACCTGTCAAGATCCGTGCCTGGAACATCGCTGGTCTGCCCACCGACAGCTTCTCCACTGAGAACGGCATCATCATCAGGTAGCTGGATTTGCTGCAGACGTTCTGTGTGTGTGTGTAGTGTGTGTGTGTGTGTGTGTGTGTGTGTGTGTGTGTGTGTGTGTGTGTGTGTGTTTAATAATATTGATATTATTTTGTATAAGTTTTTACCTATTAAATTCCATTTTTTTTCAACGTAGCATTCTTGCAACTGCCAAATTTAGTTTCTACAGTCCCAGCTAAACTTTAACCAAACTTTTGAAATACAGGTACTTTGAAAAAAACCCAGTATCCCTGACAAATATTGCAAGTTCAAATCACATAAATGTTTGTGTAAAAATCAAGTAGTGTGCACAGTTTGTGGTGCATGTGACTGTTTCCGTGATCTTGATATTTGTAACTATTGTAGTCACTTAAAGTCTTGAACATGTGTTCCTAACAGCAGCTGAAACTGCCCACTTCTTGGTCAATTCACACTGTGCCACTGGAGTTTCAAAAGAATGGAGATGTACTGTAAAGCCCACAAGGCTTTCTGGAGTCATCCTTATCTGTTCTGCAACTCCTGAGCCCCAAAACTGTCCACTAATGTGTTGAGTGAACAGTCACTATCATGGTCACTCAAAGTCGCTCTTGACATGAGATTGATTTTTTTTGTTTTTGTTTTTTTTTCTTTTTAAGTTGCTTTACAGTTGTAGTTCCCCCAAAAGCTTGTTTTAATACTAAAAGCATCCTAACCAATCCTCATGCCAATGAAATGGAGGGCCACCCTTGATGGGCGAAACAGGATGGAGTCATAGTGAATGGCAGTGAGAAGGTGAAATTTGATGGAGGAATTAAGTCACCCTTTTCAGGACTGTTTGGTGAAGAGGCAGGTGAGTACCATTGGAATGCCTTTAAAGTCATTGCTAATGTTGTTATTACTAAACATCCTAAAACACTCTCCATTTTATTTATGTTTCCTCATTTTAGTGTTATACGTTTTTTTGTATCCTTTGAACTGAATTCGATTTTAGTTTGATTGGATACATTCACAGTTTATCCTGCTTTATTGTTTTTTTGTGATTGTGTTTTGTTTTATTTTGCATTATTTTCAATTTATTAAAGTGATATCGTGTGTTTTATCTATTTTCGCGTTTTACTTTTATTCAATTTTTTTTTTTGACGTATTGTATCATCATCTGCGATGGACCCTCTGCTTTGGTATCTTTCTGTTATTTTTTTTCTGTTTGATTCGTTCTGACCCCCATCAGATAATTTGGCTGTCTTGTGTTATTTTCTGTCAGCAACTCTCGTCGGTGGCCGTTGATGATTGACCCGCAGGGTCAGGCCAACAAGTGGATCAAGAACATGGAGAAAGCTAACAACCTGCATGTCATCAAGCTCTCCGACGCCGACTTTGTCCGCACGCTGGAGAACTGCATTCAGTTTGGGACACCGGTGTGTTTGTGTTCTGGGATCTGACTTCATCATGGCATTTCTGCTCTGTCTGCGTGTGCCTGCCTGCCTGTCTGTCTGTTTTCCTGCCTGTGTCTCTGTGGCACACTGTGTTTATCTTGAAATATGATGTGTTATATGTGCAGATCAGACAAAGAGGACAAAGTTTACTTTGTGTGTATGTGTGTTTAAATGTCCAACATAGAATGATGTTAGAAGAGATATTCCATCAAATGATATAGCAGACAGGGGCTGGAATAGCTCAGTGGTAGAGCGCCAGACTCGTGATCTTGGGGTTGCGGGTTCGAATCTCCGCCAGGCCATTTCAGTACAGGGGGATTTTTCCCTCAAAGTTAACATTGGTTCTGACTCCATTTCCCATACAGTCCTTCGAATGAGACTATAAACCGAGGGTCCGTGTGTGAACGCACGCATAACATCTTGCACACACATAAAATCCCATCACCAACTTTCGGAAGAGAAGGCCAGTTTGGCCGTTGGTATGGATGACACCATCCCCATCCCCGGAGTTGGAGTATGGCTGCCTTAATGGCAGGATAAAAAAGGGTCATACACACAAAACTCCGCTCTCTATACAGGGGGTGTCCGCAGGAGTATCAGCCTGCGTATGCAAAAGAAGAAGAAGAAGATATAGCAGACTAGTGTTTTTTTTAGGACTTTTTTATGTTCTTAACAGCAAGGTGGAAAAAAAAGGGTGTATACCAGTGTAACTCCTTCAATCAGAGAAACTTTGTGATTGGACAGCAGTGGAATTTCAGTTGACATTGTATACCAGTTACATGTACAGCACCAAAAGTATGGGCAGACGACTTCTTGAATTGTGTCAGTTTTATGTGTACCCTTCTAATGGGTCTTCCAGCACCATCCTCTGCTTTTGTCACTGTGTGTCACACTGTCTCTGACTGCCTTCTCCTCTCCCCACTCCCACATCTCTCTCTCACTCTGTCTCATGTTTTTGTCACTGTGTGTCACACTGTTTCTGTCTGACTGTCTCTGACTGCCTTCTCCTCTCCCCACTCCCACATCTCTCTCTCACTCTGTCTCATGTTTTTGTCACTGTGTGTCACACTGTTTCTGTCTGACTGTCTCTGACTGCCTTCTCCTCTCCCCACTCCCACATCTCTCTCTCACTCTGTCTCATGTTTTTGTCACTGTGTGTCACACTGTTTCTGTCTGACTGTCTCTGACTGCCTTCTCCTCTCCCCACTCCCACATCTCTCTCTCACTCTGTCTCATGTTTTTGTCACTGTGTGTCACACTGTTTCTGTCTGACTGTCTCTGACTGCCTTCTCCTCTCCCCACTCCCACATCTCTCTCTCACTCTGTCTCATTTTGTCACTGTGTGTCACACTGTTTCTGTCTGACTGTCTCTGACTGCCTTCTCCTCACCCCACTCCCACATCTCTCTCTCACTCTGTCTCATGTTTTTGTCACTGTGTGTCACACTGTTTCTGTCTGACTGTCTCTGACTGCCTTCTCCTCTCCCCACTCCCACATCTCTCTCTCACTCTGTCTCATGTTTTTGTCACTGTGTGTCACACTGTTTCTGTCTGACTGTCTCTGACTGCCTTCTCCTCTCCCCACTCCCACATCTCTCTCTCACTCTGTCTCATTTTGTCACTGTGTGTCACACTGTTTCTGTCTGACTGTCTCTGACTGCCTTCTCCTCTCCCCACTCCCACATCTCTCTCTCACTCTGTCTCATGTTTTTGTCACTGTGTGTCACACTGTTTCTGTCTGACTGTCTCTGACTGCCTTCTCCTCTCCCCACTCCCACATCTCTCTCTCACTCTGTCTCATTTTGTCTTGTTGGTTCATTTTCTTAGCTAAAACAATATCTTCACTTTATCAGTCATTGATGAAATTACTGTCAGTTAGGACTTGTACTTTTTCCAAACAAGATCATGTAACATGCATATTCCATAGCACAGTGCATAAAATGTTGCATTCCATGACCAACAAGTGTTGATGCAGTGCTCACATTCCACAGTTTCAGCCTTGAAAGGTATACATTCTACATTCATCCAGATCTCATACAACATACACATTATTCATCATCTCTATGAGCTGCCTTGCTGTATCATACCACCACGGTGTCTGAACTGGGCATCTCTCTGCAGGTGCTGCTGGAGAACGTGGCTGAGGAGCTGGACCCCATCCTGGAATCCCTGCTGCTGAAGCAGACCTTCAAGCAGGGAGGCAGTCTCTGCATCAAGCTGGGTGACTCCACCATCGAGTACTCCCAGGACTTCAAGTTCTACGTCACCACCAAGCTGCGCAACCCTCACTACCTGCCCGAGACTTCGGTGAAGGTCAGTACAGTGGTACCTCTCTCCAACTCCTTTCAGGAATTTTGGAAGATGGGGGTCTTTAGAGGGAGAAGATCTTTGGAGGTCAGTCTAGCCTAGACAGAAATGACTGAGAGGAACAAGTCGTTAAAAGAGAGGGAGTCTTATTTTGAGATAGACCTAAGGTTGGTAAAGAAGAAGTATGTTTTAAACAAACCTTTTAAGAGATGATGTCTCTGTTTGGAGGTAAATCAAGTATGGACAGGGTTGAAAGTGTTTCAATGTTTTGGAGAACCAAGTCTTTTAAAAGGGTGAGTCTTTAATTAGAACTAAATTGAATTTAAGCAAAGATGAACAGGTGTTGGAAAATCAAATCTGAAGAGGAGTCTGTATTTAGAGGTCAGTCTAGAATGGACGAAGATGAAAAATTTTGCTAGAAATCAAGTCTTTCTCTCATACTTACAGTCCAGACAGGTGCCCCTGCCAGTCTTTCACCCTGTAATGACCAAGGGTTTTTTTTGACATAACATTCCTGCAACTACCGATTGATTCTTATGGGATACTAAACAGACTTGAACAGCTGAAATTTGGTTATTTTTTAAGAGAAACAACCAGGATAATTTTTAGATCACAGTTACATCAATTTATGTGTCGAAGATAAAGAAATGGATGTTGTTTGCTGTGCCTGTGTCTAACTGTATGTTGTTGTTTATAACCATTCTGGTCGCTGGCCTAATCATGGAAAAACCAGCATTGATCTGTAACTTCACTGAGGACGACCAGCCTTCTTGGTTGTCTCACATCAGCACTGGAGTTTCACGAGGAGTCATCCTACTGAACTTCATGATATTACATGACTTGTCACATATGTGACATGACCAGGGACCTTGTAGATCTTGATGATCATGTGACATGACTCACTGTGACAGGATGTGATGTGAGTGATAGGTGACCTTGAACTTCATGATCATGTGACATGACACACTATGACAGGATGTGATGTCAATGACAGGTGCCCTTGCTGAACTTCATGATCACGTGACATGACACGCTGTGACAGGATGTGATGTCATTGACAGGTGACTTTGCTGAAATTCATGATCACATGACATGGCATGTTGTGACAGGATGTGATGTCATTGACAGGTGACTTTGCTGAAATTCATGATCACATGACATGGCACGTTGTGACAGGATGTGATGTCATTGAAGGTGATCTTGCTGCACTCCATGATCATGTGACATGACACACTGTAACAGGATGTGATGTCATTGACAGGTGACCTTGCTGAACTTCATGATCATGTGACATGACACAGTGTGACAGGATGTGATGTCATTGACAGATGACCTTGCTGAATTTCATGATCATGTGACATGATGCGCTGTGACAGGATGTGATGTCATTGACAGATGATCTTGCTGCACTCCATGATCATGTGACGTGACACAGTGTGACAGGATGTGATGTCATTGACAGGTGACCTTGCTGAACTTCATGATCACCCCGGAGGGCCTGCAGGACCAGCTGCTGGGCATTGTGGTGGCCAAAGAGCGCCCGGAACTGGAGGAGGAAAAGAACGCACTCATTCTGCAGAGTGCTGAGAACAAGAGGTAGGCATATTCACCCTTGCAACAGCAAGTCAGATATATTGTAATATAAGTAAATGCACAGCAGTCCTAAACTCTACACAGACTACAGTGCAGTTTGACGCTGTGCTGGCTCTGTAAGCCTGTTGGTTGAAGGAAGTCTGATAAGAGGTAAGGGAGATGTAAATAGTGTCTAACAAAACAGAAACGCCACTTTTTATCCCACGTGAGATAATGGTAGACACATGATGCCAAATTGATGGTGCTTACGGTAACCATTCATCTAAAACACATGAAAGGATTCACAGTGGTGAATGATATATACACTGGTGATTAGTATGAACATGGTATTGTTTGCAGACAACTGAAAGAAATTGAAGACAAGATCCTTGAGGTGCTGTCTGCCTCCGAAGGCAACATTCTGGAAGATGAAACAGCCATCAAAGTGCTGTCCTCTTCCAAAAAACTGGCCAATGAAATCTCAGAGAAGCAAGCCGTGGCTGAGTCGACAGAGAAGAAGATTGACGAGGCGCGCATGGGCTACACCAAGATTGCGGTACACAGCACCATCCTGTTCTTCTCCATCGCAGACCTGGCCAACATCGAGCCCATGTACCAGTACTCCCTGACCTGGTTCATCAACCTGTTCAACCTGTCCATTGAGAACGCGGAGAAGTCTGACAACCTTGAGGCCCGTCTGGGTCACCTGCATGACCACTTCACCTATTCCCTGTACACCAATGTCTGCATGTCCCTCTTCGAGAAGGACAAGGTGAGTTGTGTGGCTTTCTCCTATTCAAGAACATTCATCATTCATTCAGCAAAACACCCAGCTATATGAATGTGAAGAATTGTTCAGATAGAAACAGAGATCCACAAATAGAGGCCTGGCCACACTCCTATGTAAATGGCATGAAATAAATCCAGTATATCGCACTTCAGGCAGAGTGATACTGACAATGGACAAAAAATGTCCATCTGAGCAATGCTTGTTAATTGTCAGTCAACATCAGCATATCAGGGCTACTAACTTGAATTCATTGGCGGTTCATTTTGGATTGGCAAGTAGTTTTGTCACTGTTCTGGTGTGAAGCTGTGAAACAAGTTGAAAACAGAAGATTTTCCTGCTGCAATGTTTTTTTCTTCTGTAAACAATTATAACTGTCTTTAGAAAAGCAAAACACTTCAACTATAGAAATATTTGATAGCCAGCATGTGTTGTTATGTTACAGCTGCTCTTCTCCTTCCTGCTGTGTGTGAACATCCTGAAGCACAGGAAGGAGGTGGACGAGGATGAGTGGCGATTCCTGCTGACAGGGGGCATCGGGTTGGACAACCCCCACTCCAACCCCACCACCTGGCTCCCCGTCAAGTCCTGGGATGAGCTGTGCCGTCTGGATGATCTTCCCAACTTCAAGGACATCCGCAAAAAGTTCATTTCTCAGAAGGACCAGTGGAAGACCATCTATGACAGCATTGTGAGTGGCATAGTTTCTTTGGTATGCGCAGACAAGTATGCAGAAAAATGAGTAAGATTTGTCCACCCTGAACCCACTCGGTGATATCTCTCTAAGTTGCTTGGAGCTCAGACAGTTATTTTTTTGTAGCCTCTTTTTGTTAATTTTGAGTCATTTTTGGTGTAACCCCTTTTTTGTGTCATTGGGTGTGATGATATGAGGTCTGCATGAACATGTGACCAGCAATGGGCCCATGTACCCCCTCATTTGGTTCATCAACCTCAGCTTTTAGAATGTATAGTCAGACAACTTGAGCTAGACTGACCATTTCTAAATTCTTGAATTTTTTTTCACATTTTCAGAGTAGAATTGGTAGCTAAGTGTTTGCTTTACAGAGGTTGGGGGAAGGTGGGGCAGAGAAAAGAGGGGTGGAGGTGGGGTAGTAAGCCAGAGATAATAAGAGAAGGATGGGGGAAGTGTGGAGACAGTATTATATCTCAGCAAGATTGCATGAAATCAGAATTGTTTGATCTGGAACTTTCTTTGTACACCTTGTTTTCCTTCTACCTCTACATCAAAGTCACTGGCAAAGTGAGGGTGACCTGTCAGGTCTGGTGTGTGTGTGAACACTGTGCTGTTGCCCTGCGTGTCAACAGGAACCTCATCATGACCAATTCCCTGGAGAATGGCAGACACGCTTGCTGGCCTTCCAGCGTCTTCTCGTCCTCCGTTGCTTACGGCCGGACAAGGTGAGACTGCTGTTGGTCACTGAATTGGAAGTCCGGCTATGGTTGTTGTCAGTTTGTTCCAATTGTTCCCACTTTTTTGTGTGTATATCTCATTTGGGGTAGTGTGAGCAAGAGGGGGATAAAACTGATGTTGTCGTTAATTGATGTTGTAACAAGATTAGAATACAGAACCAAGATGTTAGTAAACACTTAGTCAATTCATCCAGCTGTGAAAGATCGGGCCGTCAAGCTGTCATGTCAGTTCTGCAAATGAACCTGAAAAAAGGGGGAGGGAAGGGAAGGGGGGGGGGGGGGGAGAAGAATAGAAAGTAAAAAAAAAAGTGATATGAATGAACTCTTCTATTTTGGCTTGTGAAGAAGGCATTAGACACACTAAAAAGTAAAAAAAAAAGACTACAGCCAAATCAAACCATCCTGAATATGCCATTGGATTGGCATCACAGATCCACACTAAAATGTAATGGGTTTATCAGTGGGCCACATTCCATCTACCCTTCAAGTTTTGTTAACATTGGTTCAGTAGTTTCTGCACAATCTTTCTGACTGACAAACACAATCAAAACCGACTGAACCATAAGCTGCTTGGCAGAGGTAACAACAACAACAAAAAAAGGCCGTCCATGAACTGCATACAAACAACTGTAATTCTGCAAGCTCCTACTCACTTAATAAGAAAGACTATGAAGTATTTCTGATCCTGTGCATTACATTACTGCAGAGCTGAACTACCAACGATTGTTCCTGGCCTACAATATGCCTAAAGCCACAACATCCGATTCTGTGGATCGGGCTGTATAAATAGAACATGTGCTGTCGTAAAAGAAGGAGTGAAACACCCATGTGTGCTGTCAGAGACAATGTGCCATTGCTGCAGGCTGCTCTCGTACCTCCACTGTGGTTTTAAATAACTAACAAGATGTGCCTCTGTCTGTCTCAGGTGGTTCCGGCCATCCAGGAGTTTGTTACAGAGAAGATTGGCAAGAAGTTCATTGAGCCTCCGCCTTTTGACTTGCCCAAAGCATTTGGAGACAGTAACTGCTGCGCACCTCTTCTCTTTGTGCTCTCCCCTGGCGGTGACCCCATGGCGGCACTCCTCAAGTTCGCTGATGATCAGGTTTGTGTATTGGTCTGTGTGTGGCTTTGTTGATGATGTTCATTTTCCTTCTCATTACAGGATTTAAGAAGAAAACAAGGAGAGTAAGGACTGCTTCACTTAAGACAGAAATGTGTGAGTGTGTGCGTGTGTGTGTGTGTGTGTGTGTGTGTGTGTGTGAGAGAGAGAGAGAGAGAGAGAGAGAGAGAGAGAGAGAGAATTAGAAAAAAAGAAAGGAGAAAAAAAATTTCATCACAAATCACAGGTGTGCCATATCTTCTAGAATGAGCATATCTCTTTCTGTATTATTGAACATGAGTTCTGTTGTTTAAGCAAACTTTGTTTTCAATGTATTCACGAGTCACCAGAGAAGAAAAGAAACAAAAACAAACACCAGAATGGTTTGTCCTGCAGGGTTTTGGAGGAGCCAAGTTCGACTCGCTGTCCCTGGGTCAAGGTCAGGGCCCCATAGCACTGAAGATGATCGAGAAGGGTGTGAAGGAGGGCACATGGGTGATGCTGCAGAACTGCCACCTGGCGGCCTCCTGGATGCCGACCCTGGAGAAAATCTGTGAGGTGAGTCTGCATTATCAGAGATCCACTCTGAAGTATGGCTGGACCAACATGAAATGATGTCTGAAAAGAGAATGCAATCCCTGCACACTCACAGATATCCTGTAGGGTTGAATAGGTATTCCTTCAACGTTTCATCAGGTCTTAAAACAGAGGTGTCAGAGTTAATATCACCAATAAATAAAGATCCTTAACAGATCTAAAAAGTGTTAAAGTAACTCCACCAAACTACTTGGACAAACGAATCACAAGACAAAACATGACACGTTCCTCTTTGGTCTTCTTCGGGCAAGAGAAACAACACTCAGGACAACAAAACAAAGAATGAGCAATCACTCATCTTTGTCAAATTTGGCGCAAGATATTGTGTTGAATGTGATTTTAAAAAAAAACAATCTTTATGCTGTATGAAAGCATTGTTTGTGAGATCAAGACAGAAAGACAGATATTTCAGTAAAAGAGAGCTTTTAATTGCATGCCTTTCACAGCACCACTGCTTGAGGTGAACTGGCTTAGACTGAGATGTAGTTCCTCTCATGTCATGTGACACATGAGGCAGATAAGGCACTCCACTGTGCTCACTCTTCAGCCAGAATTTTCAAGTGACATGAGAAGACAGGTAGAGACTGTGAGTGGGGCTAACTGTTTTCATGCTTGCAGAGCAGTGTGTTTCATGTGCATGTGTGTGTGTGTTTTTTTTCCTGCAGGAGTTCAACCCGGAGCAGACTCACCCTGACTTCCGCCTGTGGCTGACCAGCTACCCCTCCACCACCTTCCCTGTCTCCATCCTGCAGAATGGCGTTAAGATGACCAACGAGCCCCCCAAAGGGCTGCGCTTCAACATCATCCGATCCTACTACAACGATCCCATCAACGACCCAGAATTCTTTGGGTCCTGCAAGCAACCTGTGAGAGTCTTTCTTCAGAGGTTTCAGCTTCAGGCTAAGGAAGAGTGTCCAGAAATTACTGTCCCCATACTATTTCCATATTCAGTTGTTTTTGGTGATGAAAATAGTCATTTTATACAGAGAATTTGTGGGAATGAGCTTTTCTTTCGTTGATTTTATAATTTAGGCAGAACAGCTCTCTTTCAACTTGTTTTCCTCCCCTCCCCCACCCTCACCTTCGGCCCCTGCAGCCTTCCTGTCTGTTTATTGTGTCATTGATTTATTGATGGACTGTGTTGAGATGATGACATTTGTGGTTGTACCTACTCACACCAGAAGAATTTCAATGGTTTGAAATCTTCTTTTTCTTTGAGCGTTACATGGAACAGACATTTTATAGCTGTTGAATTACTTCTTGATAAGTGAATCAGGCTATGCATTAATCAGGTATCTGCTGAGTCATCTCAGTAAGGACACCCACCCCCCCTCCATCCCTCTGTTTTCTTTGTCACTGGCCTGGGCCATGTGTTGAAGTGTACTTGGAGCAGTCCTCATGAAATATTGGCCCCTTGAAGAAAGTGAATGAGAGTTGATGTTGTTCAGAACCAAATTCACAGTCTTGCTGTTCGCCTGTTTGATCGGACTTGAAGAAGTTGCCCCTGTATCAGGATCATACGTTTATTTGCAAAATGACTATATATCTATATCTATATATATATATATGTGTGTGTGTGTGTGTGTGTGTGTGTGTGTGTGTGTACCATTAGGCCATGCTTCTGTCCATGATTTGAAGGCACACACATCTTTAATGACTGTCGTGTTCACTTTGGCTGTTATCATTATGACAACACCTCAACATAGTATCTGTTATTAATTACAAATTGATCAGTTTGATTGATGAATGGATTGATTCTAGTATTTTTATATTTTTTTTGCCAATGTGAAGAAAGTTGAGCTATCCATTGACTGAGACACGTGCTGACAAGTGCTAATGACAAACCATAATACTTCATGTCCAACAAAGCATAATCTGTACATTTTAGGAGAATCTGTTAATGCTGTTCAATCAATTCGATAGACTGTTTAGTTCAGAACACACTGAAATTATCCATACTATCAAAGTTAAAGTACTGGCAGTAAACGAAATGCTACATGATTCTTTCCAAGCCATACAGTATCCCCACCCACCCCCACCACCGAAAAAAAATTGAAGGAAAATCACTCCTTTTATTCAGAAAGGGAAGTAACTGCCAGGAAATCGAATGAATATTGATTTGTTATTACTATGATCTCTTATTTGATTCCATATAATCTGGAAAAAAAAGTTGTGAACTCTTATCAGAAACTAATATGGGCAAAACTCAAACCAAAATGTTAGAAAGATTCCACCAGTATACCTCGACAATTCATGTGTCTTTCAGTAATGGGTAAGAAGGATAAAAAAAAAGTGATGAAGAAACAAAAAAAGAAAAAAAAACACGCAAGTTCACCACATGTTTGTGTGGCAGGTCAACTTCCACAAGATGCTGTACGGTCTGTGCTTCTTCCACGCCCTGGTGCAAGAGAGGCGAAAGTTTGGCCCCCTGGGCTGGAACATCCCCTACGAGTTCAACGAGACAGACCTGCGCATCAGTGTGCAGCAGCTGCAGATGTTCCTCAATGAGTATGAGGTGGGTGGGTCCTGGGGTGTCTGACCTTGCTGTATCTGTCATCAACAGCCAGAGCTGTGGCAGGCGGTCAGACCTAGTATGGAACAATTATGTGTTGGATCAAGACGTTGTCAGTAGTTGTCTGTCATGACCATGATGTGTGTAATCACTGTCTTGAGTTTTGTTTTGAAATGATTTCTGTTTACTTTACGACATCATAAGGGTCTTATGTGGATGTTGAAAATAAAAACATCATGAAAAAGAAGTAAAAAGAAAGATTAACAGGAAGGCAGTGAGGGAAGAACAAACAAAAGGAAAAAAGGAGAAAACAATACCAAAAAAAAAATTAAGAAAAAGAGGAAACAAAACCATGCACAAGTAAAAGTTAAGTTAAAATAAAACTGGAAGCTAAAAGCAAAAAAAAAAAAAAAAAAAAAATTTGTTTGCTTGCTTGTTTGTTTCTTTCTTTCTTTGTGAAAAGACAAGTTTTATTGGTTGTCAGTTCCATGTTGAACTTGGCAGTTTTGACCTCCACTGTCTACCCCTTTCCCTCACTGCTGTTCCTAAAGAAAGTTACTGAAACAGACAAGTGTCAATAAAAAAGAGCAAAAGAAAACAAAGATAATGAATGACCATACATTTATAATCACATCAGTATGTATCCATGTTGATTAATATCTTCACAGCAGGAATAAACGAAACTGACTAACGGAATAGAGATCGGTGTTTTCTGTCAGGTTTTGTTGAAACATTTTCTCTCAGTTTTAACTCGAGAAAAAGATCTTTGACCGTATTGCACTCTATGAATTTGCTTATACTGTGATGCTATTTGATTGCAATATTTCACCACAAAGAATTATCAGTTAGAGAGAGACTGATGTGAAAATAATTGCTTATGAAACAATTGTTGATTATGGGGAAAACATTTTTTTGAAACATGAATGAGAGTTTTAAATTTCTTAAGAGGCTGTAGTGAGGCAGTGAATATTGGTATATGTAACAATCAAACAAAAGGAAGATATAAAACCACATAAAGTCAACCTGACATGTTTGGATTTTTCATCAATTACTGGTGTTAAAGTTTGTTTTTTTTTCAACCTGATATGTTTGAGAGAGTTGGCATTCATATGATATAAAGTGCTTGGCAAGGCATTATGAGGCAATCGTATATGACGGCTTGATGATAATTCCATTAAAACCATGACGAGTCTGTAACAGTCCCAGAAGTAAAAATAGAAAAAGATCTTTTTTCGTTTTTGGTGAACATTATAAAAGTGTTGCCCGGTATCGGTATCAGCCGGATCCGTATATTAACATTCACATGATTGATAAACAAAACAAGCTGAGGCTAAACCAACTCAGGTCTGCATGTGTCGGTCCAAGGATTCTATCTTTCACATGCTTCATGCATTGGTCGTCAACAGGAGGTGCAGTTTGACGCTCTTCGCTACCTGACCGGGGAGTGTAATTACGGCGGTCGTGTGACGGATGACTGGGACCGACGCACACTGCGCACCATCCTGTCCAAGTTCTACTGCACGGACATTGTGGCCAAGGACACATACTACTTCGATGACAGCAAGTTGTACTACGCTCCCCCAGAAGGCGATGTGAGAGGACTTGGTGAAACATGTCTGTGACAGTATTGGTTGAATGATCTGTTGATCTGCCCACATGATTTTTTTTTTTTCGTCTGTTTCATCTTTCTTGTTCCTGCCTAGCGCCCCCCCCCCCCCCCCCCCCACATATTCATGCACCGCTTGTTCTGGTTCTCTCTACTCATACCTGGGTTTGTCCTGTTTTAGCCTCTGTGCTGGCAGTGACAGGAATCAGTATTGAGTCTTCAGGAGGCAGCCCACCAGAGGAGACACTGCACTGCAGCTGAGTCTCTTTTGTGGTGTTCAGTGGCACCAGCTTTGATCCAACGTGTTCAGGACACCTTCTACTTACCATGCTACTGACAACAATAATCGCGTAATGGTGACGTCAGCATGAGTGAGCGTCCCTTCTCTAGAGACATCCATTCAACAGCTGTCCTCATGACAGCGGCCAGTACAGAAGACTGACACAGACTCGCCTGGGCAGTAATTTGATTTTTTGTTGAGATCCAGTTACAAGATATTCATCATTTGAAAGAAAAGTTCACATACAGCAGGTCTCTGCTCCACAGTAGCCTAATACTCTATTTATGTCTGGTCTTTGTGGTTCACAATGAAGGCATGAATTACTTGTCTGTTGGTTCTTGTCCTGAGGAGGAAAGATCACACTGTGTTGAATCACAGTTTGGGGAGACTACTTCTATGTGTTTGTTTGCTTTCATTTAGTAAGAAAATTGAGAACTGATTTTGTCATACTTAATAACTGAATACTTTAGACTTTTCATGTTTGATATTAAGACAGAATTGTGTGTGTATGTGTGTGTGTGTGTGTGTGTGTGTAGGGGGGGGGGGGGGGTTGTACCAATCAACTTTGTATTATGATACATACTTACCATGGTTCACTGTTGCATAGATAGCAAGGCCTACAACTCATGTCTTAAAACACAGACATGTGAAGGGTAAAGACACCTCAATACAGATTTTACAGATACAATATTCAGCAGTGCCCCCTGTCTGATCTACCCATGTGCCCTCTCTTCTTGCAGCCATCATTCTTCCCTAGTTTGCTTGTTTCAGTTTTGAGAACTCTCAGATGTGTAAGCGTGGATCATTTGTGTTCTCTTGGATCACAGCATCCAGCAAGGTCTCTGAATATACCGTTCAACTGGGTTCTCAGGAAAGCGTTAGAGAATCTTCCAGGCATTATGAGTCTGCCTCCCTCCTCTCCTGTCACTAGCTCCCTTTCTCCACTTGCTGTCCGGTGCAATTTCTGTCACAGGTTTTCTTCTTTGGTGCGGAGATCCTTCTCTTCCACTCTCTTTTCTTCCTGTGGCTACGTCGTTGACATCATTTTCTTCTTCCATGACTTCTTGGGTGCAGTTATATCATTGTTATCAGCTTGTTCATTTGTCTTTACCAGAGTGCCACATTGATGTGTTTTACTTACAACGAATGCTTTATCTTTTCATCTGATGATGCTTTGCAGCTGGAGGCCTATGTGGAGTACACCCGCGGTCTTCCCATCAACCCCTCCCCCAACATCTTCGGCATGCATGACAACGCTGACATCACCAAGGACCAGAAAGAGACGCAGCAGCTCTTTGACAACATCCTCCTCACTCAGGTCAGCGCTTCATGTTCCCTGCTTGTCTGCAGTGTTGGCTTTCTTTTTTCTTAATGGGCCTGGTGACTGATGGAGACTTCTTTCTCATTCATTTTCTTTGAACAAACTAGAACGAACTGGAGAAGCGTGAAAAATGAAAATTCATCTGGAAAAAGGTAATTTGTCATTCTATGAAATGTGTTATTATCAGACCAAAGTCAAAAAAGGAGATATTTGCTTTGTTTCACTTAACAGCAAAAAAAAAATTTTGGTAGGGACTACTTGATGTTTTTCACAAATATCATAGAGTTTTTCGCTTTGATGTGTGTGTATTATGTAATTTAAGTTAACGAGAAGGTACGTTTTAGAGTTTACAGATTTGTTTTTCTTAAAACATTAATACAGTTAGCTGTAATACATTCTTTATGGAGCATCATTATGTTTTGAAAGAGTATAGTAATAAATCAGGTATCCTAAACAGAACAGGTTGGAAAAATGTCAGAAATGGAGAGTTATATTTCCATTGGTCACCAACAACATGTTTCTGTTCAACGTACCTTTTTGAGAGTGAAAAAAATAACAAGTCCTAAGACTGACATAACATGTTTCCATTAAACTACATGCTGATGAAAAGTTAACAGGCCCCAGGACAGACATCCCAGGTCATGAATGCTGAATGATGTGAAGCATAATCAAATGCTGCTACTTGCAGCTGTTGTATTTTTCATCTGTGAAGTGTACATGCGTAGACAGCATTTTGGATCTAGAGTTTGATGCGTGATCCACAGTTATGAGAATGTGCCTTATATGCAAATCCTAGCTCGTTAGAAGTTGAGATTTGATTTGCATGTTGCTGCATGCGCATGAATGTGAGACAATGGCTGTGTGCACTAATGCTTGAAGACTGCACCTGCAGTGTGATGCTGCACAGTGTGTTTGTGTGTGCATGCGTGCGTGCGTGCGTATGTGCATGTGTGTGCATGTATGCGTTTGTGTGTTTGTATCTGTGTGTCTATTTGTGTGTTTGTGCATGAGAGAGAGAGAGAGAGGAGGGAGGGAAAGAAAGTAGGGGTTAGATTTCCTTTATGAAAATGTTCCTTCTAAAACGGAAGTGAAGACGAACTTGGCGTTGAAAACACAGTTCTATCAAAATGGAAAAAATTCCATTTATTCCTGTTTGTACAAACATGATCCTTAGAAATATGTAATACAATCTCAAGCTCATTAAAAGAAACTGTAATGAACCCTCACACTGCTGTTTGTTTAAACAAAAAGCCATACCAAGTCGTAAACAGTCCTCACACTGCTGTTTGTACAAACAGAAACTTATGAAAATTGTGAAGAAGTCCTCACACTGTGTACAAACATGGACCTGTAAATATTGTTGAACGGTCCCCACACTGCTGTTTGTATTTATGCAAAATCAGAAGACAGTGGTTGCTGCTGTGAAAAGATAGTAGCACTGTTATAATACCACGATGCTAAAGGCATAGCTATTGTAGTAACCACTGGTGCAGTTGAAGCACTGCTGAGATTCGTGCAGGATTATGCATGAAAAAAAGCAATATTGTGCAAAGACATCTGCTCACAAAGCATGGGGATTTTCCAGATGTAATAGGTTCATCTGTGTTGTGTTTCTGTGGCCTCACAGCAGGCTGACATGATATCAAAGGGGAGAGAAGTGTGGATGTGAGCAGAGCCATTTCTGAGACTTTGACTAGGCTGTTAGAGTTATGTTTCCTCAAGCCCAACAAACCATGGAGGCCATACTAGGGCTATATCAGTATGTCGTTACGAGGTCAAAATACAATTTCAGAAGTGATTAGGACAGGTTATGAGCACCATAAAAAATATAAACAGTGTATGAGCCCCACATTACATGTGTGTGAGATCAAAGAACAGAGAATAGGGGATGTAAATTGCACAGTTTCTGGGGGTGTCAGTACACTCTCCACAGATCAGTGCATGAAGAAGTAAGGATTGCAACAGAACAGCCACTGTGAATTATCATCATACTCATATGATATCAAAATACACAGAACATTTCCAGAAAATGAATTGATTGAACAGCCTTTGAAGTACATGTTTTCGTTCATTCTTTGAAAAAAAAAAGAAGCTGATATTCAGCTCAAAGTGCTGTATAGCATGAAACACCAGAGGCAAGACAGATGCCATGTCCTGCGTCCTTCATTTTACTCACAGGTTTACCATAAACTGTACCAACAACTAGTTCCTCTCTTGTTTCTTCTCTTTTTGCCCTCTGCTCTGTGTGTAATGTGTGGTGATGATTGACTCCTATGATAAAACCAACGGCTTTGTATCCACTCTGTATTCTAGACGTGAAGTGCTGAAATACTAATGTCTGTGTGTCTCCTGTTTCTGTGCAACATTTCTTTTTGTATTGCTGGTTCATCAACAGATCTTTTTTAAAAACTTGGTGGATTGATGCTTTTTAATGATCGTAGTTCAGAAAAAGAGTGTGATTTTGTTGCCTACTCCATCCACTGGCTCTCTTGGGTGGATGAATCTGTAATCAGGCTGAAAAGATGTATGCTACAGTTATAGCATGTGTGATGACTTGTTAGCTGTATATATGCATTTTCAAATTTTGTGTGTGTTTGTACTTCGCACACTTGATTAGTAATTTTGGTTTGTTTTTGGTTTGTGTGTGGATTTTGGCCTTTCCATTCTGCATGAAATCGTGTTGCCGCCCCATTATCATTCATCACCATCGTCCATGTGACAGAAACGGGTAAGAGCAGCTGGTATCTGCTTTTCTTATCAGCTGTTGTAGCTCCAGTCTATTCTGTTTCATATGTCTTTATACATGGAATAGTGCCATGCGAATAACCATCTTTTCTTCTGCTTTTGTCACTACTAACAAACAGCCTGTTGTCTACCAGTTGGAGAGGTCTCTGCACACACTGTGTCAACTCTTTGTGCTTACAACATAGCTCCTAAAACTTCTTCCTGTTGGGGGTACAGGTGGAAATGTTGGTTCATTGTGGAGTTGATGTGAGAAATGTGTTAAGCGGAGCCAGGGTCCTGAGGGTACAGATGAAAATGCTGGTTGATTGTTGTGTTGATGTGAGAAATGTGTTAAGTGGAGCCAGGGGCCCTGAGGGTACAGGTGGAAATGCTGGTTGATTGTTGTGTTGATGTGAGAAATGTGTGGAGTGGAGCTGGTGTACTACGAAAGACAAAAAGTGAAGTCACTAACCTTAGACTAATGTCTGCAATATTTTTGTGTTTTATGTCCATGTTGTCTGTTTATGAACTGTTCATCTTCTTCTTTCTTTAGTTTCTGAAGATTGAGCTTAGTGATGAACTGTATTGTGTTTCAGTCATAATAATAACAATGGATGTGATCAGGATACTGTTAGAGAGAGAGAGTGTGTGTGTGTGTGTGTGCATGGTGTGCATGTGTATGTGTGTGTGCATGCGCATGCATGCACATGTTTGTGTGTGAAATATATGTTTTGAATGAGCCAGTCTTTGAAATGCGTCTCTGGGAGCATTTTACAGTTGCACTAGATGATAACATCAAGCACTATGCTGTCCAAAACTCACAATATTCATTATGAACATTTCCTGTCTGTATAATGTTTGATTTACTGCATTGCTTACATACCGTTATTCAAGTGCCACTCCCTCCTTCTTTCCCCCTCCTCCCAAGCACTTTCTTCTCGATCTCTCTTGACTTGATCTCACCGATAGTTTCTGCTGATCCCGTCTTCAATGTCAGTGTTTGACCAAAGCGATTTCTTTGTACTGTAGCCGCCAGGATTCATGGTAAACTTGCCCTGCTGACGGCTGGGAGAAGAGGAATGTCCGGTGACTTCCTGTCCGTGCAGTAGGTCCTGACACAGCGCACCGGCTGTTTGCCTCGGCTGACTTCCCCCTCAGGGTCGCTCTCAGGCCCAGCAACCTCTGACCCATCCGTTGTTGTTGTTGTTGTTGACCTGCGTTTCCTTGCTCTGGCAGTCACCATTACTCTCATGCCACACGTTTGAACTGCCCTTACACAACCACATTCATCTTGTCCTTGTTCTTGTCTGAAGGCTGCAGTACCTAGGGAGTTGTCATTATGAAGTGTCAGACCAGAGGTGCAGGATGCCCGTGGGTGAGTGGGTGGGTGCACAGGTCATTGGAGTGGAGGGGGTGGGGTAGGGTTAAAGATTTTAGGCTTCAGTTTTAACGACTAAAGGCTGTCATTGATATGGATTTGTATTTTTTTAAGTTAATGGAGAATCGCTGTAGATTTATGCAGTGATGGAACAGTAGGATGGTGCTTTGGGACGTGGGTCTTTGACTGGAATCATTTATGACGACCTGACAGAGAACATAGGCTGATGTGCAAGTGGTCCGGCATTGGGTTTTCTTTTTATTGTTTTGTTTTGTTTTGTTTTAAATGTGGTCGAATCAAACATGTGTATAATGATGATGGTTCTCTTGTGAGCCAGAAAAGAAGGCTGACTCATGTCTGATGTCAGGACATTTACTTTCAAAGGGAGGTAACTGCAGGATGAAATTGAAACAAATTTTAAAAGGAATTTAAAGTAACTCAGTTGGTTAACATGGACAAACAAATTACAAGACAAAACACGACGCGTTTCGACCTCTTAGGTCATCTTCAGGCAAGATAAACAACATTCAGGATAATGAAAACAAGAACAAGCGATCACTTATCTTCTCAAATTCAGTGCAAGATGGGTGTTGATTCAAAATAGATGAAAAAATGAAAAATATAAAAGGAGAGCTAGCAAACAAGAAATTCATGAAAAGAGATGCATTATCAGTCACTTCAACGAGAAACATAAAAATGGTTTTACAAATGAATCTTTGTCATCTTTTCTTTTTCCCTCTCTTGCAGTCATATTTGACCGTAAGCATTCATATGTTAAATCGTAGTTCATTCGAGACACTTCTTATGAACAGTGATAAGATGTTGAACAGCAGAAACAATGGATGATAATAGGGATCATTATAAATCTGTGGGTTTTCTGAAGTAGATGTATTGAAAATGACCAACCTCAGGAAAAATGCAAGATGTTGTTTGTGTATTGGTTAGTGGCAATCATTCCTTTGCTTGCGTGGTCAAAAGTACGGAAGCAGTACTTGATGAATCAGATGAATGGAGTCGTCTGACTGACAGATGAATGGACGAGTCTGTCTGACTGACTGATAATTGAATAGACAGCTAAATACCATTCTTGGGAATGCGGGGTGGGGTGAAGGGGTTGGGGGTAGGGGGATGAGAGTGGTGATGTAGGTTTGTTTAATTAGTTAATTAGCTTGCTCCTTCCATACCATCTCACATAGTTTACTCCCATTTTAGATTCTGATCCTAGATCCCCCACACACCTATACCCTGCTATACTGTGTCTCAGTCTAACACAAAATTAATACTCCAGTTTCCATAAGGTAACTAACCACAGGAAACCCTGCGTCACAGCAGCTCAGTGGTGTTCAATAGCACAGATTCTGAATCAACACACAGCAGCATCACACCCATAACCTCCCTGAAGCTTTTAAACACGTTGGTCCGTGGTAAGGCAGATTTTCTCTGATCTAAGCAGCACAAAGAGAGGTTGTTGGGGAAGAGAGACGTACACTGATCGTGGAATCCTGGTTGTCAACACAGCAGGGCAAACAGTCGTCAGTGTGGTAGTAGAGAGACAGCTGTAGCGCTGGTCTCGGCTGGAGGCCTGCTTGTGCCAGCTGTCACGGACAGAGCTTCACTGGAGCCAGCTTCTTTCAGCTTCCCACTGTCTTCTTCACTCCAGCAGTCTTTTGCTGTGTGTGCGTGTGTCACGCGTGCTCTCACAGCATTCCTTCGTTTCTTGTTCTCACTGCCAACGTTAGGTTTGCTCACATGTCTGTTTGGTTTGTTTTGTTTGTCTGTCACCAAGATTACGCGAAGACTGCTGAACTGATTTTGACCAAACGCGGTGGAAAGATGGAATGTGGTGATAAGACAAACCAGTTGAATTCTGGTATGGTTGCTCAGGATCTGTTCAGGAATTGTTGCAAAATTTTCACTGCATGTGAATAGTGTGAACTCACTGTTATGGAATTACGATATGTTCAGCAGTTATTACAAAATTTACATTGCACACGCATGTGTGAACTCACTGTTATGAATTGACAGCTATATAATAATGTCCTTACAGGGAATGAAAATTTTCATATGACCTAAAGGTTGACAGTTGTTATTTTTCACACCATTTTATTAAAATGTTCTAGGAAGTAACTCTCTTGGTCCTTACCTACAATTACTTCCCTTGGTTAAAAGAAATCATGTCCACCCTTGATCCAAAGGGCAAATCCAGAATCTGTTCAACCCTGGAGGGTCCTTCAAGTGTCCTTGCTGTTGTGACCTGTGTTTAGAGCACTTCAGAGTGCTTTGCATTCAGCCTCAACCTGCTGAGGTTGAATTCTGTTTGTTGGCATGGTCGTTGGACTTGTTCTGGGTCACTTTGTGGTTTTTCTTCTATTGCAATGGTGTATCAGAGAGCTTTCCTGATCAAACCACTTGTATTCTTCTTCACCTTTGTTCCAGTTATAAAAAGCATGGTGTAACTCTTGTGTAGACAGGATGCAGCATTTGCCAACACCTTGCATGCTCACACATAGAGCTCTTTGAAGCTCTTCTCTCTCTCTCTCTCTCTCTCTCTCTCTCTCTCTCTCTCTCTCTTTCTTTTTTTTTTCTTTAATGAAAAGCATTGTCTAATAATTATGTTTTGAGGTTTGAGAAAAAGACATGTTCACATATACACACATAAATTCACACACACACTCACGCGTGCGCACACACACACACACACACACACACACACACACACACACACACACACACACACACACGCACATGGGCGCTTGCATACATGCATGCGCATACATGCTCTATTTCTCCATCTCGCCAAAGTGATCCGGAGGTGCAAACCTGTCTACACATGTCTTTGAGCATCAACATGGAACAGTATGACTCTAATGTACACACAAAGAGAATTCATTAGATAGAGAAGATCAGGTAGGAGGGGGGAAAGGAGGAATTCTGTAAAACTGCTCATTAATTGAAAGTGAAATGATTTTTTTTTTCTCTTTCCCCTCCTTCCCTTCTCACTCTTTCCCACATTTAAAAACAAAACAAACAAACAAAAAGCCAGTCTACACACACTCAGCATTTTACGCACACACAAGTCAGTATATCATATTCTGCATTAATTCACTAAGAGAATACGCTCAACATTGTGGCAAAAGAATGGATGAACAACTCTTGACTGATATCATCTTCATGTTGGGAAATCAGTGAAGCAAACCCAGCCTGGAAAGGTGACCCAGGAAGTGAGAAGACTGCGCTTCTCAAACAAGCAGGGTTTGTCTGTCACTCCAGAAGGTTTTAATGGTTAACTCAATCAAGTCACAGTAAAATGGATCAGTCTGTCCCTCAGATCACATGATTTTTGACAAATGTAAAAAAAATCATAAAAAATCAACCACTTCACCTAGGAGCATGAAACATACACAATTGGATAGAAGAAACAATATATTTATCAAAAATGCTTACCTTTAGTGAGGAATCCACACAGTTTACATGATGTAAGTAATCCAAAATGATACACATTTGCAGAAAAACAAAACCTTTTTGTGCACACTATAATCCACGTCTTCAAGCTCTCTATCCTCCCACACAAGTTCAGTTACACTTCTGAGCACTTGGTATGAACTACACAGAATAGTATATTCATAACAACTGCATAAAACACAAGAATTTGACCACAAAATGCTTGATCCACTCAAAATCATATGATCGTGTTCAAAATCGTGTGATCGCGGGAACTGAGAGTAGGGCAATTCAAATCCATATAAAACTACTACAGAATACATGGAGAATGGTCTGAGGAAAGCAACTGCAGAAAAAGGCCCTAAGCTGTCCCTGAAACAAGATTTATTGCCCTTTAATAAAAGGCGATATGATTTAAAAATCATCAAACTGTCAGAAGTATGCGTCTGACACGCCTTCAAGCGATGTGAACAGTGTCAGAAACCTGCTTCCAACAAGACTCGATTGAGTTAAAAATGATCTGACGAGGGTCACACACTCTCCATTCAAGCATGATAAGGTAATGTAAACCAACACAATTGATCTCCCCATGATACACTGTTTGTGTTTTTACCTTGCTTCTTTTCTCTTTTCTGTCCGTCTTCCTTTTGTTTTTCTTCTTGGATGGTAAACATTGGCAACGTCTTTGCTTGGGATCTGTGCAACTCCTTAGGCTGCACATTGCTTTTGTGGTCATGGTTTTTGAATGCCTAGCAAATACTTACTGAATCCTCCACCTCTCTCTCTCTTTCACTTCTCAGTTTTTGTTTCTTGAAGGCATGGTGTAAAAGGGCTGCTAGCTTATCCATTTTAACTTGAATAAATATTATTTGTTTTTGGTATTAATTGTACTCTCTTCCTCTCAGTTTTTTTCTTGGTCAGTGACTTTGCCTACATTTTGATCACAATCTGATTTCTTTCTTCTTCTTTTCTTTTTAAGGTACTAGAACTATATACTACTAGGTTGATAGTGTTGATGCGAGCATGATCTTGAAATAGATTTGTATGTATTGTCTTAAAAAATACTCATGCTTGTTTTTAATCTTAAAATACTAGAAACTACTTTTATATTTATCATGTGCAGTTTTATGTAATTTTGTGATCATCTCATCTTAATAAGTGAAATACTATGAACAACATTTTAGACGGTTAGAAATTCAGAATGTTCATTTTCACTGGCACTGTTGACATCTGTGAGGAAGTAGGAAAGCTTTTTCCTGCATCGTTATGCCAGATTTTGGTGTGTTTAACTTTGTTGTGCTGGTTCCTTGTCTTCGTTTAATAGCCTTGTGTATTCGATGAGAAAAAAAAGGGCATTGGTGTTGACTCATGCTTACAAACCACTTACTTATAATGTTACCGCTCTTGTTAGGATCACTATTTGTACATCCTTGTAGTTCTTGCATGTTTTGATTTGTGATATTCATTGAATGACTACAGATTGATAAGTTAAATGGTACTTTTTGAAAAAAAAAAAATTTTGATGCCTCTGTTTAAATATCTTTTTTTTCTCATGATTTTCATGAGAGAGAGAGAGAGAGAGAGAGAGAGAGAGAGAGAGAGAGAGAGAGCACAGAGTCTGGCCAATTTTTAAAGTAAAACAGGTTTGTGATAGATGCGCTCAACTTAGAGCTGGTAAATGATTCTCTGATAGCTTGCCACATACATATTCAATAGTTAGAACTGTTTCATTTTCTTTGATAAGATGACAATTTTTCTTTGAACTGGAAAGGTGTGAGTATTTGTATGATTTGCAATACTTCCTTTTTTTTTTTTAATATGATGAATTGCCTTCTTAGGGGTGTGGATAATGTTTCTCCCTCTTGTAACATACCATGGCAACAACATTTCCATTGCAGTGGGTAACATTGTATTGATGAATGACATTCTATTTGTATCAGTATTAAAAGATCATGACTTATTCATATGGGAAAAGACTTGATTATTTTCCTGTTGTCTTTCATGGCATTTTTCACTAACTGTTAATTCTTTCCCTGTTGATATCTGCATATCAGGATTGACTATGCATGAGTTTCATGCAGATGTCTTCGTATACTTATCAGAACTTCCAAGATTCATGCCGCAGAGGAGAATATGTCGTTAGTGTTTCTAACATCTAGCACCCACCTACATCATAAACAAGTAGGGTAACTCTGTCTCCCACAAGAAAACGTAACTCCAAAGGAATGCTGCTTACAACACTGAATCGCCAAACAGACATGACAGCACAGCTAAAAGATTCGGTGTCATAAGCAACATTCCTTTGGAGTCATGTTTTCTTGTGGGAGCAAGAGTTACCCTACTTGTTAATTGTTTATTTACTGTTCCCTGCCTCATTTCATATTGAATTTCCCACCTACATCAGTTAACAGTGTAAGGGAAGTAACTGTGTTTGTGTGTGTTTTTTTTTTAAATGTGCAAAAACTCTCAGGAGTTCTAGATTTGAGAGTGGTAACCATTTAACTTGTTAGTGTTACAGGCAAAAGAACAAGAAAAATTTTTTTTGATCTGCTGTGAAAATGCATCCAACTCTACTCCACTGAGATCACTTAAGATGGCAGAACCCAGTTTGAGATGGAGTCGGTAGTTAATTGATGAGAACGATCACAACAGACACTGTGAGAGACGATTTCTGTTGGTCTGTATCAGACAAGGTCATCCTTTTTTTCCCCGCAAGACTTTCTGTTTTTGTCTGTCAACTACGAAAGATCCTGAAAATACAGCATGTGATCTCTTCATTACAGGCCAGAGCCTCATCGGGAGGAGGGAAGTCGACCGACGACATAGTGGACGAAGTGGCGGCGGACATTCTGGGCAAACTGCCGCCCAACTTTGACACCGACTCCGCTCTACGCAAGTACCCCACGTCCTACAAGCAGAGCATGAACACCGTGCTGGTACAGGAGATGGTGCGGTTCAACCGCCTGCTGTCCACGGTGCGTGGCTCCCTGGAGAACATCCGCAAAGCCATCAAGGTACGATCTGGGCCTGGGGGCTGCTCCCTTTGCAGGAGGCTGGGGAGGGGATGCATGGGGATGAGATGGTTCACGTACAGACCTGTTTAATCACGTCAACTTTACCCATATATGATGGTAATGTGATGATGATGATGATGAGATGATGATGGTAATGTTGCAGGGTTTGATGGTGATATGATGATGATGATGATGATAATATAATAGTTATGATGATAGTGGTAATGTTGTTATTGAAGCATCTGGTGGTGATCTGATGATGGTGGCACTGTTGTTGTAGCAGTGTCTTGTGGTGATATGATGATGATGATGATGGTAATGTTGTTGTTGCAGGGTCTAGTGGTGATGTCATCTGACCTGGAGGAGGTTGTGCTGAGCATCCTGAAGGGCAAGATCCCCGGCAAGTGGATGAAGGTCTCCTACCCCTCCCTCAAACCCCTGGGCTCCTACGTCAACGACTTCCTCACCAGGCTCAAGTTCTTGCAGGTCTCTGGATACTGTTGTTTTTTTGGTGCATATCTGTCGGTGTAGAGTGTGTGTGTGTGTGTGAGTCTGTGTGTGTATGTGTGCGTGTGCATGCATGTGAGTGTATGTGTGTGTGTGTGTGTGTGTGTGTGTGTGTGTGTTTGTGTTTGTGGTCTGTGTGCATGTGTTGGGTGTGCGTGTGCGTGTGTGTGTATGTGTGTGTGTGTGTGTGTGTGTGTGTGTGTGTGTGTGTGTGTGTGACTAGAACCACCAGCATAGGATTTTCCCTGTTCAGAGGCAGCTGTATTATCTACTTTGCCAACCCACCACCTTGTACATCTTATCACACATTGGTGAGAGAAGGTGCTGAAATTAGAAGCAATTATACAGAGAGAGAGTACAGGAGAAAGTAAGGAGAGATGAGAAGAGGGAGAGGAGAGAAGAGAGAACAATACATAGAGAAAGTGAGGGGAAGGAAAGGAGAGAAGAGATGGAGAGAGTGTGTGCAAGCAGATGGACACACCAGTTTCTCGTCGACTTTTCTTTGTGCTGATAGAAAAGACACTGAGATGGCATTCACTGGTAGAGAGAAACACAGCAAGACAACATCAGCAGAAGACCGATTCCTTTGACTTACCATTCACTTCGATGCTCACAGGATTGGTACGATGTTGGCGCTCCGCCTGTCTTCTGGGTGTCGGGATTCTTCTTCACCCAGGCCTTCCTGACTGGCGCCCAACAGAACTACGCCCGCAAGTACACCATCCCCATCGACCTGCTGGCCTTCAACTATGAAGTGCTGGATGAAAAGGAGTATGACACGGCTCCAGATGATGGTTAGTTAAACTGGATCCTGTTGATGGGTCATGATAATGATTAAGTACATCTAGTATGCCTAATCAGAAGAACACCAAATGGATTCACAATCAACAAATACTCTACAAACTACACTACAGATGACTTAAAACAAATAGTTGTACACAAAACGTAAAATGCAAATAAACACTTACACCACGCCCAACCACACCATCACCCAGTCCAGTTTTCTACATCCATCCTTCTCCTTTGAAACAAAATGATTACCAACACAATAGCCAGCAAAAAAGGCCAGCGATCCAGGACATATAATACTCCTAAATAACACCAGCTCGTATATTGTATCAACTTATCATGAGGATTGTAAACCTACGTGCTTTCTTGAGCAATTTTAAAGTTTGTGTAGATGTGCATGGATTGTGAATTGGAAGACTAGAAAAATATTGTGAATGTGTGCGTATGTATGAATGCATGCATGCATGTGTGTGTATGCGTGCGCGTGTGAGCGTGTGTGCGTGTGTGTGAGAGAGAGTGTGTGTGAGTGTGTGTGTGTATGTTCATTCTTATAGAAGAGAGAGCATTCTTCAATTTGTTTATAATAAAGAAAGAAGAGTCTGCATGTGGATGTCTACCTGACCTGGGTTTAATTATGGAGACCATCATTGGCCACAAAGTTTCATTCTGTCAATCAAAGTGAGTAAATTCATGGGTGCTCTTGTGTATTGTGTATTGTGTATACACAATACATGGTGTATTGTGTGATGGAAATCTTTGTGCAGGGGTGTATGTTCAAGGGCTTTTGTGGAAGGGAAAGGAGTACATGGTGTATTGTGTGATGGAAATCTTTGTGCAGGGGTGTACGTTCAAGGGCTTTTTGTGGAAGGAAAAGGAGTACATGGTGTATTATGTAATGGGTCTCTTTATGCAGGGGTGTACGTTCAAGGTCTTTTTGTGGAAGGAAAAGGAGTACATGGTGTATTGTGTAATGGGTCTCTTTGTGCAGGGGTGTACGTTCAAGGTCTTTTTGTGGAAGGAAAAGGAGTACATGGTGTATTGTGTAATGGGTCTCTTTGTGCAGGGGTGTACGTTCAAGGTCTTTTTGTGGAAGGAAAAGGAGTACATGGTGTATTATGTAATGGGTCTCTTTGTGCAGGGGTGTACGTTCAAGGGCTTTTTGTGGAAGGGGCGCGCTGGGACAGGAAGCAGAAGATTCTTGCGGAGTCAGAGCCCAAAAGCTGTTCGATGTCATGCCCACGGTGAGTTATGGGACTTGAGAGTTGTTTGACGTCATGCCCACGGTGAGTTACTGGACTTAAAAGCTGTTTGATGTCATGCCCACGGTGAGTTACGGGACTTGAGAGTTGTTTGACGTCATGCCCACGGTGAGTTACTGGACTTAAAAGCTGTTTGATGTCATGCCCACGGTGAGTTACGGGACTTAAAAGCTGTTTGATGTCATGCCCACGGTGAGTTATGGGACTTGAGGGTTGTTTGACGTCATGCCCACGGTGAGTTATGGGACTTGAGGGTTGTTTGACGTCATGCCCACGAGTTACGGGACTTAAAAGCTGTTTGATGTCATGCCCACGGTGAGTTACGGGACTTAAAAGCTGTTTGATGTCATGCCCACGGTGAGTTACGGGACTTGAGAGTTGTTTGACGTCATGCCCACGGTGAGTTACTGGACTTAAAAGCTGTTTGATGTCATGCCCACGGTGAGTTACGGGACTTAAAAGCTGTTTGATGTCATGCCCACGGTGAGTTATGGGACTTGAGGGTTGTTTGACGTCATGCCCACGGTGAGTTATGGGACTTGAGGGTTGTTTGACGTCATGCGCACGGTGAGTTACGGGACTTAAAAGCTGTTTGATGTCATGCCCACGGTGAGTTACGGGACTTAAAAGCTGTTTGATGTCATGCCCACGGTGAGTTACGGGACTTGAGAGTTGTTTGACGTCATGCCACGGTGAGTTACTGGACTTAAAAGCTGTTTGATGTCATGCCCACGGTGAGTTACGGACTTAAAAGCTGTTTGACGTCATGCCCACGGTGAGTTACGGGACTTAAAAGCTGTTTGACGTCATGCCCACGTGAGTTACGGGACTTAAAAGCTGTTTGATGTCATGCCCACGGTGAGTTATGGGACTTGAGGTTTGTTTGGCGTCATGCCCACGGTGAGTTATGGGACTTGAAAGCTGTTTAACTTCATGCCCATGATGAGTTATGGACTTGAAAGCTGTTTGATGTCATGCCCATGGTGAGTTGTTGGACTTGCCACTGGGCACTTGTCTGTTTAGCTTCAGTCCTTGGTTCTCACTGTGATATAGTTCTTTCTGTTTTACATAAACATGTATATGTTCTCACACTTGAAATGCTTATACTTGCGTGCCAGTGCATGCATGCATGTGAACACACACACACCACACACACACACACACGCACACACACACACACACATATACATACATATACATACATGCACACAGGTATAATAGATATATATATACGAACAAGTCATCGGAAGTCATAGCATGACTTATATGGGACTATTTTTTTTGTCTTTCAATAAGAGAGAGAGAGAAAGAGAGAGTCTGTGTGTGTGTGTGTGTGTATGTGTGAGTGTGTATGCGTGCACAAATGTTTATGTGTGTGTCCGCGATTGTGTGTGTTGTGTTGTGTTATGTTCATCAAATTTTGGAACGCCATTGGATGATGGTGGTATTGGACACAAATTTAGGTCAAAGCAAGGAAACACAACTCTTCACAATCAGTGACAAATTTTGTCACTGTCATTCATCATCTTTGACTGGCTTCACGGAGTCACGGGATGAAAGAAAAGGAAGCTAGATGAATGTTTTACTGTCACTCCATTTTCTTTAGAGGTGCTTGCCCGTGGTGTAATCAAGAATGATTATCATACTGATTATATACTTGACTTACAGATTTAAATTGTACTGTTTTGAATTCATTTCATTGAAAAGCTTTGTGTGTGCTTTTTTTTTTTTTTAATATTCCAGTTTATTCATTCTTATTCTCCATCTCTTCCTTTTTCATTTACGTATTCGTTCATTCACTAGTTCACACTGGAGCATCAGACTGCGCTGTGTATGGCACTGATTTCTTCCTCAGATGTGGCTGAAGCCTTGCAAGCGTTCCGATCTGCCAGAGACCAACGCTTATGTCTGCCCGGTGTACAAGACCAGCGAGCGGCGAGGCACGCTGTCCACGACGGGGCACTCCACCAACTTTGTGATTGGCATGCTCATTCCCTCCAACAAGCCACAGGATCACTGGATTGGCCGGGGCGTCGCTCTCCTCTGTCAGCTGGATAATTAGACATGTGACTGTGGCACGGAGATGGCATGTGACTTGGACACTGTCTGGGATATGTTGGGGGGTCATTCCATGCTGTGACGTGCATGGATGCTTTGTGTGGTGCCAGGCAATTGCTGTTCAGGCAGGCACCGCATCAGTCATAGTAATTTCTATTCTTTACTTCCATGATTTATCTGCCGACCTTTTACACAATTAGTACGCAAAATAAGATTAGCCATTTTCTTTCCTGGGCAGCAGGTGAAGTGCATTAAAATTTTGAGGGTAATTTCTGTCAGTGTGATTTGAAAATCGTTTATCATACCAGTTATGTTCAAAAAGTTACAGGGGTTTGGCTGGGAAAACAAGGGAGTATTGGGGAGGATGTGGGGGTGGGGGCGATTATCATGAATGGCACATGTGGAGCCTGTGCTGGCAGTATTCAGATTCTATAATTAGTGGAAAATAGTTTTGTGCCTCACAGCTTCCACTGGCCCTTTTCTTTCCTTTCTTCCTTGACAGTCAGAATGTCCATAACCTGTGAGAATGGCTGATGAATCATCTGTTGCCACTCTGAAAGAGCTTGGAAAACATGTTAAGGTGGCCTTGTGTAATTATGATGTGCATATCGTGAACTGTTCTGGTGTGGAGCAAATGTACTTGTACACTCGAAAGTGTGAGAAAACTTATAAACTAAAACATAATAGGAATCGGATGTTTTCTTTTCTTGTACATAGTATACTTTTGACGACTTAATTTTATAGCCTACTGGAAAATTTAGATTTGGATTGGTGGGTGGATTCTTTTTGTAATGGTTTCTTCAGTTTCACTTTTGACTGAAATGACTTGTTGTAGTTGTTACGTGGAGGCTGGATCCAAGCAGGATTTAGGCACCCAGTTTGTGTGCATGTCGGTTTTGTCTAGTTTGTTACTGACTCGGGGTTGTGGAGACCAAATAATGTAAATTTCAGCTTTACACAGAAACAGATTCATAGCTGAATTTTTTTCCCCAAGACATGCTTGTTTTTATTTGCAATTTTAACAAAAAAAAATTTTTTTCTTTCTGAAATACCCTGTAAACAATTTTTTCAAGGAAAAAAGTTGCAATTTTCCTTTTTTTAATGGCAATATATATGTTGATGGCTATGAAGTTTATATTGAAGAGTTGTTTTTGTCAGTTTTACCCATTCGTTTTTTTTTTTTTTCCTGAAGCCAAGCATTTTCTTGACTAATGTAGTTGCATTTTCATATATCCGTTAAACTATCCTTCTATGGCTCTTCAGTATTTTTCTAGAAATTTGCACAATCATTCACCAGCGTAAAGCCATTTTCTTTGTATAAGACAAGGCATTCGACCCCTGATTTTCTGCCCTGCTTATGTCATATTGTTGGTTTTCTGTGGAGTTATTTGTGTGGATTTGTTATCGTGGCATCATATAGCATAACAGTTTGCAATTGAATAAATCAGTGAAATAATAAAGACGGAAGGCTCACAGGAGTTTCAGTAAGCAGTAGGGACTGTGAACAGTCCTGTGCAGTCAATTAAAGCTTCTCGCTACCTGAACGAAACACTGCTGATTTGGGACTTCCCTGTAAAATTTCACTCTACAGAAAGAAGGACGTACAACTGCTGATTTGGATATCTTCCATAACACTGTGTCAACAGAGGAAGAAAAAGAACTTTGCATGGCATACTTGTCAGCATCCTTTTATTCTGTTGTTGTAATGACGTTGCTGGATGAAGCATATTTTGGCAAGGAAGTGGCTGATTTGTATGAAGTGCATTCTTGCTGTGATAAACTTAGTTCCAGTGCGTTGGTTGATTTGCTGTAAAGCTGTACAGATCAAATTGCTGTGATACATGCAGACAATGCTGTGCATTGAAAACTCTTTTTCATACTGTACAATGATTTCATATTTAATCGTCATCATCCGTCCTTTTAATTTTTGTTGAAAAAAAATGTTTGTTTCATGGTTTTTCATATTGTATAATGGTGTTATATTCAGTCTTAATCATCCGTCCTTTTCATAGTTATTAAAAGAATGTTTCTTTGTTTCACATTTAGACGAAAATGTGTTTATATTACTTTTTGCTTACTTATTGGTATATACTGATGAGAGAATTTACATAGCGCAATGATATACAAGTATTTACAGTTTTGTTTGATCCATTTATGAATAAAAACTGAAAGAAATATTCAATGTAAAGTGTGTGTGTGTGTGTGTGTGTGTGTGTGTGTGTGTGTGTGTGTGTTGTACTTGTTTTGTTGTTTTTTTTTATGTGGTTACACACTTGTTACTGAGTTGGTTTTATGCTGCCAGTGGAGTCTGCATCGCAGACAGCAAACTGAAAAATGCACCTCTTGCATTTCATTTTACTTGGTAATGTTGTCAGGCAAGAAAAATCAGCCCCTTAATATACTTCATCCCAAGCCGAGTAGCTCTGAGGTCTATACAGAATCCTCTGCCTGGCGCATTGCCCAGGGGTGAAGTATGTGCAAGTCTGGCAAACAAAGTGTACCATGAAGACCGCAAAAACGTGGTAAAAGGGCAAATGAATATGACATCAATCGAATGAATGGGGCGCAGCACTGAAAGCCCAAAACCAAGTGGCTTCAACTTTTTTTTTAATTTCAACTTATTTTAATTCCCCCCCCACTGAGCACTATTATCAATCCACCTTAACCACTACCGTCACAAATATATCATACCACTCCACTAAACCAGCTACACAATCTACAATCCCCATCGTTTCACTCCCCCCCCAGACCCCCCCCCCCCAGCCCCCTCCCTCCCCTCCATTTCCTCTCCCATAATCGCCTCTGTCGTTTCCGTCTGGCGGCCATTTTATTTGAACACATGGAAAGATAAGTGACTCTTCATTCTTTGTCCGTACTGTCCTAAATGTTAAATGTTATCAGTTTTTGCCTGAAGAAGACCCAAGAGGTCGAAATGCGTTGTGTCTTGTCCTGTGCTTTGTTTGTCAATGTCCTTGGTGGTAACTAACCCCCTCTCTTTCTAAATTCAACTTATTTGTAAAAATCACCGTCTGGCACATCGCCAAGGGGAGAAATGTGCAAGTCAGGCAAACAAGGTGTACCACGAACACCATACTTCCCGTGGTATGAAAGCGCCAAGATCCAGAGCTCAATGGGTCAACAAAGAAGGTGCGCCAGAACACCCCAAACTACCTGGCTGGCTAAGTATAAGCAAAAGGAGGCTGCAGAGCCATTTAACAAATGGCCGTGCCGAATGAAAAAAGCACCACTGTAAACAAAAGACAGCTAGCCCAGTCATATACACAGGCAATAATGGGCAATACTGCATATAATAAAAAGTACGAGAGTGCACGACAACCACTTAAACATTACATGGTGAGAGCTGGGGTCCCAATTGGAGTCGGTCCATGAGTGCAACACGAACACTCAAAACTCATGTGGCTATAAGTGAAATCTGTGAGCGTGTGAAGACACAGACACAGCCCCCGGTGGCAAGATAGGTAGTAACAATCTCTCTCCGTGCTACCAAAATGTATGCTTATCAGGCAGAACTCTCTCTCCCTGACATTCAAAAGAGAGAAGGGGGTGCCAGAGACTGCTTTGGAAAAAGTAGCCTGGCGAGTTACCACTACTCCTCTCATCGACAGACCAGAGCTGCCATATCCTCCGCCATGTCTCTCAAGTAAAAGCCTGCCGAAGGTGGTCATCCATCTGCAACCAACTGCCTGACACATGTCAGTGACTGCGATGCTTCGCCAGAGGGCTTAACTGGCGGAAATAGCCCGGACTTCGTGCGCCCTGATATCCTCTTTGGTAGTAAGAGGTTTCTGGCCATAGACATAAGCCTGGCGAATGACCTGCCTAAGCCAGGAGCTTATTGTCTGGGGTCTAACAGCGGCGCCCAGCGTATCACGCCATAACCACGTGTCACAGGAGCCTGACTCTGTCCTCTCAGTGCTCTGACAGTTGAGGGAACCTGTTCCATCTTTGTACGTCTGGGCCTGGGATTGAACGACGAAGGGGTCAGTGCAGGGAAGGTTGCTGTCAGGGGCCGCTCCTCGGGATTCGCGGTCTTGGCTAGGAAAGTTGGGCACGTGGACAAGTTGAATGAGCCATCATCGTGCCACTTCAAAGGACCACGGGTCCCTGGAGAAGACATGGACCTCGCCAATCCTGTAAGCTGAAGCCAGTTTGACCAGAAAACAGGTCTTAAGCGTGAGGTTCCCAACAGAGCATTCGGGGATGGGCTCAAAGTCCCCCGAGGCCAGGTACTCCAGGACTAAGGTTAGGCTCCATTTGGGGCACCGGTTTAGTCTCGGGGAACCCAAACCAGCATAAAAGATCAATGCTGTCAAAAAGGATCATGGCTAATGTCAATATTTCTGTCCATAAGCTTGACAGTTTGCAATGGCTACCCGAAAACCATTTCATTTCTGTTGATCCCAGCCCCAGTCTGTTGGTCTGTGTGTGGCCTGTTATTTCCACGATCACGAGGTTTTCCTTTGGCACGTCCACTACTAACATGGAAATGGTTCTTGCTCAGCAGGTAGCCAGGATCCTGTAGCAAACCTGAAGAGCTCTTCACAAAACGAAACAGCTGTCACTTGTTGGTCCTTTTGATCTCCCCTTTGGAGGAACACTACAACAATGATAATAAAGAAATTCTCTTCAGAAGTTACCCCCCTCCCCTGTAAAGGCAAGTCTATGACTTAAAGCTAGGTATTACAGATGGGACGGAGGTTGATGTTTGCTCCACTCCCTTAATGGAAGTTAAACGGCCTTTGGGCCCAGGTTTTGTTATCATTGTGTTGTGTGTGTGTGTGTGTGTGTGTGTGTGTGTGTGTGTGCGTGCGTGCGTGGTGTGTGTGTGTGTGTGTGTGTGTGTGTGTGTGTGTGTGTGCGCGCGCGCGCGCGTGTGTGCGTGCGTGTATGTGTGCGTGCGTGTGTGTGTGTGTCTTAAGGTTGAGTGGAATGGACAGAAATGAAGTGGATGACATTGAACTTTAAATATTAAACCCTTCCTTGGCAGCAGATGAGGATCGTCAAATTCTGTTTTGTGGTCAGAGCTGTTTATTACGCCTGTCTAGAGGCTACTTTCGTCTACTGGATTAGCGTCGTCAGCAGACCTGGGCCTGGTTCTGCTTGTCTAACATAGACATCGTATATCATTACGAGGTGTTTTACCACTATCATCGTAAACGTCACCATAAAGTATTGCTTGTTGCTGCTTCAGTTTATTTATATGTTTGTGTACACATCATTGATAAAAAAAAAAAAAGGAAAAAAAAACAAACAAAAAAAAAACCTGTCACGATATTATGGCTTCCCCTGAGACCTAACTAGAAAATGTGAAGAAATGAGAATCAACAAAATACACGAAAACAAATAGAGAGTAATCTTAAAACAAGTGAAATAATTGGCTTATGCATTTGAATCCAAAAATGGTGCAACAGACATTTTTGAGAAAAAAAAGTAACTGGTAGTTAGATTGGTCAGCTCGTCTTTTAAATCACCCGAGTATTGTTGATCACGTCTGTGCTGTCGACAGTCAAGAACTGATATGAATGGCCTTTGCTTAGATCACCTAAGAGATTCGATCCCCAACGATGGACCAAAACACATTGTACAAAACAAATATGTAGCGGTGGTTGACAAGTGTAGGCACACATTTTCTCTGTTCAGGGTTAGGGTTGATGACCATGATCTAGGAATGATTATAATGGGGGCCTACAGAATTAAAGAACAGGAGGAGGGGAGGGGGAAAAGGACAGAGACTGGGAGAGGGCGGAGGGAGGGTGGAGTGGTGGATAGGGGATGACAATTGTTCCGGGTGTTGGCTAGTACCCGCTACACCCTTCATTTACCGCGAATGGGAACCACTGAATTCGAGATCACCATCCAGACCCGTGTCTTACACCTGTCTGGAGTCACCTTTCGTCCCCTGGGGTGAAATCGTCAGCAGAAGCCGCTGTGGCTGACATACTGCTTGTAATTGTGTGGTGTTCTCACCACCCGTGAGAAAACCGATCCCCATCACACCCGACGGCCTCCACAGTCCGTCAGCGAAGGACATAGTAAGGGAATGGGTGTGATGAAAGAAGTAGCGAAACAATATTATGATGAATGAATGAATGAATGAATAAAATCAGGAAAAGAACAATGAAAATGCAGAAATCTTTGAGCGAGCTATAAATAAATAAATAATAATACTAACAACAATAATAATGATAATAATAATGATAATGATGATACTTTTAAAATGAATAACTGAAAACGAACAATGAACACAAAAGAAATCCTTGAGCTTGCTATGCAGAAATAAGCAGCAAGTAATAGTGATACATGAATACATAGAAGCAGGTAAAGAATGATAGAAAAGAAATCTTTCAGCCGGCTAGAAAGGAATGACCACAAAAATTTTAACGATAAATAAACTAAAACACGTGACAGGTAAACAAAAATGAATATGAAAAAAATAAGCCTGCTAGAAGGAGGTATCAAAACGATAGCAAATGAAAACAAACATGTAGAGAGTAATGAATTAACAAAAAACAAACAACAACAAAACATCAGTGAGCCTGCTATAACAAGAAGTAGCAAAATACTGGTCATAACAAATGAAAGAATAAAAACAAGCAAAGAGCGACATTTTCTAAAACCTTTGAACCTGCTATAAAGACACAGGTAGCAAAACAATAACGTTAAATGAATAAATAAAAAAAAAACAGAAAGAAGAATGAATACAAACGAAATCTTAGAGCCTGCTGTAAAGAAATAAATAGCAAAATGATCATTATGATGAACGAATGGTTACAAACAGGTTAATAAAATAAGGAATGTAAACAAATCACTGAGCCTGTACTTGGCTTTAGGACTCTAAGAAGCCCAAGGTTAGCCAACATGTACGAACAGTCGGAATGGTCGGCTTGGTCTCATTAATAACCCAAACATTATCATCTACATCAGTGCTGACCACGACTAAGAGTACAGAATAACCTTTCTTTCGATCTGTGATATGCTATCTTCGAGGCTGCTTCGCCGGGTAAATTATACAGAACAAATAAGTAGTGGGAGGAAAACAAGTAATCGGAGTCTTCGTGTTCCCTTCGGCTGAGCTATTCAACCTTTTTAATTGATGTTAATTTAGGGACTGGGGTCGGGTCACCGTCCGGTCAGGTGACCAAGCAAAGGCTGGAAACAGGTGCTTAGCGCCGTGTTCCTCGCGCTCTGTAGGAACCTGTGCCAGACATGGAGGCCCGGCAGTTCAAGGTGACGACCATTAGCGGTGCTCAAGGACCTGGAAACCAGTCATCGTTCATCTGGTCAAGGGCCATAACCCCCGCGCCATTCGCCCCATACCTCCTCACCCCCCCCCTCTCTCTCTCTCTCTCTTCCATATTCCTTCACCATTCCGATCAGTCCTCCGCTATTCCAGAGGCATACAAACTGCGCACATTTGCGTCCGTGTGTGCGTGCGTGTGTGCGCGAGCGTGTGTGTATGAGGGGGAGGAGGTGAAGGTGGAAATCGAGAGAGTATATACACATCAGATGTGATTCTGAGTTTCCAAAAGAGAAATGTATGGTTTGTTAGAGAGAGAGAGAGAGAGAGAGAGAGAGAGAGAGAGAGAGAGAGAGAGAGAGAGAGAGAGAGATTAAAACATACGTTAATATTATGGGGGGAGGGGGGGGGGGACTAAGACAGAAAGTAAAAAGCCAAACACGAAAATATGCATCCCACCCATCCTCCCCTAAAGGTACATATGATTAATGATATGAGCAGTACGCCGGTTCACACATATACACTGCATGAGTACATAATAACTTTTTTTTTTTAACATATTGACATTTACATGCACTGACTTAACCAGTCCAATCATTAACAGCGGCAAATTATTTTGAAACAGCAGAACTAGTAAAAAGCAAGTCATTTGGGAATAGTAGGTAAAATGTATTTTATTGATCATGTAGTGATATCATACACGTGGATAAACACTGGTGATATGAATTATATTGCATATCTACAAAATAAGTGATTTTTGTCCCTGTACGATTCTGAGCTTCGATGGCATTTAGGCTCAGGCTGAAGTCAGTTCCAGAAAAAAAGGACCAGAACAGCAGAGATTTGTTTCAAATAGGTCAATTCTAGGTATGGGAACTTGGAGTTTTGTAGAATATTCTGAACTCATGCTGAATTTGGATTGAATAATGTGTAGGGCTAATCCAGATACAATTTTTTTTCTTGAAAATTCCCTTAACGGAAGAACTCCAACCGAGACACAATACGAGTCTGTTAGGTTCGAGGATTTCAGGACAACTGCTTTTATCTCACGTTTATGGATGCTGATCAAAAGTTTTGTTGCATTTGCGTTGATTGAGTCAAATTGCGTCGGACAGTAATTGATTGAGAAGAGTATGTATGTATTCAGAAATGATTTTCTGGCGTGAAAGTTCGAGAAGCGTTAAATGCTGCATAACATATATATTTGTCTGGATACTGTTTTGATGATGTTTTGATGTGAGCAGTCCATGAAAGATTGTTGTCAATTATCGTTCCTGGAACATGATGATTGTCTGCTTCTTACATTCTTACATCGTCGATAAAAAAACAGAATGGAACGATTTCATATTTTGCCAAGACGGCTTATGATATCTCACCGAGGGTTAGTGACACATACTTCACACTACACCATTCCTTTAAGATGTTAACAGACTTTTGTAATTATACATTCACAGACATAAGGTCAGAGCTGTTTGTATGAATCGTGGTATCATCAGAAAAAAAGGTCACAAGATTCCTCAATAAGAAGAAGGAGATCGGTTACATAGATGGAAAATAGGAGAGGACCCAAAACTGAGCCCCGGGGTACTCTATGCCAGACTGATAACATAGAAGACGTTGAAGAATTACGACAGATGTGCTGTTGACGACTGTCTAGGAATGATGAAATCAGTTAGAGCACATTTCATGTTTTGCCATACAATGATAATGTTTTGTACAACAACCTGTGGTCAATGACATCAAAAGTCTTTGCAAAATCAACAAACAACGCTCCACAAAGTTTATTTTCATGTAAACACTTGTATGCCAGTGATCTACTAGGTTTTTAAAGCAGTATGACATGTATTATTTTTCCTGAAACCAGATAGACTATCACTCAGCAGATCATATGACTCAAGATGACCGTAAATGCGTTTATGTGCATTTCTAAGGGTTTGGATAATGCAGGCAAAATTGATGTTGGTGTGTGTGTGTGTGTGTGTGTGTGTGTGTGTAGAAAGAGAGAGAGAGAGAGAGAGAGAGAGAGAGAGAGAGAG
>CM065715.1:99518368-99553368 GCA_033310375.1 Conus canariensis
TGATAATGACAGGGATCAAGATGATGATGATGATTAAGATGATGATGATAAGAAAGATGATGATGATGATGATGATGATGGTGATAATAATAGCAGCAACAACAAGAAGCATAGCCACAAGAACTAGCTTGACCTTGTTCCTCCGTTTCTATGGTGCACCAGATGTTGAAGAAAACTGTATAACAAAACAGACCCCCCTCTCCCCAATAAATATATGCTGAAAATTGAATCTCTCTCTCTCTCTCTCTCTCTCTCTCTCTCTCTCTCTCTCTCTCCTCACACACACACCACACACACACACATATATCACACGCACGCATATATATATATATATATATATATATGTGTTGATGTGTGTGTGTGTGTGTGTGTGTGTGTGTGAGATTCAATTTTCAGCATATACACACACACTCACACACTCACACACACACACACACACACACAACATACACACACACGTATATATATATATATATATAATATATATATTATTGAGTGTATATGTAGTTGTGTGTGTGATGTGTAGTGTGTATGTGTGTACTTGCGGCGCGCGCGCGCGCGCGCGTGTGTGTGTGTTATGTGTGTGTGTTTCAGTTTTTAGTATGTTGAAGCTCTTTCTCTCTCCTTCGCCACGCCTCCTCCTCCTCCGCTTCACGCTGATCATGTTAATCTAGAACTCTAGAAACTCTTCTCCGCTCACGCTGATTATTGTTAACTAGAACTCTAGAAACTCCTCCCCGCTTCACGCTGATATGTTAATCGTACAACTCTAGAAACTCCTCCTCCGCTTCACGCTGATTATTGTTCATCTTACCTACTCCTAGAAACTCCTCCTCCGCTTCACGCTGATTATTGTTAATCTTACAACTCTAGAAACTCCTCCTCCGCTTCACGCTGATTATTGTTCATCTTACAACTCTAGAAACTCCTCCTCCGCTTCACGCTGATTATTGTTCATCTTAGAACTCTAGAAACTCCTCCTCCGCTTCACGCTGATTATTGTTCATCTTACAACTCTAGAAACTCCTCCTCCGCTTCACGCTGATTATTGTTCATCTTACAACTCTAGAAACTCCTCCTCCGCTTCACGCTGATTATTGTTCATCTTACAACTCTAGAAACTCCTCCTCCGCTTCACGCTGATTATTGTTAATCTTAGAACTCTAGAAACTCCTCCTCCGCTTCACGCTGATTATTGTTAATCTTAGAACTCTAGAAACTCCTCCTCCGCTTCACGCTGATTATTGTTAATCTTACAACTCTAGAAACTCCTCTCCGCTTCACGCTGATTATTGTTAATCTTACAACTCTAGAAACTCCTCCTTCCGCTTCACGCTGATTATTGTTAATCTTAAACTCTAGAAACTCTTCCTCCGCTTCACGCTGATCCTTGTTAATCTTAGAACTCTAGAAACTCCTCCTCGCTTCACGCTATATTCTTACTTACGAACTCTAGAAACTCTTCCTCCCTCACGCTGATTATTGTTAATCTTAAACTCTTAAACTCCTCCTCCCTTCTCACGCTAGATAATTTTAATCTTAGAACTCTAGAAACTCCTCCTCCGCTTCACGCTGATTATTGTTAATCTTAGAACTCTAGAAACTCCTCCGCTTCACGCTGATTATTGTTAATCTTAGAACTCTAGAAACTCCTCTTCCGCTTCACGCTGATTATTGTTAATCTTAGAACTCTAGAAACTCTTCCTCCGCTTCACGCTGATTATTGTTAATCTTAGAACTCTAGAAACTCCTCCTCCACCTAACCGTCCTTCTCCGATCACACGAATATTTTTTCTCTCAAGATTCTGTTTCAATTTTCATTACCATTAAAGCTTCTCCCTCCTCCTCCCCTTCCTCCTCCACCTCAAGCTAATTTTTGTTTCTTTTAGAATTCTAGGAGGTCCTCCTTCTCTAACCCCCCCCCCCCCCCCCTTCCTTCTCTGCTTAGCGCTTGTTATATTTTCTCTTTAGATTCTGTTTCAGTTTTTATTACCGTTGAATCTTCTCCTCCTTCTTCTTCTTCAAGCCGCCTCCTACCCCCGCCCCCCCCCCCCCCCCCACCACACACACGCTAGTTAGTGTTTCTTTTCAGATTTTGTTTCCATTTCTAATATCGTTGAAACTTCTTCTCCTTCTTCTTCAAGCCCCCCCCCCCCCCCCCCCCCCCCCCCCCCCCCCCCACGCTAGTTTGTGATTCTTTTCAGATTCTAAATACCGTTGAATTTTCTTCTCCTTCTTCTTCAAGCCTCCCCCCACGCTAGTTAGTGATTCTTTTCAGATTCTAAATACCGTTGAAACTTCTTCTCCTTCTTCTTCAAGCCCCCCCCCCCCCCCCCCCCCCCCCCACGCTAGTTAGTGATTCTTTTCAGATTCTAAATACCGTTGAATTTTCTTCTCCTTCTTCTTCAAGCCTCCCCCCACGCTAGTTTGTGATTCTTTCAGATTCTAAATACCGTTGAAACTTCTTCTCCTTCTTCTTCAAGCCCCCCCCCCCCCCCCCCCACGCTAGTTAGTGGTTCTTTTCAGATTCTAAATACCGTTGAAACTTCTTCTCCTTCTTCTTCAAGCCTCTCTCTCCCCCCCCCCCCCCCCCCCCCCCCCCCACGCTAGTTAATGATTCTTTTCAGATTCTAAATACCGTTGAATTTTCTTCTCCTTCTTCTTCAAGCTTCCCCCCCCCCCCCCCCCCCCCCACGCTAGTTAGTGATTCTTTTCTTCTCCGTCTCCTTTTCATGGCCTTGTCCTCCTCCTCCTCCCCCCCCCCCCCCCCCCGCCCTCATCACGCTGACTAGTGTTTCTTTTCAATTACCGTTGAATCTTCTTCTCCACCCCCCCCCCCCCCCCCTCCGTCACGCTAGTTATTGTTTCTTTTCAGATTCTGTTTCCATTTTTTTTAAATTACCGTTGAAGCTCCTTCTCCTTCACCATCACTCCCCCCACCATCAGGCAAATAACTATGTCTGTGGTTTCAGGGCACCTGTTCCTTCACCATCACTTCCCCCACCATCAGGCAAATCACTGTGTCTGTGGTTTCAGGGCACCTGCTCCTTCACCACCACTTCCTCCACCATCAGGCAAATCACTGTCTCTGGTTTCAGGGCACCTGTTCCTTCACTGCCACTTCCTCCATCATCAGGCAAATCACTGTCTCTGGTTGCAGGGCACCTGCTCCTTCACCACCACTTCCTCCACCATCAGGCAAATCACTGTGTCTGTGGTTTCAGGGCACCTGCTCCTTCACCACCACTTCCTCCACCATCAGGCAAATCACTGTGTCTGTGGTTTCAGGGCACCTGTTCCTTCACCACCACTCCCTCCACCATCAGGCAAATCACTGTCTCTGGTTGCAGGGCACCTGCTCCTTCACCACCACTTCCTCCACCATCAGGCAAATCACTGTGTCTGTGGTTTCAGGGCATAGGTCTGTCCGTCAAGTGGCACAGCTTCCGCTTCAAGCAGAGGATGGACGCCATTATGGCCACGATGGGGGAAGCGGAGGCCACGCTGGACGAGTACGAGGCTGACGGTCTGGCCCAACATCACGGCCATCGCGGAAGAGAAGCTGGCCGACATCATGAGCGTGCTGGACGCCGCAAAGGCTTTGGCGGAGAGCAAGAGCCTCAACAACACTGATGGTACTGCCACAGCTGCGTCGCTGCCGTTTCAAGAGAATCTGTCGCACAGACATAGACATACACACACAGGCGTGCACGTGCGCGCGCGCCACACACACACACAAACACGCATACGCACACACACACACAAACACGCATGCACGCGCACAAACACACACCGCACACACAATATACATATACTACACACACACACACACACACACACACACACACACAAAACCACATACACAAAACCATACACATACATACGTTCACGCGCACCCACACATACACCTGTAGTTAAACTTTGCCTGAGTAATTGTTCAAATGACGTAGACATTGTTTGCTTGCAATCGTTTTCCCATACTCCGTACGCTAACTGTTCTAAGAAGCCATATCTTGTTAGGTCACTGTCACACAACTACAAGGAATCAAGCGTTTGAAAAGAAAACAAAAGCAAAAGCTAGCGAGCTAACAGCATGTTCGACAGGCGAGAGGGGCTGGGGGATAGGGTGTGGATGGAATTGGGGGGTTGGGGATGGAGGCACAAGATTATCAGTTGTGTAGCAAATAACTTCGGTGCAGAGATGGCTTGGCCTTTTCAGAGGCTGTTTTAGAAGTAACAGTAGTAGTAGTAGCAGTGGTGTATTGTTGTTGTTGTTGTTGTTATGATTAATATGCAGAGCTGCCAACCTCTGAACAGACATGCGAGGAATATTTTTGAAAATTGAGGAGACTTTCCGACAATCGCACCCAAAACAAAAGAATGGCATTCCTTGATACTTTATTTTATTTCCTTTTGTCAAGCGCTTTCACGGAATCACTGTCCCAGCCAACACATTGTTGCTCTTCTACATTTTTGAAGCACACCGTCACTAAATGTCATCTTATGACTTAGGTCATTTTTGCACTTCAGGATCATCAGTGCCTCTGAAGTGTTTTGACCCAAGGGGGGACAAAACGAAGTGACTGAGGGCGGAAAATGAAGCAAAATTTGGAAAGAGAGGGGGTTAGTTACCGCCAAGAACACAGACAAACAGAGTACAGGACTAGACACTACCGGACTAGTCCTGTACTCTGTTTGTCTGTGTTCTTGGCGGTAACCAACCCCCTCTCTTTCCAAATTTTGCTCCAAGGAGGGACGAAAATCTGTTAGGTTATTCATGACACAGCCGAACACTTTCACAGGCTGAATTGCTGACTGGGATCAGCAGCAGTCCCATCAGGACAGCAGAAAACAACCTGAATCTGTACTTCTGCTCTAATTTCTTTCTTTCTTTTTTTTTTTCGTGCCTCAGTGTTAATCTGTCCAGCAAGTCATTTTGACATGACGGCGGCGGAAGAAGATGAACCGGAAGTACGTTTTCAAACAGCTCTTTGGCTATATGAACGGCAGATGTGCAAACGAACAAATGAATAAACGAACTTTCTTTTTCTCTTCGCGAACAGAATCTTTCTTTTTTTTTTTTTTTTTTTTTTTTAACATCAAACAGAATAGCGGAATGACATGCGTTTGAGCTTAATGAATTCCGCCCAAAGCAGGATGGTAGCCTAGGCAGCTCTGAATATGTGAAATGTTTATCATGAGTGCTGATGGGTCTTCGTCATCATACACGACACTATCCTCACCGGGGTCTGCGCTGTTCCATGGCAGATGATCTGGTCGCCTTCATGAAGAGTCCTCAGGTCTTTGTCAACGCTGGGTACCACTATGACATCCTCAACTCCGTCTTCAGGGTGCCCAAGGCGGGGTTGTATCAGGTGTTGGTTCGGTCCACGCCCTACGACTCCACCTTCAGCTGCACCGTCTCCAGGAATGGCAACGAGACCCTGGTCAATCTGGATCACAGTCAGTGTGCTCGATCTGTCTGTCTGTCCGTCCGTCTGTCCATCTGTCTGACTGACTGACTGTCTGTCTGTCTGTCTGACTGACTGGCTGCCTGCCTGTCTGTCTGCCTCTCACTCTCGCGGTACACGTGTGTTATGTCTGGCAACGAATCCGTGACCATTCTGAATCACGACGTGCGCGCTGGGGTGGTGTGTGTGTGTGTGTGTGTGTGTGTGTGTGTGTGTGTGAGCGTTCACAAACGCGCACATGTGGAGAAATCAAGTAAATAAACTCTTTGGTCTAATAACGTTTGTGGAATAAATACAAGACATAAACTGACGAAAGTTAGACAAACCCGTGACGATGAGGACGAGAATTTATGCACAGACCAATCTATTTAGCCATCTATCTATCTGAAAACATGTATACCCACACAGGCGCACATACGTGCTCACAAAAGCCCGCAGATCACACACATTCACCCCCCCCCCCCCCCCCACACACACACACTCATATGCATACACACGCACATGCGCTTACACACACACATGCACGCACACACCGCGTACATACACAAGGCCCACCACTTACACACACACACACACACACACACACACACACACCACTAAAGGCGGATGCCAAAAGTCTGACCAGCGCATTGGGCATGTTAGACATCTGCTAAGTCGTATTCATGAGTCCCTCGTCTTAAATGCTTTCATTTTACTGTAGTTATCCATTAGCTGTGGAATCCTGCGCAGTGTGGTCTCTTAGCTTCGCACAAGTGTTGCCAAGTATATGGACCAGTGCGCACGCGTACACGCAAAGAAAGATTCCTCCGTGAAATATTCAAGGAATGAGTTAAAAAAAAAAAAAAAAAAAAGCGAGTGATTGATATTAGACTGAATGACTACGGGAAATGAATAGAGAAAAGTGAGTGATTGATAATTAGATTGAATGGACTACGGGAAATGAATAGAGAAAAGTGAGTGATTGATATTAGATTGAATGACTACGGGAAATAAATAGAGCAAAGTGAGACTGAATAACTACGGGAAACGAATAGAGAGAAAGTGAGTGATTGACATTTGACTGAATGACAACGGGAAACGAATAGAGAAAAAGAGATTGATTGATGAATGACTACGGGAAAAACGAATAGAGAAAAGTGAGTGATTGATATTTGACTGAGTGACTGCAGGAAACGAATAGAGAGAAAGTGAGTGATTGATATTTGACTGAATGACTACGAGAAACAACTAGAGAGAAAGTGAGTGATTGATGTTTGACTGAATGACTACGAGAAACAACTAGAGAGAAAGTGAGTGATTGATGTTTGACTGAATGACTACGAGAAACAACTAGAGAGAAAGTGAGTGATTGATGTTTGACTGAATGACTACGAGAAACAACTAGAGAGAAGGGAGTAATTGATGTTTGACTGAATGACTACGAGAAACGACTAGAGAGAAAGTGAGTAATTGATGTTTGACTGAATGACTACGAGAAACGACTGGAGAAAAAGTGAGTGATCGATATTTGATTGAATGACTACAGGAAACGACTGGAGAAAAAGTGAGTGATCGATATTTGATTGAATGACTACAGGAAACGAATGATTAGCGTTAGCAGGCAGCTAACTCTTCAGTCGATCTGCCCACGTCGGCAGCCCGCTGTGTGGAGCTTGGTCTGTTACAGGACACATGCGCTCTGTAAGTACACTCGATAATGATAATAATAACAATAATCAGAATAATGACAATGATAAGAATAATGATAGTAATAACAATAATCATGATAATTGTACAGCGTAATTCTAGATGAAAACTACTCATTGCGCAAATTTATAAAGAAAAATTACGATACCGCCAAACAAAAGAAACAAAGTGACAAGACAAAACACGACGCGTTTCGACCTCTTTGGTCTTCTTCAGGCAAGACAAACAACATGGAAGACAACGAAGACGAACGAACGATCCCTTCTGTCCTCAACCTGGGCCTACATTGGATGTGGAATAAACTCTCATTGCCCTTTCAAGCACCGTTGTTGTTGTTGTTGTTGTTGTTGTTGTCGTACCCTGGCTAAAAGACTCCAGGGATCATCCAAACAGCCAAAGTACTTGAACGCTATGGTACAAATGCATCAGCTGGGGATGAGAACATTACGTGTGTGACCGTTTTTGATTACCCCGCCACGTGGGCAGCCACACTCCGACTTCGGGGGATTTTGGAGACTGATAATGTTATGCTAGGAACTTGTCACAACTGAAGACAATCCCCGCATAACTATGCAGAGCATAACAACATTTTGATGTAGCCTTGGTGTTCTAGCCTATGTCAAATGGTCTGACACAGCCTTAAGCCAAGGCAGAAAAAAACATTTCAGACCCTCAGTTATTCACATATAATGACTATCTTACTACAGAAATGATCATGCGCACACAATGTAGGAAAAGCGTCGTTCAAAACGCATGGCGGAAAAGAATTTTTTTTTTTAGCTGTAGTTTTATAAAAAAAAAAAGAAAAGAAAGATAAAGAGTGGGCTGGTTTGGAATGGTGTGAGGCAGTGAGTTCCAAACAGTTGGGGCAGCAAAAAAGAAGGAACATTATAACCAACGTGCGTGCCCAACAAGTCGCCATCTTCAGACTAAGAACTGGACATTGTTAGTTGCTCTCCCACCGCTATCGCCTGAACATATCGCACACAGATGAGTGCCCATGTGGTACTGGCCCACAAAACCCAGCCCACGTACTTCAGTCCTGTCCCACTTTCGACAGCCTGCGGCGTGAGTTTTGGCCCGGTGCAGTGGAACTCCAAGAAAAGCTGTGGGGAACGGCAGACTCACTCCGACGGACCGCTGACTTTGCCAAAGCTACCGGACTTTGTATCTGACCAGCATGACCAGGGAACGCAGAAGAAGAAAGAAGAAGAAGTACCAACACCGCAGACGCCGCTGTCGTCCGCATTAGCAGCTGTTCCACCACACCCGTCAGCAGAACAGCGACGAGTGAGGCTTCGGGATGCACACGGCAGGTGCCTGACGGTGGTCTCTGCATCCTGTGGAGGTTCTGTCGTGTCACATCCGTTGGCCATTACACAATGGCATCTGCCAGGGAGCAACAGGGACACGTGTCCCTTCACGTGTTAGTGGACTGCCCTGTGGGTGCCTGCACTCGATGTGAACACAGCGCAGGCTTCCAAAGGGTGCTGCAGGATTGCTCCCTGCTGGTTGGTTCGGCAGTTGAGGACAGTGCTTCTCCGGGTCCCACCCGCACCTTCGGGTGTATCTTTCTTTTCTTGTTGCAGACGGCTACTTTGACATGCGGACCCGCGTCAAGCTGGTGATGCTGAACGCCGGGGATGAGATCTTCACCACCAACGACGACCCCAGCTACTTCCAGGTCCTCCACCTGCGTCTGCAGACCCTGATGCCAGACTCTCTCGCCTCCGTTAATGACAATCCACCCACTACCTCTCCACACACGACCTCTCCCTCTCCCTCTACAATGGCTACGGACGCACTATCTTTCTTTGTATGATGGCTATCCACACACTACCTCTCCCTCTGTAATGGCTATGGACGCACTACCTGTCACTCTATAAAGGTTATCCACACACTACCTCTCACTCTATAAAGGCTATCCACACACTACCTCTCCCTCTATAATGGCTATGGACGCGCACTACCTCTCACTCAATAAAGGCTATCCATACACTACCTCTCCCTCTAGAATGGCTATCCACACACTACCTCTCCATCTAGAGAGAGAGAGAGAGGAGAGCGACACACACACACACACACACACACACACACACACACACACACACACACACACACACACACATTTTTTTCCCCCATCACAAAAAATGTTTTATAAGTCAGTCCTTTTAATACACCACGCAATACAAATCTCCACTTTCAGAGTCACGTGTTTAACAAGATACACAAGTACTTTACACATTCATGTAAACTAAAATGCAAAAGTAAGTGATCCTCTAATCATACACTAAAAAAAATGGACACCAATCATTGTCATGTTCATAGGAAAAAAAAAGTGAAAGTTACTAATGCTCCAGAAATACCATTGTGGAGTTACAAACGTACATTATTTTGTTGTTGTTGTAAAAAATAAATAAATGAACAAAAACCAAATGAGCAAATCAACAACAACAAAAAAACAAATAATTAACAACAGTGTCAGTAAAATTTCTGTCGTAAATTACGATCAGAAACGGGTCTTTTTTTTGTTATCCAGACGAATATTTGTTGTTTCTACAACACAAAACAGCTCACAGTAAATTCCACTGGCAACAGTTCTAGACAGGGTAGCCACCGTCTATCATAATCATGACGTTTGATTTTTTGTGTGTGATATATATTGCAGGTTGTTTTACTATGATTGTGTGTCCATGATGATATGGATTTTTGTCTTATGCATATAAAACAAAATCGACTTTTTGACGTAGACTCCTGGTCATAAAAATAAAATTCAATGTAAACATATTAGTGTTTCATTCTCTCTCTCTCTCTCTCCACACACACACACACACACACACACACACACACACACACACACACACACACACACACACACACTCTCTCTCCATTTTATTTGATCTCTCTTTTTTTCTCTCTGTATACATGCGAGATCATGTGGATATATCTATGTGCATGTGTATCTACTGCTTAAATATGTGTGCGTGCGCGTGCTTGTGTGCAACATGCGTGTTTATGTGTGTGCGTGCACGTGATCGTGCATGTGTGTGTGTGTGTGTGTGTTGTGTGTGGGGTGTGAGAGAGAGCTTGCGTGCGTGCGTGCGTGCATGTGTGTGTGTGTGTGTGTGTGTGTGTGTGTGTGTGTGTGTGTGTGTGTGTGATTCATTCCACCGATACACAGTGGCTTCCTATATAAGATGGGTGCAGTTTTAACAGACGTTTGATCATGCCTTCACATTCGGTTGTTTGGACCACAGTGTGATAGGAGTTTTAAGATCTGCACAGATGTTGACTCCCAAAAGGCAATCTCCTCTTACCTCTAGCGGGATTCGAACCCAGAACCCGTGGATCAAGATAACAGTGTCTTGCCCATGGGACCAACCAAGCTCTAGATGTACTTTTTAATCATTGTTGCTCAGTTTTCCCCGACTCCCTTTTTCGGTGTCGTGAACATTCCTGTACAGAGGCCGACCATTTTATCCTTAGGTGGCGGTGGGCGGGGGATTGGGGGTGGAGTGGGGTGGGGGGTGGGGGGTTCTTTGTTTCAGCACAATGATACTGTCTGCGCACAATCACAATGATGTTCCTTGGCAGATTCTTTCATCAAAGTACTGGGGAAAAAAACCCAAACTAACAAAGCCTCCAATAAATCCAGTCACTATAATCATTTGCATATATGACTTTTAACATCAACAGAAGGAAGAGTGAACCATGAATGTATACATCAATAAAGTTACAAAACACCACTGCACATGTTTGTTTTAACCAAATGCTCACTTGAACTGTAAATTTGGCACGCCGCCCCGGAAGGTAACACAGATGCACTATCTACAGAGGAGGAGGGTAACAGATACAATATCTACAGAGGAGGAGGGTAACAGATGCAATATCTACAGAGGAGGAGGGTAACAGATACAATATCTACAGAGGAGGAGGGTAACAGATACAATATCTACAGAGGAGGAGGGTAACAGATACAATATCTACAGAGGAGGAGGGTAACAGATGCAATATCTACAGAGGAGGAGGAGGATAACAGATGCAATATCTACAGAGGAGGAGGGTAACAGATACAATATCTACAGAGGAGGAGGGTAACAAATGCAATATCTACAGAGGAGGAAGAGGATAACAGATGCAATATCTACAGAGGAGGAGGATAACAGGTGCACTATCTACAGAGGAGGCGGATAACAGATGCACTATCTACAGAGGAGGAGGATAACAGATGCACTATCTACAGAGGAGGAGGATAACAGATGCACTATCTACAGAGGAGGAGGAGGATAACAGATGCACTATCTACAGAGGAGGAGGAGGATAACAGATGCACTATCTACAGAGGAGGAGGATAACAGATGCACTATCTACAGAGGAGGAGGATAACAGATGCACTATCTACAGAGGAGGAGGATAACAGATGCACTATCTACAGAGGAGGAGGATAACAGATGCACTATCTACAGAGGAGGAGGATAACAGATGCACTATCTACAGAGGAGGAGGATAACAGATGCACTATCTACAGAGGAGGAGGATAACAGATGCACTATCTACAGAGGAGGAGGATAACAACTTTTCTGTTTGAGGTTTTCTCCGAAAGTTTGTGGCACGGCACGGGAACGGAATGAACCAACCGTCGATTTAACGTTTTCACTAGATCATGACATTACATGAAAAACAACAACAACAACAACAAACAAACAAACAAACAACTAAAAGACAACAAAATTGACAAATACTAGTAACAATTATAAACAAATGAAAGATTTCAACACAACAGAAGATTTGATATTTGATCTTTCCTGACTGACACCAATTTACGACAGCTAATGATCAGCCACAGTCATTAATGGTCAGCCACAGTCATTAATGGTCAGCCACAGTCATTAATGATCAGCCACAGTCATTAATGATCAGCCAATGGTCAGCCACAGTCATTAATGATCACCCACAGTCATCAATGATCAGCCACAGTCATCAATGATCAGCCACAGTCATCAATGATCAGCCACACGTCATTTAATGATCAGCTACAGTCATCAATGATCAGTCACAGTCATTAATGTTCAGCCACAGTCATTAATGATCAGTGACAGTTATCAATGATAAACAACAGTCATTAATGATCAGCCACAGTCATTCATGATCAACCACAGTCAAACTCCCAGTTCTGTTTTTGTGTGATGATGGTGACCCAAATCATGTTGTTCCTAGCTCAGCCGACCACGAAGGCCATATCAGGACTGATGGCGCCTGATGGTCAGCAACCAACAAATACGTCGTTAATCTGTGTAGTGGGAGGGATGGGGGTGGGGAGTAGTTTTCCCATTTAGTCGGTTTTTTTTTAGATAGGCCTACGTAACTTATTCAAATGCTCGTGCATCAGATACGAACACTGATTTGTCAAAAGTAAAAACTTACAGCTATTTTTCTTTTTTGTTGCATGCACACAAAAAAAGCATTTTTTGAAAATTTAAAAAAAACAACACTTTTTTTTAGGAACCACGAACTTCTTCGTCCATCTTCTCTTCTCTCCCATTGCTCAAGAAACACAGTAACAGGACATAGGACGAGGAGGTCAGTCCCGTCACCGATGATTGGTTCTGGCGCTGAGGCACGTGACACCAGCATGTAACCATGCACGTTCATCCTGCAGACAGCACGCGCCGTTCGGTCATTCATTACACTGACACTCCTCGGTTGCGCCAGTTCACTAGGGACCTCAGCAGTGCACGCGGCAATCCGTAACACTCCCTCGCCCCCCCCCCCCCCCCACCCTGCCCCCCTCCCCCACTCAACCTCATCTGCTGCGCTGGCTAACTGAACGACACCGACGTCGTCAACACCAGTCTGGGCGGTACCGACGCCGCTCACTGGCACGGGGGGAAGGGCTTGACATCCACCGGCGGCGCTTGAGTCGCCTCACTTCCGGCCGCTGAAGCTGCGGTCACCGCCGACGGCCGTTCCTGGTACACCTGCACCAACTGACCTTGCACGCTGACGAGGCACACAGGAACAAGTGACGTAGGCAATCCTTGTGCAGCTGTCGCTTGTGACGCAGGCATTTCTTGAGCACCTGTTCCGGCGGTAGCTGCAGAGGCGTGAGGGTATGTCATGACCAGAGGCTGCCTGGGAGCAGAAGAGGCTGTAGGGGGTGCAGTGAAGACCCCGAGGTTGGTCAGTGCCCGCTTGGTGAGCTGGTAATGCCGCACACGACTGGTCCCCATCAGAACGGCGCTCAGAAGGCCGAGGACGCTGCCAGCAGCCGCCAGCCAGAAGGCCCAGTTCAGGTAGACGAAGTCCGAGTACCAGCGGGAACCAAACACCCAGCTCTTGTCCAGCGCTCCACCAAAGACGGCCACACCAGTTACACCGAACACACCTGTCAACAACAGAGAGATGTCGCAGATGTCATCGGGGGAACGCTCAAAGATATCGTTCGTTTCTTGTTTAGAAGGAGGAGGAGGAGGAGGAGGAGGAGAAGAAGAAGAAGAACAACAACAAAAAGATGAAGACATAGAAAAAAAAGGGGGGGGGGGGAGAAAAGGAATGCTACAGCAGTGAATGTTTTGGTTTGGTTTTGGTTCCTTTATTAAAAAAAATGGCTGGAGGTCTTTCAGGTGTTCAGCAGCACACTAGCTTCCGTCACGATCAGAAAATGTTGCAATATAAGTGGACGCGGAAACCGTTCCTTTATACGACCGTTAAAACAAAAACATCTAAGGTAAAAAAAAAAATCAGTATGTTTGAGTTTCTCAGTACATGCTCTCACCTATTCGAACGGGCTAGTCGCCCACACGAGCATGTCATGTTAGTTGTTTTCGTCTGTGATTGATCGTGTTCGTTTCTAACGAACGTGAACAACTTCACTATCAACCCGAATGTAACCTTTAAGCCCGTCTTATGATGTCGTTCCTGCAGGTAACATCCGTCTGAGAAGATTCCCCATCCCCTTGTCTAGCCACGGTCAAAACATCACTTCATCTAAATCAATCAGACCCAATTTGTTTACACCTCTACATCCTATCTTCTTTTGTACTTCTCCGCCTTTGTTCTAATTTCATATCAGAATGATGTCATTCTCAATTTTTAATGTGTCCATATTAAAGGAAATCATGGCGGAACAGACTGCACTAAAGCATTTGCGAAGTGAAAGTTGTATACAAGGCACTGGACTGTATGTAGACTAATGTCGCTGCCTTTTTCAAGTTGTATACACACATTACCCATCCACCCATCCACCCCCCATCTCCTCCCTCTTCTCTCTGTTCTGATCACTCCCCTATTTCACCAAAGAGCGTGAAACGAAATTGAAAACAAAACGAGGAAGCACCTGCCACGGGGTCACTGAGGGGCGCAAGGAACAAGGCACAGTTCACACGAGCCTGACGCACCTGCCGCCACTCCGATGATCTCCACGGCCTTGTTCTCCGGGGGCGGCGGGGACATGAGGGCGTCCTGGCACAGCTCCAGCCCCAGGCTGAGGAGGAAGCAGGTCAGAGCCAGCACCTCCATAGCACGGGCCGCGTCCAGCCAGGCTGTGGTAGAAGTGTGTACACACATACACACACACACGCGCGCGCGCGCGCGCGCACACACATGCACACTCACATAAATACACACACACATACACACACACACATGCACATACACACACACAAACACACCCACGCACACACACACACACACACACACACACACACTTACTTAACTTACACACACACACACACAGACACAGACACATGCACACACACACGCGCGCGCTTATGCAATATTTGTTTAGCACTTGCATTGACAGAGAGAGAGAGAGAGAGAGAGAGAGAGAGAGAGAGAGAGAGAGAGAGAGAGAGAGACAGCAGAACAAGACAAGAGACAGCGCAAGGTAAAAAAAAAAAAAAGACACTACAAAAGAAAGCAGAGAAACAATGAAAGACTGATGAGTGTTGTTTGTTCCTGTCCTTTCTCTTCATCTCTGTCCATGCTAGACCTACTGCCGCACTTAGGATAGATGTGTACGTTACACTGACATGTACAAGCCTGCATACATTTTGGTCTCACATGCAGTCTCGGCAAGACCGCTACCAGGTTCCGACCCTTTCCATTAGAGACTGCCAGCACATCCCTCCCACTCACCTGTAGTCACCAACAACACAGCAATCAGTACCATGGACAAGTTCTGCTATCTTGGTGCACAACCGGTCCCTGGATAGAAGGGTGAGTCTACCGATCACGAACGCTTGCGTTGCCTTCGGCAGTTTCATAGAAAATATTCCCCAAGGTCTGACCAGTACGTTAGGCTAATGCGTAGGTCAGACATCTACGAACTCGTAGCCATGAGACCCTCTTCTTAAATTCTTTCATCTTAGTCATGAATTCATCTAATCCATAAGCTTTAAATCGTGCGCAGTGTGGTCTCGAAACTTAGCGGATGTGGTGTAGCGTATACGGACCAGTGCCCACGCAGTGACACCTCCTTGATGAAACTGAAACATAGAAAAGTATAGGAAGATCAGGGCATTAGAATCTCCGGCAACGTTACCCTGCACAGAGCAGTAGTCGTGGGCGCTCTGCCGTGCTGCTGTGAGACCTGGACCATCTACCGACAACACATCCGACAGCCTGAACGAGTCCTTCAGTGTCGGCTGCAGCAGGGTCTGCAACCTCATGTGGCAAGATAAAGGGTGCGACCGGCTTCAGCTTCTAGGGGAAAAAAAACCTGTGGATTTCCCAGCATCGCTTGTCTGTTCTTCAAGAATCCATTGAGATGGGCAGGGCATGCCATCCACATTGAGTACAGCAGGATTTTCAAAATGTTCCTGTATGGGCAGCTTAAGCAGGGACAGCGACAGCGAGGTAGACCTCTTGTCAGGTACAGAGTCGCTCAGAAAGCCATCTTCATGGACTGAAACCTACACACAGTGAACTGGGAACGTACTGCCTTAACAGACTCTGCTGCAGACACTTCTAGCACCAGGGCACAAAGGCTTTCGAGGTGAACAGACTGCCAGTCAGGGAAAGAGGTACTGGAGGAAGCAAAGGCTCAACTCGCTCAGATCCATCCCCTGCAACCTCTGCAGCCGACTGTGTGCCTCAAAGACAGGCCTCCACTCCCTTATCTGGACTCATCCTGGTAAATAATTTGTCTGCCTAATCGTCTGTCCACACGACGAATGAACACATCGTCACCATCAGGATGAGTTCATCCTCTAAATGAGCGGGCGGGGACAAGAATTCAGAACAATAACGAAATGTCCAAATAATTGTTGGGGTCCCTGGTAAGTAATGTAATGTAATGTTGTTCATAATCCAGCCGACAATAAGGGGCCATATAAAAAGGCCCAAAGAGTCTTTTTCTCGCTCTCTCTCTCTCTCTCTCTCTCTCTCTCTCTCTCACACACACACACACACACGCACACGCACACACACACACACACACACACATAGTGTGTCCGACAAACACATACGCCAAGAACTACAACAGCAACAACAACCACAGCACTGACCAGGTCCTGACGTCATGTTGCTCCTACAAGATGTGTACGTGCAGCTGACCCACAGACCCACTCTGTTAGCCCAGGCCGGCGAGAAGAAGGCCACGATGAACATGATGGTGGCCAGGGTCAGTCCCCACAGGCCCAGCTTGAAGTGGCTGTGCCGGTACAGTACACGGCGAACCGTGTGAGCAGGGCACACCGGGGAGGCGCCTGGAGCTGCCTGTAGCGAAGACTGCTGCATCGGGTACCCCACCGGCTGCCGCTGCTGCTGCTGCTGCTGTTGTTGTTGCTGTTGTCGCTGGTCTTGTAGTGGTTGTGCTTCAGGTTGTTGGTGCGTTTCTGCATACTTGCTTCCTCCCCGTTGATTCCATCTGGAAGAAAATGTGTGAATAAAGAACGAAATTGAAGGGAGAGGCGCTACGTTATGGTAACAGCCCTGTATCGCACAAGCCTGATCGAGTGAAACCTGAGGCCTTCCTATCCGCCAATCCACAGACGTTCCTGTTGAAGGTGCATGAGAAAAAATGCCCATAGGAAAACAGACTGTATACAACTGAAGAGGGGGATGTGGTTTGACTGGACGGTTTTTGTAAATATCTGAGGCCAAGGCTTATTTTAGAGAGAGAGAGGAGAGAGAGAGAGAGAGAGAGAGAGAGAGAGAGAGAGAGAGAGAGAGAGAGAGAGAGAGAGAGAGAGAGAGAGAGAGAGAGAGTGAGTGAGAGAGAGAATGAATGAATGAATTCTTTAATCAGAAGGCCACTGGTCCATTCTGATGGGGCCTCAATCAAAATACAGTTACAAGCGATAATCATACACAGTGTAATTACACATCTACCAGTAAAATGCAAAGTATTAATATGAATATCTAGTTAACTATAACAGCACGTCTTACATAGGTACAATAGCAAGGTTTGCATCGTTACAATATTAGATGATGAAAGTAAAAGGCAAACCTGAACATACATGGATTCATGTAATATATTCTTTGAATGAATTCTTTTCTTAAACCACTGTAAGCTGAACATATAAGGGCAAAATGGATTTCATCTTCCTCAGCAGATAAATACAGTAGACATAACAACTGTGACTCAGTTGTTCTTGTATACCTTAAAGAATGTGTGAATATAGATGAAACTCCGGATCTGAATTTACTTAGGGCATTCTTTATAAATCTATTTATATTCATAGACACATAGGGGTCCCTTAGATAACTGTTTTTAAAGGTTGTATAAAATCTGCATCTCTCACTTGTTTGCGCCTGGTTGTCCCATTCCTGACCTGAAATCAATCATTCTCTGTCTAAATTCTTTAATAAACATTGAAACCGACTGTACACCCTGATTATCCCAAATATAAGAAAATCCGTATTTATCAAAAGTTGTACGAAGATTTGTAACCCACGTATGCCTCCCCTTTTCGTCAAGAGAACATAACATTCTATATGCCTTATATGGTAATCTATGTTCCCCCATACGGGTCAGTTTTAACCAAAATTTAATGATACGTACATAAGAGTTTAAGTATATAGGGTATCTACCTAGATCACCATACAAGAAATCATTTGGTGTTGTTATATTCACATCACACCTAAGGACTTTTTAAGACCACATGTATGTACCTTTTCTATTTCTAAAGCTGTCTCATCCAAAGCCCATAATTCAGCGCGTATTGTACTATAGGCTGCACCTGGGCATCGAATAGCTTAAAAAACAGTTAAGGTGAAATATTCTCAAGTTTAAACAATGTTCTCGGAATTGCTATTGGTGCTCTTATAGCTTAACTCACCAGTTCGTCACATGCTGTATAGAAATTAAGCTTGGTTGAAAAGCACAGGCCTAGATATTTGCAACTGTTAACAACTTTCATTTCTGTTGTACCATATATTCCTTTTTCCCTTGAAGCTAAATAACCACCTTTTCTGAAAACTATAATATTACTTCACTCATATTCACTGTCAATTCCAGATAACTGGATGCTGTATACAGACTATTCAGCTGAATTTGTAATCCATCCACTGTTTCTGACTTCAAAATAATATCATCTGCAAATAAGAGAGAGAGAGAGAGAGAAGAGAGAGAGAGAGAGAGAGACAGAGACAGAGACAGAGACAGAGAGACAGAGAGAAAGAGAGAGAGAGTGAGTTTCAGCTTAATTGTCAAACCTATACCCACAGCACAGGGACTGTTCGGGATCACCATACGCAGAAAATTGTTCTATCGTTAAACCACACACACACACACACACACACACACACACACACACACACACACACACACACACACACACACACAGCAATAACAGAGACAATAACATAGAATATTTACCTGCAAGAATTCATGACATAATGCTGAACAGACTCCCCCAAGGCGGATATCAGTAGTCTGCGTGAAGGGCACCGGCTATTCTGCTGGCTTTTTCATCCTATGATTTAAAAAAGAAAAGAACAAATCATAAAGAAACGAAAAAAGTGCCACACAAAATACACTAAGAGGCCTTACAGAAAACTGGATAGCTAATGTCCACCCTGGGTAGTCTTCACAATCTCACCTCCTAGTCGACAGACTAAAACAGAAAACCTGGCATGTGATAGCCTACATGATAACGTGAGACAAAAACGTGCACAGACTATCCAGAACAAAGACAAAGAAGTGTTCCATACAGACAGAAAACAAAGTAAACGGTAGTAGTGGGAAAACAAACCTTCCGCTTAGTTCGGTGGTTAGCCTCGCGGAGTTGTGGGCAAGAAGTCGTGGGTTTGATTCCAGTCAGAGGTACCTAGGCCAATTTGTTAGAATTTTCGACTTCTACCCAAAGCTGAGTTTGCTGTTGGCTCAAAATTAAATAAGAAGACGGGAGCCACACAGTCGAGTTCTACCAATTTCATGGGTACATGTCGGAGAGTGTTGCTCAAATTTCCTGCCAAACACTACTGGTATTTGTATCTCTCGGGCCTGGTTGACGCCAGGATAGAGGCTATGAAAGTAAGCTTTCATACTGTGAAAGAAAGAGTGAAGGACAGCTCTGTCAAGTCCTCTCCGACTGGAATGGAAGCCCACGTCATCGTTCTCATCCTCCTCACTGGTGATCATTCAAAGTCTCCGCACTAGTGTCCAAGATGCCGGACCGGCGAGTTCATGGGATGATTCATCGTTGGACGGACGTGGTGGCGCCCTCTGGAAGGGGCCGCTCACTCACACTGGTTCGGCGACTGTTTGTCAGTCGGGGGATCTGTGTGCAATGTCTCACGTATTTTGAAACCGAACAGGTACCACTGAACACCACCAAATTCACTCACATGACGACTTGATATTCATTGCACCACAATGGGTTGCTGGGTCTGGGACTGCTGCGGAACGTATCCAGATGTGGGTGTGTATGGGGAGCAGGAATGAGGGGAATGGAAATGTTGATGCATCGGGGAGGGGGTGGGGGTGGGGACACGAAAGATGAGACTCGAGTCAAAGGCGTTCAGAGAGGGCAAAATGCAAGGAAAAATCACTGAAGCATAATTTCAACGTGGAATATAAAATTCAAAGTGAAAAATACACCGTCACTCCATCTTACCATCTACTGTGTACACCACAATGGAAGCAAACACACACACACACAAAACGAGACACACACACACACACACACACACACACACACACACACACACACACACACACACACACACACACCCGCGCGCTCACACACACTTAAAACGAAACAAAACATACAATAGGAATGTTATAGTTATTGTTTAATGTAAATGACATGAACTCATGTGAATGACATGAACTCATACAACACTTCAAAATATAGACTACGTGATGACACGCCTAAGATTTCAACTGCGCAAGTTCACGCATGCACACGCATGCGCCCGCGCTGGCGCGCGCGCGCGCGCACACACACACACACACACACACACATGTACGCGCACACAGAGAGAGAGAGAGAGAGAGAGAGAGAGAGAGAGAGAGAGAGAGAGAGAGAGTCTGTATGCTTGTGCACTGACGTGTGTCTTTTCATATCCGTGCCTTTGTGTGTGTGTGTGTGTGTGTGTGTGTGTGTGTGTGTGTGTGTGTGTGTGTGTGAGAGAGAGAGAGAGAGAGAGAGAGAGAGAGAGAGAGAGAGAGAGAGAGAGAGAGAGAGAGAGAGAGCCGCGCATGCGTTCAATGGAATGTGTAGAAATGCCGGCTTGTGTTTGTCAAAGTGGTGTTCCGTGCTGCAAGCTGGTGCCAACTGGGTCACTTGTCTGCGCGCGCGCGCGCGCGTGGGGTTGTAGAAAACGCGTGTTCGAGATTGGGTACGAATGTGTACATATGGGCATGTGCTCGCATACGGATGAATAGGCCTACGTGTTTGTGTTCATGGGTGCGCGCATGCTCGCGTACACTGACAAACTGTGTAACTTCGCCTTTCTTTAACCTCAACGAACGGAGAAGAATGTATCTGATCAAGGCTCGAATAGCATTCGCTTTAATCAATAGCCAAAATGCATAGGACAGCAGCAGCCCAGACACCCACCAGGCACACTGCCAACAGCCCAACGGGGATGCAGTGTTACCGTGTTCTGAGTTATGCTGCAGTAGGCAATGTGTTGACGACAAGCTAGCAGAATTTCTACATTTAAACCACAGACTTTTACCTCAGTTCTCAATGCCGTCCCCTAAGACACAGTCCTTCTTCCAGCACATTCTTGGAACAAAACACTTTGAACTTGAAAATCGGTTGTTCGAGCTTCGGACGAACGTGTACGTCTGCAGTTGTTGCCAGAACATCATCGCGCAATGTTGTGTTCGGCCTCCGGAAGCAGACGATAGGGAGGGTAAAAATAGCGACCGCTTGTATAGGTAGCGCTTCGTCTACCAATCAGAACACACGTCTGTTGGTGGGAGGGGGAAGGGGAGGGGGTGGGGTGGGGGGTGGGGGGGTCATGGCTGAAAATGATAAGATTGTTTTTCACTTTAACTTTTTAACGCGTAAAGAGAAAATCCTGTGACTTTGAATCGAAGATGAAATGGATTTTTAGGGAGATGAATTAAAAACTGGAGTTCATCTTGTTTTTCATTTGTCTTTGGTTTGTAAATATATACGCATGCAATGAAAATAACACGTGAAATGGAAAAGCTCTGTATCTATAATGATTAATAATCTTTCAACTCAATGCTGGTGATGCTGGCGCCAGTTTGTCTCCCCTCTTTCCCGCTGTCTTACCGTTCTGTTAATAGTCTGTCAGTCTGGAGTCAAACGCCTACGCCTTCACCGGGGCAAGACGCCTAGGGCGGGCTTTTTGCCCCGTTCATTGGGCCTTTTGCCCCATACTTGGTTTTATTGTATATTAGACAACTGACAACATGTGTGTGTGTTTGTGTATGTTTGTGTATGTGTATGTATGTATGGATGTATGGATGTATGGATGTATGTATGTATGTATGTATGTATGTATGTATGTATGCGTGTGTGTGTGTGTGTGTGTGTGTGTGTGTGTGTGTGTGTGTGTGTGTGTGTGTGTGCCTGTGAGAATGTGTCTGTGCATGCTTATGTGTGTGTCTGTATGTGTGTATGCCTGAGCATGCGTGCATATATGCATCTGAATGTCCAGGCATTTATGTGTGTATGGAACTAGTTTTGTGGTATACGAGAATACTGAAAGTGTTGCTTCCGTTTTTGCAGATAAAAATGGTGAGACACTACAAAAGGAAATCTGAGAGGGGCAAGTACGGCCAAGACAACTTGGGAGCAGCACTGAAAGCCGTCTCTGAGGGAGTTCCCCTGGTTCGGGCCAGTCAAGAGTTTGGTGTTCCTGCACGTACTCTTCGGCGTCCCAGGGACCGTCAAGTGGCTGAACCTGGAACGCTGAATTTTGGAAGATATCGCAGTGCCCTGCCATCTGACGTGGAGTCACAGCTGAAGACCCATGTTCTGGACATGCAGAGATGTCTCTATCTACTGATGCAACGTCGTGCCTTTGATGTTGCAGAAAGATCAGCCACCCATTCAACAAGGAGTCACGAAAAAAAAAAAAAGAAAAGAAAAGAAAAGAAAAGGAAAGAAAAAAGAAATCGGATGTGAGGACATTTGCAAAGCACACTGCATCTTCCACCCCCCTCCCCACCCCCACCGCCCGCCCCCCCCCCCCCCCCCCCCAAAAAAAAAAAAAAAAAAAATCACAAACGATAATGGATTTGTTGGAATTCCAACACACAATCTTATGTGCAGTTGCCAGCATATTAACAAATGATTGAGCAATGCAGACTGGTTATCGTCATTATCGTTATTATCATTATCATTATTGTTGTTTATTGTTCTTGATGTTTGCAGTAGCAGTTGTGGTGGTGGTGGTGATGGTGGTAGAAGAAGTAGTAGTAGTAGTACTAGAACTAGAACTAGTACTAGTGGTGATAGCAGTAGCTGCAGCAGCAGCGGCAGCGGCGTCGGCAGCAGCAGAATGGTTATGATGTTTGTTGTTGCTGGTCATCAGTCTGCAATAACCGTTGACGTCTTAATCAAACGTGGCAGGAGAAGGGAAGAAGAAAGGGGCAGGAAAGGGAGACGGGGAGGGAGGGGGGGGGGTTGAAGGAAGGAGTGAGGGGACAGGGAGGTGGAGGAGAGCGATGAGGACACTCAACAAATCTCTGAATGACCCGGAACTGGCGCCCGTAAAACACCACGGAATCCGTCAACCCACACAGCAAGAGAACACACCCGCTTTGTGAAGGGCGCGCGCGCGCGCACACACAAACACACACACACACACACCCACACCGCAGCCCTCATGACCTCATCGTTCATCAGAACCCCTTTCACGTGCTGACAACGAGGCACGGATCGGGTGGTGTTGATTAATGTCGATGGCTCCACTGCCTGGCATTGTTCTTCAACGGAACGGTGCTTGGGTAATTTCCTGTTTGCAGATCCCTCTATAACCCACCCACCATACCCCAGGCTTTCCTCCCACCCTTTCCCTCTCCCCTCCTCCACTTCCGTATGTTTGAGATTTTTTTTCTGTTTTCTTTTTCTTTTTTTTTCTTTTTTTTTTTGTAGGCGGAACGGTGGAAACTTTGTTCTGGGGACGAGCAGCTCTGTTACATCACAGGATGTCGCAATGCCACGATTTGTCGCGATGCGGCAAGATATTCATGGTGAGCCTCATAGGCCCTTTGGGGCACTCCCCACGTTTTGTCCAGTTTTGTGTGAAGAGTAATGCCCCCCTTGAGGCTTTTGCCAGAGGGCGTTCGCGGAGAATACTGCTCATCGTGTCTATAGTGAATTATGGGTCATCCTGCCACCATCATCATCACCTCGCGCACATCCACCTACCCCTCCCCATCCCTCCCCCCCCCCCCAAAAAAAGGGGGGGGGGTGAGTGGAAGGAGGGGCGGCGGGCTACTTAAGAGGCGGGGGCTGCGAGAAGTGGAAGGTTTCTGGGAGAGGGGTGGGTGGGGAAGGTTATGGAACCCGGTCTCCTCCAATGAAGGCCACCCCCCCCCCCCTCCCCTACCCCGTCTCCATACGAGTAATGACATCCCAAAGAACAATCTCTCCACAACTGTCGTCAAGCTTTATAAGGTGGGTTTTTTGTTGTTGTTGTTGTTGTAGGAATTATGTCCAGCTAAACCACTTCTGCTCATCCAGGTGTCGCCACTCCCTTCAACTCCTCCACCCTACCCACCCCTACCTCAACCCCCCACCCCCAGGATACGTGGCCGTATAATTTACCACTGCATAGGTTTTGCCCTGCCGTTCATTTCTTACCATGAAGTCTCACAGGGAGCAGTGTCTTTAAATCCAGATTGTTTCCCTGCGGAACAGGGCCTTCACAGTCCTGGGATGCACCTTCTCCACTGCAATAGTAAGGTAAGGTAATGTTGCTTGTAGTCCAGCCGACCGCAAAGGGCCATATCAGGGCTGTCACCGCGTTGAAGTCAATTCACAAGTCGTTAAAAAACCCCACAAAACTCAATCACACAACCCTTTATAATACACCTAAAAAAAAGCACACAGGAAATTTTGGTTAAAACCCTTTCTTCTGTAAATTCTTAGATCAAATCAATAATGTTGATCTCTTTCAGAAATTCAAAGATCACATCAGGTGGGACATCTCTAAACAAGGTTTTCGTGGAGTCTGCTGCGAAGTGTTTATGTCTCACATCATGCAAGTCCCAACACTCTAATAAAAAGAATATGTTTCACCGCGAGTGGTACATGACGTGGAATGCACCACGGAGCTTCTTCCTTCACCTTTTAAAAGATAAGAAATGGGTGTAAAATGAGTGGTCTGTATGCAAACGGCATAAGACTGTCTGTTCTTTACGCATTTCATGTTATGAATAGTGTGACTTATCTGGCTGAAATGACTGGTGACATATGTGCCAGTGTTGTTTCGTTCATATTTGCGTGATGTGAATCCTGTCTACTTCTTTTGCGACGATATATTGCCAAGTTACGACAACTGGTGAAGGCGTCCTCCAAGTAAGGTTACATAACAGCGACAAAACGTTTGTGATACATTTCGGGGACTTGCTACATTTTGATGCATCACGACATTTGGTGGGGGGCAGCAAATCGCAGGATTGTGACTTTGCGTGATGTAACAGGGTATGGCTGTCGTTCATTAATGCAAAAGCCCTTCATTAGCACCCGTCTGCTGAAATGATTTGTTTTAATGCCCCTCTCTGCACTCTCTCTCTCTCTCTCTCTCTCTCTCTCTCTCTCTCTGTGTGTGTGTGTGTGTGTGTGTGTGTGTGTGTGTGTGTGTGTGTGTGTGTGTGTGTGTGTGTGGTACGTTGTGGTGTGTGTGTGTGTGTGTGTGTGTGTGTGTGTGTGTGTGTGTGTGTGTGTGTGTGGTGCGTTGTGGTGTGTGTGTGTGTGTGTGTGTGTGTGTGTGTGTGTGTGTGTGTGTGTGTGCGCGCGCGCGCGTGGTGCGTTGTGGTGTGTGTGTGTGTGTGTGTGTGTGTGTGTGTGTGTGTGTGGTGTGGTGTGGTGTGTGTGTGTTGTGGTGTGGTGCGTTGTGGTGTGGTGCGTTGTGGTGTGTGTGTGTGTGTGTGTGTGTGTGTGTGTGTGTGTGTGTGTGTGTGTGTGTGTGTGTGTGTGCGCGCGCGCGCGCGCGCGCGCGTGTGTGTGTATGTGTGTGTGTGTGTGTGTGTGTGTGTGTGTGTGTGTGTGAGAGAGAGAGAGAGAGAGAGAGAGAGAGAGAGAGAGAGCGAGTCTGTCTGTTTTTCTCTCTGTCTGGCTCTCTGTCCGTCTGTCTCTGAAGTGACAAAGAGAAACAGGAAAGCAAAAAAGGGAACAGAATATGTGGAATCACGCATGTGTTCACACACTTGTCCATGCCATGCAGCCCAGCAGTAAATTGGTCCCTGATTCAGATCAGGGAAGGTTAAGGCGGTAAAAGGACAAGGATAGGCCCTCGCCTTCCATTACGGCCGCGTCCCAGGCAAGGTGAGCCTCGAATCGTTCACAGCACCAGTGGCTAAGTAGGCTAGTGCATTTAAAGCCCACCCCCACTCCCCCACCCCGCTTTTTTTTTTGTTCACCTATGTAGGTGTATACTCAACTTAATAACTTTCTTGCAGCCCTGATTTTGGCCTCTGTGGCCGGTTTGGCCACAAAAAACACTACACCTGACATGCACGTGTATAATATAGGAGGAAAGGGTGGTAATTTCAAACTGGAGAGTAACGGGACCGATGCTATGTTAAGTATACCCAGGAAAGTTGAATTTGCGAGTTTTTGTGATCCGATGCATCGCTGTTTATTATTCCATTTGCGCACAGAAGATCTCTTCCAGACAACGAAAAAAAAAAAAAAAAGCGTGGTTGTATTGTTTGTGTTAATTATTCTGTAACTTTCTTATTTAAATTCTTTGATGATTGTAAAACAAGGAGATTAAAAACAAAACAAAAAACAAACCAACCGATCAAACAAACCTACTGGCCACTGCGTTCTTCGGTGAATTTTGTTTGTTTTTTGTTCATGAAACATCAAGCATCAATCTTTGTCTGAGACTGTCGTCCAAGCGAGGACGATTAAACCGTCTGAAATGGGTTTTCCTTGTTCGGGTGCACTGGATCGATGGAGTACAATTCATCAGGCGAGGTTCATTTTTACCGGCGCTTGCATAGCCAGTAGAAAAAGTGCTGTTTTTATAATCTTGTGAAAGCTTAATGTTGATTTACTTGTGGATCTTTACCTTCCTATCAAAAAAAAAAGTTTTGTAAACAACAAACGTGCACTCGCACAGGCAGACAGATACACACGCACACACACGCGCGCGCGCGCGCGCGCGCGCACACACACACACACACACACACACACACACGTGCGCGTACGCGTTTAAGGTGACTGAACGTAATTTCTCTGTGGCAAATCACAAGAGGGTATAATTCAGTGTTCGGCTCTCACGTGTCAAAGGTGGAAGCATGCTGGTCGTGTCCTGGTTAATCAAGGCGATTTTTTCATGTGATCTTACTTAGCACAAATCATCGTTAGTCGCACACTTTTTGTTTTGAACACCCCTACTCCCTCTCTCATTAAATCAATGAGACGAATTTCTAAGCCATGTAATTAATGCATCCAAGAGCGTATCACAAAAATGATAAGTATTATTATCAACTATCCTAATTTCCATCAGAATAACATTTATACAGAGGCATCGATGTACAGTTTACAACTGAACCCAATTAGATAACGATAGAACATGTAGGGTAACTCTTGCTCTTATGATGAAATAACTAAATGCCCATGACTCCAAACGAATGCTGCTTACGACACCGAATCGCCAAACAGAAATGACAACACAGAGCACAAAGAACAAAGAGACATCAACCCCCCCCCCCCAAAAAAAAAAAAAAAAAAAAAAGGATGTTCCAAGCTTGCCTATATTTAAATAATACACACACTCCTGCATTCATAGCTACTTTAGCAAATAACCATAAATGCAATAGTGTAAAACAAAGAAACAAAAAAGCCACCCCAAACCAAACCAACAAAAGAAACAGGAAAAAACAGTGGGCGCGTGCGCGCATGCATGGGCATTCTTGTCAGCGACCCCTTCACAAACCCAGATTGCAATTACGACTTTACACTTTATCAAGTATCCCCCCCCTCCCCCCTCCTTGCCAACCCACCAACCCACCCCCGTGTATCTTCGTAAACAGTCCATCTAGATAGGAATACCAGAGCATGACTGGGCTATCCTCTGCCTTAACAGACTGATCAACACTCCGACTGTCCTAGACGTTCCAGTTGTCTTAGACATTTAAGTTCCTCCACAGCGAACAAACTATGGAGAACAACAGTTACGCTCAGCATTAATGCCACTGTCTTCATCAGACTTAAGGTCAATAAGAAACGAGCTGCGTAACTTTTGCTCCCATGATGAAATAATTACAGGCCCATAACTCTAAACGAATGCTGCTTTCGACTTTCCCTTCTGACTTAAGATGATTAAAAAAAAAAGTCACTGTCTGTGAACCAGCAGCAAACAAGACTTTATTCCGGGGTTAATAGTTGTTGACTGAAAAATGGAAGTCAACACAAACATTTCCACCTCATATGATGATCACTCCGGTGACATCTTTCTAACCGAGGACTGAATTGAAACGCCTGTCCCAGGACATTACATAATATATTCCTGAATATGCCATCGCATGGGGTAAGATTAAGAACGGGTTTAGCACTGTAGACGATTTACATGGTACAAATGGCAATTTGCCGCCCCTGATGTATACTTCCATGTAGGTTCACGTTTGTTTTTGTTTTGGGGGCTATGGACTTCCGGGACAAAATATCAACAAAAGGGAGGCAACTCCAACACGACCAAGAAAGTAATGTAAACGACTACTTCCCTTTGGCTATCACTGACCGATAGGAATAAACGAGCCCACATGCGCGCACCACCACCACCCCCTCCACAGTCCCCACCCTTCCCCTCGCCCCCCTCCCCCGCCACACACACACACACACACACACACACACACACACACACACACACACACACACACACACACACACACACGATCTTGGTTTAGTCAGTGTTTTTTCGACGACCAGTCGAGAGAGGGACTAGGTTTGTTGGGACAGAGAGAGAGAGAGAGGAGAGAGAGAGAGAGAGAGAGAGAGAGAGGAGAGAGAGAGAGAGAGAGAGAGAGAGAACAAAATTCTTTCTTTATGAGGATAATTGTTAAGCACTGGACTGCTTTTTTACATCCAGCCTTCGCCCTCAACAATGCAAAATGAGACAAGGCAATTGATGTAGAAGCATGCAAAAGCGGTTAAAATAAAAGTAAAGAATACAAATTAAAGAAAATAAAGGGGGAAAGAGAGAGAGAGAGAGAGAGAGAGAGAGAGAGAGAGAGAGAGCAGAGAGAGAGAGAGAGAGAGAGAGAGAGAGAGAGAGAGAGAGTGCATATGCGTGCGCGGTGACACACCACGGCGCGCGTGCGGGCATGCATATACAGGCTCACAGTGACCTGAAACCAGTAAAAATTTACCTCTCACTTGATTTACTCTTTTGGCAGCGAGAGCTCAACCGGAATGTCAAAGACCAGACCAACAAGACAGGCTGATGAAGTGACACTGAACAAACGAAATTATCAACAGAATTGGACGGAACTTCAGGAGAAACGGCTAGTATTGTGCCAGACTAGAAACAGAATTGGAGAGAACTTCAGGAGAAACGGCTAGTATCGTGCCAGACTATAAACAGAATTGGAGAGAACTTCAGGAGAAACGGCTAGTATTGTGCCAGACATTAAACAGAATTGGAAGGAACTTCAGGAAACGCCGGCTAGTATTGTGCCAGACTATAAACAGAATTGGAAGGAGCTTCAGGAGGAACGGCTAGTATTGTGCCAGACTCGGCAGTGCTCTCTGGCTCTGGCTGCCCCCTTCTTTCTCGGCCTGTCTCTTCGGCATATCGTCTGTCACCAGTGCTCTGTCTCCGCCTGACCCGACTGCGGGTGAGTGAGTCGCTGTGTCGCGGTCAACTTCGGTCTCTTGTGCAGAGTAGTGAGACAAGACCTTCTTCGCCTTGTGGTCGTGCATGGGCGCGGCTTTATGACGAAGTTTTATTCTTCTGGTTTGTGCTTACATTTTTTCAAAAAAAATGTTTTTTTATTATTCATTTATTTTTTGCTGTATTGATGTATTTCTTTACATATCTATGGTTTGTTTCTTCGCTTTTGCGCTTATTTAGATTATTTTTTGGTGTTGGTTTATTCAATGCGTTTATTGCTTTTGATTAGGTGTTAAAAAATAATTTGCCATCAAAGATATTGTTCCCTTTTGGTGCGTTTACTCATCGTTTGTGAACTTTTTTTTTTTCTAATTTATTTCCCAGTGAATCTGTGCTTGCTGTGTTGTTTACTTATTTCTGACCTCTCTCCTCTCTCTCTCTCTCTCTCTCTCTCTTCTCTCTCTCTCTCTCTCTCTCTCTTCTCTCTCTCTCTCTCTCTCTCTCTGCACAGCTGGTTTTTTTCTTGTCTTTCTACCTGTCTCTTCCTCTCTTTGTTCGTCCTTTTCCCCCAGTTCTTCTTTTTTTTCCTTTCTTTTCTGTAACCTCTTCCTTCTCTTTTTCCTTCATTTATTCAGTCGTTCATTCATTTCTTTTTCTTTTTATATATTGGTTGATCAATCAGTCAGTTTGTCATTTTTTTCCCATGTAGCTCGTACCCCCCCCCCCCCCCCCCACCTCCCCTTCAATTGGCAATTAAGTATGTATTCATCTCCTTAGTTAATTCGATTAAAGGACAAAAAGAAGCTAATCCCAGTCATTTGATCTTTACTATCATTTTTTTTTTGAACGCCATGAAATCACTGGTTTTGGTCCCGTGTTCTTGTTTTCTATGTTGTTTACTTACTCTTGATTTTTCTTTCAATGACCCCTAAAGTGACCACTACGTTGGCTGGGCTTTTCACAACATGACAACCTGTTTCCCTCCCATTCTTTCTGCTTCCCCCCCCCCCCCCCTCTCTACTTTCTTTTATTTTTTTTCTTTCCCTTGTCCTTCTGGTTTTCTTGTTTTCTATTTTCCGTCGTTTTTTTTTTTTCTTTTCTTCCTTTCAAGTGGTGTGTGTGTGTGTGTGTGTGTGTGTGTGTGAGTGTGTGTGTGTGTGTGTGTGTGTGTGTGTGTGTGTGTGTGTGTGTGTGTGTGTGTGTGTGAGTGAGTGTGATATGTGAGATTTTTCATTTACTTTTTTTTTTCTTTCATTCGTTTTTTAAAAACTTCTTTTCCCGCTCTTTATTTCCTTTTTTTTTAAATATTTTTTTCACTCTGGACACGTTGTGATCTTCCTTTTTCTGCTGAATTTTTTTTATTTCACATTTCGACATTTCTTTTCTTATCTGTCTTTGTTTATTTTCTTTTTAATCTTTATGGTACTCTAATTTTAGCGTTTGTTTATAGCATGTTGCTATAATGCGCTTGTGGAACAGTTAGCTGAGACAAATTCAGTCATCTGTCCTCTCGTTTTAATCGTTCCGCTGTTTTATGCCGTGTCATTTTGTTTATTCATTTATTCATACCCTTATCCCACCCCCTTTATGCCGTGTCATTTTGTTTATTCATTTATTCATACCCTTATCCCACCCCCTTTATGCCGTGTTTCTATGCTGATCTTTTTTGTGTTCAGTTTTTCTTTCCTTTCTTTATTTTTTTTTTCCCTTTCTTTCTGTTCTTTATTTCTTTCTCTCTTTCTTTCTCTCTCCCCTTCTTCATTTTTTACCTTTTTTTCTCTCATCGTGTTCTTTGCTCCATTGCGGCCCTTTTGGCTTCATTCTTTTCTTTCTTCTCCTTCATTCTTTTTATTTTCTTTCTTCTCCTTCATTCTTATTGTTTTCTTTATTTCTTGAATTGTTTTGTTCACTTGTTAACTTTTGCTATCCGTTTTTTTTTCCCACTTTGGTGCCCCCCCCCCCCCCATCCCCCCTCCTTTTCATCCTTTCTTTCTTTCTTTTTCCCCATCTATTTGTTTCCCATTTCATGTTTCCCCCTTCTTTCTCTTTGAATTTGTCTTATTTTTCTTACCAAATTTTGTTTCTTCTTTTCATATGAACAGTTAGTTTCGATCGTTCAAAGAGAAACAAGACTTCACTGGCATCGGACCTTCTTAAATTCTCTCATCTTCATTTATCCATCAGCTTTAAATCATGCGCAGAGTGTGGTCTCCAAATTCAACGGATGTGGTGTAGGACCAAGCTGTCGATCAGTTGTTGATTTATTGACTCAAGGCGTTTAAAGTTAGTTGCAGTTAATTGTCTGTTATTATCAGGATATATATTCTGCTGTGAATCAATTGTTGTGATATAGTTTCATTCCCTAGGCTGTTTCATGTACTTTTTAGCACGTCTCTCGAAGTCTCCCTACAAAACCCTTACTAACGCCTTCAGTGACTAAACTGTCTCAACCGCTTTCATCTTCCCCTTCCTCAAGAACCACTCAGCATTCAGTCGGCCTATCATCAGAAGAGGACGTCAACAGTAGAAACCACCAACACCCAATAAGCAAATTGCAAATTTTCGATTTATTTGTAAAACCTGTATCAAGCATAAAACCATAGGCCTGCTTAATGACAGCCTGAAGAACAGCATTTTGATCTTAAAACTGATCATCCCCTCACACTCACTTCACCTGAATTGTTGACTCACTGCTTTCAAAAGCCTCGTATCTTTAATCCTTAATCAGAGGCCTACCAGAGTCAAAGCAAGAAATGGAAACAATCAACATCATGTGACAAAAAAAACCTGGGGTAGTCATTCAAGACGTTATAAAACAACCGGAAATGAGCTCAAGCACACACTGGTGCGAATCAAGATACCCGACCATTACCCCCCCCCCCCCCCCCCCTCCCTTCCTTCGTCTAATTACGAAGTTTGTTTGTTTGTTTATGCCTCTTTTCGCTTTCAGTAAAGTGATGGACAAATACGTTTTGTGATTTTAACACGCGCACACAAGCACTTAGCAGAAAACGACTCCTGGCCACATTGGACTGACCGTGATTAACTTCTGAATCCACACAAACGGGATCGACAACAATGTCTTCATTGTTGAAGGAGGCTGGGTGATGCGGGGAAGGAGGGAAGACAATGGGGGAGGATTGGGGGGGGGGGGGGGAGGGGGAGCAATTGCTGCCGGAGTACAGCGGGTGCATGTATCCTGAAAAGAAAAAATGAGACCGGGAGTGGTTGTTCTGAGGCAGCTAGAATGAAACTGTGTAGGTGATGTTGCTGCTAAGGAAACGAGAGGCTAACTAGGGTTACACTGGTACCTGCCGAAAAAACCGGTTTTACATGTATGACGGTTCGGAAAACCGGTTGCAGTTGCGGTTAACCGGTTTTGCAGCTGCAAACAGAAAGTAGCGCGGAAAGCGACTACCGTTTTGCAAATGTGCTGATTTGAGTTGTGAAGTGTTTAGTCTTATCTGGTTTCGCACAGATTCATTGTTTATCAAGTTCTTATGTTCTCCTTACGATGTAAAATAAGCCAAGCATATTTTTTTGTTTGTTTGTTTCAAAGTCCACATTTTGTGCTAATTATCACCTTAGAATCAGTTTTCTTGTGTGCCCACGTCAATTTATTAAACTCTTTGTGAAATACATAGGCAGACAGATCGACAGACAGGCAAACTTACAGACAGACAGACAGTTACACACACACACACACACACCACACACGCACACACACACACACACGCCACACACACACACACACACACACACACACACACACACACACACACACACACACACAATGGGCAAGTCAAAGCCCCCTTCCCACCCTTCTCCCATGAAAACTTTAGGTCACATGTCTTGCCAGCAGAGCGACAGTTTTACTGCTAGGGGACTCCACCATACGTTTCATTGATCCAAAACGTTTAGCCCCAAGACAACAACGACTTAAAAAAAAAAAATTGGAGTCCCCGGTATGTCACTAAAAGATCTCCGTGCATGGCTGCTTTCCGTACCAACATCTACATCTTTAAATGACCTCATAATCCATGTTGGTGTAAACTCTTGTCAAGTGCTGTATCCTTTGATATCTGGTCAGAACCCATCCTTACATGTTGTAAAACGTTTGCCAGTGCTGACATTACTTTCAGCCCCACCTTGCCTGCTAAAGAGAAACACTCTTTTAATGATGCCATGATTCCGTCAGATAACAGCCTAAGAGATGCTTGCAATCGTCACAAAGTACATTTCATTGACCACTTTCCCTGTTTTTATTCAGATCCGAGTTTATACAGTGACACAATCCATCCCAGTGCGAGAGGTACCGCCGGACTTGCACAAAATCTGAAAACGCTGTGGCACAATCGTCCTCGTTCTGAAGAGCATTTTTCCAGTGCGCCCTTCCCAAATCAAACACGTTCTGCAGGCTGTATGCAACAACGAAATATATCTGAGCCCTGTCGGGAACACTCTTACTGTCAATAAAGATCAGATGCCTTTCCTCCAATTTCGTCGTTCGATCATTACCCTACTTTACTCCCCCCCCCCCCCCCCAAGCATCCCCTACAGAAGGCGTTCTAGATGTATCAGTTTCCCAAAATCATACCCATACCTTCCCGTCCTCGTCTAACGTACCTCATCATGCTGTTTTTTTCCTAGAAATCCTAATGTCCCTTCCAGTAATCAATATTGTTTTAGCCCCTCACCCCAGCGACTAGAGAAGACATCAACCCCCCTCTTTCACCCCTATGCGGAACAGTTACTTCGAGCCGCTTCATATGTTATGTAATCAACAGTCAGTGCTTCATCACCCACCCCTACAATGACTTTGATAACCTTCTTTGTCATTTTACGTTTCACCACTGCGTTCCACTCGTATTTGAGTAATTAATGTTTGGTGATCACATTTCCATGTGCGAATATATGCACGTAAAAAGTATGGTTGAGCGCTCGTGTACATTCGTGTGTGTGTGTGTGTGTGTGGGGGGGGGGGGGGGGAGGGGGGTTGTGTATGTGTGTGCGTGCGTGCGCGCGCGCGCGCGCGTGTGTGTATGTATGTATGCATGCATATGTGCGTGCGTGCGTCAGCATGTGTGAATGAGTCTTTGTGGGTGCCTAAGCGCGCGCGCGCGCGCGCGTGTGTGTGCGTGCGTGCGTGCGTGCGTGCGTGCGTGTGTGTGTGTGTGTGTGTGTGTGTGTGTGTGTGTGTGTGTGTGTGTTGTGTGTTGTGTGTGTGTGTGTGTGTGTGTGTGTGTGTGTGGTGCGCTCGCGCGCGCGCGCACGAGTGGATAAGTGCTTTGACATGTCCATACTTTCAGGCTCTCGCACCAACGTAACATACCTCATTGTTTCATTCATTGGTTGATATTGTATCTTGCATCCAACTATTGTATGCGTTTTGAGGCTGTT
>CM065715.1:99565710-99568210 GCA_033310375.1 Conus canariensis
TACTTGTACTCGTATAATGTACAATGTCATAATCATTCGTAATTCATTCTGAGCCTGCGAACATCGGCGTATATGGGTGCCATTTGGAAAGGAAATTGTTATATACAGAATTTTTTCGAGCAATGTATTCTTCAGTTTTATATCTGTATTTTAGCTTATTAAGAAAAACCTGAAGTCTGGGTGATTTCTGTTCTGTTCTACACTGATATAAATAGTGTTTTGCAAATAATACAATAAAATAAAATACATGATCTATATGTATATCTTTATCAAATCCAACTATGGCTAATGGTTCAGTTATCTGCAAATTAAATGCACACATACATTTTTCATTCATCAAAACCACCAGCGTTTCCCAAAAACGTTGTATGACCGTACAATACCAAAACATATGTGTAATACTGTCCTTAACAGAGGTACAGAAAGTACAAACATCGCTGTTCAATACACCCATTTTTTTCAGCACAACATTAGTACCAAGACATCTGTGTATTATTCGTAACTGTAACCATTTCATTTTTATGTCAGAAATTTTACTCAGATAAAGAAAACAGTTTTTCCAGTCATTTTCAACGTTCAGTTTTATATCCCAGTTCGTACAGATTTTCGGGTGTGTATGATTATCTATAAAAATGTCATAATATAATCTTGACCCTTTACAAACTGACGTTAACTTTTTGTAACATACATGCATATTTAAACATTCATTTGTATTTTCAACTTTGATTTTTGTTTTTTGTATATATTCAGTAATAGCTGCTTTAATACCAGAAAAAGTGACAAAATTAATATTTACATCATACTTTTGTTTAAATTGTTCGTAAGAAATAAACTGGCCATTGTCAAGCAAAAAATGAGCAATGCAATATATGCCCTTGTTGATCCATGCTTTTCCCGAAATAGTCTTTTTCCCAACTTGTATTCTGTTTGTATAGAAGACTGGTTCCGCAAGGAGTTCATATGAAGTCTTACAGTTAACTTTGTAGAAAAAATGTTTGTACGCTATAAATACCTCTGTCCAAAATACATTTGATTTACAGAAGGAAGAAAGTATTTCTGGTCCATATTTCTCAATATCGCTTAAAAGTGGAAAGTTAGATGTTGTAATAGTTTTCCATTTGTGGTGTGTAGTCTGAACTTTTTTTAGCCACGTCAATTTTAGGGAAGAAGCAAACGTTTTTAATTCTGGTAGTCCAAGACCACCGTTTTGAATACTTTTGTGAGCAGTTTTTCTATTTATTTTGTCTGGCTTTTTATTCCACACAAATTTGTAACAGTAATTTTGTAAAGTCTGAAAGAAAGTGTCAGGTGGGTTAGGTAGTAATATCCACAAATGGATGAGTTTTGATAAAATAAGCGATTTTAAAACTGCCACTCTGCCCAAAGGAGTTAGTTGCCTTCTCACCCAAATCTTGAACAAATGTTTCACGTCCGCTAATTTTTCAGAATAATTAATATCTGCACAGTTTTGCAAATCGTTGGTAAACCAGATTCCAAGAATTTTGAATTTTTGTGGGTTCCACTCCATACCTAAATGGTCCATGTAACGAACAGCAGAATTTTTACAGCTCCCCAACCAAACAGCGCTAGTTTTTCCAGGATTCATATATAACCCCGATATTCGACCAAACATTTCCAGTACGTTTATACATGTTTCAAATGATTTTATGTCGCCTGCTAAAAGAAATTCCGTGTCATCTGCATACTGAGAAAGCTTATGTTCGACTGTATCTATAACTATTCCACGTATGTTTACATTTTCCCGAATCATTAATGCTAGAATTTCAACACATAATAGGAATAAATATGGCGATAGTGGATCACCTTGTCTGCATCCGCGGTCTATCTTAAACCAACTAGAAACTTGACCATTAACAAGGACACATGAGTTGATATTTTTATAGAATGTTTCAATCCATTTGCAGAAGCCCTGTTGAAATCCAAACACTTTCAATACTTTAAACATAAAATCCCAGCTCACTGAATCGAATGCTTTCTCAAAGTCAATGTTTAATAAAAGCCCTGGTAAGTTGTGTTCTTCTAAATAAGCAATTGTGTCGTAAATGAGCCTAATGTTATCCCCTATGTATCTATTCTTAACAAAACCAGTTTGATCCTCATTGATGAGACCAGCTAACACATTTTTTAAACGGTTGGCTATACACGATGACCCTATTTTATATACATCATTTAACAACGAGATTGGTCTCCAGTTCTTCACAAAGTGTCTTGGTTTATCTCCCTTTGGTATACAAACAATTAGTCCCTGTCTTTGAACACAAGAAAGTTCCCCCCTTCTAAATCCGGCATTTAAAGCTCTGACAACAAAAACCCCTATTCTGCTCCAAAAACACTTAAAAAATTCTGTTGTGAAACCATCAGTGCCAGGACTTTTGTTGTTTTTCATGTTCTTTAATGCTATGCATGTCTCCTCCAGTGTGATTTCGCCATCTAATTTATTTGCTTCGTCACGGTCTAAATGTGGAATATTTACAATGAG
>CM065715.1:99580710-99583210 GCA_033310375.1 Conus canariensis
AGGCAGCCATACTCCATCTTCGGGGAAGGTGCATGCTATGTGTAACGTGTCATCCATACCAACGGCCAAACTGGCCTTCTCTTCCGAAAGTTGGTGATGGGATTTTACGTGTGTGCAAGATGATGTGCGTGCGTTCACACACGGAACCTCGGTTTACAGTCTCATTCGAAGGACTGTATGGGAAATGGAGTCAGAACTAATGTTAACTCCGAGGGAAAAATACCCTGTACCGAAATTCGAACTCGCAACCCCAGGATCACGAGTCCGGCGTTCTACCAACTGAGCTATTCCGGCCCCCGGAAGTGCAGGACTGAAAAAGGGAAAGGAACAGGCACGGAAAACTAAGCAGGCCGGCCTCAAAGAGAAGTGTGTACATCACTCAAGCAGTCGGCGGCACAGTAGGTATACAACGGCTCCAACGTGTGGCATTTTGTTGTATTTTTGTGTGTGTACCATATCTGATAAAAGATGAAGGTTTGAAATAGGCATTGCTGTAAATTGTGTGTGACTCTTTGGAATGGGTGTTGCGCCGGAAAGCAGTGTGGTGAGAGATGACCTGAGGGCGAATGGTCTGAGATGGGGAATCTGAGGAAGTAGGGGATTAGATCGAAGTCAGAAGAACTGTTCTGCCTTGGCAGAGGTATGCGCTGTTCCCGGGCGTCCTTCTAAGTTCAAGGGAGAACTTACTAGCTGGCTAGCTGGTTAGCTAACCAACTAACTGACTGACGGACTGACGAACAAACACGTTATCTAGCTAGCGAGCTAGCTGATTGACTGATTCACTGACTAACTGACCAAGTGAGTGTCTGGGCAGTCATACCGACCGACATCCAACTAAAAAATGAACGAAGGGACTAAGTAAGTGAGTGAGTGAGTGAGTAAATAGTAAGTAAACAAGCAAGTAAGCAAGCAAGCAAGCAACTGGCTACTTAGTCAGTTAGCTAATCAACTAGCTAGCTTATTAGCTGCTTACTAAACTAGTAACCAACCAATCGACCAACCAACCAGCTCAGCAACTAACTATCCACCCAACCGACCAACCAACCAACCAACTAGCAACCAGCCAAACCGACCAACCAACTAACCAACCAACCAGCCAGCCAGCCAGCAAACAATCAACCGACTTAGCACCCACCCACCCACCCAACCTACCGACAAACTTGCCAACTATCTAACCAGCCAACCAACCACCCACACAACCACCCAACCCAACTAAATATCTGAGTCCCCCCAAACCAGCCAGCCGACTAAATAAGAAAACAAACGAGCCACCCTACTATCCGAGTATCCGCCGACCCGGCGGCACCACCCCATCACCCCACTCAGCAGACCTCCCCATCCATGGTGTTACACGCTAAAGCGATGACTTCCTCAGTACGAGGGAAGTGCAGTACTCTAGCTTGTAAGAGTTCGTTGTAGATCCTGTGGTAGGTGTTCGGCTTGCAGACGACAAAATACACCAGGCGGTATTGAAAAGAAGAGGATCCTTTTATTTACAAACGTTGAAGAATATAGGAACAAAAACAATCCACTGACCTTCAGGTTCAATAAGTCGTACAGGAACTCAATCGTACATGCAGCAACGAATATTCTACTAATGGCAGCTTCTTGTCGACTAGACTCAAACTCAATGAAGACTCGAACACTTCTAGACCAGAACTCTTCAACAAATCTCATTTCTATCTCTCTCCCCCAGTCGCACAGCTCTCATTCTTTTATATGTTATCTAAAGAATATTCTCGAACATACTCGATTATTCTTTTCTAGAATATTCTGCATGTCAGTGAGCTTAACCAATGAAATCGTGACGAGCGTATGTCGACGTAATTCGGTCAGCTTCTACAACATTCTCGAGCTTTCGGTAATGCACTAGCAACTTACGGAAACCTGGTGAACACTCTAACATAATCTTGAATATTCCAATCGCATTATCAATCGATCCAAAAACAATACTGAACAATTAGGCATACGTCCACTTTCCAAATGTTTTAAATAAATCAACAATAGCACCACACGGACCGAAAATACAAAGATCTAAAAGCGATAAGTAAAAGGAGGCTTGCAACTCGTCATAACTGCTATGACGTCTTTCGCAAAACTTCCTCCTCCCTTGTCTCCCTTTTAAATTGTAACACATGGGCAGACTGCACGGAGGGCCTGAGGTCGGGCCACTACCCCGTCATGGCGGGCCTCTTCAAGGTCCAGCCCAGCAGTTCCACGGGGCCCATCCAGGTCCGGTGCGACTCCAACGTTCACCACACCGTGCTGGAGCGCTGGGTGGGCAACGTCACCTTCAACGTCAGCTGGGACAGCTACGTCAATGGGTTCGGCGACTCGGGCGCCGACTACTGGATGGGGCTGGAGAACCTGCACCTGATCACCAGCAACGACTTCACCTACAACCTGGGCATCCAGGTGGGCTGTGCCTGTTTGTTTGTCTGTCTGTCTGTCTCTGTGTCTGTGTCTATGTGTCCGACTGGCTGGCTTTTTTTCAGGACTG
>CM065715.1:99588210-99590710 GCA_033310375.1 Conus canariensis
CCTCTCATTTAGTCTGCCCAACCCCCACCCCCTCCCGCCCTCCTCTTGCTCCTCATCCAAATTCCCCCTCTTTCTTTTTCTTCCTCTCTCTCTCTCTGTCTCTCCAGGACCTGCCTTTCTCCGCCTACGACGCCGACAACGACGACAACTCCAGCAGGAACTGCGCGGCCGACTACGGCGGCGGCTGGTGGTACGGGGCGGAGTGCAGCCAGTGTAACCTGGTGGGGGAGCTGCGCTGGTTCAGCCTGACCCGCGTGGCGGGCTCCGTCAGTGAGGTCTTCTGGCTGCCCGGCCTGGACGAGGACTTCTCCCCCACCGCTGTCAACATGTTCCTCTACCGGAACTGAGGGATGGCTGAGGGTCACGTGATGCGCCGTGCGACAGTTTTTGTTTTGTTTTTGTGATTGGTCGATGAGTTTGCATGTCATTTATTTATTAACTTCAAAACGTTTTTTTTTTTTTGGGTTGTGTCGTTAAGGATTACATAAAAAAAGAGGAAAAAACAGAGAAGGTAAGAAAAAAAACGAAAGAAAAGAAAAGAAGAGAAAGAAAAGGAAGAAAGAAAGAAAAGAACAGAAAGAAAAACAAAGAAACGAAAAGAAAAGAAAAGAAAAGAAAGAAAGAAAGAAAGAAAGAAGAAGAAGAAGAAGAAGAAGAAGAAGAAGAAGAAGAAGAAACCGTTTATTTCTGATTGGTCAGCGATGCATACACGGCCTATCGTTAATACATTCTAGAAAGTGCACATTTCCAATTAATTGGCAGAAGTGCATGTTTCAAAATTGACCGGCAAGTGACATGTGATTAAAATATTATGCGCAAAGAATATGCACATTTCGAATTGACCGGCAAGTGTACATGTAATCAAAATGACATCCCAGTAGTGTCCTTTTGTGTTTGGTGAATAAATACACATAACCACTGATGTGATTTCAAAAGCGTATATTCTGTTGAGTCAGTCAGTGCATGTACAGCATTTCGAATGACTAATGTTCGTTACTAGCTTTTCAGTGCGCACGCATACCATTAACCCAATTGGGGCTGGGAAAAAAATGCAGTTTTGCTGCATGTGGATCCTCGGTAGTTTCCCTTGACTTGTCAAATTGCCTTTTTGTGCAAAACTCATAAAAAAAAATCGAAATGAAATGTAAGCCGGCGTCCTTAATATGAGATACACACCTCAAACTCCCCCTCCACCCTTCCTGAGTCCCTCACCCTTCACCCCCCCCCCCCCCCCCCCCCCCCGCTCCTTGTCTTCTCTCAGCCTCTTCCCATCCGCTTAGCCCCGCCTCCCTCTCCTCCACCCCCACTCTCCTGTCGCATCAACGCTCTATCTCACCCAAACGTTTAGTCCTTGTATAGGAGAAAAAAATGAGATTACGGAACACGCGCCCGTAAGGTGTTAAGCTTTCAGTTAGTCTCGTTAATGAAATATTGCTGACCTGAATGACCTTGCTGCCAAAGCTGCAGAGTTCGTTTCGTGCGGAAGCTTTGAGAGTTGCCTTTTTTTTTTTTTTCTTTTTTGAACTAAAGTCACAATGGCGTGTGTTGAAGCCTTTTTAGGATAACGTTTTTAACAGGTTGCTGTGTGTCATCCGAGTCGGGTTCGGCTCAATGAAACTGATGTAATAATAACGGGTGTTGTTAGGCAGTAGAAACAGCACAACCGATGTAATAATAACGGGTGTTATTGGGCAGTAGAAACAGCACAACCGATGTCATAATAACGGGTGTGGGCAGTAGAAACAGCACAACCGATGTCATAATAACGGGTGTTGTTAGGCAGTAGAAACAGTACAACCGATGTCATAATAACGGGTGTTATTGGGCAGTAGAAACAGTACAACCGATGTCATAATAACGGGTGTTATTGGGCAGTAGAAACAGTACAACCGATGTCATAATAACGGGTGTTGTTAGGCAGTAGAAACAGTACAACCGATGTCATAATAATAACGGGTGTTATTGGGCAGTAGAAACAGTACAACCGATGTCATAATAACGGGTGTTGTTAGGCAGTAGAAACAGTACAACCGATGTGATAATAATAACGGGTGTTATTGGGCAGTAGAAACAGTACAACCGATGTCATAATAACGGGTGTTGTTAGGCAGTAGAAACAGTACAACCGATGTCATAATAATAACGGGTGTTATTGGGCAGTAGAAACAGTACAACCGATGTCATGATAATAACGGGTTTTATTAGGCAGTAGAAACAGTACAACCGATGTCATAATAACGGGTGTTATTAGGCAGTAGAAACAGTACAACCGATGTCATGATAATAACGGGTGTTATTAGGCAGTAGAAACAGTACAACCGATGTCATAATAACGGGTATTATTAGGCAGTAGAAACAGTACAACCAGTCGCAGTATTCAAATGACAGCAACTATAAATGGTGACAGGAATAGGGTAGCATGGGGTAAAACGCCCCCCCCCCCCCTCGCCCCCTGCTCCGCCACCCAGAGCTAGAAACGTGTCAGCTTTTCCTGTTAAAG
>CM065715.1:99595710-99610710 GCA_033310375.1 Conus canariensis
CCAGTCTATATGTCGTTTCGTCGGTGTAAACGCTTAAATACCGATTTGGTTTCCTTTTCTCAACAACAAATGTATGATAATCATGCGAAGAAACGTTGTTTCTTTTCAAAAGTATAAACAACAAAATGTGACACTGGTGCTCAAAGTAAATGAAAAACTGAATACGACTGTTTCTAAATTACATGGTTTTAGGCCATTAACCCTTTTGAGGTATCTAAACACGATACAAGATTACAAAAAATCTGCATTTATTTACGTATGATGAAGGAACAACAAAAAACATCTGCTTGCATTCTAGATAAATAACTACCGAAAACAAGCAAACAAACAAACGGACAAAGAAATAAAATGATAGTTGGAACACATCTGACAGCACCTTAAAAAGCACATTCTGGTTGGTCCTTCTCTTCTCCCACTCTTACAGAAAAAACAAAAACCAAAAAAAACAAAAACAAAAACAAAGAAAAAAAAAACCCCAAACAACATCATCATAGAGAAACGTCATCAGCAAACATGGTATAAAATGTGTGCAGAACAGGCACTGAATTCCCTCCCCTTTACACCACCCCTCTCCTTCCTCTGCTCTTTTCTTAAAAAAAAAAACCAAACAAACTTTTTTTTAATGTCCGGCGTTCATGCTTTGGTAAGCCGAGAAGAACGCCATCCCCACCCCCACCCCCACCCCCACCCCCGCCCAACCCTTCACCTTGAATAAAAGGAAATCAGACCCCCTTCCCCCCCCCCCCCCCCCTCCTTACCCGTACCCACGCCTACGTCCAACCCGTTAATTCTCTTTTGAAGTTGTCTGCCGCTGTAATCTGTACTTAGGACAGAGAACGGTAACTTGTCAGCAGCCACAGTGACGTGATGTTCACCATTACGTTTGTACCTTAACGGTAGTTCTATATACAACAAAATATGCAACGATGACTGAAGTATTGTGACGGCGGCCATCTACGTAGGTGCTCTGACGACGGAACTGTCAGAAATACGATTCACTTCAAGAGAAAAGTTCCAGCCGGGTCAGAAGGGTCAGAGCTTGACCTTGGAAACCGCCACTGTCGCTGGAGTGACCGATCTGGAAATTTGAAGGTCAAGGTCATCAGTACAATGTTGTCTTTGTATTGTTTTGATGTGTGTCCCCCATCCCATACTGCTCTACATGTGTTAGTGTCCAGAGAGACAGCACGTGCGTACGGTTTGAACTGAGTGCGAACGTTATCAATGAAGAAAGATTGCACAGACCAGTCAAGGGTAATCTGTGATTCAAAACGTCTTTTTTTTTTTCGTCACGCGGATTCGGGGGATCGAAAGTCATATCGAGAATCTCTCCTCCCTTCTCTCTCTCTCTGCACACACACACACACACACACACACACACACACACACACACACACACACGCACGCACGCACGCACGCACGCACGCACGCACGCACGCACGCACGCACGCACACACACACACACACACATACACACACGCACGCACACACACGCGCGCGCGTGCACACACACACGCACACATACACACACACACACACACACACACACACACACACACACACACCACACACACTCATACTCACACACACATAAACACGTGCTCACGCATACATGCCTACTTATGCGTATCTATATGTATCGATATAGATACACATCTGTTGGCATGTATGCGCGCGCACGTGTGTGTGGGGTGTGTGTGTGTGTGTGTGTGGTGTGTGTGTGTGTGTGTGTGTGTGTGTGTGTGTGGTGCGCGCGCGCGCGCGCGCGCCCTCAGCGCGCGCTTGTATGTGTTTCAGACATGGAGATATGGTACCTCTATTGTAATGGCAGATTCTAGTTCCTTGTTAAGAGATGCCATATCCATTTCCCAGGAAATGGCACAACCCACATTAGCATGCAGGTGTCCTCTGTGGTGTACACTCCAGTCCCTTTATAGCAGGTGTCCTCTGTGGTGTACACTCCAGTCCCTTTATAGCAGGTGTCCTCTGTGGAGTACACTCCAGTCCCTTTCTAGCAGGTGTCCTCTGTGGTGTACACTCCAGTCCCTTTATAGCAGGTGTCCTCTGTGGAGTACACTCCAGTCCCTTTATAATAGGTGTCCTCTGTGGTGTACACTCCAGTCCCTTTGTAGCAGGTGTCCTCTGTGGAGTACATACACTCCAGTCCCTTTCTAGCAGGTGTCCTCTGTGGGTACACTCCAGTCCCTTTAATAGTTTACAGTGTCCTCTGTGGGTACATTCCAGTCCCTTTATAGCAGGTGTCCTCTGTGGTGTACACTCCAGTCCCTTTATAACAGGTGTCCTCTGTGGTGTACATTCCAGTCCCTTTATGCAGGTGTCCTCTGTGGTGTACATTCCAGTCCCTTTATGGCAGGTGTCCTCTGTGGTGTACACTCCAGTCCCTTATAGCAGGTGTCCTCTGTGGAGTACACTCCAGTCCCTTCATGGCAGGTGTCCTCTGTGGTGTACACTCCAGTCCCTTTTAGCAGGTGTCCTCTGTGGAGTACACTCCAGTCCCTTTCTAGGGAGGTGTCCTCTGTGGTGTACACTCCAGTCCCTTCTATGCAGGTGTCCTCTGTGGTGTACACTCCAGTCCCTTTATAGCAGGTGTCCTCTGTGGAGTACACTCCAGTCCCTTCATGGCAGGTGTCCTCTGTGGTGTACACTCCAGTCCCTTTATAGCAGGTTCCTCTGTGGAGTACACTCCAGTCCCTTCATGGCAGGTGTCCTCTGTGGTGTACACTCCAGTCCCTTATAGCAGGTATCCTCTGTGGTGTACACTCCAGTCCCTTTATAGCAGGTGTCCTCTGTGGTGTACACTCCAGTCCCTTCATGGCAGGTGTCCTCTGTGGAGTACACTCCAGTCCCTTTATAGCAGGTGTCCTCTGTGGTGTACACTCCAGTCCCTTTATAGCAGGTGTCCTCTGTGGTGTACACTCCAGTCCCTTTTAGCAGGTGTCCTCTGTGGTGTACACTCCAGTCCCTTTCTAGCAGGTGTCCTCTGTGGTGTACACTCCAGTCCCTTTCTAGCAGGTGTCTCTGTGGTGTACACTCCAGTCCTCATAGCAGGGTCCTCTGTGGGTAACATCAGTCCCTTTCTAGCAGTGTTTCATTTCGTTTCGTGTCCAGGACGGTTCGGGGAAAAAAAATCAGTCCTGTCTATTTGTCCTGTCTGTTTCTATCGTCTGTCTGTCGTCCTATCTGCCTTAATTCATATTTAATACCATCGGCCTGTTTTTACATGCATGATCCCTTTATTTATAGACAACAGATGACAGACAGACAATGGCATACAATGGATGGTAGATAAGAGACAACAGATAGACACGTGTATACGTGGATTGTTTGAAGGACAATGCTGTGTTGTTTGCACTGTTCTCTTTCCTTTCTCTTACTTTTTCACACTAGATCACATCCCAACTTGATCCATGCGCACATATTCTCTCCATGTCATAAAAAGGGGTGGAAGAAGAAGAAGAGAGAGAGAGAGAGAGAGAGAGAGAGAGAGGGGGGGGGGGAGGGCGGGAGGAAGGGGGTGGGAGGAGGGAAGAAAGAAGGAGCTAGACAGTGGTGAAAAAAAGTATCGATTACAATGCGTTAAGAATCATGTTCCTATCGATAAAAATGCCGGCAGTTACCCTGTCTCTGTCATGTGCGTCGTTGCACGTGGCCTTCAGCCCACGTGGCAAAGTAGGTCGGTCAGGTGTCCCTTCGTTCTCACGCCGGTAACCGACTAAGGCCAATCCCTCCAGTGCATCAATAGTCCACCAGATCTTGTGCCCTCGTCAACACAGCTTTGGAAGGTGGTTATTTCTCTTCGTTCATGGCAACAAGTTACTTTTTGCTGTGGCGCTGTTGCTTGTATGGTAGAAGTCTGATTACCGCAGGTTGGCTCGTGTTGTGTGTGTGTGTGTGTGTGTGTGTGTGTGTGTGTGTGTGTGTGTGTGAGAGAGAGAGAGAGAGAGAGAGAGAGAGAAGAGAGAGAGAGAGAGAGAGAGGTGTCACTAGCAGCGTAACTTTAAAAAAAAAAAGGTCAAAAGGAAAAGTTGTCTTCCAGTGTCTGGGAAGTTCCATTAGAACCACACCCTTGAGAAGGCCTCTGATACACCACCTTGCTAATCTACCCACACAACACACTGTTTATGATCGCAAAACAGACGATAAGTGGGCATGTCTGGCATATCACGTCTGACTCGTCATGATCATCTTTAACACCACTGTCGTCACCGTCATCGACATTTTCACTTCAGCATTTCTCGAGTTTCTTATTCGTTACAGAGTCGGCTAATAAAATTGAACGTAGATGTCTAGAAGCTTAGTTTTTGACCCCTAACACGTTCCATCAATTTAAAAACACAAGTATTTACTGAGGCCATTCCAGAAATGATCATTCCTAGAGTGTGTTTTGATTTGGTTTTGATTCACGAGCTCGCATTTATAGCTGATTTGCCCTATACCCCCACTCTGACCCCTACATTCATTGACCATACAGTGATCTTTCGAACAGCTCACCTCTTGTTGTCACGTTTGTGTGTACCGAAAGTGTGTAATACCGATTCCACTGGCTACAGAACATTTCAAGCACTGAGAGAGAGAGAGAGAGAGAGAGAGAGAGAGAGAGAGAGAGAGAGAGAGAGAGAGAGAGAGAGAGAGGGAGAGAGATAACAAAAAACAAATTGTAAGACTCACAAACATGAACTAAAGCAAAAACAAACAAACAAAACAAAACAGAAAAAAACATCAGTTCCATAACCCCTGTCTCTCCTTCCCTTGAAAATATAAAGAAAACTAACAAGCACCAAATTTGAACAACATCAATAGAAACAGAAGGGTAAAACATGGATGAAGATTAAAAAAACCCCACAAAACAAAACAAAACAAAACAAAACAAAACAAAACAAAGAAATCCCAACCCTTACAACACGCACAGAACGTGTGGTAGCAATCAGCACTAGCAATAGCAGACGACCTTGAAAGTTATCCTTCCTGAGAACACATGTGGACATTCTTTTCTTATCTTTAGCGCCCTATGGCTCTGTCAGCGTTCGTCAGCTACGCAGCTACAGCCAGACCTCAAGGGTGGCGGCAAACTTGGCCGTCCGGCGGAGATCGCTGGCAGCCCCCCCCCCCCCCCCCCCCCCGAGTTTTGTTTTGAGGTCCGCCCCTTCTGGCCAGGCTGGCCACATCGGTCTCTCCTCATTGAGGGGACAGTCCTGGAGGACATGTGCTGTGTCTGGTCGGCTTGCCCACAGGGACACAGGGCTGAGTCTGCGGCTCCTATCCTCTTGAGGTGGGCACGCAGGCCACAATGCCCAGTGCGCAAGCGGAAAATAATTGTTTGGTGTTTGCTCTCCAGTGTGTGGATGGCTTCTTGTGCCCAGTGATCCATTCAGCTCTGAAGGTACCACGTAGGAGTGACTTAACCTTCTTCATATGTGATTGGGGGAGCTGGCTAGGGGAGCTGGCTTCCGACTTTCGCTAATCGGTCAGCATGCTCGTTTCCAGGGAGACCAACTGGAGGGTAGTTGGAGCTTTTTGGGTTAAAGTGGCAAGGGAGGCCTTAAGGGATTGGATCAGAGGGTGAGGATCGGGGGAGTCGAGGGCCTGGAGAGTGGACATGGAATCAGTGAAGATGGCGACGCTGGTGAGGGATCTTCCACAGGAGGAGAGAAAGTCTGCCGCTTCTTTGATGGCTAGGACTTCGGCTCTGAAGTTGGTACAGAGCTTTGCTCCAGGGACTGCAATGTTCCTGCTGTCTTCATCAGGAAATCTGATATGTACTCCACTGCCTCCATTGTGTGCGGCTTCCTCGGCTGATCCGTCTGTGTAGACATGGATCCAGGAGCTGGGAGTGTATGTATCTTCAATCATGACCTGAGCTAGAGCTTTGAGAACTGGAGGTGGCTGATCTCTGTTGGTGATTCCGGGAACACCGAGACTGATGGAGGTCTCCATCTCTTGGGTCAAGCTTCCAGTCAGGCATGACGAGATCTTGGCAGGCGGTACCTTCTGTTTGAAGGATGTCAGTGTGCTGGTCTCTCAGGGCCTTGTACTGGTGGTTGGGGCTCAGACGTTTGAGGCGATTCTTGGTGGGCTGTAAGAGTCTTTGACGGAGGGGGTGCGAGGGGAGGCGACGTAGATTTTCACCCTGCATCAAGGCGTTTAGGTCACGTCTTCTCCCCAGCGGCTCAAGGTTGGCAGTCTTCTCCATCTCATGGATTGGGGTAGTCCTCATGGCTCCGAGGATGACTCGAATGCCCATGTTTTGGACTTTATCAAGCCTAGACTTGTTTGTTTTCGAGGCAGTTCCTCAGGAGGCTGAGGCATACTCCATGGTGGGTCTGACTGCTCCTGTGTAAACTCGGGTGAGAAGCTTGCAGTCTGCTCCCCAAGTCGTTCCCGCCAGCTTCTTTAGCAGGGCTAGCTTGCGGATACCTGTTCCTTCCATCTCTTCAATCTGAGGCTTCTAGGTTAGGCGGACATCAAGCTTGACGCCAAGAAAAGTTGGTGTGTCTGTCTGTAGTAATGTCTTTTCCTGGAGCCTCAGTTTGACTTGCTCGTTGGCCGTGGAGAGAGAGAAGAGTGTATGGGTGGTGTTGGTGGAGTTCAGTTTTTGGCCCCAGGTGTCTGCCCGTGCGGCGATGTTGTAGACAGCTTCCTTCATTCTGTCGGTGTGCTGTGCTGGTGTGTTGGAAGATGTCCACACTGCCAGATCGTCTGCGTGTAGACTGTTGGAGGGGTGCTTGGGGATACTGTCTGTTATGTCATTGATGAACACCAGAAACAGTGTTGGGGAGAGCACACCACCCTGGGGGACACCCTCTCTCAGCTTGACCTTCCTGCTGTGGAAGCCGTCCAGTTTGACCCTTGCAGTTCTGCAGAAAAGGTAGTGATGGATCCACTTATACATGTTATCACGCACTCCGGCTCGAAGAAGTTTCAGTATGAGTCCCTCCTTCCATACTTTATCAAAAGCTTGAGACAAATCGAAGAAAACCGCAAGGGTTTTTCTCTTCTCCTGAAAGTTCTCAATGTCCTGGACTAGGAGGCTGAGTTGATCTTCTGTGTTGCGAAATTTCCTGTAACCGGTTTGGGTGGGAGAAAGGATGTTACGTGGTTCTAGGAAGTGGGTAAGTCGACGGTTGACCATTCTTTCCAACGGTTTGCCCACAGTGCTTAGGAGGCTGATGGGGTGGTAGCTGCTAGGGTCTTTTCTGTTTTTCCCCTTCTTCAGGATTGGGATGATCACGGCTTCCTTCCAGATTGGGGGCACGACTCCTCTTCTTCAGCTTTCGTTGAAGATCTGAAGCAGGACTTATCTCGAGACAGGGCCAAGGTGCTTCAGCATGTCACCAGTAATGCCATCAGGCCCGGGGCTTTCTTTGACTTCAGCTTGCTGATGCTTTGCCTGAGCTCCTTCATGTTGAGGGCATCCTTCATGCAGCTGTCGTCTGCTCCGGTTGGGTCTGAGAGCGAGAGATGAGTTTTTTCTTCAGGAACCTGCCTGATGCGCTCTCTAGGCATGTAGAATGTACTGACTTCTCTGTACAGCTCTGCAAAAGTGTTGGCTGCTGCTTTTCCTGTCTTGAGCTGTTGGTTCTGTCTATGATTGTTTTTCCTCTGCTTGGGTTGTCTTCGTTCAGATTTTTGGCCAGCTTCCATAGACCATGCATGTCTGTTTCCATATTCATGGAAGCGGTCTTTTCATGCCAGCTCTGACGGGCTGTTTGCAGTTTTTTTCCCCTCGAGAACAGAGCTTTGGCTCTACTAAGGGCTTCTACATTTTCATCAGTGGGGGAGCTTTCCATCTTGTCCCTGGCTTGGTTCAGGGTGTTGTGCAGGGCGTCAAGCTCAGATGTCCAGTAGGGCTTGTAGTTTATGCGCTTGCCTCTGGGGATGGCTGCATGTGCTGCTTCCAGCACTACCTTGCTGAAATTTCTAGCATTTTTGTTGACATCGTGGTGTGACAAAACTAGTGCGGATGTTCTTCTGTCTACTTCCTGCTTGAAAAAAATCCCAGTTTGACTTTTTGTAGTTCCAGCTTGCTGGGAGTCGGGTGGAGTGGATTTCAATGGGTTTCAGAACTGTGATGATCACTGGCTTGTGGTCGCTTCCCCAAGTTGGTTAGCCAAATCCCTCTGAGTGATGCCGGAAATGTCATCTGCAGCAAAAGCCAAGTCAGGGGAGCTTGTGGTTCGCCAAGCTCTTGAGTAGAATGTGGGTGGATCATCGGATCTGTAGATGAGGATGAGCTGGTTGCTGATGGCCCAGTTTTCAACACCTTCTCCCTTCCTGTTGAGGTTCTGGTAGCCCCAGCTGGGGAGTGGCTATTGAAGTCGCCTAAGATGACCCAGCTGTTAGAGTCAGCAAGGATGGAGTCAAGCTGTATGGGCTTGTTTGGAGGTGAGTAGACATTGAACACTGTCACTGGCATGATTGGCAACACCAACATGACTCCCAGAAACTCTGTGTCAGGATCAGCTTGACCAGAGCTTTGGGTCTCTACTGCTGGGATGTTGTTGCGCACTAAGGTGATGAGGCCTCCCTTTGTTCTGTTGGCTCTGTCTTGCCTGAACACCTCATAACCCCTTATGAAAAAGCAGTGGGCGTTTTTTAAGTGGGTTTCTTGAATACAGCAGACATCTATTGCGTTTTCTCCGAGAAAGTGTTGGAGTTCTACTTTCTTCCTCTGGACTCCTTCTGCGTTCAAGTGTGCAGTCCTTAATGCTCTGTCTGTGCATTCCTCTCTCTGTGTTCCCTGTGTTGACCGTAGAGAGTGCAGTCCATGGTCGTAGCTGTGGGTGAGCCCCTTTGAGGCTGAGGGCCCGGCATCGTCTCCCCCCGGCCCAAGAAGACGACACCACAACAGTCCAAAGTGATCAGCGTAGCCATGTGTCGTATCATGTGGGTTCAGCCGGTTGTTTCAAGCCCACGCCCTCTTGGGGCCACTGAAGCTCCGACTTTGGTGGGCTTGTGCTCTGGTGACGGCTTGCACTTGGCCAGGCTTAGTATTTGAGTTTTCCTTCTTGCCTGTATCCTGCTCTGGGAGGAGGAATTGATTAGCCAGGGGTCCCACCCTGGGGCTAGAGGTTATAACGCGTCTCTTGACCGCATGATGAGCCCGTCATAGGACACATGGGTATTTCACTGTTTTAGTGAGGACAGCAGTGCCACCTGTTGACCCACCCCGTCCTGATAGGAACATCGCCAGTTGGTCCGGGGCTGCTGATTTGTCCAGGCAGGCCCGGCTTATTTCACAGCTAACCTTCATATCTGAAGGCCATGTCGCCATCCGCCACCTGCTGCCTGCTGGGTTGGGGATGGTCGTCCCACAACTGGATGTAAGTAGTATGTCCCAGTTTTTTGTCTTTCAAAAATGAAGAGAGGGCAGAAGAAACGTTTTCGCCTTTCGCTGGCTGGAGTTCCACCGCGTATATTTAAGGGATTCGTCACTTCCGGATTGATTTGATCAATGTTCGTCTCCTGCTCACAGATAAGTCGTCTGTCCACCACTACCTGCAGATGATAGTGTTACATCGTTAGGTTTGAGCCACATACACACAATGGTTCAAGGACAGCCAAGCCTACATGTGGGCGGAAGCCTTACCTTCCTGAACAGCCGACAACAAGAAATTGGCCCAGGTGGTTTCCTGTGTGGTCACATCAGCCCACTTCAAGATGCTCTCCGTCCATGAAGTCGTTAGTGACCTGCAGGGGCGAACAGGACACCGACAAAAGAGAATAAAGTAGAAGGAGGCAAGACATTGATCCTGTCCCCCATACATCTTCGTCCCCTCCAACAGCAGTCTCAACTGTCCTGACCTCGATTACCGCTGATCCCTCGCTCTGTCAATTACGCACTGACCACATCTGTCTTTCTCTCTTCCCGGTGAAAAGTTCATCCTAGAGATCTATTGCTTTCAAACAGTTTTTTTCCCAACCAGCAGGTCGCCTACGTATTCAAAATGTGTATTGTCAGCGATGCGTGATATTTTGATACTGCTTGCATGACAGCTGACAACATATATTCCACGTGGTGTATCTTAGTGTTGAATTTGATAATACATTCATTCCTTTATCTACATCTGCTTTGCAGAAACGACATTAAAAGGTCTTATCTTCAAAAAGTGTAACTTAATAATTGTTACAGTTTGTGGTAAAGTATAATTTAATGCGTCTTTTATTGATTTCTGAAACAGTAAGTATAATTGTTCATGATTAAGAAGAAAATTGCAATTTTTGTAATATTGATTTTATTGTTGAAAATGTTAACCACATCTATCATTTTACCAATCTGCAGAAAGCTGATGCTCGTACTTGTTGAGAAACTACCCATGTTGATGTTTACCTCACACTCACTCACACACACACACACACACACACACACACACACACACACACACACACACACACACACACATACACACACACACACACATACACACACACACACACTCATACACACACCAACACACACGCGCACGCGCGCATACACACACACACACACACACACACACACACTCTCTCTCTCTCTCTCTCCCCCTCTCTCTCAAGCACACACGTATTACACACAACCGAAACTATATCATTACTGTCAGACTGAAAGTGGGAAAAGAAATAGAGAAAGAAAGAGAGAAGAAAGATCAGACAAGAAAGGAAATTAAAGAAAGACACAAAGGAAGAATGAGATGAGCTACAATTGCCCATTTGACTCACGTGACACCACCGCAATCTTCGCCTTACCGAGATTAGCCAATCCGTAACTGGGCGTGGGTGTCCAGACGCTTAGACCAACCCCCTGTACTATCCTTGGCTCAGTTATGAAACTCACCCTGTACCATTTAAAACCCTTTGCTTTGCATGTAGGCAGTGGATACAATAAAAACGTAACATGTGCAGTGAAAGGGGAGACGGTGGAGTAAAAAAACAAGATACAAAGCATATAAACGTACTCCCAGTTTATCTTGAATACGCGTGAGATATTCCATAAAGAGGAAAAACCGTTCTGGGCCGTTATAGCCGTTAGTAACGGATATTCTGGTAAACATCGGCCATCATCTGTGACCCATAATGAACATACCTACAAATTTTCAGGAAGATCGGCCAAGTACTTTCTGGGATATTACATTAAGAAGAAAAACCGTTATGGACCATTATAGCCGTTAGTAATGCCTATAACGGTAAAATAAAACATCGGGCATCATCCGTGACCCATAATGAACATACCAAGAAATTTTCAGAAAGATCGGCCAAGTACTTTCTGAGATATTCCATAAAAATGAAAAACCGTTATGGGCCGTTATAGCCGTTAGTAACGGCTATAACGGTAAAATAAACATCGGACATCATCTGTAACCCATAATGAACATACCTACAAATTTTCAGAAAGATCGGCCCAGTAGTTTTGTCTGGAGCGAGTGGAACACATTTTGACCACGGACAGACAGACAGACAGACAGACAGACAGACAACACACACACACACACACACACACACACACACACACACACACACACACACACACACACACAACAAAAGAGAAGAGAGAGAGAGAGAGAGAGAGGAGAGAGAGAGAGGAGAGAGAGAGAGAGCGCATTTCTTCGTTCCCATTGTAAAGTACTCCCTGTTCTATAAGAACTGGGAGTACAAAAAGGGATGGAGCAGGAAGGGGGTGCAGTGGAGAGGGAGAGTGTCTGTAGCTTGTTTTTGGCTTAGCTCAGAGAGTTAAAGGGCATGCACACATCGGGCAAGTCGTCGTTTAGAACAATGTGACCTCCTGACCGCACTGCCGTTCGTCAAGTACCCGTTTAAATCTTTACTTTTTTCCCCCTGTGTGCGTCATGGCTGGATTACGTGTACTTTTTGGGGGCACCATCTTCGATTTCCTCATCTTTATCAGCGCGGCTTGATTTGTTTGATTAAGTTACATAGGCGAATTCATGACGTATCAACTGGTAAATGTAGAAACAAGTAAGGCTATATTATTTGCTGCTTTCATGTTCTTGTTTTGCTGTATTTGGTAAGATATATTCAATACATGACCAATCTTCGTTAATCTTTACAATGTTATTATTCTTCCCTTTTGACAGATATGATACGGCAATTAAGACAATTATGCATTAGTATTACACACATCTTTACTGAATGTAGGAAACATGAAACGTGAATATGCATTAAGTATTATTTCACACATCTTAACTGAATGTAGGAAACATAAACGTGAATATGCATTAAGTATTATTTCACACATCTTTACTGAATGTAGGAAACATGAAACGTGAAATGCATTAAGTATTATTTCACAATCTTTACTAATGTAGGAAACTGAAACGTGAATATGCATTAAGTATTATTTCACACATCTTTACTGAATGTAGGAAACATGAAACGTGAATATGGCATTAAGTATTATTTCACACATCTTTACTGAATGTAGGAAACTGAAACGTGAATAGCATTAAGATTATTTCACAACATCTTTACTGAATGTAGGAAACATAACGTGAATTCATAAGTATTATTTCACACATCTTTACTGAATGTAGGAAACATGAAACGTGAATATGCATTAAGTATTATTTCACACATCTTTACTGAATGTAGGAAACATGAAACGTGAATATGCATTAAGTATTATTTCACACATCTTTACTGAATGTAGGAAACATGAAACGTGAATATGCATTAAGTATTATTTCACACATCTTTACTGAATGTATGAAACATGAAACGTGAATATGCATTAAGTATTATTTCACACATCTTTACTGAATGTAGGAAACATGAAACGTGAATATGCATTAAGTATTATTTCACACATCTTTACTGAATGTAGGAAACATGAAACGTGAATATGCATTAAGTATTATTTCACACATCTTTACTGAATGTAGGAAACATGAAACGTGAATTGCATTAAGTATTATTTCACACATCTTTACTGAATGTAGGAAACATGAAACGTGAATATGCATTAAGTATTATTTCACACATCTTTACTGAATGTAGGAAACATGAAACGTGAATGCATTAGTATTATTTCACACATCTTTACTGAGTAGAACATAAACTGAATATGCATTAAGTATTATTTCACACATCTTTACTGAATGTAGGAAACATGAAACGTGAATATGCATTAAGTATTATTTCACACATCTTTACTGAATGTAGGAAACATGAAACGTGAATTGCATTAAGTATTATTTCACACATCTTTACTGAATGTAGGAAACATGAAACGTGAATAGTGCATTAAGTATTATTTCACACATCTTTACTGAATGTAGGAAACATGAAACGTGAATATGCATTAAGTATTATTTCACACATCTTTACTGAATGTAGGAAACATGAAACGTGAATGGCATTAAGTATTATTTCACACACTTTACTGAATGTAGGAAACATGAACGTGAATGGGCATTAAGTATTATTTCACACATCTTTACTGAATGTAGGAAACATGAAACGTGAATGGCATTAAGTATTATTTCACACATCTTTACTGAATGTAGGAAACATGAAACGTGAATATGCATTAAGTATTATTTCACACATCTTTACTGAATGTAGGAAACATGAAACGTGAATATGCATTAAGTATTATTTCACACATCTTTACTGAATGTAGGAAACATGAAACGTGAAATGGGCATTAAGTATTATTTCACACATCTTTACTGAATGTAGGAAACATGAAACGTGAATGGGCATTAAGTATTATTTCACACATCTTTACTGAATGTAGGAAACAATGAAACTGAATGCATTAAGTATTATATCACCATCTTTACTGAAGTGGAAACATGAAACGGAATGATGCATTAAGTATTATTCACACACATCTACTGAATGTAGAAACAAAACGTGAAGCATCAATACTAAATTTACTGAGAGACATGAAGATGGGCATAAGTATATCAACATTAGAATGTAGGAACATGAAACGTGAAATGCATTAAGTATTATTTCACACATCTTACTGAATGTAGGAAACATGAAACGGAAGGTGCATTAAGTATATTCACACATTTTACTGAATGTAGGAAACATGAAACGTAATGGTAACTATTACTTACATCTTCGTAGACTATTAATCATTAATATTATTTCCCACTCTTACTGATGTAGGAACATGAAACGTATGGGCATTAAGTATATTTCACACATCTTTATGATGTAGGAACATGAACTGAATATGCATTAAGTATATTCAACATCTTTACTGATGTAAAAATGAAACGTAATGGCTATAGTTTTATTTAGTTTGCATTAAGTATTTCACACAATCTTTATGAATGTAGGAAACATGAAACGTGAATGGCATAAGTATTATTCACCTCTTATAATGTGATGAAATAATGCATTAAGTATTATTTCACACATCTTTACTGAATGTAGGAAACATGAAACGTGAATGCATTAAGTATTATTTCACACATCTTTACTGAATGTAGGAAACATGAAACGTGAATATGCATTAAGTATTATTCACACATCTTACTGAATGTAGGAAACATGAAACGTGAATATGCATTAAGTATTATTTCACACATCTTTACTGAATGTAGGAAACATGAAACGTGAATGCATTAAGTATTATTTCACACATCTTTACTGAATGTAGGAAACATGAAACGTGAATTGCATTAAGTATTATTTCACACATCTTTACTGAATGTAGGAAACATGAAACGTGAATGGGCATTAAGTATTATTTCACACATCTTTACTGAATGTAGGAAACATGAAACGTGAATTGCATTAAGTATTATTTCACACATCTTTACTGAATGTAGGAAACATGAAACGTGAATGGCATTAAGTATTATTTCACACATCTTTACTGAATGTAGGAAACATGAAACGTGAATATGCATTAAGTATTATTTCACACATCTTTACTGAATGTAGGAAACATGAAACGTGAATGCATTAAGTATTATTTCACACATCTTTACTGAAGAGAAACATGAAACGTGAATGGCATTAAGTATT
>CM065715.1:99615710-99618210 GCA_033310375.1 Conus canariensis
CTCACCATTACAGACATTAGTATCACAACAATACCATACCACAGTACATTCACCATTACAGACATTATTATCACAACAATCATCATACCATCAGTACAACACCATTACAGACATTATACACAACAACATCATACTGATCACCATTACAGACATTAGTATCACAACCAATCACAACCATCATACGTCCACCATTACAGACAATTATCACAACAATCATCATACCATCATATCGCACCATTACAGCATTATTATCACAACAATCACCATACCACATATCATCACCATTACAGACATTATTATCACAACAATCATCAATACCATCATATCATCACCATTACACGACATATCACAGCAATCACCATACCAGCAGTACCACACCATTACAAACACCTAGTCACAACAACCACCATACCACAGCACCGTTACAAACATAGTCACAACAATTACCATACCACCAGTACCATTACCATTCACAACGTTGTCACAACAATCCACTATACCATCAGTACCAACACCATTAAGGACATATCACAACCACCACCCATACCAGCAGTACCACCACTTTCACAACCGTCATCACAATCACCATCACCACCATAAACAGCCAGTGCCACCACTTTCACAACTGTCATCACAATCACCATCACCACCATAATTCAGCCAGTGCCCACCACCATCACAGCCCATACATCACATGCAATCACCCATCACCACCAACATACCACCACCTTCACAAACATAGTCACAACACACCACCATCACAGCCATCATCACAATGCAATCACCATCACCACCAACATACCACCACCTTCACAAACATAGTCACAAACACCACCACCATCACTATCTTATCAATATCACCACATCACAGCCATCGTCACAACCGCCTCACCACCATACTCCCAGTACCACCTCCACCAACACCCATTGCCACAACCACCACCACCGCTCCACCAGTACCACCACCACCATCACACCATCATCACCACTATCAGTACCCACCACCATCACACCCATCATCACACACACTATCAGTACCACCACCATCACACACCATCATCACACACTATCAGTACCACCACCATCACAACCCATCATCACACTACTATCAGTACCACCACCATCACACACCCATCGTCACAACCATCATCACCCCACTATCAGCACCACCACCATCACACCCATCATCACACCCATCATCACACTACTATCAGTACCCCACCATCACAACCCATCGTCACAACCATCATCACCCCACTATCAGTACCACCATCATCACACCCATCGTCACAACCATCATCACCCCACTATCAGTACCACCACCATCACACCCATCATCACAACCATCATCACCCCACGATCAGTACCACCACCATCACACCCATCGTCACAACCATCATCACCCCACTATCAGTACCACCACCATCACACCCATCGTCACAACCATCATCACCCCACTATCAGTACCACCATCACAACCATCATCACCCCACTATCATACCACCATCACAACCATCATCACCCACTATCAGTACCACACATCACACCCATCATCACAACCATCATCACCCCACTATCAGTACCACCATCACAACCATCATCACCCCACTATCAGTACCACCATCACAACCATCATCACCCCACTATCAGTACCACCACATCACACACCCATCATCACAACCATCATCACCACCACGATCAGTACCACCACCATCACACCCATCGTCACAACCATCATCACCCCACTATCAGTACCACCACCATCACACCCATCGTCACAACCATCATCACCCCATATCAGTACCACCATCATCACACCCATCATCACAACCATCATCACCCCACTATCAGTACCACCATCACAACCATCATCACCCCACTATCAGTACCACCATCACAACCATCATCACCCCACTATCATACCACCACCATCACACCCACATCCACAACCATCATCACCCACTATCAGTACCACCATCATCACAACCATCATACACCCCACTATCAGTACCACCACCATCACACCCATCATCCACAACCATCATCACCCCACTATCAGTACCACCACCATCACACCCATCATCACAACCATCATCACCCCACTATCAGTACCACCACCATCACACCCATCATCACACAACCATCATCACCCCACTATCAGTACCACCCACCATCACACCCATCAGTCACACACCATCATCCACACATCCAATCCACCATCATCACCACCATCATCACACCCATCATCACAACCATCATCACCCCACTATCAGTACCACCACCATCACAACCATCATCACCCCACTATCAGTACCACCACCATCACAACCATCATCACCCCACTATCAGTACCACCACCATCACACCCATCGTCACCGCACTATCAGCACCACCACCATCACACCCATCATCACCCCACTATCAGCACCACCACCATCACACCCATCATCACCCCACTATCAGTACCACCACCATCACAACCCATCATCAACCCACTATC
>CM065715.1:99628210-99643210 GCA_033310375.1 Conus canariensis
AAGTATTAACTTCATACACCCGTATGAATTGTTTTCCCAGTTTTCTGAAGTGAAAAAAAAACGCTCATCATTCTTAAACAAAAAAAGAAAGAAAGAAAAAAAACAAACAAAAAAAACCAGCGTTAACGAGGAAACCAGTTATTATTACGATATTCTCTCAGTTATTCTTTAGCAGAATGGTGATAAGAGGGAAATGGTTAATATCACTGCTACCCTCTGAGGGAAAAAAAAAGTTATTATGAGAAAGAAAAGAACCGAATAAGGAAAGTCAGTTATCAGCACTTTTTTCTCCCTGCGTGTGAAACATTCACTAGCCTGCAAGAAAACAGCGTTATAAGGAAATCAGTTTTTATCTGTTTGTTTGTTTTCTTCCTCGGGAAAAAACAGTTGTTATTCTTTTAGAAAACAATGATAATAGGGAAATTGGTTATCATGACCGATTTTTTTTAAAAAGGAAAACCACAATGATCATTCAAGAAAACGGTGATAATTGTAAAGCAGTTTATCATCATTTTCTCCCCGAGGAAAACAGTTGCTAATCTCATAGAGAACAGTGATGATCGGGAAATCAGTTGTAACTGAAGTTTTCCCCACGAGGAAAAGATTTTGTTTTCCTTAAGAAATCATAACACCTTTAGTTTTTAAATCTGTAACTGTTACCGTGTTCTTGAACTATAATAACTGCTTTTTACACACACACACACACACACACACACACACACACACACACACACACACACACACAAGAGAGATTGATAATAACTGATTTGTCTGTTATCACGGTTTTACTGTTGAATAAATAGCCAGCCGGGTTTTTCTTGCTTTCCCAAAGCAAGCAATCACAATCGTCCAAGAAAACAAGGGTAATACATGTTTTCCTGGGAAACACTCATTATCACTGTTTCCTTGAAACTTTCGGAAGGAATGCTTCTGTTTTCTTCTGGAAAAAAAATGTTGATAATATCATTAATGTTTACTTGCAAAATAGCTTTTACTGAAAAAAACCCACCAAAAAAACAAACAAACCGATATTAAATGACTTTCTTATTGTGGCTGATTTCCTGAAGGATGATAATTGTTCTTCTCGAGAAAGCATTCATAACAGCTAATTTTTCCTACTATCACTAATTTCTTCAATAATGATATATTTTCCTAGGAGTTCTATACTATCAGTGTTTTCTTGGAGGCTAATGACTACTTTGTACGGAAAGACACTATTGATACTGATTTGTTTTCATTATCACTGCTTTCTGTTAGGATAATAACTATTTTCCTGGTGAAAACAGTAAGAAAGGCAAATTTCCGTACGATCACCATTTTCTTGGAGGACAACAGCTGTTGTGCTGGAGAAAAAGGATAATAACCGATTTCCTGTTGTCACTGAATTCTTGAAAGATACAGTTTCGCTCAGGCAAAAAGTGATAATGGGTGATTTCCTTACTATCACTGAATTCTTGAAGGATGATGAGTGTTTTAATGAGGAAAAGAATGATAGTAACTGGTTTCTTCACTGTCACTTAATTCTTGAAGGATAATTTCTACTTTCATTTTAAATACAGTGATAATAAGTGATTTTCCTACTACCATCTTTCCCTTGGAGGATAGTAACCGGTTACCAATGGAAGATAATGTGCAGAGTAATTTCCCTTTTATTACAGTTTTCTTGTATGATATTTGTCCTCGGAGAAAAAGAAGGTTAATGATCGATTTTCGTATCATCGTTGAAGCATAACAGCGGTTTCTCCCTGGAAAATAGTGAAAATGGTCAACGATGACTCAAGACGTTGGTATCCTATCAAAGGGGCGTTGATGCTGCATTTCTGTACTAACTCAAGGGAGGCCACTGTAAGATTGATATCTCTTCATGATGAGGAAGCAGATAAAAACATGGTTAGCTTTCACACTACCGTCATTTTGCTTTCGTTTTTCACAGAGGAGTTGGAGCGTGGCTTCAGAAATACCAAAGTGACCAGCATTTCTGGGAGGTGACTGTGAAAATCATCAGGCGTTGAAACAGGAGTGACAAGTGAGAAACACCCAAAACAGGGAGACTATCGATCACTGGCCGTATAGCATGGTTCTGTCCCTTTTGATTTTTTCATTCGTCAATGACCAAAGTAAATTTAATCAAAAAACAGTTTTACATTCTATATGAATTCCAAATAAACACGCAAGTCGACGCGAATATTGTTTTAAACAAAGTCGACGCGAATATTGTTTTAAACAAATCCGACCTTAATTTTCGACTGAAAAGAAACTTGTCTTTCAAAGAGAGGGGTTTTGAAAAGGGAGTTTTAACTGAAAATCTTTGACATAACTTCCCTTGGTAGTCTTTTTGGCACGGTAGTGTTTATTGCATGTTACACCGGGACCGGGACGGCTCGGGTCAGAAAGTTAACGCAGAAGCTAAGAGGAGAGACAGCCACCATGGCTTGACGGAGGCGGTGACACAGACTTAAAAAGCCGCCCGTCTCGCTTCTCCTGTCTCTCTCTCACTTTCCGCTTTAGCATCTCAGCTACCCGCGACTCTTGGCAGTTTGACGCGGGCAGGTGACCATAGGTAGCTAGCTCGTTCGGTCGGATGAAGTCTTCCTGACGCGCGGTGCCAGAAGACAGGGATCGGTTCGCTTTGGTGTTGATCGGAGGAAGAAGAATCAGAGTCGGCGTCCCTCGCAGGTTCCACCCGAAACTGCCATCCGAGCGAAGTGGCCAGATACCCTCCCACTCCTGTCTGCTGCTGCTGCTGCTGATCCCGAGGCCGTTGCATCCAGCCGTTCGTAGTAAGAGCAAGAGCCTGCGTTTTTCTTCTGTGATCTTCAGCAGCCATGCTGTCGATAGTAAGTCTTGGGAATGAGTTTGTGTGGTGGGTTTGGGTGCTTCTTGTTGTTGTTGTTGTTGCTGTTGTTGTGTTGTTGCTGTTCTTGTTGTTGTTGTTGTTGCTCTCTTTTCCTTTATAAATTCAATTTTTGAATTTCTTTTCTTCTTTTATTTTTCTCTTTATTTCTTTTTCAAATGTCTGTTTCCTTGTTCTTTCTCTTCCTTTTCTTTTGTCTCTTTCATGTTTGTTCTTCTTTTCGTTTGTTGTTGTTGTTGTTGTTGTTGTTTTACTCCGTTGTACGTTTTCATTCCTTTTTCTTATCCCCTTCTTCTAATTTTTCTTTGTTCTGTTCCTATTTTTTTCCTTTCTTTCCTCTTTTCAATTTTTCTGCCTTTTCTGTTTCCTTCTATTTTAATTTTTCTGCCTTTTCTGTGTTCCTTCTATTTTAATTTTTCTGCCTTTTCTGTGTTCCTTCTATTTTAATTTTTCTAGCCTTTTCTGTTTTCCTTCTATTTTAATTTTTCTACCTTTTCTGTGTTCCTTCTATTTTAATTTTCTACCTTTTCTGTGTTCCTTCTATTTTAATTTTTCTGCCTTTTCTGTGTTCCTTCTATTTTAATTTTTCTGCCTTTTCTGTTTTCCTTCTGTTTTTATTTTTTCTTCTACCTTTTCTCATTCTTCTGGTTTTTCTTTCATCATTTCCTTTCTTCATTCTTTTCTGACATTTTTTCTCTTCTATTTTTTTTTGGTTCTATTTCGATTATCCTCCCATATACATTTTTTAAAAAACTCTCCTCTCTTCTTTTTCTCCCCCCCCCCCCCCCCCCCCTTTCTTTTCATTTACTCTTTTTCTTCATTTTCTCCTTCTTGATTTTTATTCATGTCTCCTCCTTTGTGTTGCTTCCTTTCCGGTTTCTTTTTTTTTTTTTTCCTTTTTTTTTTCTTTTTTTTTTTTTTACTCTTTTCTTCTTTGTTTCGCTCTTCTTACTTTTCGTCCTCTGCTCTCTCTCTCTCTCTCTCTCTCTCTCTCTCTCTCTCTCTCTCTTCTCTCTCTCGTTTCTCCTTTTTTTTTATCTCTCTTTAAAAATTCTCTTTTTCCTTTATTTTCTTCTTTTCGTTCTTTTTTTTTTCCCCTTTATTCCCATTCGCTTCACCTCATGCTTCTTTCAGTTTTTCTTCTTGAATTCCATTCTGTTCTTCGCTGTTTTCTTTCTTTATTTCTTTTTAATTGTCTCCTTTTTCATTCTCACCCCCCCCCCCTCTTCATTCTCTTCTTCTTCTCCTTTTCTCTCCATCTTCTCCGTCTCTTCAACCCTAATGCGGTCCCCGTGGTCGGCCAGGCTATAGACCACATGATGTAATCCCTCCCTGCTCTTTACTTCAATTTTTGTACTCCCAGTTCTTATAGAACAGGGAGTACTTTACAATGGGAACGAAGAAATGCTCTCTCTCTCTCTCTCTTCTCTCTCTCTCTCTCTCTCCTCTCTCTCTCTCTCTCTCTCTTGTGTGTGTGTGTGTGTGTGTGTGTGTGTGTGTGTGTGTGTGTGTGTCCGTCCATGGTCAAAATGTGTTCCACTCGCTCCAGACAAAACTACTGGGCCGATCTTTCTGAAAATTTGTAGGTATGTTCATTATGGGTCACGGATGAGCCCGATGTGTTATTTTAACCGTTATAGCCGTTACAAACAGCTATAACGGCCCATAACGGTTTTTTCTTCTTTATGGAATATCTCAGAAAGTACTTGGCCGATCTTTCTGAAAATGTGTAGGTATGTTCATCATGGGTCACGGATCATACCCGATGTTTTCTTTTACCGTTATAGCCGTTACTAACGGCCATAACAGCCCATAACGTTTTTTTTTCTTCTTTATGGAATATCTTAGACAGTACTTGGTCGATCTTATCCATCACTAACACACACACACACACACACACACACACACACTCCTCTCTCTCTCTCTTTACACACACACACACACACACACACACACACACACACACACACACACACACACACACACACACGCACACACATACGGAAACGAAACGAAATGATTTATTGCTATAAAGCGGTACAGCTTCCTGGCATGATGAACAATTGCACAACAAAACAATGAAATAATGCCGCGCGGTAAGTCCGACATGGAAACCATGGCAAACAATGTTCATTCTCCTCACTAGGCTGGCAAATGTCCCATAGGAACCCGTCATGCAAGTCTCGTGAACACAGGCTGTCACCCTAGGTAGAACTGGATCAGGCCGTGTAACGTTTCCATCGCCCGTACTGCACGTGTTTGGATCTCGGCGTGTTGTTTATTGTCAACACGTTTCCCTCTACGAAGACTGGCAAGTTTTACACGCTCCTCTGTCAGCATGTTTTTGCTGTCCTGCTTCACAAACCAAAACACACACTTGCCGTCACCAGATGCAGCACATACACACATACGGAGAGAGAGAGAGAGAGAGAAGAGAGAGAGAGAAGAGAGAGAGAGAGAGAGAGAGAGAAGAGAATGACAATAACAATGGCAATGCTTTATTGACAATAGTTAAACAACCCTTGAGAGAGAGAGAGAGAGAGAGAGAGAGAGAGAGAGAGAGAGAGAGAGAGAGCATTGCAACTTCAGTTGAAGAAGACAATTATTTCAGATGAAAATCTGACATGGCTTGTTTTCAGCCCACCTTGTGCGGGCTGTTTCATAGAATATTCTTGATAGATGCGTTGTGACTGTGATGACTTCAAACCTCCTTCCCACGCGTGTAAGACCAGCACGTACAGCGGGCAGAACTAGAGCATGAAAATACACTGTCAGTTTGGCATTCCGACCTTCACGACAATCTATGCTATCATTAATTTTCAAGCCCCATCTTCGTTCATCTCCATTTGAATTTTGTTTGCTGTTTATTTGTTTGTTGTTTCCTTGTTTGTTTGATTGTTGTTGCTGTTGTTGTTGTTGTTTTTAAGGAAGGCGAAATATAGAGTCTTACCTGATATTACAATACACAGAGGTTGTTAATTTAAAGCTTTAGTGAAGAGTCGCAATAGACGAATGCGTACAAATCATTAATCCACTGCGGCAAAGTTTACAGCGTTCGGCGAATCATATAATTATCTAACAAATATTTAATACATGTAAATCATAAATTAAATAATAGTATCTATCTATCTATTACATCAATCAGTCTATCTGTCTATCTCTTTATATCGTATTTATATGCATGTGTGTGTGTGTGTTAGAGAGAGAGAGAGAGAGAGAGAGAGAGAGAGAGAGAGAGAGAGAGAGAGGAGAGTGATCTCGGTGGCTGGGGTAGGGATATGGGGAACAGTGGAGTGGAAGGGAGTGGGGAAGAAAGAGAAAACTTGTGATAATTTTGTTGTTGTTGATGTTGTTGTTGTTGTCATGATATCTTCTGTGCCACCTCAGTGGCGTTGCACCCAAGCCGCTCATTCACACACCCCGTCCACAGCCACATCCTGGTTTGTCCCGCCACAGCCCTGACACCGGCAATCCACAGGGAGCAGTCAGTGTCAAATCGTTATTAGGCAGCGCACCAGAGAAAACAGTACTCTGCTGTGGGTGAAGTTCGGTGATGCTTAGTTTGATCCAAACATACGCGGGACACTACCCTCTAATCCCCTAACTGACGACAGTAATTGCTTAGTCGCGGAGCCAGCGTGAATGAATGAGCTCTCTTCATGTAGAGGGCGCCACCGCGTCCGTCGAACGACCGTCCCCATGAGCTTGCCAATGCCGGTGACCCCGTCAGGATCTTGTCAAGGTCATAGGCATAGACAGGAAATCGAAACTGAGGTCACCATGGGAGCAGGGCATGAAGGGCCAAAGAACGTGATTTTTTTTTTTAATGCTGATCGAAGAGGATGAGGATGATGAAGATGATGCTACTGATGTCTATTCTGGTCTGAGGCTTCACGACAGGGTCATGCTGTACGCTTACTTTCAAAATGTATCCCGGCATCATCCAGGCCGAAACACACAGACACCTGCAGTGCTGGTAAGAAATGTTGAAGACATGTATCATCATCATACACTCATGTATCCATTAAGTGGATGAAACTCTTCTGTGTGGTTGCAGTTTTCGTAGTTGAACGCATAGCGAACATTCACTACACACACATTAGAAAAAAAAAAAAAAACAAAAAAAAACCAACAAACAAACAAACAAGGTAAGCACTCAAGGTCTGACCAGTGCATTGAGCTAATGCGTAGGTCAGACATCCGCTGAGTCGTAGCCACGAGACCCTCTTCTTCTATTGTCTCATCTTAGTTATTAATTCATTTATCCATGCTTCAAATCATGCGTAGTGTGGTCTCAAAACTTAGCGGATGTGGTGTAGCGTATATGGATTAGTTCGCACGCAGTAACGCCTCCTTGATGAAACTGAAACTGAAACTGAAGCGAACTCAACTTTGAGTAGGAGCATGTCAGGGGCAGAAAAATCCCACGAACAGATGGTTTTGATGGGAATCGAACCCACGACCTTCCAGCCGTGAGTCCGCGGCGCAAACAATGTCGTCACGGCGGCTGGTGATTGCACTCACTTTAATCGTCAATGAATGTTGTGTTTGAGGGCTTTTGGACAGAAAGGGAATGAAACTGGTCATTGTTTGCAGAGTTTCACATGACACAGCTTTAGACGCCAAAAGGAAATCTTTTCCATTTATAATATATCCATCTCTGTCTCTGTCTGTCTGTTTGTCTGTCTGTTGTCTGTTTTGTCTGTCTGTCTGTCTTGTCTGTCTGCCTGCCTGCCTGCCTGCTGTCTCTGTCGCTGTCTGTCTGTTCTCCTCTCTTCTGTCTTCTCGCTCTTCTGTCTCTCTCTCTCTCTTAATGGCCGGAAACAAGTTGCACGTATAGTGGGCCATCATACTGGACGCGCCGCCATCTTGTTTGATAAGCGACTGAAGACCCGTCCTACACTCGTCGAAGAAATCAACTGCGAAAGAAACATCGATATGTTGAGTATGTACACAAGAGAACGTTACGTAACATTGGATACTGTCGCAGAGATTCCTAAAGGGGAAATAAAGAGATTATGTAAATAAGTAAACAAAGAAACAAGAAATTAAATAATAAATGAATAGGTAAATAAATAAAAAAGATAAATAAGTAAACCGATGAACAAATAAATAAATAGACGAAAATGATTATTACTATTTTGCGCAGTGTAAAGTATAACGACGACTTGAACAATGAGTTTTCGTCTACGCGCTCAGCGAATCCGTTGTCCAACACACAGCCTGCTAGTGAGAATAGGGGAGACAGCAGAGTCACTGCAGGCTTTGATGGGATTAGAGAAGGTAACACGTCTACAAACAGCAGACAGTGGTCCTGGTTCTGCAGGATTTCCACTCCGTTTCACATGCCAGACTAGGACAGCCTGCGAACCCAAAGAATGAAAATCAAATAATTAACAGACAAATGACATGAGAAATAAAATGCGTGCTACACTGATTGATCTTTGTTACAATGTCAATTTCAGGTACAGCAGCTGTGAGTTTTATATACAGACTATAAGACTTAGTGTATCAAGGCCCAGATTTTGGGATGCAATGGAATGGATTGTAAAGTTTCTATATTTTGTTTCAAGTGGTTTAGCTCTTTACATGAAGGGGAAAGTAAAATGTGAAATGTCTTTGCTGTTTCTTACAACACTGATTATGCATCACTGCGGTGTGTTTAGTCTGTATGTTTGTGTGAGGTGATAGGCAGAATTTTGTACTTTGTAAAAAAAAAAAAAAAAAGAAAGAGAAATAACGATAGTTTAGTTTACTTATCTTCCAGTTAGAGATAATTGAGCTATGCCGTATAGGTATCATATCAATATTCTGTGCGGTGTGCAGGTATGTGTATGTATATTCGTTTGTTTGCATGCTGCTGTGCTCTCTCTCTCTCTCTCTCTCTCTCTCTCTCTCTCTCTCTCCTCTCTCTCTCTCTCTCTCTCTCACTACTCTTCTTCTTCTTCTCTCTCTGTGCACGCGCGCGCGCGTGTGTGTATGTGTGTGTGTAGGCAAAGAGAGATACATTCAAATTTCAATTTAATTATGTTTTCCAGGTATGCCATTCTCTGTAGCTAATAGTTCAAAACTTGTCAATGATGGGAACATGTCAGCTTGTCAATAATGTTTAGTTAGGGTGAGGCTGAAGTCAAATGCTCAGAAAATCCGTTAAAGTTTTATATCAAAGCAAACCTTTTTCCTTGATCACAACCTTTTGTAGCAAACTTCTAACTGTAATGAAAACTGGTTATGTTATGAAATTAATTTGTATGGTCAGTTCCCAATCTTTTACTCTTGCTGCAGAGTACAGACTGACAGCTGCATGTGTTTATGCACATACCTTTTCGGCACCTGGCTTGCATTGAAATGCTGTATCATAGGCATTCCACTTCTATATGTACCTGGCTGGCATTGAAAGGATCATAGCTCACTTCTATATGTACTGGCTGCATGAATGCGTATCATAGCATTCCATTCTATTGTACTGGCTGGATTGAAACTGTACATAGCATTACTTCTATAGTACTGGCTTGCTTGAAATGCGTATCAAGCATTCAACTTTATGTACTGGCTGCATGAATGCTGTATCATAGGCATTCACTTCAATTACTGGCTGCATGAAATGCTGATCATAGGCATTCCATCTATATGACTGCTTGCATTGAAGCGTATCATGGGCATCATTCTAGTACCGGCTCATTAAATGTGATCTAGCATTCCCTTTATGTCCTGGCTTGCATTGAATGCTATCTAGCATCCTTCTATATGTACTGGCTTGATTGAAATGCTTTATCATAGCTTCAGTTCATAGGCACATGAAGGACGTACGCTGATACTAATCTTTTACAGATTTATAGTGTGCTGATGCATGTAACTGACAGTTTATGGTACTATGAACTGGACTAGGGCGGATCAAGTGTTTGTTACTTAATTGCAATCAGTTCAAACTCATTATCTTATATAGATTAGTATCGTAAATCATTAATTTGAAAATTTTAAAGAATTTTAGTCAAGATACATTCCTAGCAATGCGCATACTTGGGTCACTGAATGCATACATTTAATGATCACCTATGTTTCCATTCTCCATTCCAGAGCTATTCAGTTTCAGACCAAAGCAATTTTGCCGCATCAGTCCACTGTTAAAGTTCAATCAGAGAGAGAGAAAATGTGACACGGCGCGCCTGTAATGCAGCCAGTCGATATCTCCCATCAAAATTTGACTGTCTAGATCTGTGTGCTTGGCCCATGAACTGAGAAAAGGTAACTCTATTTGCAATGGAAAATAAAAAAGCGTTATCTTCCCCTCGTTTTCTTTTAAATCCAGAACAGGTTTATTTACAGAGTGGGGAGCAGATGACTTCGACAGAAAAAATACCTCTTCGTGTTGGCCAACATCTCCACGTCGACTTAGTCGGGGAGTTTCTGGTGTCGATACGTGCATTTAATGGTGGCTACAAGAGCAAGTGGAGAACTATATCGGGTGGATTGATCTGACTCGCCTCGAGCAGCCAGCTCGTTCGATTATAGATCCTTACTACTAACATCGTATTCAAGAGAAGTTAAGCCATGCCGAACTTCGGCCGATTATGTCTTTTACTCTTGATTACACGTGAAACTGCTCATTTTGATAGATCGTTACGGCTCAAGTCACAAACGAATCAAGAGCTCACTTTTTACTATTTTCAAACACTTAATATATTCCATCAATTATTGCCAACCACAAGAGTAGACCTTTAGATTTTACTGGAAAGATTCGCAGTGCGATCTGGGGCGGATCCGGATCAAGGACGGATCCAGGATCGGTCGGCAATTTTCTAATAAATTTTGATTTTAAAAATGACCCATTTAAAAAATGCACCCCCCCCCCCTTTTACGCCCAATTTCAGGAGATCAATAACTTTTTCTTACTTTCGCTGTTTTGAATGTTATTTGTCTTGTCTGGAGAAGACCACAGAGGTCGAAACGCGTCGTATGTTGTCTTGTGAGTTTGTTTGTCTCTTTTGTTCGGCGGAACAGTAATTTTTCTTTCAAGTTTGTTTTCATTTCCGCCTGCAGTCACCTCACTGTGAAACCAACAGAAAGAAAAGCCTACACAAACAGTTTTAACCAAAATGTGGTGGAGACATGGAACGTGGCCAAAGTAACATATTCTAATGGAGTATTCGAACTTTTTGATAATACAAGCTCTGACATTTTGCGTTTAGCATGTCCGGTTATGAAATATACATGTGAAGTAACTCCTTCCGGTCCGCACAAACAGTTACTTCCCCTGACGACTCGATATATTTTGCCTATACATTAACGCAATGGCATATCCAAGACGTGTTCGACTTCGATGGACATCTGCGGTCTCCTGAGTGCTCTTTTACTTAAAAAAAACCCCCTTTTTAAGAGTGGGGATGGGGGTGAAATTCGTACGAAAGGTGTAGTCCCTCAGTAAGCCACCTATTCATCTTAAAGAGTTTATCTAGCATGTTAAAAATTGCTGCACATATTTTGTATAGAGCTATGTTGAGTTTGTTGTTCGTTTTCAAGACAACATTTTTCCACTGCGTGGTGACAATCCTGATATGGCCCCGAGGCTCCTGCAATAGTTTATCTACCGTGTTACAAACTGCTGTACGTATTTTGTATGTAGTTACGTTGAGTTTGTTGCTCGTTTTCAGCACGGGATTTTTCCCCCTGCGTGATAACAACCCTGACGTGGCCCCGTGGCCCTGCGATAGTATATCATCTGACAATGAAAAGACATCAAATAAACCACTGAACTGAACTGAACTGCAATAGTTTATCTTCCGTGTTATAAATTGTTGTACATATTTTGTATGTAGCTTTGAACAAGCCCCGTGGGCCCTGAAATAGTTTATCTACCGTGTGACAAATTGCTGTGCATATTTTGTAGTTATGTTGAGTCTGTTGCTCGATATCAGGACAACATCCCCCCCCCCCCCCCCTGCGTGGTGACAACCCTGACATGGCCCCATGCCAGTTGGTCGTGGCATGTTAACATTGAATAAAAAAGAAAGTGATTAGAGATATTGTTATTACTGCCACAATGCTTGCACTCTCGTCTTTTAACGACAGAGGCTAAAAAATCCACAGTAGTATGCAGCGTAGTGGCCACTTGTCTACGTAATTATATTGATGGTAAGCGAGTACATTCAAGTGTTGCCGACTTAGATAATTAAAAAGAGAAAAAACAGAGATTTTGTAGTATTAAAGAGTAGTCAATATTTCTCATTCGGTTCTTCGTGAGTCTGACAGTCATAAATTTTTTCTTGATCTATTTTCTTTTCACATACATGAATGTCTTTATTTGAAGGTAGAAAAGCCATACTAACAGTCTACAGTCCCAGTCGATTTCTATTCGTTTAAGTATTTTGAGTGAGATTTTTTTTCTTTTTTTTTCTTTTTTTTTTTATTGGTGGAGCAGGCGATGAGTGGGATGGGGGTGAGTTTCAGAAGCACAAAGAGGGGTTACAGTTTCTTTGCATACTATGTGAAATATGAAATCGTCGAGGTAAAAAAAAAAACAAACGAAACCAAATCAAACAAAGCAAGACTAAAAACCTCAGAAGCGATGGTCTCCGCCCTGTTAAGTGTCCTATACCACTAGGCTGCAGATTTGAGGCACAAGTGGCACCAACACACTGGCAGACCTCAGTCCAGTGCCAGACACTTCTTCAACACGATTCCGTAGAGGAAAAAGGAAGCACTCGCTCAGTGACTGTCTGAACGAAACGGTCACTCTCCAAACATGAGTCACAAGGATGCAAATAGTAAGTTATAGGTGCGTCAGTTGGGGGTAAGCTTTGTACCCGGATGGTGGTGGTGGTGGTGGTGGTGGTGGGGGGGGGTGATGGGGATGGAAAGGTGAGGGAGGGGAGGGGGGAAGTAAGAGAACGATTCGTGGGTCAAAGATTGGGTTGAAGGCACTGATTCCTTCAGAAGAACGAATGAAACTGTCGATCGTCTGGGATGGGATGAGATGGATGGTGGGAGGAGGACTGGTGAAGGTGGTTGGGGGTAGGGACGGGGGGACGGGAAGGGGGTGGACAATGAATGCCACCAACCAACTAGCAAAAGAAAAAATAAGAAAAAAAGAAAAGCAACCATTGACCAAACCCACCACCACCACCACCACCAATGAAACATGGCGTGAAAGGATGGGAGTGAGAGGGTGGAGGGGTACGAATGACTAGATGAGGTAAAACAGGCAGAGGAATGACTAGATGAGGTAAAACAGGCAGAGGAATGACTAGATGAGGTAAAACAGGCAGAGGAATGACTAGATGAGGTAAAACAGGCGGAGTGGAGGCGGAGGGGTGTGTGTGTGAGGGGAGGATTGGGGGGGGGGGGGGAGAGAGTTGTGAAAGGGAGATACGGCTGACGGGTAGGGTAGGGTAGGGTAGGGAGGGGTGAGTGACAAAGTGCGCGTCAATCACCGCATACAAGCCCACATCAACCAATCACAGCAACACGGCATTTCAATGAGCAGTAAAATAAAAAAATAAATAAATAAAAAAAAACCCACTCCGTTGAAGGCGCACTGCCTCTTCTCCGAGCTGTCTGGCTCTTGTCAAGCATGTTAATTGTTGTTGTTGTTGTTGTCGTTATTGTTGTTATAATGAATCAGTTAATAGAATCAATAAAACTAAAAAGTGTTAACATTCGCAACAGTTATAAACCTTGTAGATGATTATTGATTCATTGACTTCACAATGTTGATGTTCAGATTAACAAACCAAACCAAAAAACAAACAAACAGAAAGTAATGATTTCAGTTACTAATCGAATCTTAGATCCTCTCTTCGATCCAAATGAACACCACGGACCTTCAACACAATTTAAACAGCTTCGTCTTAGGGCGGAAATTAATCTTTTCACCGAGTCTTGCTAAAACTCGGTTCGGTAGCTTTTCCGTAATCTTGCCGACAGAGAGACTGACAAGCAGACAGACAAACTGACCAACCAACAGACAGACAGATAGAGAAAGAGATAACCCGACGCGGATGAAAACAAAACCAAGGCGGAAATACCAAAGATCAAATAAAATATTGTTGGAGGTTCGAAGACACTCCGGTCTTCCTCCAGAAAAGGAGACATCTGATGCTTGTGTGAACAGAGGCGGTACTAATATATCACAATGAAACACAAAGGAACAAAGGTCTTAAGACATTTCGAAGGACGCAAAATTCAGAGGTGAATGACAAGAGCTTTACAGAGTCCCCTTGGATAAGTTTGAAGTCTTCAATGCACAGAGCGGAAGGTTCACAAATTTAATCTTCACATTCTCGTTAAAAAAAATCCGAAAACGGAAACTTCAACTTAAAAATGAAATAAAAAGAATGAAGAAAAAAAGGAAAAGAAAAAAAAATCATCACCTATAAAAAAAAGACATCCAAAGTAAAAGATTCAAGAAGAATCCAAGATTCTCTCTCTCTCTCTCTCTCTCTCTCTCTCTCCTCTCTCTCTCTCTCTCTCTCTTCTCTCTCTCTCTCTCTCTCTACTCGAGTTATTCCTTTTCTTACAGTATTCTTTAACAAACTGTTTGACTCAGGACTGTTCCCTAGTGATTGGTCAGAAGCTTTGATACAACCGATACTTAAAAAAGGTGATATTAACCTTCCAGACAATTATCGGGGCATTTCACTTTTAAACATTAGTGGGAAGTTATACAGTTATGTCCTAAATAAACGTCTAACCCTGTGGGTAGAAAATAAAATATAATTAGTGAAATGCAAGCTGGCTTTAGGAAGAAATACAGTACAATAGACCATATCTATACTCTCTTTGCCTTAGTTAAAAAACAATTATCTAATAACCAGAAACTGTATATTGCACTCATTGATTTTAAAAAAGCATTTGATCTTGTTGACAGAAATTTACTATGGGAGATACTGAGAAAAAGCGGTGTTAATGGGAAAATGTTTAAGGCATTAAAAAGTATGTATTCCGTGGTTAAAGCAAGAGTACGCTGTAAAAATGACCTTACAGACATCTTTTTCTGTCCACAAGGCTTAAAACAAGGAGATATATGCAGCCCCATTTTATTTTCTTTATTTATTAATGAACTGACAAATGAAATAATTTCTAAGGGCAAACATGGCATTCCATTATCACCTGACTTAATAGAAATCCTAATAATGTTATTCGCTGAT
>CM065715.1:99648210-99660710 GCA_033310375.1 Conus canariensis
TAATCAGGACAGGCGCTTTAATCAGGACAGGCGCTTTAATCAGGCGCTTTAATCAGGACAGGCGCTTTAATCAGGACAGGTGCTTTAATCAGGACAGGCGCTTAAATCAGGCGCTTTAATCAGGACAGGCGCTTTAATCAGGACAGGCATTTAAATCAGGCGCTTTAATCAGGACAGGTGCTTTAATCAGGACAGGCGCTTTAATCAGGCGCTTTAATCAGGACAGGCGCTTTAATCAGGACAGGCATTTAAATCGGGCGCTTTAATCAGGACAGGCGCTTTAATCAGGACAGGCGCTTAAATCAGGACAGGCACTTTAATCAGGACAGGCGCTTTAATCAGGACAGGCGCTTTAATCAGGCGCTTTAATCAGGACAGGCGCTTTAATCAGGACAGGCGCTTTAATCAGGACAGGCGCTTTAATCCGGACAGGCACTTTAATCAGGACAGGCGCTTTAATCAGGACAGGCACTTTAATCAGGACAGGCGCTTTAATCAGGACAGGCGCTTAAATCAGGACAGGCGCTTAAATCAGGCACCGCTGAAGACCGCCGAAATGACTGCAGAAGTGCTGTGTCTCCTCCTTTGGGTGGCTCATGACGAGTTGATGTATGTGCTTGAGTGGGTGAATGATTTCCTTTTGCTTCTTAGGTGGCACCTTTGGTTGGATTTTTGAAAACTCAACAAACATACTACGGTATTGCACACCAGCCTTTCTGGGATAGCATTCCTCTCAAAACCGAAAAGGCAGAGGAGTCAAATTACCACTTTCCGCGGTCACTGAGGAGAAACAATCAGGTTTCGAAATATCGGTATCTGACCAGGAGTTATATGTTAGTGAGTTTCCTCCCTATTGGAGATTGTCTCCCCCTTGGAGACTCTAAGCTTCTGAAGGCTCATTTTGAGAAGCATTTATTTTATTTTTCCCCATTCACCCACTCAAGCACATACTGTTAGTTAGGCAGAATTATCTACCACTGCAGATATGAATGCTTATCTCCCCCTATTTCTTCAATCTAAGACATAAGAGCAATCTTTGTTTATAATTGAATATATATATATATATATATATATATATATATATATATATATATATTGGTGAGAACACCACGGAGTTATGGACTGTGGTGTGTCTCTATTTGACGCCAAGAGCACAGACGCAATCAGCCGTGTCTCCCTGATGAGTTTGATGCAGCGGACGAAAGGCCTAGGAGTAGGCAATGCCAATAGATTTGTCTTCGGGAGGGATTGCGATGGTTCCCTCATGCATCTAGTGAAGGGTATTCATATTTATAATATATTTTCTTAATTTTATGTTCCCATTTTCTTCACCTTCAACTCCCCTCCCTTTTTTTTAATTTCTTTTTTAAGTTCAAATCTTTGCCAAGTCATTACTATAATGACGGAAGAATTGTTAGCCTGCACTTGTTTTCCCACTTTATACTGCACTTTATATATATATATTATATATATATATATATATATATATATGTAAGGGCTAAAGTTCCCATAGCCTATCGGCCGTAGGGGCGATCAGTGGTTGACCGTGTTTAGGGCACAACATGATACAGAGACAGAAAAACAGTGGACAACAGTACATGGGAAATAGAAACAAAGGTAGGGGCCCGAATAGCTCAGTTGGTAGAGCGCCGGACTCGTAATCCAAGGGTTGCGGGTTCGAATCTCCGCCGGGCTGTTTCGGTACAAGGGGATTTTTCCCTCGGAGTTTACATTAGTTCTGACTCCATTTCCCATACTGTCCTTCGAATGAGACTATAAACCGAGGTTCCGTGTGTGAACGCACTCATAACATCTTGCACACACGTAAAATCCCATCACAATCTTTCGGAAGCGAAGGCCAGTTTGGCTGTTGGTATGGATGACACGTTACACATAGCATGCACCTTCCTCGAAGATGGAGTATGGCTGCCTTAATGGCGGGATAAAAAAAAACGGTCATGCACAGAAAACTCCACTCCCTTTGTTGGGTAGATGGGATTAATACTTGCCTGCCCATATAGGGATGTCCGCAGGAGTATCGGCCTACGTACGCAGAAGAAGAAGAAGAAGAAAAAAAGGTAGAGAAAGTGGCAGAAAACGGGGAAATAGCTGGAATGTGATATCCAGAAAACAGAGAGATAGTGTATACTGCACCCCCGTTCCATTACTTCCTCCCGCCAACATACGCAGAAACACACTCCAGCTGCTATTCGTAGGGAGGAAATTCTAAATTAACCTGATTTGTAAAGATGATAATTATTAAGGGAATAATTCACATATGACCCTCAGTGCTAAAATGAATTTGTTGAATACGACAGAAGACGCATTGTACTAAAGTTGGAATTCATTGTTATGAAACACAACAAGAAGAAAAGGTAAAGAAAAGAAATGAAAATAACTCTGCATTCTGTTCAGCTTTGTCCAGATAAGAATCACACAGACTGGAAAAAAGAAAAGAAGAAAATTCTTACAAGCAGGACGCTCGGGAGATCACAGACCTCGGCCAACGTCCAACTGATCCTGGATCCGCCTTTGAGCTGCATCTGCATCACGGATCCATACCAGAATTTCATGGTTTGATCTTTGGACCGCTTTCCATCTTTTCATTAGATTTTCTTCAAACCACCAGCCGCCGTGGCGTAGTGGTTAGCATCGCCGATTCTCGGCTGGGAAGTCGTGGGTTCGATACCCTTCAGAGCCATATATATTTGTAGGAATTTTTCTGCCCGCCACCGTCTTCTACCCACAGCTGAGTTTGCTGTGAGCTCAATCGGGAAGACTGAAATAAAAAGGCGAGTCTAATCAATTTCATGGATGGGTGTCTGAGAGTGTTGCTCAAATTTCTTGACTAAAACTGCAAGTAGCTGTATCTCTCGGGCCTGGTTCACGCCGGGATAGATTACGAAAGTGAGCGTCGAGTAGAGCCCTGTCACGCTGTCTCAGTCAAGAATGAAGCTTCATAGAATTATTTTGATCATCGTCATCTATCGGAATTTGAAAAAAAAAACCTTTTCATCAAACCAGCCCGTACTTTTGTGGTGCTGAATGGATCATCGATCTGCCCTTTGACCCGAATCTATGCTATGGATCCATACCCAAACTAAATCGGTTTGTCGTTGAGCCACATTTCACATTTCTAACAAGTTCCATGAAAATCGATTTTGTGCTTTGTGTGTGACCTTATTTACGGATGGACATACAAACAAAACAATGGAACACGCGGATGACACGCTTCTTCGCTGGGGCATTTCTGAATGAGTATGTTTATGTCCTGTGTACTTTTCGTCTGTCTGTCTGTTCTCTCTCTCTCTCTCTCTCTCTCTCTCTCTCTCTCTCTCTCTCTCTCTCTTTCTCTCTTTGTCTGTCTGTCTGTTTTGTCTCTGCCTGCCTGTCTGTCTGTCTGTCTGTCTGTCTGTCTGTTCCCTCTCTCTCTCTCTCTCCTCTCTCTCTTTCTCTCTTTGTCTGTCTGTCTGTTTTGTCTCTGCCTGTCTGTCTGTCTGTTCCCTCTCTCTCTCTCTCTCTCTTTCTCTCTCCCCCTCTCTTTGTCTGTCTGTCTGTTTTGTCTCTGCCTGCCTGTCTGTCTGTCTGTCTGTCTGTCTGTCTGTCTGTCTGCCTGTCTGTCTGCTGTCTGTCTGTCTGTCTCTCTCTCTCTCTCTCTCTCTCTCTCTCTCTCTCTCTCTTTCTCGCCCTCTCTCTCCACACCTTCTCTTACCATCCGCTCTCATTCAATCCACTCACTGCATAATTGTATGGATTATTATGCCAGAGAGTTCTGAAGACCAATAACTACGATCAAATTATTGAAACACACTTTCCTTTTTATTCGATAACATCGGGCGGACGAATACCTGCATGTTGACATTGATGGAATGCATTTTCAGTCACGTGGGCCTGTCAGCCGTTCTTGCCACCCTCGTTTCTTTTCCTTTTTCCCCTTCCTTCTTTATGATCAAAGATGGCGAATATGGCAAATATTGCAGATTAATCTCCCTTTTGTTTACACATTTTGAATAGCTTTGGCTCAAGATATATTGCGAAGAAGAAGAAGAACAAGAAGAGAGAGAGAGAGAGAGAGAGAGAGAGAGAGAGAGAGAGAGAGAGAGAGAGAGAGAGAGAGAGAGAGAAGAAGAAGAAGAAGAAGAAGAAGAAGAAGAGTAGTAGTAAAAGCAGGAAAAGATATTTAAACTTCTGATCTGCATGCGACGGTGCGCTCTACTAGAGAGAGAGAGAGAGAGAGAGAGAGAGAGAGAGAGAGAGAGAGAGAGAGAGAGAGAGAGAGAATCCCTTTTCTCCTTCTGTGTGTGTGTGTGTGTGTGTATGTGTGTGTGTGTGTGTGTGTGTGTGTGTGTGTGTGTGTGTGTGTGTGTGTGTGTGTGTGTGTGTGTCTGCGAGCTTGTATCAAACACAAAACACACACACACACACACACACACACACACACACACACACACACATATATATATAGATATATATATATATATATATATATATATATATATATATATACTGCCGAACAATTAAATAGTGGGCAACACACACACACACACACACACACGCACACACACACACACACACATATATATATATATTATATTATATATTTATAATATATATATTAATAATATATATTTTAAATAATTTAAAACGAAATCTACAAATTTGTTTCAAGCATTGAGCGCTATCGTCAGGATGATTTTGGGTTGCCCACCGCCGGTGTTCTATAGCGTGTGGGCCCCGGTTGCGGATGTTTTCACGTGCTGGTTGGCTGCACGTGTATTTTGAGATGTTCAGGTTGTTGTTCTGGGTGTGTTCACTAACAACGATTTCCATTTATGCCTGCAGTTGTTTACTATTTCTGTTTTAGTATTTAGAGTTGCTAGGTGTGGTTTGCATAGTATTAGCCATTTTTCAATTAAGCATAAGTTGCATCTTTTTGAAATATTGCTGTATGGTGTTGCCCTTTTTATGATTTTCCAGGATATATTGTAGTTTGTTTTTGCGTCTTTGAGTTTCCAGATGTATTTACTCAGTTCTGTTTGGTTTTTGTATTTTTCTTTATTAAATGACTGTTTGTGGTTTGCATATCTGGTTTTGAAGTGGTTTTCAGTAATCCCTATGTATGTTTCTTTATCCTTTTCTGATGTCACAGTGGCTTGGTATACAATATTTTTGTAGAGCATTTGTTGTTTAGGGGGCACTGCTCTTTTTTGATGCAATTGCAAGATTTCCTTTCTTCACCCTTCTTTGCTGTGTTGGTTTTCATTTTGTTAGATGCATCAATTAAATTTTTGAGGTTAGGCATACATGAGTACGATAGTTTGACGGTGTTTTTGTTGAATATTTTATACAGTTTGTGTTCTTTTGGGAACGAAGATGTTAAGATTTTAAAGAATTCTTTCCCTATGTTTGTTTTGAGTTTCCCGTCGTATGGTGGGTTGTACCATATGATTTTTCTTTTCCTGTTTTTCTTACTTTTATTTATGTTGTTGTCTGGGTTGTATTGTAGTTTGTAATTGTACCCACTTTTTTGCAGTGCTTCTTGGTATTCTACTGCTGCAGTGTTGAATACTCTTTCATTACATGACAGATTTGATAGTCTCTTGTTTATGCCGTTAGGTATGGTCTTTAATACAGATGGTGGATGGTTGCTTTTAATGTTTACATAGATAGGTGTGTCATTAGGCTTCTTGTATGGTTTATATATGTGGTTATTGAGGTCAAGTGTTATGTCTAAGTAGTTCACTACTTTTTTGTTTGCTTCAATGGTGATTTTTAAGTTGTGGTTCTGGAAGATTTTACATAGTTCTTTTTTCTTGTTTTCAATGGTTCTTGGGTTGTTGGTTAGTGCAGCAAGGCCGTCGTCTCTGTATAGTCCAACTTGTTTTCCAAGTTGTTTCTTGATGTTGGATAGCATGAATAGTCCGACCAGTTCGCATGTTTCTGCACCGTCATATGATCCCATAGTTACGTCAAATGTTGAATTTCTGTTCGTTTACTTGCTCCAGGTTTCATTTTTGCTGTACAGTAACCTTTTCTGTATACCAAGTCACTGTGACATCAGAAAAGGATAAAGAAACATACATAGGGATTACTGAAAACCACTTCAAAACCAGATATGCAAACCACAAACAGTCATTTAATAAAGAAAAATACAAAAACCAAACAGAACTGAGTAAATACATCTGGAAACTCAAAGACGCAAAAACAAACTACAATATATCCTGGAAAATCATAAAAAGGGCAACACCATACAGCAATATTTCAAAAAGATGCAACTTATGCTTAACTGAAAAATGGCTAATACTATGCAAACCACACCTAGCAACTCTAAATACTAAAACAGAAATAGTAAACAACTGCAGGCATAAATGGAAATCGTTGTTAGTGAACACACCCAGAACAACAACCTGAACATCTCAAAATACACGTGCAGCCAACCAGCACGTGAAAACATCCGCAACCGGGGCCCACACGCTATATAACACCGGCGGTGGGCAACCCAAAATCATCCTGACGATAGCGCTCAATGCTTGAAACAAATTTGTAGATTTCGTTTTAAAATCTTTATCTTAACAAATGTTGCTCTCCAAGGGGTTGAGCACTTGTAAAATCGTTTTAGGCGTTTTAACTACATTGATCTATATATATATATATATTATATATATATATATATATATATATATATATATATATATATATATATATTATATATATATATATATATATTTGTGTGTGGTGTGTGTGTGTGTGTGTGTGTGTGTGTGTGTGTGTGTGTGTGTGTGTGTGAGAGAGAGAGAGAGAGAGAGATGGGGACGTCGGAAAAGTGTGTGTGTGAGTGAGGGTAGGGGAAAAGGGGAAGGCAACGGGGAGGTAGTAGTGGTGAAGAAGACGAGAAGAAATCAGTCACCTCTGAGCAACTTGGGAAGGTATATTGTACGCATTGCTCGACCTTATAAAACGCCTATGACGTAACGACAATATGATAGCAAGCAAACCGGCCTTAGCCCAGACAGAGAGACAGAAACATAACTTTGAGACAATACATGGGAATACGCGCACCTCATACCTTGAGAAGACATGCATTGATTTGACAAAGCATTGAGGACACACACGACACCACACAGTTTAATGCGACATGTCTTGATGAGACACAGGACTCAATTAAATCCTTTTTAATACGGCTTTGATGATAGCTTTACTGTAGATTGCCCTGAGATCCTGATATCAAAACAAGACCCGAGAACTGTAAGTCAGTATTCAGTTGATTCCATATTTACTGATCCACTAAGATACTTGTTTTCAATTTCAGTTTCAGTTTCATCAAGGGGGCGTCACTGCGTGTGCACTAGTCCATATACGCTACACTACATCAGCTAAGTTTTGAGACCCCACTGCACAAGATTTGAAGCTGATGGATTAACAACAAAGATGAGAGAATTTAAGTAGAGGGTCTCGTGGCTACGACTTAGCAGATGTCTGGCCTACGCATTAGCTCAACGCGCTAGTCAGACCTTGAGTATCTACCTAATATTGGTTCTGGTGCCATTTTTTTTATTAAAAGAACTTGTTTTCAAAAGAACAAATACAGTGAGATACAATACAAAAGGACACGACACGAAATGAAAGGTCAGAAAATGAAAGAGAGGAAGCAACCATGGCTTGACTATCCTCTTTCACGCGCATGCGCCGTAAGGGTCAGGAATTATCACGGGAGGAAGTGCATCTTCCCGCCACGAGATGATCGCCATGTTGTCCTTAAGTAATTGGAGTGAGCGCCCTTCCTGACATGGCCGACACGGCGAAGTTGACTCTTGAAGCAAAAACTTCGGAGCTGCAAGAAAAGACATGTTTCTACGTTTGTTCTGCAAGATGGGAATTGTACTTTTTAGTAGGGCGAGCAAGGAGTGTGTTGACACAGGAAATGGAGGGAGATGGCTGGAGAAGAGAGTGCAATGGGGTGACAGTGGCTGGGCCATGAATGTCTACGTGGGTGGAAGTGTGAGTAGGCATGGAGTATGTCTTCTATGTGATGTGGTGTGCTGCTGTGTGGTGTGTTGCGTTGCGCTGTGTGTGAGTGTGTGTGTGTGAGTTTGTTCTTTTGTTTGTGTGTGCATATTGCTTGTTTTTGTCCTGATGTGGTGCTGTGTGGTGTGTTGCGTTGCGCTGTGTGTGAGTGTTTGTGTGTGAGTTTGTTCGTTTGTTTGTGTGTGTTTGCTTGCTTTTGTCTTGTATTTTGTTGTGGTGTGGTCCCTTAATGGCGGGGTAATTGATTCACTAAAGATAAAGCACACCGATGATAAAAATCTTTCTGTCAGCAATAACGAACCTGATTTTGACAACTAAATTACTGACCATAAAAAAGCCTCACTGAAAAGCCCCAACTGAAAAGTTATGAAAACTGACACTCAGTATGTAATTACTTTCTTGTCCCAGACTCGGGCCAAGCCAAAAGTCTCATCAGACGGGGCAAAAAGCTAGTAGAGGCAGTGTACCCTTAGTTTATTGGGTTCTCTGACTTTTGTACATAACTCCAGACCCCAAGACAGAAATACAGAAGTACGATTTGTAATTTGAAGCGGCACCGTTTTATTCAGAGGGAATGGGGGTGAGGGTAAGGGGGTGGAAGATTAGAAATCCCTGGAAACTTTCCACTGATCTGCCCCTGAGTTCAAACAAGTTGTCACTTGGCCAGTTAACTCACGGAGACAACCCTGCTGCCGCCTCCCCTCTCTTGCCTAGTCCCTCCCTGAGTGTGTTTACAAGTTGTCAGGTTGTCAGGGACTCCGAGAGTACCGCCCCCTACCCCTCATCTGCCACCCCTAAACTGCCCCTGAGTTCAAACAAGTTTTCAATGCTATTATTATTCAGCCGAGTTTGATGATTAGGCTCTTAACGGTTTGAGCCAAGCCTTACAACTGACTTTTTGTGTGTGTTTAAAAAGACACACACACAAACGCGCACTCCTCTCCCCTCCCCACATTAGTCCACACTCACATGTACACGCGCGCACTCTCTCTCTCTCTCTCTCTCTCTCTCTCTCTCTCTCTCTCTCTCTCTCTCTACACATCCACACACCACACACACACACACACACACACATATATATATATTATATATACATACACATACATACATCCTTACACACATACATGCGCGCGCACACACACACACACATACACACACACACACACACACACACACACACACACACACACACACACACACACACACACACACACACACATATATATATATATATAAGCAAAAATATTATATACATTATATATGTATGTATACATAGAGAGAGAGAGAGAGAGAGAGAGAGAGAGAGAGGAGAGAGAGAGAGAGAGAGAGATTCATACGCACACACGCGCTCGCTCGCTCGCACTCACGCACACGCTTCTGAAATATTCATTTGTATCATTTTGATAACTCATATGAAAATGCAAATCTGACGATGGAGACCAAACGTGAGACACTCATGGCTCCCCTGAATGGTCTGTCTTACGACCGTCTGGGTTGGCCGACTGTCTCTCTTCGCCGCTTTCTCCCAAGGCGGCCCTTGTCCAGAATGACCTTCGTCTCCCAGAGCGTGAATGCAAAGTGGAGGGTCTGTGGGTGTGTGCTTGAGTACATGTAGAGGCAAGATACAGCACGCGCGCGCAGCACACACACACACACACACACACACACACACACACACACACACACACACACACACCACTCACACACCCCACACACACACACAACACACACACACACACACACACACACACACACACACACCGCACACACCACGCACGCACGCACTCACACATACGCGCACGCATGCACACACACACACACACACACACACACACACACACTACTACACACAACACGCACGCACACGCACGCGCGCACACACACACACACATACTACACACATACACACACATGCACGCACGCGCGCACGCGCACACACACACATACACACACACACACACACCACACCCGCGCGCGCGCGCGCACACACACACACACACACAGCACAGCACACACACACAGCACAGCACAGCACAGCACAGCACAGACACAACACAACACAACACAACACAACACACACACACACACAACACACACACACACAACACGCGCGCGCTCACACACACCACATACATACCCCCCCCCCCCCCCCCACACACACATACAGACACCAGAGAGAGAGAGGAGAGAGAGAGAGAGAGAGAGAGAGAGAGAGAGAGAGTGAAGAGAGAGAGAGAGAGATCAAAGTAATGCTTGTGTGATGCGGAATACAAAATGGACATGTGATTTTTCGACGAGTATGTCTTCTTCAAAGCGACAAGTGCATCCTATACTGGATGCTATTGGAAATTGGTTCCATGCCTCAGTTAGAATTCGTCAGGGCTGACTTCTATCTGCCATATTGTTAACATGTTTCTGGAACACGTCATGACTGAAGCAGTTGAAGATCAAGTTAGCACAGTCAGCATTCGAGGAAGAATCATTGCGAATCTTCGCTTTGCAAATGACATCAATGGCTTGGCAGGCACCGAACAAGTTCTCGCTGAGCTCGTCCAAAGATTGGATAAATCATCAGCAAGAATGGGGGCCGGAATAGCTCAGTGGTAGGGCGCCGGACTCGTAATCCTGGGGTTGCGGGTTCGAATCTCCGCCGAGCCGTTTCGGTACAGGGGGGGGGGGGGGGGGGGGGGGGGATTCCCTCGGAGTTCACATTGGTTCTGACTCCATTTCCCATACAGTCCTTCGAATGAGACTATAAACCGAGGTTCCGTGTGTGAACGCACGCATGGCATCTTGCACACACGTAAAATCCCATCACCAACTTTCGGAAGAGAAGGCCAGTTTGGCCTTTGGTATGGATGACACGTTACACATAGCATGCACCTTCCCCGAAGATGGAGTATGGCTGCCTTAATGGCAGGATAAAAAAAAATACAAAAAAAACGGTCATACACACAAAACTCCACTCCCTTTGTTGGGTAGATGGGATTAATCCTTGCCTGTCTATACAGGGAGTGTCCGCAGGAATATCAGCCTGTGTACGCAAAAAAAAAAAAAAAAAAAAATCAGCAAGAATGGCATGGAAATCAGCAGCGAGAGATCAGGTTGATGGCCAGCCACACCGTCACCATCACCATGAATGCTATAACCTAACTGTCCATGGACAGAAGGTAGAACTGCTTCAACTGTTGACTTACCTAGGATCCGTCATTAGCAATGAGGGAGCCAAACCTGAAATCTTCTCAAGAGCAGCAAAAACAACGTCAGCACTGTTCAGTCTCAAACCTGTATGGAAAGACAATAGCTTCTTCATGAACCATCAGACCAGACACCTGCGTGTCCCTGGTCTATTTCATCTTCCTCTGTGCAAAGCGAGACATGGACCCTTACAGCACTGTCTATTTCATCTTCCTCTGTGGCAAATGCGCAGATGCAAGGACCCTTACAGCACTGGTCTATTTCTTCAACACGTCCTCCTCTGTGCAAAGCGAGACATGGACCCTTACAGCACTGGTCTATTTCATCTTCCTCTGTGCAAAGCGAGACATGGACCCTTACAGCACTGGTCTATTTCATCTTCCTCTGTGCAAAGCGAGACATGGATCCTTACAGCACTGGTCTATTTCATCTTCCTCTGTGCAAAGCGAGACATGGACCCTTATAGCACTGGTCTATTTCATCTTCCTCTGTGCAAAGCGAGACATGGACCCTTACAGTGGATTCTCTTCCTCTGTGCAAAGCGAGACATGGAACCCTTACAGTGGATCTATTCTTCCTCTGTGCAAAGCGAGACATGGACCCTTACAGTGGATTGCTCTTCCTGTGGGTGTGCAGCAAGTGAGGAACATGGGGACCCTCTTGCAGTCGGATCTGTCTTCCTCTGTGCAAAGCGAGACATGACCCTTACAGTGGATTGTCTTCCTGTGTGCAAAGTGAGACATGGACCCTTACAGTGGATCTGTCTTCCTCTGTGCAAAGCGAGACATGGACCCTTACAGTGGATTGTCTTCCTGTGTGCAAAGCGAGACATGGACCCTTACAGTGGATCGTCTTCCTGTGTGCAAAGTGAGACATGGACCCTTACAGTGGATCTGGAGAGAAGAATCCAAGCCAAGCAAACAAGATGTGACCTTCACCTTCACCTATCCTGAAGTCTTGAAGACCGTTGGGGCGCCACAGAAGACTTCGCAGCCAGCTTCCTCCACTCCTCCCGGTTCTCAGACGCTCTTATGCAGTTGCTGAGTGTGAGGCCAGTCCATTCACTGATGTTGTCTTCCCATCTCTTTCTCTGTCTTCCTCTCCTTCTGCCTCCTCGCACTGTTCCTTGTGGAATGGTTTTGGCAAGTCCTGTTGATCTTGATACATGACCATCCCATCTCATTTTCCTTCTTTTCAATGTAGACAGCCAGTCTTCGTATGGTCCAATGGGCTGCCTTACTCTGGTCTGGGCCTCCAAGTTGATAATGTGGTCTTTG
>CM065715.1:99675710-99680710 GCA_033310375.1 Conus canariensis
TACGTAGAAGTTTGTTGTCTGTGTTCTCCCCAAGTGCCCCTCAGTTGTCGCTGTTTGTGTAGAAGTTTGTTGTCTGCGTTCTCCCCAAGTGCCCCTCAGTTGTCGCTGTCTGTGTAGAAGTTTGTTGTCTGCGTTCTCCCCAAGTGCCCCTCAGTTGTCGCTGTCTATGTAGAAGTTTGTTGTCTGCGTTCTCCCCGAGTGCCCCTCAGTTGTCACTGTCTGTGTAGAAGTTTGTTGTCTGCGTTCTCCCCGAGTACCCCTCAGTTGTCACTGTCTGTGTAGAAGTTTGTTGTCTGCGTTTCCCGAGTACCCCAGTTGTCACTGTCTTTAGAGTTTGTTGTCTGGTCCGATCCTCAGTTGTCATGTGTAGAAGTTTGTTGTCTGCGTTCTCCCCGAGTACCCCTCAGTTGTCACTGTTTGTGTAGAAGTTTGTTGAAAGTTGACTGTCCAGCTTGTGGCTGTGGACAGTCTTGACTGTGTAGTTTGAGGGCTGGAAACATGCATACAGTGAGTCAAAGTTGCACGGTTCCAAAGTACTTAGGAAGACAGCTCTTGTATCAGCAGGCCTGCGCTCTCTTGGTGTTTAGAGTAAAATGCAATCGTCCTGGACCTGCAGTCTATCTGTCTCTGTGTGTCTGTCTGTCTGTTTGTCTGTCTGTCTGCCTGCCAGTCTGTCAGTCTGTCTGTTTGTTTTTCTGTCTGTCTGTCTGTATGTCTTCTGTTCTCTCTCTCTCTCTCTCTCTCTCTCTCTCTCTCTCTCTCTCTCTCTGTTTTTGTCAGTCTTCCTATCTCACTCTCATATCCCCCTTTTTCTCTGTCCCCTCCAACTTCTCTCTGTCTTCCTTCTTTCCCCCTCGCTTCTTTCTCCCCCTCCCCCCCCTCTCTCTCTCTCTTCCTTCTGTCTCTCTCGCTCTCTTCGAATGACTCTCCACCTACCCTTCTGTCTTTGTCTGTTGTCCTCTGAAGCATATGTACTCAGACCCACACCTTCATCGCGCATATCTTCTCGATGTAATCATAAAGTATCTGACTACACGCTCCGCTTACATACATACATGTATGCACACACACACACACACACACTCGCACACGCGCACACACACACACACACACACACACACACACACACACACACACACACACACACACACCACACACACACACACACACACACACACACACATATATATATATATGTGTGTGTGTGTGTGTGTGTGTGTGTGTGTGTGTGTGTGTGTGTGTGTGTGTGTGTGTGTGTGCACGCAATCCTGTATGTGTGCGTGTGAGTGGGCTGGTTTTTGTGCCAGTGTACGCGGTGTGTGCGCGCGCGCGAGTGCGTGTGTTCGTATACATGTGTGTGATCTATGGGCCTGAGAAGAGAAGACAAGACAAGACAAGACAAGACAAGACAAGACAAGACAAGACACATCACCTACAGCCATAATACTAGTAGTATGTACTATATTTTCCATGAAAAATTCGGATAACTAAATTCCAGTTAAACTTAAGATAGATCAGACAAACAGATCAGAGAGAAATAGTAAATTTTTAAGTTGGAAAGAAGCATACAAAATATTCAGGTTTAGAATTTTGATGTGACAAAGGAATGAAATTAGTCTTCATTTCATCAAACATAATAGTGTGTATGCCGAAGGCCCAGGGCAGTGATAATTAAGAATTGATGTATCAAGAGATAGTACCATTTCTTAGAATGCTTTCTTTTCGGAATCACCTTTATGAATCGACTGAATCGGCCAAAAAGACATGACGGTGTTTATATATATATATATATATATATATATATATATATATATAAACACTGATGCATTTCGATAAGTGTGGTTTGCACTGTAAAACTCTGATAAATGATTTGTATGAGCTTTTTAAGTTGGTTACGTATAGAGGACACGGAAGTCACCACCTACGTGACGATTATCACATTAACGCACAAAAAATAATCTTTCGTAAAATGTCAGAAATTATTTCCAATTGAGCCAAAAACCAAGGTAGTTTATTTCAGAGGGGAATACTACCAGGAGCTTTAAGAGGAAGGTAGTTTATTTCAGAGGGGAATACTACCAGGAGCTTTAAGAGGAAGGTAGTTTATTTCAGAGGGGAATGCTACCAGGAGCTTTAAGAGGCCTCAGTACATTGTTACAATGTAATCAGCATGTTAACATAGTCACTTTTGCTACGGTTTCTGCTCTCGCTCCTATGATACTTTGTTACAGTGTAAAGAGCATGCTAACATGGTCACACTTTGTTACAGTGTAAAGAGCATGCTAACATGGTAATAGTTTGTTACAGTGTAAAGAGCATGCTAACATGGTCACACTTTGTTACAGTGTAAAGAGCATGCTAACATGGTCACACTTTGTTACAGTGTAAAGAGCATGCTAACGTGGTCATACTTTGTTACGGTGTAAAGAGAATGCTAACATGGTCATACTTTGTTACAGTGTAAAGACATGCTAACGTGGTCATACTTTGTTACGGTGTAAAGAGAATGCTAACATGGTCATACTTTGTTACGGTGTAAAGAGAATGCTAACATGGTCATACTTTGTTACGGTGTAAAGAGAATGCTAACATGGTCATACTTTGTTACGGTGTAAAGAGCATGCTAATGTGGTCATACTTTGTTACAGTGTAAAGAGCATGCTAACATGGTCATACTTTGTTACGGTGTAAAGAGAATGCTAACATGGTCATACTTTGTTACGGTGTAAAGAGCATGCTAACATGGTCATACTTTGTTACAGTGTAAAGAGCATGCTAACATGGTCATACTTTGTTACAGTGTAAAGAGCATGCTAACATGGTCATACTTTGTTACAGTGTAAAGAGCATGCTAACATGGTCATACTTTGTTACAGTGTAAAGAGCATGCTAACGTGGTCATACTTTGTTACAGTGTAAAGAGCATGCTAACGTGGTCATACTTTGTTACAGTGTAAAGAGCATGCTAACATGGTCATACTTTGTTACGGTGTAAAGAGCATGCCAACATGGTCATACTTTGTTACGGTGTAAAGAGCATGCCAACATGGTCATACTTTGTTACGGTGTAAAGAGCATGCCAACATGGTCATACTTTGTTACAGTGTAAAGAGCATGCTAACATGGTCATACTTTGTTACAGTGCTAACATGGTCGTACTTTGTTACGGTGTAAAGAGCATGCTAACATGGTCATACTTTGTTACGGTGTAAAGAGCATGCTAACGTGGTCATACTTTGTTACGGTGTAAAGAGCATGCTAACATGGTCGTACTTTGTTACAGTGTAAAGAGCATGCTAACATGGTCACACTTTGTTACAGTGTAAAGAGCATGCTAACATGGTCACACTTTGTTACAGTGTAAAGAGCATGCTAACATGGTCGTTCTTTGTTACAGTGTAAAGAGCATGCTAACATGGTCGTCCTTTGTTACAGTGCAAAGAGCATGCTAACATGGTCATACTTTGTTACAGTGTAAAGAGCATGCTAACATGGTCAAACTTTGTTACAGTGTAAAGAGCATGCTAACATGGTCGTACTTTGTTACAGTGTAAAGAGCATGCTAACATGGTCACACTTTGTTACAGTGCAAAGAGCATGCTAACATGGTCACACTTTGTTACAGTGTAAAGAGCATGCTAACATGGTCGTCCTTTGTTACAGTGTAAAGAGCATGCTAACATGATCACACTTTGTTACAGTGTAAAGAGCATGCTAACGTGGTCATACTTTGTTACGGTGTAAAGAGAATGCTAACATGGTCATACTTTGTTATGGTGTAAAGAGCATGCTAACATGGTCATACTTTGTTACGGTGTAAAGAGCATGCTAACATGGTCATACTTTGTTACGGTGTAAAGAGCATGCTAACATGGTCATACTATATTACGGTGAAAAGAGCATGCTAACATGATCATACTTTGTTACGGTGTAAAGAGCAAGCTAACATGGTCATACTCTGTTACAGTGTAAAGAGTATGCTAACATAGTCATACTCTGTTACAGTGTAAAGAGCATGCTAACATGGTAATACTTTGTTACAGTGCTAACATGGTCATACTTTGTTACAGTGTTAGAGCATGCTAACATGGTCATACTTTGTTACAGTGCAAAGAGCATGCTAACATGGTCATACTTTGTTACAGTGTTAGAGCATGCTAACATGATCATTTTTGCTCAGGTTTCTGCTCGCTTCTATGAGCAGTCAATGAAGAAGGATGACTTGAAATAAGAAAAAAATAACTGCAAGTAGCGATTGTCATCATCTGAGTCACGGTTAAAAAAAAAAATAAATAAATAATGCGTCCGTAGTGGAGCGTCAACGGACATCCTAACAAGGATGTTGCTCCTGTATGAGCATGGCGATGGGGAATGCTTGACGCTGGTGTCTCAAAGCATGCTGGGTAACCTTTGTGATGCCATCACTCACCGAAAGCTGACATGGATCACGTGATCTGACCTTGTGCGTGTTGTGATATATACACGAAGGGGATTCACCCACAGCAGGTGTACACATATATCCATCTGAACCGGCGTGACACACCAGAATCATTCTAAGCATCAAGAGCCACCACTCTCTCGTCTTCAAACTTGACTTCTCACCCTTGTTCCCAAGGTCTGACCAGGTAAGGTAAGGTAATGTTGCTTATAGCCCAGCCGACCGCAAAGAGCCACATCAGGGCTGAAGGTCTGACCAACGCGCTGGGCTAATAAGGCGTAAGTCAGACATCGGCTTAGTCGTAGCCACGAGACTCTTGTCTTAAATTCTCTCATCTTAGTCATTAATTTATGTATAAATCAGCTTAAAATCATGCGCAGCGTGGTCTCGAAACTTAGCGGATGTGGCGAAGCGTGTATGGATGGACTAGTCCCGCACGCGGTGACACCTTGTTGATGAAACTGGAACTGAGATCTCCTCGTTGAATTTTTTGTTTTGTTTTGTTTTGTTTTTTGGTCAAGGATCAAAGTGATTTCATATCAGAAAACATCTTAATGTTGTA
>CM065715.1:99683210-99685710 GCA_033310375.1 Conus canariensis
CAGAGCAGGACAGAAGTCAGGGTCCCGGATGATGCAGCACACACACCCACGTTCGTAGCAAATCCCCGCCCTTCATCCCTGCACCTCTCCCACCCACCACGCCTTCCCCTCCCCTCTCCCCTGACTCGACTCTCTAGTTACAAGCGCTGCCCGTTGAAATAGTTAACTACCAATATGGCCGCCTGAAAGAAGACCTGTGGCAAGGGCGATAAAGCAATACGGCTACCGGAAACTGATGTCTCCCTTGACTATCATACATATTTGTAACTGCATAATCACTATCGTGGTTCTGCGAATAGTGTTCGTGTCTCTGATGCTTGGGAGTATAATACAGTGTAACTCTCGTTTTAAGCACTGACTGTACGCGTTCAGCAAAGAGTAATCGGTTGTGCTTAATAAACGAAAGAGACAATATATTTGTTTTCCTATTATGTAAAAGCGTCGTTAAAATCATGATAAAAAACACGTGAAAGTTTAAACAAGAGAATCAAAACAGAATAGAAAAAATAGAAACAACAGACTGAAAACGACAGAACTGCGTTTTCCCCCTAGTCATCCCACAGCCCCAATGTCCTGATGATATCGGAGCAGAAGTGAACATGGCTTTTTACAGCATATTACTTTCGAAGACGAGATTCTGACAATGGCAAACAGCAATTCGTTCAAAGAGCAATTCGGTACCTGTCAAAGACCAATCCGCCTTTGATCGCCCATATTGTCAGAGCTACCCTCTGCTGTTTTTCCACAGATTTACACTCAGCAGAGGACAGACTGCGATAGCATTTCAGCTGGTATTCATTTCATGTCCGCCGATTTTGGATTTTGTGTGCGTGCGCATTATTACCACAGGAACGAGGTAGGAGTGAGTATCAGTGGAGTTGATAGCGAGTGTTAAAGAGGCGTTGAGTTCATCACACGCAGAACCTCCCTCTGAATGGAAATCTGGAATGTCCAAAATGGTTGTATTCAAGTATTCCATATTCCTGTAAACTAACTGTCGTTAACCAATAGAAACAGAGTTGCTCATGTGAAAATGTTGCACATCAGACACGCTAAAGTAAAGGACAATGGGTGTAACATTGTGTAAATATACAGATATGTTCCATTCAGTCATGTGGAAAAAAAAATCAAGTATTTGATACAATAACAGCCAGCCGCCGTGGCGAAGTCGTCAGCGTCGCGGACTCCCGGCTGGGTTCGATTCCCATCAGTCATGTGGGATTTTTCTGCTCCGACCGGCTCCTACCCAGAGTTGAGTTTGCTACGGACTCAGTTGGGAAGACTGGGACCACACAGTCGAGTTTCATCCACTTAATGGATGCGTCTCTGAGATTGTTGCTCAAATTTCCTGACCAACACTGCAGGTGCCTGTATCTCTCGGGCCTGGTTGACGCCGGGATATATCATGAAAGGAAGCGTAGAGTACAGCCCTGTCATGTAGTCTCAGACCAAAATGGAAATCCGTAGCATCATCTTCATCATCCTCATTCTCATCGACGAGCATAAAAAAGTCTCAGATTCTGTGGCCCTTCACGCTCTGCTCTCATGATGACCTCAGTTTCGATGTCCTCTCCACGTCTTTGGCCTTGGTTTGATTCCGTCGGGGTCACCAGTATCAGTGAGTCCACGGAAGCTGTCGGACGGACGTGGTGGCGCCCTTCGGAGGGAGAGCGGCTCCGCGACTAAGCAATTATTGTCGTCAGTAGGGTGCTTAGTAGGCGGTGTCTTGCATTTGTTGATCAGAACAGGCGCCACTGAACACCACCGAAGTGACTCAGCAGCAGTGCAGTGTCTCCTCCAGTGGGTTGCCTCTTGACGAGTTGACAGTTACTGCTCCCAGTGGATTGCTGGTGCCGGGGCTGCGGCGGAACTGACCGGGCTGTGGCTGTGGACGGGGTGTCGGAATGAGCGGCGTGGGTGCACTGCCACTGAGGTGGCACAGAAAATGGGACATCCAAAAAAAAAAAAGTATTTGATACAATAACAGTTTTGAGAGAAAGCATGCTGACCATTTCGTGCAGTCACACGAAAGCATTGCTATGCTTTGATTAGGACGATTTTCAGTATTAAGATTAAAAAAAAAAAAACTTAACTATTCAAGAGCATTAGAATACTAAAACAGACTGCAGCTTTGTTGATAATGAGCCAAAATACTACACATTAACAGAACAGAATGCCAATCAAAATTTAACTATTGCACCATATTGAACAGTATGTGAACTGTCGACTAATATGTTGCACAGGCATTACAAATAACAGACCTAAAAGTGTACAAAACAACATTCCCACTGTTTCGTTGTATTTCTGGCTAATTTGTGCTTTTAATATAGAGCAAAAGTGTTTCCACCCACGCTCAGTGAAGTGTTAGAACTTTTTTTTTCAAATAAACTGACAAAATGAACGTTGACCGAACAGTATAATTGCAGTAGTATAGCACATTATCTTCCTTTTTCGGGGTCAGTAGGATACACACTGTTGACATCTTTCCTCTCATCATGTA
>CM065715.1:99690710-99695710 GCA_033310375.1 Conus canariensis
ACTCCTGAAAATTGGTTCTGTCATCTGCAAGAAACATCGGACTGCTTCCTTGACATGGGAAATTGGATGACTCAAGCTACAGTGCAATGCTGACAAAGACAGAGCCATGTTCGTAGGAACCAAACACCTCATTCCCCCTGTCTCTGTGAATTCAATCCAGCTCGGCAATATACGCACTTCCGCTATCCTGGTCGGTGAATAATCTTGGCGTTGTCTTTGACAACACATTATGTATGAACATTTTTAATAAATCAAACTTGTCAGTCCTGCTGTTGCCAACTACAGCGTTATCATTCCTAGTCGGAAATACTTGTTCACCGACACTGCATATAAACTTGTTACTTTTCTCCTTCTCTTTCGCTTTGAATACTATAAATCTCTATCTGACGGTTTGCCTGCTTCAACATCCACTTACTTCAACAAAAACTGAAAGTTGCTGCTCGAATCGTTCTCGGAGACTGAAGGTCTGAATCCATCATTTCCCTCTCGCATTCTCTGCAATGGTTACCTGTCTAAAGTTAAAGACAATACGCTCTGCTGTAAATGCATTCAGAATTCTGCCCCTTCCTGTTTCTGTGACAGTCTTCACCGCTGTTCCCGCGTTCCCAGTCTGACCACACTGCTTTCCAAACTCCCTGATGTCAACAATCAACTGCCGGCTGTAGCTCTTTCTCTGTCTTCGGCCCCACATTCCTGAAACAAAATTTTCTCTTCCTCTTCGTCAAAAACTGGCACTGGACTCTTTTATAGCTAGCTTCAGAGCTTTCCTTTTTCATATTCATCTTTTTTCTCCTCCTCCATTTACTCATTTTGTGTCTTTCCTTAGTTTATGTGTGTGCCCACAGTTCTTTCGAGGAAAGAAAATACTCGATGTGACAAGGAACAGTAAACAATTGAAAAAAGAAGAAGGATCACTCTTTCTCATACGATGGGACAATTACACGGTTATAAGTCCGAAACAAATCCTACTTACGGCACCCAGTCGCCTGGCACAAATGGAGGCACATAGCCCACAGAACAAGAATACATCATGATAATTAGGTTTGACCGCAATAGACTTACGATGATTAAGGTAGACAAGTTTGACCGCAAAAGACTCGCGATAACTAGGCAAAGCACCCAGGCCATAATACACTGGAGATAATAAAGAAGAGTAATTGAGATAATAAAGAAGAGTAATTGAGATAATAAAGAAGAGTAATTTGACCGAAAGAGGCTCAAGATAATAACGTTTGACCACGTAAGACTCAAGATAATTAGACAGAGCTCTTAGGCCACAATAGGTTTGATATCATTAGGAAGGATAGTTTGATTGCAATAGGCTCAGGATAATTACGTTGAACAGAATGACCACAACAGGCACGAGATGATAAGGTCTGACAGCAACAGACACAAGATTATGAGGTTTGACGGCAATAGACACAAGATAGTAAGTGGAACAATTTGACCTCAATAGATGCAAGGCAATGAGATAGAGCAGACTGACTCAATACACCCTCACGATGATTCTGTAGAGCTGGATGAGCACAAAAGACTTAAAATGATTAGGTAGAGCGTCTCTAGATGATTAGGTAGAGCGTCTCAAGATGATTAGGTAGAGCGTCTCAAGATGAATAGGTAGAGCATTTCAGATGATTAGGTAGAGCATCTCAAGATGATTAGGTAGAGCGTCTCAAGATGATTAGGTAGAGCGTCTCAAGATGAATAGGTAGAGCATTTCAAGATGATTAGGTAGAGCATCTCAAGATGATTAGGTAGAGCGTCTCAAGACGATTAGGTAGAGCGTCTCAAGATGATTAGGTAGAGCGCATCCAGAACATGTGCTCTAGAAACCCAGCCTCCCAAAGAGAGAGACAGACCCACCGCCCCCAACACAACATCAGCCATGTCAAAGTCCTGGCACTTTGGCAATCACAGAGTGACAACTTGGAGCGCGTACGCGGGAATGATATCTTACTGCCAAACTCGGAACCCTGCATCCTCATGGCATCAACATCCAAAAGTAGCATATACCTTTCCACCACTGCAATACCAGCCAGCAATATCCTCCACCAACACACACACACACACACACACACACACACACACACACACACACACACACACACACACACACACACACACACACACACACACACATACTGCCATACCTCCCACTAGCTACTTCACATATAAGCTTCAGCTACCTTCCTTTCACCTCTCCCCACACTCTCTCCATTTTCTATATATATCAATCCACTTCTTTACTCACAGACCTATCCTCCCCTTTTCTATATCCGGGTTTCTTTCAACTTGATATACTACCCCCCCCCCCCCCCCCCACATGAGTTTCCCTTTCCTCTTCCCTCTTTCCTGTTCATGTGCATTAGTGTAGGTGCAGTATGTGATCCCCCCTCCCTTTTTTTTTAAGTTGTAAAATCTCCCCCTCCCCCCCGTCTTCCCGTCACCATCATGACATCAACATCCAAAAGTTGCATGCACTTATCTCCTATCCACCACCGCAACACCAGCCCACTATACCTAACTGCCTGAAGAAGACCCAAGAGGTCGAAATGCATTGTGTTTTGTCCTGTAATCTGTTTGTCTGTATTTGAGGCGGTAACTAACCCCTTTTCTAATTAAATTTTGCTTCATTTTCCGCCCTCAGTCACCTCGTTTTGAAATGTTCTTTTTACAATTAGGTAGAGCGGTTTGACAGTGACAGTCTGAAGATAATTTAGCAGTGTGGTTTGAACACAACAGACTCTCGCGGTAACTAGGTAGAGGAATTTGACCACGATAGAGTCAAGATGAATAGGTAGTGCAGGTTAACCCAGGTAGACTGAAGATAAAAAGATACAGACTACAAAAAATTAGGTAAATCGGTCTGACCACGATGTAGTAGGCCTCCGTCGGTCGTAGCTGACCATGGATAGAATATATCCGACTTCATATTTAGCTATCTGTTTGGGCTGCCTGCTCGACCGAGCGGCGGGCCTGTGGCTGTACAGACCGATGCGAGATAATAAATAATAATAATAATAATGAATACTTATATAGCGCCTATTCTCGGCTAGAGACCAAGCTCTAAGCGCTTTTACAATCCACACTCGTTTACACAACGGGCTGCCTACCTGGGTAGTGCCGACTAAAGAGCTGCCAGCTGGCGCTTCATTCAGTCGTTTCCCGTGTCATCCAGTCAATATCGTCCCATATCGTTCACTCAATTTCCTTACTTCCTTCATTCTTTCAATTGCTCACGCAGGTGCATGCTATGTGTAACGGTCATCCATACCAACGGCCAAACTGGCCTTCTCGTCCGAAAGTTGGTGATGGGAATTTTACGTGTGTGCAAGATGTTATGCGTGCGTTCACACACAGAACCTCGGTTTATAGTCTCAATTCGAAGGACTGTATGGGAAATGGAGTCAGAACCAATATTAACTCCGAGGGAAAATCCCCCTGTACCGAAACGGCCCGGCGGAGATTCGAACCCGCGACCCCAGGATCACGAGTCCGTGCTCTACCAACTGAGCTATTTCGCCCCAGAGAGTGGCAGTCTCTGTCACAATGGCCACATCTGTTTGTTGACAACTGGTTTGTTGGCTGTCATCCCCTTTCTGCGGGCTCGCCATTTCTGCCGCAGCAGCTGTCAGTTCGTCTTCGCCATCTGCAGCTGTTTCTTGAGAGTGCTTCTCCAGCTGTTGCAGTCTGCTGCGAGGTCCTCCCAGGACTCAGTGTTGAGCTCAAGCGCCTGCATGTCTCTTTTGCAGGCGTCTTTGTGTCGCAGCTGTGGGCGGCCAATGCTTCTCTGCTCTGCAGCAAGCTGAGTGAGTGTGAGCTTAAGATCAAACTGCTGTTCTACAGGCTGTCATTCAGTAGGCCTGTGGTTTTATGCTTCAGAAATGTTTTATAAATAACCGAACATTTGCAACATGCTTGTCGGGTGTTGGTGTTTAATTTTACTATTCAATAGACTCAAGATATATGAGGTTGAGCAGTCTGACTGCAACCGACTTTAGGCAGTTGTGGCTAGATATTATTGGTTCCTTCAGCCTGTCGTTATTCAGTCCATTCCCCACCCACACCCACACCCCCACCCCCACCCCCTCTCGCTTTCCTCCTTTCCTTTCATCCGTTCTCATTTTCCATGCCCCATAAATCATGTGACTCCCACGCCGCTCATTGTAGCCCCCCCCCCCCCTCGCCTCCCTTACGTTCCCCCCACCCTCGCCTCACTCACCTCCCCCTCCCCACCCTCGCCCTCCCTCCCCCCCCCCTCGCCTCCCTTACGTTCCCCCCACCCTCGCCTCACTCACCTCCCCTCCCACCCTCGCCTCCCTTACGTTCCCCCCACCCTCGCCTCTCTCACCTCCCCCTCCCCACCCTCGCCTCCCTCCCCCTCCCTCCCCCCCCCCTACCCTCGCATCCTCCCACGCAGACACACTTGAACTCATCCTTTGGTGACCTGAACACGAGAGTCCACAGAGAACAATCAACATCAGATCGCCATGAGACAGGCCGCCAGAGGACACAATGTATCCCCCCCCTACCCCCCCCCCCCCATTCCCCTGTTTTGTCCACCCCATCGCTTGGTCCACCATGTTCTAATACGTTGGCTGTCACCCGCCGTTGTGTCTGCCTTCCTCACCTCCCACCCATTCCTTGCAAAGTGCACACGCGTTGACGTGTATGTGTGCATATATTTGGGAGTGCGCGCGCGCGAGTGAGTGCATAAGTAAGTGGGTAAGTATATAGGTTGGTAGCCAATAGCAAACTGTACCTTTAAGATTAGTGTCCAGATTAAAATGTCACAAGACTTTTTCTTCTTAAACTATGGAAGCAGAAGCTTTATTTTCGTAAGATTTTCTCGTGTTAAGTCAAACAAAATGACTTATTTGCGTACATAATTCATTTCGCTCTGAATAGATCTCCAAAATTTCAATACCAGGTGCCTGTTCTATACTAATTAAACATTTTGTTACTAAAGATTATTGTTTTATCCTCAGAAAGAATTCAAC
>CM065715.1:99705710-99708210 GCA_033310375.1 Conus canariensis
TGCTCACAAGATTTGACACAAACTATCAGAAAATGGGTACGTCGTATTTGGCACTCTACGAGAACTATCCACCAAGCGCCAGGGAAGGTTACAAAGAATTCCAAGATGGAATTTCATTGCCTCGCCTTGATATGATCACTACTACAGAATAAACAAAACTGGATGGTCTTGCCACGTCACACACATTTCGTACTCTTATTTTAGTGTGTTTGTGCAACGTAACTATTACTGTTGTTGCTGCTGTTATTATTGTCCCGTTTTGGTGGTGTTTGCATTGATGGAGTGAGGGTGAGTGTGACGTGTGGTGATGGCGATGGTGATGGTGTGTGTGTGTGGGGGAGGGATGGGGGTGGGGGCGGTGGATGTGGGTGGGAGTGTGCGCGCGCGCGCCTTTGTGTGTGTGTGTGTGTGTGTGTGTGTGTGTGTGTGTGTGTGTGTGTGTGTGTGTGTGTGTGTGTGTGTGTGTGTGTAAGTGTGTGGTGTGTGTGTGTGTGTGTGTGTGTGTGTGTGTGTGTGTGTGTGTGTGTGTGTGTGTGTGTGTGTGTGTGTGTGTTTGAAGTCAAGTTAAGTCAAAATTATCTTTATTGAGGGTTAAAGAATAAGCTTTCCAGCTTTTTACATCCTGCCCTCATAAACAAGAAAGAAACTAATTCAACGTATAACCACAAGCTCAAAAAAATTTTTAAAAGTACAAAATTTCTATCATGCAAATATATAACTCTCATATGAAATATGAAAAAATAATGAAACGTGTGTGTGTGTGTGTGTGTGTGTGTGTGTGTGTGTGTGTGTGTGTGTGTGTGTGTGTGTGTGGTGTGCGTGCGTGTGTGCGCGCGTGCGTGCGTGCGTGCATGCGTGCGTGTGTGTGCATTTTCTAGGAAGCTCTTAACAGTCTGAAAGTTTTTTTTAAAGCATCCCCAGAAACATCTTGACAGACAGCAGGCCACAAGTGGCTTGCCACCAAGTTTCCTTCTGTACCATCGATACCACACCGAACCACCATGGTCCTGTTTTCCTTCTGCATGACCGGAACAAGAACCCGCAGTCACTCATTGCGCATGCCTGACAGTGGACTTCCTACCGAGCCCAGTTACCGAGGAATACAATTCCTATCCAACCGATTACAGCTGTTCAATGGGACTCCACCTCGACCACACCGGCAAGCGACAAGAATTCCATTAGGACGATTGACGCGACGGGAGATGAAGAACTGTTCATGTGCTCTCCATGGACATTTCGCTCTGGATTCCACAGTTACTTAGCTATACCTGGTCCAGAGGCTGATGCCATGCAATGGGATGAAAGGTAAGCCCACATAGAGTGAAGATCATCATTTGCCAGCAGGGGCGCGATGAATATTGATAACGAAAGTCATCAGACCACTCCCTTATCTCCGCTCGTTCAAAGACACGCAGGAGGACGAGGAGAGGGAGGGGGGGGGGAGGTGGGTGGGTAGGGGAGTCTAGACTCTCGTTCACAGCTCTTCCAGGACGGGGGGGAGGGGGGGGGGGCGTGGAGGTATAATCATAGTTTGAGAGAGCAGTGTTGATGATGTTTGCTTTGGAAATCTCGTAATGGCTTCAGTCCGATTGTGGGAGCGGACGTAGGTGCATGTGAGAAGGGGGCAGGAGAGGGGGAAGGAAGGAGGGGGGGTGGGTGGGGTGGAGCGTTCAGGTGGGGAGGGGGAAGCAAAGACAAGGTGGTATACACGTGGGTGTCAGTGTGCGTATGTCGAAAAAAGAATGAAAGGAGAATGAAAAATCAGGAGAATGTATATATCAGTCTGTTATGATGATGCGAGATGTGTGTACATCTACGAATGTAAGTGAGATATATATCATTCCCATATATATAGATGTATATATCAATTACATTCGCAGATCTACAAACATCTCGCATCATCATAACAGACTGATGTCCATGTAAAACATGATCATAGCACACAATCATACAGATCTACACACATCTGGCATCATCAAAACATTACGCGCACATTCCATAATGATCTTCCAACCTATTGCCTAATGTCACTTTTAGTGGAAAGACGTTGGTTTGAAGCAAAAAACAACAACACATGCATAAACGCTTGCATAGGTGCGCGTGCGCACGCACACAACCCCCCTCCCCCTACACACACACACACACACACACACACACACACACACACACACACACACACACACACACACGCACGCACGCACAGAGAGAGAGAGAGAGAGGTGGACAATACTCCGAAACGAGAAAGAAAGCTTTCCAGGGATGGAGACTGTGCACACAGCCTTTCCTTTCAGTCTGCCCTCACAATACTAACCCATGCACACTGATATGCATTCAGGCCACGCGTTTCACGTGAAAACGTGCCAACAGCGTGGGTCATTGTGTAATCGACTGCTGCAACGTCTAGACCTCTGTCCGCAGGCCAACTGGTTCTGTGTTGTGTGTGTGTGTGTGTGTGTGTGTGTGTGTGTGTGTTTTGCGTGTGTGTGTGTGTGTTGTGTGT
>CM065715.1:99715710-99718210 GCA_033310375.1 Conus canariensis
ATATATTTTTGACATGTAGCTTTGCATTAGCCAAGGTGACTCACATGGTACCGTTCCACTTGCTTCCACCCTGTCTCTCTGAAACAGCCTATTAGGTGCCTTGGTATGCATTTCAACAATGACCAAAATGAAAAAAAAAAAACCGATAAAATATAAGGCGTGATTGAAATGGACAGCTGGAAGCGGGAGAGGGGACTTAACTTTTGCATACGCCAAAAAAAAAAAAAAAAAAAAAAAAAGAAATCACTATGCACCGACCGCAACTGTGCCTGTAAGCCCCATATACTCCCCTACAGCTAGTGTGAACTCCACCCGTGCACACTCATCCCAATGCTCACATACCTTACCACAGGCTGGTTGGGACGCCGGTTATATTTGCATTGACTATTTTCGTACGCACGTAGGTCTTCACTTGACCATGCCTCGGGCTACTTTCTGCACAACCCGGGACTCTCCCGTAGTCCATAGCAGGTCCGCATTCCAATCCAACATACATGGTCATGTCGAAGGCGACGTTTGCAGCCGATCCTCCAATTAGTTTGTGCCGCATCAAAGGGGAGCGAGCAGCGAAAGCAAACAAGCCGGGCCCCCTGTGTTTGACAGTGCATATTTGCCGCCCCTGGTCGCCATCACAGCATCGCTTTGTTAAACATGGTTCGGTCATTGATTTTGGCACTTAGTAGCCATTTGCAGGCAGCTTCCGAGCGGGAGCTAATTGAACGGGGCCAGTGAGGTTCTCTCCCCTTTGCTTTCCCTTTGCCGTCCCCTTCCCTAACTTCCCTTCGCCTTGTTTGTTGTTTGCTGCAACCTCTGCTGATGAGCTTTTCCGCTTGCTTTTGCAAAGGTATTGAGATGTCCCCATCGTCAGTCTGCCTGTCTTTCTGTCCGTCTGTTTGTCTGTCTTTCTGTCCGTCGGCCTGTCTGTCTATTCGTCTCTCTGTTATTGTAACCGCGCACTTTGATTTTTTTTTTTTCATTTTGGAAAACGTCAATGTCTTGGGGAAAAAATTAGAAAGAAGAAGGATTAGTTACCACCAAGGACACAGACAAACAGATTACAGGGCAAAGCACAATGCATTTCGACCTCTTGGGTCTTCTTCAGGCAAAAACAAACAACATTTAGGACCGTGAAAACGAAGAACGAGAAACCACTTTTCTTCTCATATTCGGTGCATTTTGCAAGAAGTCAAAATGCATTGTGTTTTGTCCTGTATTCTGTTTGTCTGTGTCCTTGGCGGTAACTCTTCTTTCTAAATTTTGCTTCATTATCCGCCCTCAGTACCTCCTTTTGGAACTGTCAATGTCTTGAATAACACACAACAGCAAGAAGCAAAATAGCACCAAATAAAGGCGAAAAGGGAAACTCTTGAGAACACAAACATTTTCCAAAACATCCAAGGAGTAAAACAAATCATACAAAAGCATCTAAAGATTAAAACAAAATTATAACAGAAAGGCTTGGCAACCAACGAGTGCAAGAGCCATTTCTAGCAATCATTTTGATTTTGAATCTTTAGATCATGATCTAATGATATTTTCTTAGAATTAAAAAAACTTTTATTTGCTGAAAACAACGTTTTTAGATGCAAACATCTGCCCAGGGTCTTTAGTCGCAAGTTTTGATAATGTGACCAGCTTGTTCTATAGACTTTCGTTTTTCCATGCTAATCTTACACTAAATTCTCCAGTTTTATCAGATGAAGTCTGTCTAAAAAAATGGTTAAGTTTAGTGCGCACTTTTCAAATCTGCTCTTATAAATAAAAAATCTTGCCAGGAAAATGTCAATGAATTGAAAATGAGTCTGAGAGCATATTTCTTGAATGCAGTACAATATTATGTTCCTCTGTAATGTGCGCATTTCCGTTATTCAAACATTTCGCATGTACTTTTTCCTCAAAAAAAAAAAATAATAATCCAGACACGTTGAGAAAACTGCCTTGTCAGAACACACACTCAATGTTCTGATTCTTTCCACACGAGCATAACACAAATTGTTTTCACGATTCCCATCGCTTTCAAGACAATATTGACTCCTGTAATTCTAGAGACATAGCTCACTTGCGAGCCATATTAGTCTTATATCTTGTGCTTTCTGAATATCGTAGTATACACCCCTCCAGCCCCCCCCCCCCCCCCCCCCCCCACCTCCTGTGGATATCTGCTCCCAACTTTCAGACCACCTTCAGCACGGTTTGAAAACGTGTAATCAATACCAGAGTAACATACTACGTCTCCATCCTTTTGATTCTGCTGATATCCATTGTAATGCCCGGAGAATGTTTTATGTTGGTTCAGTTGGAATGTGAAGCCGTAGTTTTCTGTATGTAATTCTTGACTGCCAGTATCCAACCGTTGAAGGCGAGTAAACATACACTTGGACCATATTTGATGTTGAAATTATGTAAAGAAGGAAACTTCCCATCTTCTTTTGAAGAAGTGTACCTTGCGATTAACTCTGTTACGGATCCGGTTCTTCTACGCTGGTCCCAGCTGTACACC
>CM065715.1:99723210-99730710 GCA_033310375.1 Conus canariensis
TTTAATTTCTGCCTTATATACTGATGAAATATTTGTTCGATGATATTATGTGCAACTATTGTAACAAGTGTTATGTTACATTCTATCACTTTTAGACCATTTAATGCAATTTCTACCGAGTGCAGGTGTAGCTATTAACAAATATATGACTAAATGTACATTGTAGATTGACTGTGCATAGTTATATCTTGCTAATGAATTTGTCATTTCTGGTGAATCGAATGAATGAAGCGACATTGATATGATCTTTCTTGTTTCAATAATAACAAATCTTTACAAAATTATGGCAATGTAAATGTTACGTTGTTGCGAAAATGATCAAAACCAAACCTTATCCATGGTGAAAACCCGAAATGGTTGCATCAAACTCAGCAAAACATTATGTATGTAACGCCAAAATATTACGTCAGATTACCTCAGTTTGTGAATAATACACATTTGGAATAAGTAGGCGACCTGTCAGTCGAGAAATACGAAACTAATACCAAATTCTAGGTGAACGAGATCTTTGGCATGAAATGTTCACCTTAGAGGAGAAACAAAGACTCGACAAGAACGACCCCAACTGCAGCTGTCCTTTTCATAATAACCAGAGCAGAGCTGAATGAGATGAGGACACTCCAGACTCCTGTTGTTAGAAACAATGAGATGGGACAAGAGAAGTTACAGGAGAGGAGGCTGGAGAAGAGATGCTGGAGTTGAAATTTGTGGTGAAAGGAGAGGGGTAATTGGAGGGAGAGGGGAGGAAAGGAGAGCGGTGAGGTAGTGCCAGCCTAGATGTTGGAAGAGCTTTACAAGAACAAACGGTCGTCGGCAAATTCTCAGAAGTGAGAACTTGCATTATCATCTGCTTCAGCAGGACAGTACGAACTGACACCTGCACATTCTGGTTTTTTTTTTTTTTTTTTGGTCTGTTTTTGTTTATTTGTTTGTTTGTTTGCTGTTTTTTTGCTGTTTGTACGGCTATTGCTGAAAGCCACTATAATGACTTGTATTGAGTACATCTGTGTACACACACCTGGGGCACTTGCTTCTTTCTTCTTTTCCATATTTCATCCTTTCGGGATCATCCATACCCTGAAAGGTAATGTATTTTATCATCAATTTGATGTTGATCGTCATACGAAGGATTTTGTTGCTGTTGTTGGCATTGAATCATCATGCTCCTACTCCTCCCTCATTTACTTTGCACACCTTTTGCCCATCATCTTCATGTGGCGTGAATTCATCACATGTGAGTCAAAGAGGCAAAGTGCCATGCCTTCTTGATTAGTAGACATTTGGCTTCAAGATATAGATTATTTTTCTTTAAATTCTTGGTTAATTTTAGTTTTAAATCATGTTTTAGACAGCTGTTTCAAGTAAAGGCTGGCAATCATAGGGCTTCCAAACGGCAAACTTTCAATTTCTATTTAATTGAATCATGTATCGTGAAGTTTTCAGCAGATTCAAAAACGGATGATATTCAAATACTGAAGAGTATTTTCCATGATGAATGATAGCCTGGGGTATTTTTGCGTCTGGACACACAAGTGACATTCCTCCTCATGTGATGACCTTGTCTTGTAATTCCATGAAAAAAGAAACAGATCAGAAAAGACTAGACAAGAAACAGGCTATGATTTGCGTCAGTAACCTATGTTGGACATGTCCGTTCCACTGTCAGAAGCTGCCTATAGGTGTGTGGTCGTTGACAACTGTCAGAAGCTGCCTATAGGTGTGTGGTCGTTGACAACTGTCAGAAGCTGCCTATAGGTGTGTGGTCGTTGACAACTGTCAGAAGCTGCCTATAGGTGTGTGGTCGTTGACAAAGTAAAAGCCAACAAACGGTTACGTTGTTCCACGTGCCAGAAGCCTAATATATTTTTGTATGTTTGTTTAGTACGCTACTCATGAGTGTGGGTGGTGGAGATGGGGCTGAAGGAGAAAGTGGAAGGGGAGAAGGGCTAGGGGAATGGAAAGGAAGTTCGTGTGTGTGTGTGTGTGTGTGTGTGTGTGTGTGTGTGTGTGTGGTGTGTGTGTGTGTGTGTGTGTGTGTGTGTGTGTGTGTGTGTGTGTGTGTGTGTGTTTGTGTGTGTGTGTGTGTGTGTGTGTGTGTGTGTGTGTGTGTGTGTGTGTGTGTGTGATCCATTTAATTCCTATTTCATGTGAAGCCACGCACAATCACCTGCACAGCACAGCTGAAATCAGACTCACTCAAAACATTGCATATTTTATGGTCTGTCTCGATGAATCATTATCAACTGATCTTCTTCTGCCTTGCGTTAGCCTGTTGTTTACGTGCTGGCTGCCAAGGGTCAGTCAATAATCAATGATCACAGATCAAACTGAGCAAAACATTCCTGAAATATTATGCTGAAAACGGGGCTACAGCGCAAAACTACTCCCAGCCTAGTTCAATCACACAATAACATTTCGGCCTATTTCTCCGCCGCGTATTGTTTCTTTGAATCGATGAATATGAAAGTACGCCATCAGATTTCAGAAAGAATCTTGATAGCTGACTTTTTAAAAAAATCTCTTGGGCTTTAATATACTTTGGTCTCATTGACTTGCAGAATTTAACACCAAAAACTTCCTGCAGGCAACAACGAAATCAAACCCATTATGACAAGATAACCGAAGTGTGTTTAAAATCATTTCTGCTTTCTGATGCATATGATGAAACAATTCAAAACGCTTAATCGATATTTCAGTTTTCCATCATTTCAAAATGAGATTTGCGTTCGACAAAAAAATTGTGATGCTTTATACTCTTTCAAAATGTTCTCCACTTCTAGGAAACGGGTTGTGTGTGCGCCAGTCAGTCCTGTATTCTCTATCTCTTTGCTCTGAAAGGTACGAGTGTTACGTTTGGCTGTAAACGGGTTGTGTGTGCGTCAGTCAGTCCTGTATTCTCTATCTCTTTGCTCTGAAAGGTACGAGTGTTACGTTTGGCTGTAAACGGGTTGTGTGTGCGTCAGTCAGTCCTGTATTCTCTATCTCTTTGCTCTGAAAGGTACGAGGGTTACGTTTGGCTGTAAACAGGTTGTGTGTGCGTCAGTCAGTCCTGTATTCTCTACCTCTTTGCTCTGAAAGGTACGAGGGTTGTGTGTGCGCCAGTCAGTCCTGTATTCTCTATCTCTTTGCTCTGAAAGGTACGAGTGTTACGTTTGGCTGTCTTTTCTGTGTTGTGCCATGGTCACCATTATAGCAGCATGTATTACTCAACACTCGTTCAGGGTCAGGCCTGGAACACATGCATATAAGATAATTGGGAAGGAGTTTAAGTGACTGGTTAAACATTGTTACTTTGCACACTGATTGAAACTATCCGGTTTCGCATATATAACCATTTATCTAAGCCCCATCCCACTATTTTCTTCTGTCAACGTGTGATCTTTAGCGAGTGTAATATAATATATATATATATATATATTATATATATATATATTTCAATTATAAACAAAGCTTGCTCTTATGTCTTAGAAGTTATCTTTTTATATTTTCTACTTTTCACAAGAAAATGTAGCTTGTTTTGCTCTTTCATGATTTTTTTCTTTTGCTTCTTAGGTGACACCTTTGGTTGTTTTTTTTAAAAACTCAACAAACATACTACGGTATTGCACACCAGCTTTTTCAGGGATAGCATTCTTCCTAAAACCGAAAAGGCAGAGGAGTCAAGTTACCACTTTCCGCGGTCACTGAGGAAAAACAATCAGGTTTCGAAATACCGGTATCTGACCAGGAGTTATATGTTAGTGAGTTTCCTCCCCATTGGAGACTATAAGCTTGCTGAAGACTCATTTTGAGAAGCATTTATTATTCCCCATTCACCCACTCAAGCACATACTGTTAGTTAGGCAGAATTATCCACCACTGCAGATATGAATGCTTATCTCCCCCTGTTTCTTCAATCTAAGACATAAGAGCAAGCTTCAATCTAAGACATAAGAGCAAGCTTTGTTTATAATTGAATATTTCTTGCAGTCATTGCAACACCAAGCTGCTCTGTAAGTTGCTGGAATGGTGCTCGGTTACTTATCCTTGGAATTTATTAGTTTTTATATATATATATATATATATATATATATATATATATATATATATAAGTCGAGTTAAAGTTATAGTTCACTGAATTAATGATTAAGTTGATGATTTTCTCCAGAAACGAACATAATCACAGTCAAAGCAAACCACTTGCTGTGTTCATGCGGGTCACTTGCCCTTTAAGAGGAAGGTGCCAGTGGGACCCAGAGAAGTACTGTCCTCAACTTCAGGAGCCAACCAGCTGGGAGCAACAATGCACTACCAGCTGAAGGTGCATGCCCACGCTGGGCATTCCATTAAGACATGGGACATAACAGCTCCTTGATGTGTGTGTGTGTGTGTGTATGTGTGTGTGTGTGTATGTGTGTGTGTGTGTGTGTGTGTGTGATGCTTCCCGACCGATATATTTATATTTCTTAATTTAACATCTCAGAACATGTTGTTTTTTTTCTAACGTTTAAAGATTTTGAGAGGGAACCTCCGAGGAGCGCTTTCGGCCGTAGCTTTGGTAATATCAAGTTGTTTTTCTGGCAAAAGGTAGCCTCCTAATTTCTTCTGAAGTGGTAACTTTTTAGGGTTAGGAAGTTTATTGCTGTACTTGTAGCAGATGGTCACCTTTGTGGTCGGTACAGTTCGACATATTTATGTCAGGCTCTTCCCATTAGGTCCAGTTCTATGAGGATCCAATATCTATCAGCCCCAGGATTGTACCCTTGTTGTTGTTCTTGTTTTCTTTGTTATGATTTTCCATGTGAAGTGTGTTGATGCGTATTTTACTCATTCACACCTTTTAAAGAGTGAAGAAGCTCCGTGGTGCATTCCATGTCATGCGCCACTCACAATGAAACATATTCTTTTAGAGTGTTGGGATTTGCATGATGCGAGACACAAACATTTTATAGCAGATTCCATGAAAATATTGTTCAGAGATGTTCCGCCTGATGCGATCTTTGAATTCTTGAAAGAGATTAACATTTTTCATCGGATCTGAGATTTTACAGTGAAAAGTTTGTTTTTTTTTTAACAAAATTTCGGGTGGGTTTTTAGAAGATGTACTTTAAAGAGTTGTGTGTATGAATGATTTGTGAGTTGATTTTAACGTGGTGACAGCCCTGATATGGCCCTTTGCGGTCGGCTGGGTTATAAGCAACATTACCTTACCTTACCTTACCTTACCTTGCAAGCAGGCAGGTGTTGGGGGACCTATGACGTCATTGCAGGTAGTGCATTTCTGCAGAAAAGTCACCAGGCCCTGATGTCATCGAATAATGTCGTCAGTTCCCACTCGGTTTACACTGATCGGACACTCATTACTGACAACCAAAGTTTGGTTATTGGCAAGTCCGTTTCTCAGTGATCTTCAGAGTGTAAAGTACAGTATTACCGCGATAAAAAAAAACAAAAAACGTTTGTGTGTTACCTGTGTAGTCACCGTTTGATGTTGGTTTAATTTGCTGGAATTTTCATTTTCTAAAGTCACCTGTATGAATGAATTATCTTAAACCATGAAGCAGCGCCATTCAACAAGCGTTTGCTTGTTGATCCTTGAGACGAGGTTTGGTACCAGTGTTTGTTTGTTTGGTTTTACTTCTTGACCTATTCAACAGTTTATCGTTTTTATATTTTTATTTCCTTTCTCTTTTTCTGAAGGTGATAAAATGCGTATTTATGGTCACAGATATAAATTTCAAACGGCTGTCTGGAGACATGCTGTGATCCTTCGAACTTATCCGGCACAGGCAGCGTGTGTTTGGAGGTTGAAGAGGAAACACAAAGAGAATACAACTCTACCTTCTTTTTAGATCCTCAGTTAGATCAATTCGGCCATATTGGTAGTTATTGAGGTCAATTATCGGCTCCTGTGACGATGTTAGAATTTTTTCTCACGAACGTTTGGATTTATCTGCCAGGTCTTTTCTCATAAACCAGAGCCAGGGAGGAATGTGAATACAAGTCGTCACAATATTCCAGTCATTGCTGCATACATCATGAAATACACAGCTACAATGAACATGACCTTTAGAGGTGAAATCATGCTACTGCGGCTAATGACAAGCAGAAGTTTTCCAGTTTATTGAGAGTATTTTGCTCATGTTTTACCTAAGTGCTGCTTTTTTTGCTTTTTCTTATTTTTAAAAAATCTTTTTTTGGCATAATGCAGCTCATGCTCCAGTGGTTTCACACACACACCACACACACACACACACACACACACACACACACACACACACATGCACACACACCAGCATTCTATCTCTTAATCTTTTTCTTTCTTTACACAATCACGGATAGCAGGTGCCATACTTTTCAATTCAGCTGAGAAGGTGGAATAGTTTCACAGCAATATGCTCCCGTTTGTGTTTTGATTTTAACCACTTTGTTTTCATGCCAGAACGTATCTTACTATAACTGGCATGCTTATAATCTCCTTCTGTAATACTTTTGTTGCAGTCTTTCAACTAATTTTATCCTGTTTGCCATTCCAAACAAAATTCGAAACGCGTTATTGGAAGTGTCCAACAGGGGCGACAACACGGATACTCTGACAGACTGACTGACTGACTGAAACCATTTACTGTTAGATTAACATATTGTTCTACTGACATTTCAAAACATAAAAATAATAAATTAATGAAAAATCAAAATGACACAAGTAACATCTGGACGATATAAGAATCATAAAGGAAACTTAACAGGGAAACATTTAACATTCATAAATAAGATAATGAAATCAGAAATTGTAACTCACCGCCCTCAATATACACCCTTCTTTCTGACTGTGGGTAACATGATATTGTCAAAACATTCATGTTAAACTATTCATTACAATATTTTTAAACAAACCAAGCCTGAACATCATTTAAAAATACTGGATCTTTCTAATTTTCCAAACGAAAAAACTGTGTTGCAGTACACTTGAAAGGAAATTTTACAAAGAATCAAAGTTATAAGAAAAGGAACAGAACAGCTAATTTCGTATGTTCATTTTCATAGGAACCCATTTTTGGCAAAGTCGTTTTTAGAAGGACATCATTTACGGACGCTCTTATGGAAAGAATTCCTTTTCTGCATGAGGTTGGAAATCAATGACATCAACACAAAGGGGGCCTCTAAACTAGGAATATGTCGAATTTTCTCTTAGTGTTTCAAAGAGCTGGAACAAACATACGAAATTTTAATGCAAGGGTTGTAAGCAGCTTTCAAAAGGGATATGCTGCTGGAGATGATTTGACAATCACCCACACAGTCGCGAGGAAATACATTCGCTCCATATTATTACAAACCAGGGCAACAACAGAAAAGCTTCTCTCAGACGTTTCAGAACAAAATCAATACACGTAAATAACATGAGGATGTGCATTGTTGTACTCGTGCTCCCCTCGGAAATCTTCGCACGATTTCAAATGACTGAGCGCTGAATGGGAAAAAAAAAAGAAAAAAAAGAAAAGAAAATTAGACTCGACTTACCTA
>CM065715.1:99735710-99738210 GCA_033310375.1 Conus canariensis
GAGCAATAAGATGGGCCATGATGTGACTGCAGACAGGACTAGGTCAGGAGCAATAAGATGGGCCATGATGTGACTGCACAGAGGACTAGGTCAGGAGCAATAAGATGGACCATGATGTGACTGCAGACAGGACTAGGTCAGGAGCAATAAGATGGGCCATGATGTGACTGCACAGAGGACTAGGTCAGGAGCAATAAGATGGGCCATGATGTGACTGCACAGAGAACTAGGTCAGGAGCAATAAGATGGACCATGATGTGACTGCAGAGAGAACTAGGTCAGGAGCAATAAGATGGACCATGATGTGACTGCACAGAGAACTAGGTCAGGAGCAATAAGATGGGCCATGATGTGACTGCAGACAGGACTAGGTCAGGAGCAATAAGATGGGCCATGATGTGACTGCAGACAGGACCAGGTCAGGAGCAATAAGATGGGCCATGATGTGACTGCACAGAGGACTAGGTCAGGAGCAATAAGATGGGCCAAGATGTGACTGCACAGAGAACTAGGTCAGGAGCAATAAGATGGGCCATGATGTGACTGCAGAGAGGACTAGGTCAGGAGCAATAAGATGGGCTATGATGTGACTGCAGAGAGAACTAGGTCAGGAGCAATAAGATGGGCCATGATGTGACTGCACAGAGAACTAGGTCAGGAGCAATAAGATGGGCCATGATGTGACTGAAGAGAGGACTAGGTCAGGAGCAATAAGATGGGCCATGATGTGACTGCAGACAGGACTAGGTCAGGAGCAATAAGATGGGCCATGATGTGACTGCAGACAGGACTAGGTCAGGAGCAATAAATGGGTCATGATGTGACTGCAGACAGCACTAGGTCAGGAGCAATAAGATGGGCCATGATGTGACTGCAGAGAGGACTAGGTCAGGAGCAATAAGATGGGCCATGATGTGACTGCAGACAGGACTAGGTCAGGAGCAATAAGATGGGCCATGATGTGACTGCACAGAGAACTAGGTCAGGAGCAATAAGATGGACCATGATGTGACTGCAGACAGGACTAGGTCAGGAGCAATAAGATGGGCCATGATGTGACTGCACAGAGGAACTAGGTCAGGAGCAATAAGATGGGCCATGATGTGACTGCAGAGAGAACTAGGTCAGGAGCAATAAGATGGGCAAGAAATGTGACTGCAGAGAGGAACTAGGTCAGGAGCAATAAGATGGGCAAAGAAAGGTGTGACTGCAGAGACAACCGGGGGGGAGATGGACGAGTTGGTATGTGTAGTGAGAGAAGGTGAGATGGAGTGAGAGGGGTAAAGGAGGACGGCGAGGAAAATGGTTGAAGCTTTGCAAAAACAAACGTCATCAGCACATTCCAGAAAGTGAGAACTTGCTGTGCCATCTGCTACTGCAGGACAGTGCGGACTGACGCCTTCGCAGTTCCATGGAAACAACAGACCAGAAAAGACAAGACAAGACAACACAACACAAGCAAAAACAAAGTGTTTTCCTCGGTAATTAATATTTTACTACGACTGTTCCAAATTCTTGACCTGCCCATCTCTGTGTGGCCAGTAACAAACTAAAGAGCCACCAAAAAGCTGTTCTGCGTCTCCGAAGTGTAACAGATGTTGGTATCTTTGTTTGGTATGTTACCCATGAGTCAGAGTGGTGGAAGTGGGTGTCGAGGAGAAGGGAAACAGGGGAACAGGATTAGGCAGGGGACGGAAAGTTCGTGTGTGTGTGCTGGTGCGTGCGTGCGTGCGTGTGTGTGTGTGTGTGTGTGGTGTGTGTGTGTGTGTGTGTGTGTGTGTGTGGTGTGCGTGGTGTGTGTGTGTGTGTGTGTGTGTGTGTGTGTGTGTGTGTGTGTGTGGTGGTGTGTGTGTGTGTGTGTGTGTGTGTGTGTGTGTGTGTGTGTGTGTGTGTGTGTGTGCGTGAGTGCGTGCGAGCGTGCGTGTGCGTGTGTGAGATCATTTTTATTGTTATTTCACGTACAGCCACACAGACTCACACGCGTTGCTGAAACCTAGAAACAACACGATCATTGCACATTTCATGGTCGATCTCGATAAATCACCATGAACAGACCTTCTGTGGCCTTGTGTCAGCCCGGAAATTGTCTTTTGTCCTGGCTGTCAAGGGTCAGTCAATAATCAATGATCACAGATCAAATTCAGCAAATCATTCTAGAAAGGTTATACTCAAAACGAGGCTACAGAAGGAAACTACTCCCAGCCTTGTTTAAACATGTCACGAAGCACTGGCCCATTTCTCTGCCGCGTATTGTTTCTTTGAATGAATGAATATTAAAGCGCGCTATCAGATTTCAGAAAAAAAAAAACTCTGATTGCAGAGGGCCTTTTCTTAATCTCTTGGGCTTTAATAGAATTTCGTCTCACTGACTTGAAGAATTTCACACAGGTGAAACTTCCTGCAAGGAACAACAAAATCAAATCCATTATGACAAGATAACCGAACTGTTTCAAATCATTTCTGCTTTCTGATGCGTATGATAAAACAATTGAAAACCCTT
>CM065715.1:99745710-99770710 GCA_033310375.1 Conus canariensis
AGTGTTTTTTTCGTTCTTCGTTTTCACTGTCCTAAATGTTGTTTGTCTTTGCCTGAAGAAGACCCATGAGGTCGAAATGCATTGTGTTTTGTTCTGTACTTTATTCATATGTCCTTAGTGGTTACTAACCCCCTCTTTTTCTCAATTTTGCTTCATTTTCCGCCCTCAGTCACTCCGTTTTGAAACTTACTGAAGAAACTGAATTTGTCTTCTGCCTTTCTGAGTCGTGCAACCAAAAGTGGCAACATCGAGAACCCCATCCACCCACCACCCCACCCCACCCCACCCCACCCCCATCCTCTCTCTTCCCCTTCCCCAACACACTAAATTGAGCGCGAGCACCTTTTCATTTCATGTGCAAAAAAAAGTCACAGTGTTTCGAGAGCCGGAAGTAAATTTCCCCTACGAACACCAATCAACGGCTGTCCGGAACATATTGGATGCGCAGTGGAATCTGTGCATATCCCTCCAGCTACGGTCCGTTTGCAGTGCACGCATCCTTGTGCGTGTCGTGGCAGAAACGAAGAAGAAGCGTGTTGTCGAATGGGGGAAGGAACAGTTGGACTGGTAGGCGGTTGGGTGAATGAATGGAGGGATGACAGGTCAGAATGGTGCTGGGGGTCTAACTGGGAACAAAGGGCTATGGATTGTTGGTTCAGAGGAATGTCTGTGTTGAAGAAAGAATAAGCGTGTGTATGTGCATCTTTTCCTTTCGTAGATTAGTTATTTGATTTCTAGGTTAGGTTTTCTTATGGGAGCAAAAGTTACCCCACTTGTTTACTGTTTATTTGATTTATAGGGTTTAAATCGTTTTTTTAAATTGTCGGATGTGTTTACTAATAGTTCAAGGCATAGAAAGAAGAACTCAGACGAATCATGACAGTTATATTCCTTTTGGATTTTCTGCTTTGTTTTCAGTAGGAGAGCCGAGTATGTGCGTGTGTGTGTGTGTGTGTGTGTGTGTGTGTGTGTGTGTGTGTGTGTGTGTGTGTGTGTGTGTGTGTGTGTGTGTGTGTGTGTGTGTGTGCGCGCGTGCGTGCTTGTGTGCGTGTGTGTGTATGTGTGTGTGTGTGTGTGTGATGAGAGAGAGAGAGAGTGAGAGAGAGAGAGAGAGAGAGTGAGAGAGAGAGAGAGGATCGTTGTTATTCTGTTAATCTCACAATCCAATCCCAGCCGAAAGTATCAATAAGGACGTTTTAGCAACGATTGTTTTTTTTTTTTTTACATTTATGGCTTTGGTGTACAGCTGCACAGCTACACATTAATTCATATGTCCTCCTATAAAGCACATTCACAAACAAATCGTTCTTCTCAGCAACGGCTGAAATGTAGGCAGGCCTGGAGTCTAAGAGATTCCTACCTGAACACTCGTTCGCTTTTGAAAATATCTCCGTTCCTTACAAATTTGAAAAAAATATTGCTAAAGGTCCGCACCCCCCCCCCTCCACCCCCCCCTCCCCCCCCCCCCCCCCAAAAAAAAAAGAAACCAACAACAACCACCAAACAAACAAAGAAAAAAGAAAAGAAAACGTTGACAAACGCTCATCTTGCGCCGAATTAAAGATAAGTGATTGCTCGTTCATTTTCGTTGTGCTGAGTGTTGTATATCTTGCCTGAAGAAGACCTAAGAGGTCGAAACTCGTCGCGTTTTGTGTTGTGATTCGTTTGTCAACGTTTTTTGTTGTTGTTGTTGTTGTTTTGTTGTTTGTTTGTTTGTTTTTTTTTAGGGGGGGGGGGGGGGCGGAACTTTGACAATAACTTTTCAAATTTGTTCAGATTTCCGCCTGCAGTCGCCTCACTTTGCAACATAGATCTTTCTGTCCAAGATCAAAATGGCTGAATGAGAAACATCCCAAACATTCTTTAAGTGCTAAATAAGTACACGAACTGGCACAGTTTTCAACCAGTCTAGCGTCAACATTTAACGGAGTGAAGCTGTCTTTAAAAAAATTTTTTAAAAAGTCATCAAGTGGGTTTTAAGTAAAGAACTCCCAAACTAGAACTTCCGAAATGTGTTCCACCACAGAGTTTGGTGCGCCACTTCTGACAATACTTCTGACGATCAGTGTGAGTGACGCTTTAGTTGATTTGAAATATACTTTGTATCAACGCTGGATTTTCCATAAATGGGCCGAAAAATAGTTTTGCTTTTAACGCCAGCGACTAAACTACGACGCATTCCCATAATTTTGCTGAGTTAAATTCTGGAAAATTGTGCAGCTGCTGGACTTACTGATCCAGCCCTTCCCCTCATCCTACCCCCCCCCCCCCACACACACACACACACACTTCCTTCCCTGAATCCATCCTTAGTTCTATATGCGGCAAAACATATTTCTGTATTGTTTTTACATTTGCACAATACAGTGATGTCAAATGTTACTAAAGTGTTAGTAAAATGTGTTTATGCATGTTCTTTTGCTTGGTAGACATTAATTCATCAGTATCGTCTGATCTTGATCAAAAGCAATTTAATGCTTGTTGTAATATTATCATGAAAAAATAACGTATCTTTTATACTTACATTGTCAGGTGATGTCATTATCATTGTTCTTAAAAAAAAAACATTTCAATTTTGGATAGTAAAAACAAGCAACATTGTGTTATTGCAAATTCTGGGTTTATTTAAAACCTTCCTCAAGCTGGAACGCAGAAGACCCGCCAATTGCAGTGAACAGCCTTTAAAAATTTTCAATTTTGTTACAGTCAACACAACCAATGCTGAAAATGTTAACTCCAAAGTGATAACTTAATGCAAGGATAGTTGGAACATTTTCATTCAGTCAAGTTGCTTACGCTTTTACTTTGGATTTCCCGTGAAAAGGTGAAGAATACAGTTCTCTCTCCACACACACACACACACACACACACACACACACACACACACACACACACACACACACACACACACACACACACACACACACACATCCAAAATACCGACAAAATTTTGTTCATAGTCTTTTTTTCTCAGAATTACATTTAACAAATACTAGTGATGTGGGTTAACCTTGTATGGGTTAACCTTGTATGGGTTAACCTTGTATGGGTTAACTTTGTATGGGTTAACCTTGTATACAATAGTGCTCAATTACCTCGATCACTGTATGATGTCATAGGGGCTACTTGTTCGTCACACAATTTTGCATGCTTGCCTTGTTTACAATATAATGTTGTAGGTTCACTTTGTTTACAATATAATGTTGTAGGTTCACTTTGTTAACAACATAATGTTGTAGGTTCACTTTGTTTACAATATAATGTTGTAGGTTCATTTTGTTTACAACATAATGTTCTAGGTTCACTTTGTTTATAACCTAGTGTTGCAGGTTTACCTTATTCATTACATAATGTTGTCATCCTCTTCAGAACAAAGAGCTGTAGGTTTACGCTGTGCGTAACACTGTTGAATGTTTTACTTAATTATAACATAGGGCTGTAGGTTTATCTTGTTCATTACGTAGTGTTGTAGGTTTACCTTTTTCATAGTATAGTGTTGCAGGTTTACCTTGTTCATAGTATAGTGTTGCAGGTTTACCTTGTTCATTACATAGTGTTGTAGGTTTACCTTGTTCATTAATAGTGTTGCAGGTTTACCTTGTTCATTACATAGTGTTGTAGGTTTACCTTGTTCATTACATAGTGTTGTAGGTTTACCTTGTTCATTACATAGTGTTGTAGGTTTACCTTGTTCATTACATAGTGTTGTAGGTTTACCTTGTTCATTACATAGTGTTGTAGGTTTACTGTGTTCATAGTGCAGTGTTGTAGGTTTACCTTCTTCATTACATAGTATTGTAGGTTTTCCGTGTTCATAGTATTGTGTTGTAGGTTTACCTGTTCATAGTATAGTGCTGTAGGTTTGCTTGTTCATAGTATAGTGTTGTAGGTCTACCTGTTCATAGTACTGTGTTGTAGGTTTACCTGTTCATAGTATAGTACTGTAGGTTTACCTGTTCATAGTATAGTACTGTAGGTTTACCTGTTCATAGTATAGTGCTGTAGGTTTATCTGTTCATAGTATTGTGTTATATGTTTACCTGTTAATATTATTGTGCTGTAGGTTTACCTGTTCATAGTATAGTGCTGTAGGTTTACCTGTTCATAGTATAGTGTTGTATGTTTACCTATTCGTAGTATAGCGCTGTAGGTTTACCTGTTCATAGTATAGTGTTGTATGTTTACCTGTTCATAGTATAGTGTTGTAGGTTTACCTATTCGTAGTATAGCGCTGTAGGTTTATCTGTTCATAGTATTGTGTTATATGTTTACCTGTTAATATTATTGTGCTGTAGGTTTACCTGTTCATAGTATAGTGTTGTAGGTTTACCTGTTCATAGTATAGTGTTGTATGTTTACCTGTTCATAGTATAGTGTTGTAGGTTTACCGTGTTCATAGTATAGTGTTGTATGTTTACCTATTCGTAGTATAGTGCTGTAGGTTTACCTGTTCATAGTATAGTGTTGTATGTTTACCTATTCGTAATATAGTGCTGTAGGTTTACCTGTTCATAGTATAGTGTTGTATGTTTACCTGTTCATAGTATAGTGTTGTAGGTTTACCGTGTTCATAGTATAGTGTTGTAGGTTTACCTTGTTCATTACATTGTGTTGCAGGTTTACCTTGTTCATTACATTGTGTTGTAGGTTTACCTTGTTCATTACATAGTGTCGTAGGTTTACCTTGTTCATTACATAGTGTTGTAGGTTTACTGTGTTCATAGTATAGTGTTGTAGGCTGGCATTGCTCTATCCTGTTCAGAACATCGTGTTGTGGATTTACTTTGTACGTAACACTGTTATAGGTTGACCTTTTTATAACATTGGGTTGTAGGTTTACTTTGGTTATTACATGGTCTTGTACGTTTACCTCCAAATTTCTCTGATCACCCTGTTCTGTGAAACGTTTTAGTAGAACCGATCCTTTCACCTCATCTGTCGTGAGCTTTGTGGTACCATCAGCCTCTACGATATCTTGGATGGCATTTATACTGTTGTTTTCCTTCCATAGTGATGATCAAATTGCCAGAACTGAGCGAGTGTTATGTTATAATTAAGCTGCTTCTTCTCCTACTCTCTTGAATCATTTAGTCTTTTGGTTCATGTCTGTTTCAATAGCTGGATTGGGGGTAGGCCTTCTTTCTCTCTGCCAAATTCTCACAGCTTCCGTGTCTCTTTCAAGGCTGCGTCTGTGTCTCTATTCTGCCAACGAGATTGAACTATTTGTTTAATGTTAGGATTGTGTCCTTTGCATGTTCTGTTCCTTTACTTTCCTATGAAATTTCCTTCATTGTTGTCATATTGACAAAAGTCCTTTTGGTTTGTTTTTTTACTTTAGAAGGTTGTGATAAACTGAATAAGACAGAAAAATGGCCTCTTCCATGATGTAGAAGTGCTTCCGCACTCATGCCTGCTGTGAATTTTGGTTCAATCAGCACAAAGTCAATGACACTGTCAGTGTCACCCTGCTGCCTTGTATGTGTTGGAGCAATTCCTTGAGGATTGATACCCTGCTGATTCCACAATTTTGACCATGCATTAAGATCTTAACATAACATTACAGTCTCCAAATTCATCTTTTGTTTCGTCCAAAAAGATCCAAGTGTGTTTGATGTGTGTGATCCTGTGTCTGTGTACGCACTGACGAGTAAAGAATTTTCTGATTACCATGAGGTCTTTCTAGTATCACACCCATTAGCTCATGTGTGCTGCTACACTATTTTTGTAGGTCTATCCTGGACGGTTTGTTTTTCAAGTTCTTATTGTCATAAACTAGTCCTCGTCCATCATGCTTTCGAAAGATTATGAAATCATCAAAATATGATTATCTTTGAGTGGTACTTCTAGTAGACACAGAACGTCAAAGTCACGGGCTAGCTTTTCAATGATTGAATTTCTCTTTCTAGCATTGCAGCAATTCCGATTCAAATCCTGAAATATTTCTTGGATAGTCTCTCAGATTTTGTTACATTCCTACCCACTTTTCTTCTTCTCCCACCTCTTTTGCTACGCTGAGTGTTGCTGTTTTGAGGGGATCCAGTTTTAAGTCCTAAAGCCTACACCCGATGATCTCCAAGGTGCAAGGCAAAGGTTCTTTTTAGAATCCATAGGCAGAATTCGTAGTGTCGAGGAATCATCAGTAGTCGCCCTTACAGAGCCTCGCATCAGGGAAGGGCAATGGATGTCCATACATGTAGAAAGTGCCCACATATATGAAGTCCATCAGCCTGATGTCGCCCATGGGCCAGACTGCTCTTTGGAGGAAAAAAAAAAAATATTTGACCCAGTGAAATCAACATCTAGCTTAAATTGGCATTAATGATGAAATTGCAGCACCTGAACTGGATAAATCAACTGCTAAATGCACTCCAGGTCTAGACAAAGCACTCAATCCAGATATTAAACAGCTCTCAGAAGAAGACATAACCCATATCTTCAATCTCTGCCTGGACAGGTTCGATAAAAGCTACGTCCCAAGAGACTGGACACACAGCTACCTGAAAGCTCTACCAAATCCAGGAGAAAAAAATCAGTATCAGCTAAGTGGCCACTGCATGGTCACCATGAAAAATATAGTAGGAAACTTCGTGGAATGAACCATAGCGAGAAAACTGGCAAGAGATCTTGAAAGTCGACAAATCCTCCTCCCAACCAAGGAGGTACAGAACAGTAACAAGTGCTCGGGAAATTGCGGTCATGTTTGTCTATGAAGTATAGGAAGATTCTAAAGAAATGAAGAAGCACTTGCAGTTGCAATAGACCTAAAAGATGCACACAACAAAGTCCAGTTCTCACGTCTCATGGACTACGGGGTCAGCAGGACACTTACACGATGGACTGCAGCAGCACTTCAGGAGCGAACGTCATACTACGATTTGGAGACAGGATGTCTCAACCTCATAAACTCTCCATGGGATTACCTCAGGTTTCTCCTCCCTCCCCTGTTTTGTACAATGTTCAGTCTAAAGGCCTTGCACATCTCGATACAAACGGAATTGCTCGAGTGTTGACACTAGCAAATGACGGTCTAATCTACGAAACAAAAGAATGAAAGCAATTCAGCAGCAATTGAACAACATTGCTCAGTGGTGTCAAGAAATTGAATCGTCCATCAACCTTACAAAAGCCCAGACATTGGTCTGCACGCTCAACAACAAGACATCAGGACAGTTACCTTCACCAATCTTTTTCAATGGAATACAGGTTGAATCAACTGACAGCCAACGCTATTTGGGTATAGGTTTTGTAGAATGCTGACCTTTAGAAAACATGTTCAGAATATTGTCCTTGAATGCAAAAAGGGTATGTTTGCCACGAAAGCAATCGCAAATAAAGGCATTAAATGGCACCATCTCTACCGACTGTGTCACGCGGTGGTACTCAGTGTGATGGATTATGGATTAAAGCTTACAACACTGTCCTACAGCAACCTCCTTAGATTAGAAAGAATTCAAAGTGAAGCAATGAGACTGATATTGGGAACTACGAAGGACATACCAACTGAGACTATGCGATATCTGCTTGACTTTCCTTCAATGTAGGTCAGACACGAGCTAATACAGGTGAAGGCATGTTTTAGAGCACTTGAAAATCCCCAAACCCACTTCATGCAGCAGTCAAGGAAACAAAAGGTACTCGTCTTGGACGTGGAAAATCATGGATGGGACAGGCAGGAGACAATATGCAGCGTGTGTGCCAGTTGTTAGAACTCAAAGAAACGAAGGAATGGGACAAGTATCTAGACCACTTCAAACACCTCCACCAAATGGCCATCGCTCCAGAACTTGGAAAACACTGTCGAGAATGGCCAGAAGGCAAAACCAATATACAAAGTCAGATGCAGGTGTAATAGAGGATATTGTTATAGACACTGACGGTTCCGTCACTAAAGGTAAGTCAGGCTTGGGATACACAGTGACGCAAAATGGCTGAACTATCCAGGAAAGGAATGGTGCATACAGTTTAACAACTTCAGGTCTAACAATGGAGGTAGGAGCAGTGACACAAGCACTCCACTGGCTCTCATCCACAGACCAGCTTAGAACTCAACAAGCCGTGATTCTGACTGACTCCATGTACTGCTGTATAAAGTGGAATGCGGAATGGGAAGCCCTGCTTGGCAGGAAGTAATATGCAGCCTTCCATTGGAGAGACTCATAAATTATGGATGTACTGCCCTGGACATGCAGGTGTTAAAGGAAACGAGAGAGCAGGCACACTGGCTGGCAAGGCAACAATAAGAACAGGATTACAGCTTGGCCGCTCTGATGTGATGAAAAACCTGAAGAACCACCTCAACCAACAAGCTCAAAGCCACTATATCATAGACCATCTGTCAGAGCTCAACATCAAGAGAGGAAGTGGCCGCACATACAGATTTAAAGGAAGAGGGAGAACCATCACCAGCCAAACAAATATTGGAATAATCTCAAGGCCAACATTGCGAAGACTCCTAGAGATTGGGGCAGATTCATACTAGGCCTTTCCCATGGCAGACACAAATGATCAAACGCAAGTCAACTGAGATAAGACTCTGAATCTCTCAGGACCACTTGTTTTTACAGTAAACGTTTGTGAACTAGAAAGTGTGCATCAATGAAGCGATGCAAGTGTGTAAGGTAGAGAGTCCAAAGTTGTGGGTTTGTATCCTTGGTGTGTTTGCCCGCGCGCGCGTGTCTCTGTGAGAGAGAGAGAGAGAGAGAGAGAGAGAGAGAGAGAGTGTGTGTGTGTGTGTGTGTGTGTGTGTGTACCGTGCGTGTTGTTGTTGCTGTTGTTATTGTTACTGATATGTAATTACTATGTCATCTTCTGAACATTCGTTTTCATTCACACACATATAAACATGAGGGCACGCACGCACGCCCACACACACACACGCACGCACGCACGCACGCACGCGCGCGCTCACGCGCACACGTGTGCACACGCATGCGTGCATACACACACACTAAAACACGCGTGCACGCACAAAGACGCGTGCAGGCACACGCGCGCGTGCGCGCGCGGGCGCGCGCGCGCACACACACACACACACACACGCGCGCGCGCGCGCGCGCGCGTTCCCCGTTCATACAGCCACACATTCATACGCACATACATGCACACAGACATGCACACATACGTGTATGCAGGAAGCATTCTTTCTCTCTCTCTCTCTCTCTCACACACACACACACACACACACACACACATACACACGCGCGCGCGCGCGTTCCCCGTTCATACAGCCACACATTCATACGCACATACATGCACACAGACATGCACACATACGTGTATGCAGGAAGCATTCTCTCTCTCTCTCTCTCTCTCTCTCTCTCTCTCTCTCTCACACACACACACACACACACACACACACACACACACGCGCGGGCGCGCGCGCGCGCACACACACTCACACACACACACGCACGTGCACACACAAACACACCGCATACACTGGCGCACACACACAGAGGGGCTCCTGCCCACCCACCCATGCAGCCACGTACACAGACACGCGTGTACTCTCACCACAAGCACATACAGTGATAATAATGGCACGGACAATGTTAAGTTAGTTGCTCAAGTTCTGACAAGCGCGTTGGGCTAACGCGCAGGTCAGACATCTGCGAAGTTGTGGCCATGGGACCCTTTTCTTTAATTCTTTCATCTCAGTCATTCATTCATTTATCCATCAGCTTCAAATCGTGCGCAGTGTGGTCTCGAAACTTAACAGATTTGGTGTGGCGTATGTTGATTAGTCCGCACGCAGTGACACCTTGATGAAACTGAAACAGTAGGTTTACCTTGTTCATTACATAGTGTTGTGGGTTTACCTTGTTCATTACATAGTGTTGTAGGTTTACCTTGTTCATTACATAGTGTTGTGGGTTTGCCTTGTTCATTACATAGTGTTGTAGGTTTACCTTGTTCATTACATAGTGTTGCAGGTTTACCTTGTTCATTACATAGTGTTGTAGGTTTACCTTGTTCATTACATAGTGTTGTGGGTTTACCTTGTTCATTACATAGTGTTGTAGGTTTACCTTGTTCATTACATAGTGTTGTAGGTTGATCTTGTTCATAACATAGCGTTGTAGGTTGACCTTGTTCATAACATAGTGTTGTAGGTTGACCTTGTTCATAACATAGTGTTGCAGGTTGACCTTGTTCATAATACAGTGTTGCAGGTTTATCTTGTTCATAACGTAGTTTTGTCGGTTTACTTTTTTTCATAATATAGTGTTGAAGGTTTATCTTGTTCAAAACAAAGTGTTGTAGGTTTTTCTTGTTCATGACATAGTGTTGTAGGTTTACCTTGTTCATAGCATAGTGTTGTAGGTTTACTTTGTTCATTGCATAATGTTGGAGGTTTACCTTGTTAATTACACAGTGTTGTGGGTTTACTTTATTCATGGCATAATGCTGTAGATGTACCACGTTTAGAACATTGTGAAGTGGGTTTACCTAGTGCGTAACATTATCGTAGGTTGTAGATTTACCTCGTTCATACCACCGTGTTGCAAATTTTACATCATTCGTAACACAATGTTGTATGTTTATGTGCTCCATGACATAGTGTTGTAAAATGAATTTGTTCAGAACATAGTTTTGTAAGTTTATCTCGTTCAGAACATTGTGTCACAGGTTTATCTCGTTCAGAACATTGTGTCACAGGTTTATCTTGTTCAGAACATTGTGTCACAGGTTTATCTTGTTCAGAACATAGTGTTTTATGTTTACCTTGTTCCTACAATAGTGTTTCAGCTTTACCTTGTTCATACAATAGTGTTTCAGCTTTACCTTGTTCATAACATTGTGTTGCATGTTTACATTGTTCATAGCATGACGTTGTAGATTTACCTTATTCCTCACATAGTGTTTTCGGCTTGCCTTGTTCAGAGCATGAAGATGTGGTTTCACCTAGCTCACGGCAGTTGTAGATTTATCTTGTTTAAGACATAGTGTTGTAGGTTTACCTAGTTCAAGGCATAGAGTTAGAGGTTCACCTTGTTCATAACATAATACTATAAATTTGCCTAGTTCATAGCACGGAGTTAGAGGTTCACCTTGTTCATAACATAATACTATAAGTTTACCTAGTTCATAGCATAGAGTTAGAGGTTCACCTTGTTCATAACATAATACTATAAGTTTGCCTAGTTCATAGCATAGAGTTATAGGTTCACCTTGTTCATGACATAATACTGTAAGTTTACCTAGTTCATAGCATAGAGTGATAGGTTCACCTTGTTCATAACATAATACTATAAGTTTACTTAGTTCATAACATAGAGTTATAGGTTCATCTTGTTCATAACATAATACTGTAAGTTTACCTAGTTCATAGCATAGAGTTAGAGGTTCACCTTGTTCATAACATAATACTATATGTTTGCCTAGTTCATAGCATAGAGTTAGAGGTTCACCTTGTTCATAACATAATACTATAAGTTGACCTAGTTCATAGCATAGAGTTAGAGGTTCACCTTGTTCATAACATAATACTATAAGTTGACCTAGTTCATAGCATAGAGTTAGAGGTTCACCTTGTTCATAACATAATGCTATAAGTTGACCTAGTTCATAGCATAGAGTTAGAGGTTCACCTTGTTCATAACATAATGCTATAAGTTGACCTAGTTCATAGCATAGAGTTAGAGGTTCACCTTGTTCATAACATAATGCTATAAGTTGACCTAGTTCATAGCATAGAGTTAGAGGTTCACCTTGTTCATAACATAATGCTATAAGTTGACCTAGTTCATAGCATAGAGTTAGAGGTTCACCTTGTTCATAACATAATGCTATAAGTTTGCCTAGTTCATAGCATAGAGTTAGAGGTTCACCTTGTTCATAACATAATGCTATAAGTTTGCCTAGTTCATAGCATAGAGTTAGAGGTTCACCTTGTTCATAACATAATGCTATAAGTTGACCTAGTTCATAGCATAGAGTTAGAGGTTCACCTTGTTCATAACATAATGCTATAAGTTTGCCTAGTTCATAGCATAGAGTTATAGGTTCACCTTGTTCATAACATAATGCTATAAGTTGGCCTAGTTCATAGCATAGAGTTAGAGGTTCACCTTGTTCATAACATAATGCTATAAGTTGACCTAGTTCATAGCATAGAGTTAGAGGTTCACCTTGTTCATAACATAATGCTATAAGTTGACCTAGTTCATAGCATAGAGTTAGAGGTTCACCTTGTTCATAACATAATGCTATAAGTTGACCTAGTTCATAGCATAGAGTTAGAGGTTCACCTTGTTCATAACATAATGCTATAAGTTGACCTAGTTCATAGCATAGAGTTAGAGGTTCACCTTGTTCATAACATAATGCTATAAGTTTGCCTAGTTCATAGCATAGAGTTAGAGGTTCACCTTGTTCATAACATAATGCTATAAGTTGACCTAGTTCATAGCATAGAGTTAGAGGTTCACCTTGTTCATAACATAATGCTATAAGTTTGCCTAGTTCATAGCATAGAGTTAGAGGTTCACCTTGTTCATAACATAATGCTATAAGTTGACCTAGTTCATAGCATAGAGTTAGAGGTTCACCTTGTTCATAACATAATGCTATACGTTTGCCTTCTTTGTGGCAGTGTGGTAGATTTACCTTTTGCATAACACCATGTTGTCGGAATATCTTGTTCAAAACGTGATGTTTTAGGATTATCATGTTCATTATATAGTATGAAGATATACCTCGTTCATAACATAGAGTCTTAGGTTTAACTACTTTGTTCAAATGATAGTTTTGTATTTTTATCTTCTTTATGAATGATATTGTGTTAATGACATGTTATGACATAGTGTTGCAGGCTTACCTTGTCCATAACATAGTGCTTTAAGTTTATCTTGTTTATAAGATAGCGTTGCAGGCTATCTTGTTCATAACAAAGTCTTTCATATTTACCTTGTTTATGACACGGTCATGTTGAACGCTTACCTTGTTCACCACATAGCGTTACAAGTTTACCTTCTTTTCAAACCTTAGTGCTATACGTTTAGCTTTTGTTCCTAAAAGCGTTGTCATTCCTAAAGGTGAATTGCAGTTTGATTTGTATTCTTATGAATTGGTTTTGTTCCTTGAAAGTACTAGCCATTATAACATGTAAATATATATTTGATCATACATTTTCTGTCAACGTCTTTATTTTGAATTCTGCGAAGGGGACATGATTTTGCTGTCAATTTGTCTCTCGATGTTCATAAACCTATCCTGGTACTTAAATGACAGTAGTTCCCATTCTTTATAGAGTCTTTCTTCCGTTCGTAACTCCATCTTCAGATTCAAACAAATAAAGAACATACTTGTAAAAGTCCGCTTCTCTGTTCGCAGATCTTTTTCACGGAATTCAAACAGTGAAGACCATTTACAACACACCAAAGCGTGCTTCTCTCTGCCTGATAGCACACCTGCGTTGAGTCTGACAATTGACACTGTTTATTCCTAGGAAATACACAACGAACCTTCTCTGTTTAACCTGTCTTAGGATTCAAACGAACGGCTTCATTTTCCGGTGATCTTGTTCTTATTGTACGACATCTTCACCATGGTGATGACAGGTCTCCTCCCGTGGTGAAAGGTTCTCCCTCCCCGTCCAATGCAAACAGAACAGCTTCTGGAAACCGGTTCTTGTTGACGTCACGGTAAACGTAACTTACAGGCTTTGGGGAGAGAGCAGAAAAAACGGCCGAACGATGTGAGTTGCCAGTAACATCCAAAACACCGCAGCTTCATCAAGCAGTTCTCTCGACTTTTCCGGATGTCGGTTGCTGCTTCCGGTTCGGGTCCTTGGCGAGTTAAAGGAATCTCTGAGGAGTTCGTTTGTGTCCGGATAGCCCGAATCGGCGTTGTTTTGGTTCTCACCGTTCAAACGTTGGTCCCAAATGGAAGATAACAAGTTCAAAGATGAGGCCTGACCTCGCTTTCCGTAAAAGACGGGCATGCGTCGAAGAATACCTCCTCTCGCCTGTACGTTAACACGTGGCTGCGACGACAATGGGTCTCGCTTCCCGTAAAAGATGGGCATGCGCCGTAGGATACTTCCTTCCACCTGCATGCTGATTGGTCCGTGCAGCAGGAGGAAGGACAAGGTCACGGTCAGACTTGTGGGACTGAGCATCCAGCTTCTGTAGGCCTGCACACACAGAGGCAAGCAGTTCTTGGGCAGGTGTGTGTGAGACTAAACATGGCCTGGATGTCGATGCACAAAGAGACAGGTGCGTGAATGGCAGAGACGCATTTGGAAGGAAGGTGGGACTAATGTCTTTGTACACACACACACACACACACACACACACACACACACACACACACACACACACACACACCGAGAGAGAGAGAGAGAGAGAGAGAGAGAGATACTGAAAGAGAGACAGACAGAGAGACAGAAAAACAGAGAGAGAGAGAGAGAGAGAGAGCATTGTCTCTGCCTCTCTGTCTCTGTCTCGGCCCTCCCCCCCTCTCTCTCTCTCTCTTTCTCTCTCTGTCACCCACGCACGTCCCCCCCCCCACACACACGCCACAAGCACTGAACCAACCCAAGCACAGCTTAAAGAAAAGTCCACTTTCCCCGGTTTAGAACGATACTCAAAAAAAAAAAAAGGCAACAAAAACAACAACAAAAAAAACCCCAGCACAACTGTCGGACAGACTCCTTTATTTCATTCCAATATTTGGGTTCAAAGTGAAGCGTTCCTCAGGGGGCACTGCAGCTGCAGACACTACATGTAATGGTGCCATTTGTCTGCTCGGCCCTTGCCTGGGAGGAGGAGTTGACTTGGAGCCGGAATATTGGAATCGAATCGAGGAGCACGCGCACAGCGGGTTTGTTTTTTTTTGTTTTGTTTTGTTTTTTTTGTTTTTTTTTGCTGTTTCAGGTTCTGCCTATTTCCATGTGTTGAGAGAGAGAGAGAGAGAGAGAGAGAGAGAGAGAGAGAGGATAGATAGATGGACAGATAGATAGATAGATAGATAGATAGATAGATAGATAGATAGATAGATAGATAGATAGACAAACAGACAGATAGATGGTTAGATAGAGATAGAGAGAGAGACAGAGACAGAGAGATACAGAGCGAGAAAGAGAGGGACAGAGAGAGAGAGAGAGAGAGAGAGAGAGAGAGGCAGACAGACAGACAGACAGATTCATTTAAAGATCTAGATAGATGGAAGCACAAATACCTAGATGGATGGATGGATGGATGGGTAGATAGTTAGGTATATGAATATGTGATACATTGATACAGGGACAGACAGACAGACGGATGGACGGTCGACTGATTCATACATAGACAGACAGACAGACAGATAAATATATACAAGCATACATACATACGTAGGTACGTACGTACATACATACATACAGACAGACAGACACATACCTACCTACATACATAAATGCATCCATACATACATACATACATACATACATACATACATACATACATTACATACATACATATTAGCAGGAAACAAGAGCAAGCAACCCAAACATCCCTCCATCAGTATAATAATAATAATAATGTATAATACTTATATAGCGCATTTCTTGTTGTACAACTCAATGCGCTTACATCCACCATTTGCACTTATTCATACAATATTCATGCACACAGCAAAAAGAAAATACACAATGGCAGACGCACCTACATGCATAAACTGCCTCACCGAACTAGTTGTGGAGGAATTTAGGAGAGATCTAGTCATCTACAGAAGAGAATAGGCTTTTTTGAAGAGGTAAGTTTTGAGCTGAGATTTAAAAGAAGAAAGAGTAGGCTGATTACGAAGGTCTTTAGGGAGGAAGTTCCAAATAGAAGGTGCTCTAAAACTGAAGGCTCTTTCGCCAACAGATTTCAGAGAACGCTTAGGGATTTTCAAAAGTTTTTGTGAAGAAGAGCGAAGGGTACGAGAGCTTTGGTAGGTGCAGAGAGAAGAAGAGAGATAGTGAGGAAGAGATTCATTGAAGTGGCGGAAAGCAAGAACTGCCAGTTTAAATTGCCACCGATACTGTATGGGAAGCTAGTGCAGTTCGATCAGCATGGGAGTGATGTGCTCACACCTCCTCTTCAAAACAAGTCGTGCAGCGCTATTTTGGACTCTCTGCAGCCGAGCAATCTGTTCTGCAGGAAGCCCAGCATAAACAGAGTTGCAGTAGTCCAATCTTGACATCACCGTGGCACAGACTAGCCTGACAGCTACTTCCCTGGATATAAAGCGTCGGATGGAAGCAATACGTCTCAGCTCTAAAAAGGATGAGCGACAGACTACAGATATTTGATTCTGCATGGTCAGACACTGATCAATGGTAACACCAAGGTATTTGACAGAGTTATTGAAAGGCAATTCAGTACCATCAACAACCATTGACTCTGACTCAACAAGTTTGAGGCAGGAGGAGGTTCCAACGGGCATGACTTCAGTCTTTTCACAATTTAATTTAAGCTTATTACTTGTCATCCATTCCTGCACACTGCTGATACACCGAGACACCCCAGATTGAACAGAAACAAACTCATCAGGTGTGCCTCTCTTAGAAAGCTCAGTGTCATCAGCATACTTGTGAAAATCACAATCATGGTCCGAGATAACATCCGACAAGGGCTGTGAGTACAATGTAAACAACACTGGGCCCAGTACTGACCCCTGTGGTACTCCATACAAAAGAGGTGACAAAGTAGACCTTACACCACTCACAACCACCGCCTGCGACCTATCTCTGATGCATGATTCGAACCACTGGATAACTATCCCATCAACACCAAAAGTGACCCTAAGCCTTTCAAGTAAAGTAGTGTGATCTAGCGTATCAAAGGCAGCACTCAGATCAAGCAAGGCTACGAGAGAAACAAGTTTACTGTCGGATTTGCACAGTAAACAGTCCAGTACGCTCAATACAGCAGTCTCAGTGCTATGATTCTTCCTATAAGCAGACTGACAGACCTCAAGAAGACCATGGTCTGAAAGATGAGTCTGAAGCTGCTCCAGCACAACTCTTTCAAGGATTTTTGAGAGGAATGGGAGGTTGGACACCGGTCTATAGTTCTTTAACTTATTAAGGTCCAGTCCTGGCTTTTTCAAGAGAGGGGTAACCATTGCCTGCTTAAACTGAGGAGGCACTATGCCTGACAAGAGAGATTTGTTTACAATGTTTGTAATCACGGGAATCAAATGAGAGGCACACCGTTTAAGGAGGGTAGTAGGGATGGGGTCAAGGACACAACTTTTGCTGGAGGATTCACTTATGAGATCGCCGATCAGTTTTTCATCCACAGGATTAAAAATACAAAAAGGTGGTCCACAGTATTTATCGTAAAGAATTGGTTGGGAAGGATTTGCATCAAGATTGTCACGGATGGTTTTGATTTTATCAACAAAGAATTCACTAAATTGTTGAGAGATTTGAGAAGGAGGAATGTTCGTGGGCAAACTTAATTTCTTTTGTTTGCCAAGTAGTTCACTTGAAAGAGAAAACAACTGCTTTGATGAAGAACAAGAGTCCATTTTATCACGGTAGTATGACTCTGGCATCCTGGAGGCAGTCCCCTGCCTCACACCTGTTCGCTGTATGACCGTGATCTCAAAGATCAACTTGGAAAAAAAAAAAGTGGGGTCGGGGGAGGGGTAATGGAGAAACGGGGGAGACAGGAGGGAAGGGGGAGACGTGAGCATTGAATATTAAACTCTTCGGTGACAGCGTACGGGGGAGGGGGGAGGCCATCAAATTGTCTGTTTTGCAAACAGAACTATTCGTCACACTTGTCTAGAGTCGTCTTTTGTCCTCTTAGTAAGACTCCTCAGTGGACCTGCCTGATGTGCCACTGATGATTCTAATCACCACGGACAGAAAACCACAACCCAACGGTTGGCCCACAGAGTTGCCGGCAAAGGTCTGAACAGATAAATGGGAAGAAAAGCACCAGAACGTGATAAGTAGCATAAACAAAACAATAAAACAAAAAATTAACATATCCAGGAGTAAATGCCAAACTCTTTGAAAATACGCCTAAAAACATTGGAAATCGTCACAAAGCCAAGGTTGTTGTCCATTTTTTTTAACATGTATATTGACTTATGTATTGTCAGTTACACTCAGCAATTCAATATAAGCGGTACACATAAGAAACAACAACTTCAACTAAATGCTCCTGGTATTTTTTCCCCATAATGTTTCCTCAATACTAGGTAACAACCGGCAAAAAATAGACATTCATATGCATTGTGAAAAGCAGGGGTGGGGTGCATTATTGAGGGGGGAATGGGATTAAAGAGAGAATGAGACTTAAAGTGAAGTTTGAGTATACTGTATAGACAAGGAATTGTTTTATGTGTGTGTAAGTGTGAGGGTAATTTATTTACCTTCTGTTCTCTGCGTTTGTTTGTTCGTTTATTTATTTTTCTTTTTTCGTATAATATCTTTTCATTTGTTAGTTTATCTGTCACGATACCTTACTTTGTCGGTTCTTTTCTCTTTTCCCGTTCAGCGTCCTTGTTTTTGTTCGTTTATAGGTGTTTCGTTGTTATTATTGTTGCTGCTGTCTGTATTTTGATTTGTTTGTTTGTAATTTTTTTTTTCTCATTTGACATCATGTGAAGAATCTTGTTTCATTTGACATCATGTGAAGAATCTTGTTTCATTTGACATCATGTGAAGAATCTTGTTTAATTTGAAGAAAAAAATATTAACATATCAGCTGCAGATGTGCAGTGGTTAACGCTGGGAGCTTGCTAGTGGAGGGGTCGTGGATTTGCATCCCATCTCAGCATTTACTGGTGGGATTTACCCAGGGTGGGCTCAAATGAGAAGAACGAAATCATACCGTCCTCTTTCATCCACTGAACGTATGCGTCTCTGATAGTGTTGTTCTAATAGTCTAACACTGCAGGTGTCTGTGTATCTCAGGTGTGGTTGGCTTTGAGATTAGCAGATATATAGTTACTGCGCTATGGCTGTAAAACATGGACAGTTTACCAGCGTCACGCCAGGAAACTGAACCATTTCCACACCACTTGCCTCAGAAGACTCATGGGCATTCAGTGGCAAGACAAGATTCCGGATACTGAAGTCCTCACTTGTGCTGGCCTGCCTAGCATCTTCACCATCCTGATGCAGTCACAGCTTCGCTTGGCAGGTCACGTAATTCGCATGCCAGACCATCGGCTGCCAAAGAATTTGAAACTATTTTTTGGCGAACTGCAATGGGCAAACGCTCTCATGGAGGCCAGAGGAAGCGTTTCAAAGACAGCCTCAAATCCTCCCTGAAGGCCTTCAACATCAGCCACACAACATGGGAGCCGACTGCCCAGGACAGAGATGGGTGGCGATCAGCTGTCCGCAAAGGTGCAGAGACCTGTGAAAGCAACAGAATTGCTGCAGCTGAGCAGCGCAGGATGATCAGGAAGACCAGTGTCAACAGATCTCCAGCTGCTGCCACCATCCCCTGTCCGTACTGTGATAGATCTTTCCGGACGCAGATCGGCCTGACCAGCCATCTACGCACCCACCCCCGATCCCAGGATGAGTAGATGGTCTTCGTCGTCTCGACGGACAACATGACAAGTTGAGGCAAACAAGCGCAACCAAGCAAACGATTTGCCTGTCAGTATGGCTATGACGTAGTTTTCAGTTTCAGTTTCATCAAGGAGGCGTCACTGCGTGCGGCCTAGTCCGTTTACGCTAACCACATCCACTAAGTTGAGACTACACTGCGCATGATTTAACGCTGATGGATGAATTAATTAACAACTAAGGTGATAGAATTTAAAAAGAGGGTCTCATGGCTACGACATAGCATTAGCCCAACGCGCTGGTCAGACCTTGAGTACCTACCTAACATTGGTTGTGCCATTTTTATCATTGTATGTGTGTGTAGTGAATGTACACATGTGTGTGTATGGATGTGTGGGCACGGGCCCGAGTGTGTGTGCGAGCGCATGTGGGTGTGCATGGTGTGCGTGCATGCGACGCATGTGTGTGTGTGGTGTGTGTGTGTGTGTGTGTGTGTGTGTGTGGTGTGTTTTGTGTGTGTGTGTGTGTGCATGCGTGTGTGCGCGCTTGCGTGTGTATGTGTGCACGCTCGCACGTGTGTGTGTGTGTGTGTGTGTGTGTGTGTGTGTGTGTGTGTGTGTGTATGCGTGCGTGCGTGTGTGTGTGCGTGCGTGTACAGAAGTGCATGTGCATGTGTGTGTGTGTGTGTGTGTGTGTGTGTGTGTGTGTGTGTGTGTGTTATTTGTGGGCTTGTGTGAGCATACGCATGTATCTGCATATGCATGTGTACATATATGTGTGTATGTGTGTGTGCCTTTGTCTGGGCGTATACGCATGTGCGTATGTGTATGCGCGTGCGCGTTCGTGTGTGTGCGTTTATGTGCGCACGCGCGCGTGTGTATATGTGCGCATGTACTCATGTGCATGTGTGTGCACGCAGGAGCGAGTGCATATACGCGCAAGCGTACGTGTGTATGTGTGCGTGTGCGTGTGCGTGCGTGTGTGTGTGTGTGTGTGTGTGTGTGTGTGTGTGTGTGTGTGTGTGTGTGTGTGTGTGTGTGTGTGTATGACTGCGTGCGCCTTTGATTGTTTGTGGGAAATGAATGCTCAGAAAATGACTTAGAAACAAGAACAAGAACAGTAACGCGTATGCGCACGCGCCCCTTCCCCCCCCCCCCCCCACCCCCCCCCCCCCCCCCACACACACACACATTCACACACTCACACACCAAGGCTTGCACACTAACGTGTGTGGACTCTCCAATTAACACGCCTGCATCACCCCACTGATGATCACACACCAGTGCACACACGCCTACAATACACACTGGGGTCTGTGAGTGATTCAAAGTCTTATCTCAGTTGACGTGTTTGATCATTTGAGTCAGTTAATGGAAAAGCCCAGTATGAGTTTGCCCCAATCTGTAGGAGTCTTCGCAGTGTTGGCCTTGAGATTATTCCGATATCTGTTTGGCTGGTGATGTTTCTTGCTCTTCTTGGATGTGCAGCCGCTTCCTCTCTTGATGTTCGTGCAGCGGCTTTGCTCTTGTTTGCTTAAGTGATTCTTCAAATTTCTTATCACATCAGATCGGCCAAGATGTAATCCAGTTCTTATCGTTGCCTTGCCAGCCAGTGTGTCTGCTCCCACGTTTCCTTGAACTCCAGCATGTCCAGGGCAGTACATCCACATGAGTGTCTCCAATGGAAGGTTGTGCATTACTTCATGCCAAGCAGGGCTTCCCATCCCACTCTTCACTTTTTGAAGTAGGTTCATGGAGTCAGTCAGTATTCTGGCGGGGGCCGGAATAGCTCAGCTGGTAGAGCGCCGGACTCGTAATCCAAGGGCTGCGGGTTCGAATCTCCGCCGGGCCGTTTAGGTACAGGGGGATTATTCCTTCGGAGTTAACATTAGTTCTCACTCCATTTCCCATACAGTCCTTCGAATCAGACTATAAACCGAGGTTCCGTGTGTGAACGCACGCATAACATCTGGCATACACGTAAAATCCCATCACCAACTTTCGGAAGAGAAGGCCAGTTTGGCCGTTGGTATGGATGACACGTTACGCCTTCCCCGAAGATGGAGTATGGCTGCCTTAATGGCGGGATAAAAAAAAACGGTCATGCACACAAAACTCCACTCCCTTTGTTGAGCAGATGGGATTAATACCTGCCTGTCTATACAGGGAGTGTCCGCAGGAGTATCAGCCTGCGTACGCAGAAAAAGAAGAAGTATTCTGGCTATGACTTAGTGACGATTTAGAGCAAAGAGAATAAAAGAGTGGGGCTGGGAGGCAGGAAGGAGAGAGATGAGGGAGAGGGTGTGGAAGAAGTGCGCGTCAAAGTGCAAATGTGAAAACCCTTCTCTAATAACATACTGGAGTCATCAAATTTTGTGAACCAACATCTGTTGGGCACGTCTAGAGTGTTGATTTTCGTCGACTTTTCAGGGAATCCGACATTACGTACCATTTCTAACTTTTATCACAACAGGGAGAAAACTGCAATTTAACAGCCCGCAAGATTGACGGCGAAGACCGGAACAGGAACATGGGAAGAAATTGTCAGAGAGGAAGAAGCAGCAGAAAAATGACGACAATGAAGAACAATCAATGCAGCAGCCGCTGAAGGGCCGTGGTTAACGTCGCCAGCTTTCTGGCTGATAAGGGAAGCGCTGGTTTCCGTCACAGGTATTTATTTGTGGAACTTGTCGGCCTCCGGGCTGCTACCACCCACAGCTGAGTGGGCTCTGGCCTTAGATGGGAAGACCACGATCAGACAGTCGAATTTCGTCCACTTAACATGAGCTTAAAATGTGTCTCTGGGAGTGGCAATTTCAGTTTTCGTAACTGACATTGCAATTGACTTTATTTACCGAGCGTGGTTCATGTTGCGAAATACATCATGAAAGAAAGCGTCGAGTACAGCCCTCCATATCGTCTCAGAAGATAATTGAAGTCTTCACCACCATCATCCTCACCTATCATTATTTAAATTAAGTCTCAAATTCTGTGTCCCATCATGCCCTGCTCTTGTGATGACCCCAGTTCGTTTGTCTGTCAAGGATTCGATCCATCCGCGAATCGATTTCTTCTCCATCATTCTTCATCAGCTTTGAAGTGGTGGTTTGAGTGGTTATCATCATTAAAACTGAAACAACTAATTGAGACTTCGTGTGCAGCATGTGCTTAACACAGGCTAAACAGTTCGTTGCAGTAGGACGTGTCCTTTGACAAAAGCATGTTGAAAATATACTGTTGTCTTTTATGTTGATGACAGTGTATTTACATAGGGAGGGTGGGCAGATCTGAGGGTGTCAGACAATGATGCATGGTTCCAGTCTAAGTCAGCCCTTCTGTCTTCATTCAGAAACCTTCTCTGTTGTTTCCTACACAGATCATTCTTCCCCATTCCAAACGCTAGCCACCCACATGGAGACAGGGATATCGGAACGCCAAGAGGACACTGGCTGGACGAAACCCAACCCTGCCTCAAAGTCACGTGGGTGGTGTTCAGTGACGCGTGTAATTCAACATACGCACAACACGACTCGCTAACCCCCCACTGACGACAATTATTGTCAGCCCACGCAGCCAGATGGGGTGTAGTGTGTCCCCCAGTAATGGAAACTGTCATGACATCTCTCCAACCACGGCCCCCAGGACTCTGCCTGCGCTGAAGAACTTGGCGGGAATTCAACGAGGACCGTTGTGAGAGCAAGACGAGAAAGGGCACTGTCAGAATCTCAGACGATTCTTCTTCTTTTATTGGATGTATGAAATATTTGAAGAGCTGGAAAGAGACAGTGATGGTTCCACGGAGATCCGCTGTGCGCTGAGACTGCGTTGTAGGAATGCGTGTTGCACTTTCTTCCACAATGAGGAGAATGTGGAGGTCACACACTAAATTGTGCTCCCGCCAGACTGTCACCCCGGACACTTCCAGTGCAGGCGAGGTTGCTGGCATCGCCGGGCGGGCGCTATATGCTAAATCGATAGCTCTCTGAGCGACTTCTTTCTCGGTCTCATATTCCAGACCTGTCTGTGGCGCCGTTCCCATGTGGCTCTTTCTGGCTTTTCCAGACACAGCCACACTCAGACTGGCCTAGTCACAGCCTCTGCACCAAGGAGCAATCAGCATCAGGTCGTCAGACTGGCCTAGTCACAGCCTCTGCACCAAGGAGCAATCAACATCAGGTCGTCAGACTGGACTAGTCACAGCCTCTGTACCCAGGAGCAGTCAACATCAGGTCGTCAGACTGGCCTAGTCACAGCCTCTGCACCAAGGAGCAATCAACATCAGGTCGTCAGACTGGCCTAGTCACAGCCTCTGCACCAAGGAGCAGTCAACATCAGGTCGTCAGACTGGCCTAGTCACAGCCTCTGCACCAAGGAGCAGTCAACATCAGGTCGTCAGACTGGCCTAGTCACAGCCTCTGCACCAAGGAGCAATCAACATCAGGTCGTGTGATAAAGCAACCCACTGAAGGAGACATTGCAGTGCTGCTGAGTGAGATCAGTGGTGTTCAGTTGTGCCTGTCCTAATGCAGCAAATGAAGGGCGCCAGTGCTAAGCCCTCTGATGATAACTGCCTTGTCGAGGCGAAACCAGCGTTAAATGATCGTCTCCTTATGAGGGCGCCAACACGTTCATCCGATGAAAGTCCCAAGAAACAGGCCAGTGTAGAAGTCATAGACACAGAGTCAGTCCTGGCACTGACATGGAGAGGAAATAGAAACTGATGTCACCATCATAGCAGAACATGAAAAGTCACAAGTGCTGGTTGTTTTATGACGACCGGTGAAAAAGAAGATGATGAAGAGGACACTGTGGAATTCTATTCTTGTCTGAGACTACACGACAGAGTTGCACTCTTCGCTTCTTTGAATGATTCATCCCGGTACCGACTAGGCCCGAAAGATACAGACACCTGCAGTGTTGGTCAGGGGAAAAAATGGAATTACGTTCCCTGAAACGCATCAATTAATTGGATGGAAGTCGAAATCTTCTCGTTTTCAACAATTATGAAGGAGCCGACCGGGGCTTAAAATCCCATGAGTCTTTGCTTCTAAAAGAGTCCTACCCCTCCTTTCAAGCATTGAGACGCCAGACGTGGCCCAGTCCAGTTGAGGTCCAGGAGAAGCTGTGGGGACCGGTGGGGTCTCTGCGGCGGACTGTGGGCTTCGCCTTACTAACCGGATTGAGGATATATCATGGCCGGGAACGCCAAAGAAGAGAAAAAGGAAAGCTTCTAAAAGGACTCGAACCCACACACCCCAGCCCGAAATCTGCGACGTTAACCACTGCCCAAGGCAGTAGATCTGGCAGGCCTTGATGATAACTAGGCTGAATCGAATCCTTTTGGTCAAGTTGGAAAAGGGGCGGGTGGGGGGGGGGGGGGAGGGGGCCTGTGGAGGCTACTAGTTTAGCTGGACACCATATGAGTTATGTACATGGAAGACATTCCTCCTCTGAAAGCATGATTTTTCAGGTCTGAAAAAGATGTTGTCCTTGG
>CM065715.1:99775710-99778210 GCA_033310375.1 Conus canariensis
GTCTCATTCGAAGGACTGTATGGGAAATGGAGTCAGAACTAATGTTAACTCCGAAGGAAAAATCCCCCTGTACCGAAACGGCCCGGCGGAGATTCGAACCCGCAACCCTTGGATTACGAGTCCGGCGCTCTACCAACTAAGCTATCCCGGCCCCCGAAAATGAGAATGAAAGTCGTGGAAATATATCATAAATATAAAATCCCTCACTAGTAGCCTATGGGGACCATCGTCTTCCTTCTTGAAGACAGAACTCTTCATGTTACCTGCGCAACTCATCAGGCAGACACAGCTGATTGAGTCTGTGTTCCCTTGGCATCAAATAGAGATATAACCACAATCTACGATTCCGTAGTATTCTCACCACCAAAGGTTCAAAAACGGGAATCCAACAGCAGTGTGTGTGTGTGTGTGTGTGTGTGTGTGTGTGTGTGTATGCGTGCATGCGTCGTGCGTGCGTGCGTGTGTGTGTGTGTGTGTGTGTGTGTGTGTGTGTGTGTGTGTGTGTGTAAGTGTGTGTGTGTGTGTGTGTGTAAGTGTGTGTGTGTGTGTGTGTGTGTGTGTGTGTGTGTGTGTGTGTGTGTGCGTGCATGCGTCGTGCGTGCGTGCGGTGTGTGGTGTGTGTGTGTGTGTGTGTTCGAGGTCACCTTTAACCTCTTGCAGTTTCTTGGAGGTTGCAATCGCCAGCGCAAGCAAACTGGGCATTTCCGAAATGGAGAAGAAACCCCTCACGGCATGGGTAAAGATGTCACGCCAAGGCTGTTGGCTGTTTGTTCTGTGTGCTGCGAGTCCGCCTTTGTGCCAGGCAGATCGGTACAGTCAGCATCATTCCTGTGCCTCATCACGGGAGGAACAGTCATCGTACGTGTTTGTTAGTTAGTGGTCACTGTTCCCTGTGTCATTTAACGTTTCTTTCAATGAAAGGGTGTCAAATGGCATTTCATGAAAAACACTGCAACAGATATAAATTTCTATTTCATCAAGATGAGATCATTTAAATGTGTGTGTGTGTGTGTGTGTGTGTGTGTGTGTGTGTGTGTGTGTGTGTGTGTGTGTGTGTGTGCGTGCGTGCGTGCGTTTAAGAGTTTTTCAGTTACAGCGAATCAAACAAACGAATCCACATGAAGCCATGCAATCGAAAAGCCCTACCACTTGTTTTCACCAATCAGATCGGCATCAGTTACCACCACACAAGATCAACACATCGTTAATTCTCATTCTGCCACTGGCAGTAAGACAAAAGACTTCATAGCCGCCTGTGAAAGTGGAGTTGGGGAGGGGCTGGGGGGAGGGGGGGGGGGGGGGCTGGAAATGGATGCTTCAACCCACTCCAAACATTGTGCCCGTGACGTAGCCGCGAGATGATGATAACACTGGGAACATGCCGGCGCTAAAACATGCATGCAAAGAACGGATTAGGCGAGGAACCGGCGGCCTCGCTTTGAACTCGCTGGCTTCGATTCGCTAAGAGTACACAGTTTCACTCTCGAGTAAACGATAAACACCCACCCGTCCCACTCTCCACCCCCCCCCCCTCACCCTTCTTCCCCTCCCCTCCCTTTATCGCCTGTGTGCCTCGGTCTTATCAGAAAGCCCGTTCCGAACGGAGATACGGGTGATGAGAAGCCTAGGCGCGCGCCAGCACTGCACTGTCTTCAGTCCTCTGTTGTTTTTATTTTTTTTTAAAATGTGTTCTTTCCGTTTGGGCAGTGTGTATGATAAGGACGTAAAAACACTTTTTCTTTTCAAAACAGGTAAGCTGCCTTCTCTCTCTCTCTCTCTCTCTCTCTCTCTCTCTCTCTCTCTCTCTCTCCAAAAATTGTGTGTGTGTGTGTGTGTGTGTGTGTGTGTGTGTGTGTGTGTGTGTGTGTGAATCATGTACTCCGTAATCCCATGTGCCTATCATCATTTTCTCTCTCCCTTTTTTCTTTAAATGTTTTTTTCCTTTTTTTTTTTAAAAGAAAAATATCATCGCATTATTTAGCTTGTAAGGGGCAGATTGGACGAATAGGCTCTGCCTAAAATCTCAGTCCTTGATGGAATAAAGGTTTTCTGAGTTCTCCCTTCTCTCTCTCTCTCTCTCTCTCTCTCTCTCTCTCTCTCTCTCTCTTCATCTACAACGTTTTAACCAAAAACACTCTATTAGACACTGACCTTACGTAACATAATAGCGCACATACTGGCAGAGAAGACCGAACTTCCCGTCCATTACTGTCCGCGCCGTCAGCTTGCCTGGTACGGGTACGTATCTCAGCGGTCACGAGTCCCTGTCCAAGACCATACCACCCGGTGCCGCTGAGGGAGAAACTCCCTGCCAGGCGTCAAGGACTGAACTGCCGCACTGCCTCTGACCTGTTTCTCATGACTGACGTCACCACCCTGTTTTTCAAGACTGACGTCACTACCCTGTTTCTCATGACTGACGTCACTACCCTGTTGCTCAAGACTGACGTCACTACCCTGTTTCTCACGACTGACGCCACTACCCTGTTTCTCACGACTG
>CM065715.1:99783210-99785710 GCA_033310375.1 Conus canariensis
CGCGCGCGCGCGCGCGCGCGCGTGCGTGCGTGCGTGTGTGTGCGCGCGCGCGTGTGTAAGAAAAAAAGGTAGATAAACAGGTAGATAAAAAAATAAATGGGGTAAAATATGAACGATAAAAGAAAAGGACAGCAGAAAATAAAACTTACATAAATAACCGAAACAAACGATTACTTGTTTGCTGATATGTCCATGGGGAGAGCTGTGTGTCGGTGTTGTGGAGATGGATGGGTATGCTGTTTTTTCTGTTGATGCCAAGTGGGCACAGGGTCCCTCTTGCGGTGTAAGATATCATCCCCGATACAAAATATTACCAGGGTGACATTTTGTACCGGCAGGTCACATATTCATGTGCACTGCAGAACAAATTGTCGCCATGTTGGTGGAATGTTTTGGATTGTTGTGATTTTTGGATGTGACACGTTATTAGCATTTGTGAATGTATGATTTTGGGTTGGATGTGACACGTTATTGGCATTTGTGAATGTATGATTTTGGGTTGGATGTGACACGTTATTAGCATTGTGTCATGTGGTGAAACGAGGCGGATTAGAAAAAAAATGAACAATTCCATATGGCGATAAACGATGGATTTGGATGCGCGCGCGCGCGTACGTACGCACACACGCACGCACACACCCACACCCACACCACACACACACACACACGCACGCACGCACGCACGCACACACACGCGCACTCAGCGCACACACACACACACACACACACACACACACACACACACACACACACACACACACACACACACACCTAACTGTTGACATCTTCTTCTTCTGCGTACGCAGGCCGATACTCCTGCGGACACTCCCTGTATAGACAGGCAAGTATTTTAAACCCACCTGCCCAACAAAGGGAGTGGAGTTTTGTGTGTATGACCGTTTTTGTTTTTTTTATCCTGCCATTAAGGCAGCCATACTCCAACTTCGGGGAAACTGTTGACATCAAATATTAAAGTTTATGGTCAAAAGCATTGCGAAGTTAGCATAGGCTCATACAGGCGTATGTCAAGAACCGACCACTCATCCCAACCAACCAATGGTAGGCAACATTTTAAGTGTGCTGGGGGACGGGGGGGGGGGGGGGGGGGGGGGAGTGGGAGGGGGTACAACTGGCCTATAATGGCTTTGCGGCATAGGATCGCACCATGACCGATGGCCGCAGTGAATCGAAATCAACGTCTGTGGCGAGACTGTCACTGTGTCAGTGTTGGTGACAACATTGGATAGTGTATATGGAATGTGTGCTTGGTGGGCGAAGGTAGCGAAAAAAACCCAAAACAAAACAACAACAACAAAAAACAAAAAATCAGAAAAAGGAAAAGAAGGGTATGTAGGCGGGGGAGAGTGGCGGGGGGTGGGGGGGGTGCACCTTAAGCATGTCATCCTCATGATCCTGGTCAACAACTACTACGACGCCTTTTATGACGTAGTCTGTTTATGCAACTACTGCTGCTCCTACTACTGTCACTGCTGCTGCTGCTGCTACTGCTACTACAACAATACTACTGCTGCTATTATACTGTCACTGCTGCTGCTGCTCTACTGCTACTACAACAACTACTATTTGCTGCTATTACTACTGTCACTGCTGCTGCTGCTGTACTGCTACTACAACAACTACTACTGCTGCTATACTACTGTCACTGCTGCTGCTGCTGCTACTGCTACTACAACAACTACTACTGCTGCTATTACTACTGTCACTGCTGCTGCTGCTGCTACTGCTCTACAACAATACTACTGCGCTGCTATACTACTGTCACTGCTGCTGCTGCTACTGCTACTACAACAACTACTACTGCTGCTATTACTACTGCTGCTTCTGCTGCTGTTGTTGTTGTGGCTGCTGCTGCTCTTGCTGCTGCTGCTACTACTACTACTACTGCTGCTGCTCCTCTTCCTCTTACTACTACTACTAATACGACGATGACCACCATCACTACTACTACTACTACTACTACTACTATTACTACTACTACTACTGCTACTATTACTGCGACGACTAAGAATGCGACTACCACTACCATGACTACTGCCACTGGCCATTCGTTTAACGTACAGTCTGAGTACTTAGTTACAATGCTTCATAAAATTACGTTATGATTTACTCATATACAGTCGTCAGCTCATACCTCTACAGGTACTGTGGCATACACATAATGCACTGTGTAACTCTCTACCCATGTTTCATCATGTACGCCTGACAGATACTATTTATCATGAGACATGTTCTTCTTCTTCTTCTGCGTACATAGGCTGCGGACACTCCCTATATGGACAGGCAAGTATTAATCGCATCTACCCTGGAGTTTTGTGTGTATGATCGTTTTTTATCCCGTCATTAAGGCAGCCATACTCCAGCTTCGGGGAAGGTGTATGCTATGTGTAACGTGTCATCCATACCAACGGCCAAACTGGCCTTCTCTTCCGAAAGTTGGTGATAAGATTTTACGTGTGTGCAAGATGTTATTCGTGCGTTC
>CM065715.1:99790710-99795710 GCA_033310375.1 Conus canariensis
GCTGTTCGGATGATCCCTGAAGTCATTTAGCCAGGGTGCGACAACAACAACAACAACAACAACAACAACAACAACAACCAGGCGTTTGCACGAGTTCGTGATCTGTAGCTCATGCTTTTTTAATGCACTACCGGTATCATTGTTGGAGATAATAATCCCTGTGTTCAATTCTTCATTTACAAAGTGTGTGACTTGTTGAACATGGTTTGGGAAAAAAAAACCGATCAATTCATACGGTGGCAGCATTCTCCATGCTTCCAAATCCCCCCTTCTGCCACCAGTGGCTGTATCCGACTGTGATGGTTGTCCTGTTGGTTCCAGGGTTTATCGACCACAGATGAAGACTGGGTCAGTGGTGAAGAGCAATGTGAAGGCGTGGATGTGTGGAAGTGTTGGGGGTGGTGGTGGTGAAGGGACGGTTTTAACTATACTGAGTAGAGTGTGCCAGTTGACGGTCGTGGGAATGCTCACAAAGCTCCTGGTGTCATGTCTAATGTCTGCAAAGACAAGCTAATTCCTAAAACAACAACTACAACAACAATAACAACAACACACAACAACAACACACACACATACACACACATACACACTTGCACGCATGCACGCACGCGCGCCCACACGCACGCACACACACACACACACACACACACACACACACACACACACACTCACACACACACACACACACACACACACACACACACACATACTATTAATTTATTTCCTCCAACAAAATTCTTGAGAACCTTTATTTTTCTTGACAACCAACCATTCGACTGAGGTAAATAAAACACCTGGAGTGACACCTTTGTGACTCCTAGAGTCATCATCACAAAGAGTTCTCAAAAGCTGAAACCTTGCCTAGAATTTGTAGTCGTGCACAGTAGACATGTCATTTTAATCATTATTTGCATTTGTGAACATCGGTCTCTCATCTTTTGTTGTTCTTCTTCTTTTATTGTTATTGTTGTTTTGTTGTTGTGTTTTAACTGGTTTTGACGTGATTTGTATTCATGGGTGTGGGATATTCAAATATTATTTTTGAATTGACTGCTTTGATCTTGATCTTAATGACAAGATAAAACGTGTGTGTGTGTGTGTGTGCGTGCGTGCGTGCGTGCGTGCGTGCGTGCGTGCGTGCGTGCGTGCGTGTGTGTGTGTGTGTGTGTGTGTTGTGTGTGTGTGTGTGTGTGAGTGGTCACTTCCAAGCTGCTGAATTAACTTCAAACTGTGAGTGGTCTTCAGTAGTGGTCTTCATGGGAGAGAGTTTGGATTCTGATTCAGAGTGTCAATCCAAGACCCCCATGGGATATAAGACACATAACATAGTACATGTGCAGAAAGTTTATTACATATGGACAATTTCCATAACCAGCATACTGAAGGAACACACACACACACACACACACACACACACACACACACACACACACACACACACACACACAGAGGCGCGCGCGCGCGCGCGCGCGTGTGAACGTTGACCTGCACTTACCCCCATGGAGGCATACAGTGCCACAGAAGAAGCGGGAAGGGCGAGGTCAACAGTCAACTGTGATCACTGCGCAACTTCCTGTCAGACAATTGACGTCACGTGCTGTGCTCGTGGATCGGAAATGACGTTTGGATACAGTCATCCTGTGGCTTTATTGTCCTCAGCAACAGGAAAATGTATTGTCTATAATTGTTTCCAGCACGGTTAGGGCTTAATCAACAGTCTGTTCTGTCCCAGAGGCCAACACTCAAGTTACATCGAACGGCAGAAAACTTAAGAGTACCGTCCGTTCGGGATCTGAACAGAAATGGGGGGCAAACACATTCGCGGAAGGGTGATCAGAGTTTGTGTGTGTGTGTGTGTGTGTGTGTGTGTGTGTGTGTGTGTGTGTGTGGTGTGTGTGTGTGTTTTGTTTTGTTTTCTGGGTTTTTTTTTTTTTTTTTTTTTTTTTTTTGGGGGGGGGGGGGGGGGGGAGGTAGGGGTGGGGGTCGGGGTCGGAATTAAGGTTAAGGATAGCCTGGATATTTTTCCCCGTCCATCTTTCGAGCTACCTCACTGCACTACGCCCACCACGCCGCCCATTCCGGCTACCCGTTCACAATGACACGATGGATTGTCCTGTCGCAGTCCCGGCACGGGCGATCCGTCCAGTTCAGTCAACGTCAAGCCGTCAAGAGGCAACACACCACAGGAGACACTGCACTGCTGCCGAGTCACTTCAGTAATGTTCAGTGGAGCCTGTTCTGATCCAACACACACAGGACTAACTCAGTTACTGACGACAGGAACTGCATAGTCGCGGAGCCAGCATCAATGAGCGTTCCCGTCCGGAGGACGCCAGCACGTCCATCAACGACAGTCGCTATGATGTCGTGTGACACTGACACAAACTCAGCAAGGACACAGACGTTGAGGTGAAATCGAAACTGAGATTTTCGTCTGTCGTAAAATGAGTGTGGATGCGTTGTGCTGCCGTTATGCCCTTGACAAGTCAGGACCAGCACATCCTTTTTTTTTTCTTTCTTTCTTTCTTTCTGCGTACGCAGGCTGATACTCCTGCGGATACTCCCTGCGTAGACAGGCAAGGATTAATCCCATCTACCCAACAAAGGGCGTAGAGTTTGGTGTGTATGACCGTTTTTTATCCCGCCATCAAAGCAGACATACTCCATCTTCGGGGAAGGTGCATGCTATGTGTAACGTGTCAACCATACCAACGGCCAAACCGACCTTCTCTTCCGAAAGTTGGTGATGGGATTTTACGTGTGTGCAAGATGTTATGCGTGGGTCCACACACGGAACTTCGGTTTATAGTCTCATTCGAAGGACTGTATGGGAAATGGAGTCAGAACCAATGTTAACTCCGAGGGAAAAATCCCCCTGTACCGAAACGGCCCGGCGGAGATTCGAACCCGCGACCCCAGGATCACGAGTCCGGCGCTCTTCCAACTGGGCTGTTCCGGCCCCCACCAGCACATCCGACTTCGGCTTGTTTTTATGTCAGAGTGAACTTCTCCTAGACTGGCTGCTTTACTGGGTTGACGAGTCCAGTCTACCCAATGACAGTGGAACACTACCTGCAGGACTGTCCCACACATGACAAGTTAAGGGCAGAGACCTGGCCTGCCAACGCACCGATGAGGGAAAAGCTTTCTGGATCATGGAGGTCCTTCGTCGTACAGCAGCCTTCGTCAGTGCTTCTGGGGTTCCTGTCTGAGTGAACGAAGAAGAAGAAGATTACCGTGACAGCAGGGTATGAAGTGCCACAGAATTTGATTTTTTTTTCTGATCGATGATCCGAAATGATGGAGATGATGCTACAGAGTCCCATTCTGGTTCGAGACCGCTTGACACAGCTGACTCTACGCTTACTTTCATAATATATCCCGAGGTCAACCTGGCCCGAGAGATACAGACACCTGCAGTGTTGGTCAGGAAATTTGAGCAACACTCAGAGTCACATGATTAAAGTGATGAAACTCCACTATGCGGTCCCAGTATTCCCTGCAGAGCCCACAGCAAACTGAACTCTGGGCAGAAGCCTGTCGGGGCAAAAAAAAAAATCCACAAATATATGGCTCTAATAGAAATCGAACCAGCGACCTCCCAGCCCGTGATCCGAGACGCTAACCACTGCACTACAGCGGCTGGTGAGCAGGGTTTTTATAGAACTGAGATCGAGCCAAGTTAGACTGGGTGGTTGGGGGGCTACACCCGTTGCTTTGCTTTTTATTCCCCACCCTCCTGTCCATCTGGATCTCTTTGTCACCAAACCTTCTTCTTCTTCTTCAGCGTTCCAGTATCTGGTAGCGTGTGAACTCGTTTTACCCTGTTGGGATACTCACACTATACTCGAGAGTATAGTCAGTTCACTCCGACTTCGTTGAGTGAAGAAATTTGTGGGAAGAGGCTGTGGAAAAAGATAGATAAAAGATATGGTAGACAGAAAGGACAATAGGCGACAGTACAGCAAAAGAAGGAGAGAGAGTTACTGAGAGCGAAAGGAAAAGGGGACATTACTAGCACAGAATGTCCAGAAGGAGGGGGAATTATTTGTACAAAAGACCCCCGGTATCCCCACCAGGAAACCAAACCATCAACCTCTATAAAATATTTACCGCGTAAGAGAAAGTAACCCACTTGGCAGTGGCTACGGTTACGGCACGCCTTAGCGTAAATATCATCACCAGGGAAAGTCACTCTTACAAGTATCACGAACAGCAGGATAGAAGAGTTTCATACTGATAACATTTATACAGTTATTTTCAGCTTACAGTTGGAACTGGGGATTAACGCTTGGGTCAGGTTAGGGTTAGGGTAAGTTGGATGTGCAGAAAATACAGTTTCAAAAATTGCACTGGCATAACCTTTGCCTTGGAGCTGCGATTAGGCCAGGAATTCGGCGTTGAAGGTTGACTTCTGCCGAACCTATCAACGTAACGAAGTTTTCTGAATAATCCGTGGACCCTCTTTTCTGTCATAAGATTATGTTTTCGTTAGTGGGATAAGTGTGCATATAGTCATCAGCTTCTTTTCTGTGTGTAATATGCGGGGGCGGATCAGATACATGAGAGTTTCCAAAGCGGAGCCAGTCGGGGCGGGAAGAGGAGGGGATGGGGGAGGGGGAAGATTCTTCCTGAATGAGGAAGGGCAGGAGGGGGGAGGACATGCCCAAAATATGCCATTTTTGCCGGGGATGGGGATGGGGATGGGATGGGGCGCGGGGTCCAGAAACTCTCTCCCCATCCCCCACTGTCTCTCTCCCCCTTCCAGCCCTGTCATTGTGTTGTGCCAAGAGAAATGATGTAAAGTTCTGTTGTGTTGTGCGAAGAGAACTGATGTAAAGTTCTGTTCTGTTGTATTGCTGTGGAGTACTTTTCTCACGTGTAAACTGAGAAGGCAGACCGTAACCAACCGGCGGAAAGAAGCTCAAGGAATAATTCAAAAGGTTTTTTTTCCGCCGGTAGATTAACTTCTCTTATGAGTAGTAAATTTAGAAATAGTC
>CM065715.1:99800710-99805710 GCA_033310375.1 Conus canariensis
CTCTCTCCTGTGGTGTAGATAAAGCTTCGGTGACACTTGCCACAAGCGTGTTACGTAACTTTGTGAATTTAACTTTTGTGCTTTTTCATATTCATTATCCTTTTTCATTGAGCATTGTTGGATTTGGTGTGTAAGTGTGTTGTATCACACTTATTTGTAGTTTTGACTTGCTTGTTTCTCATTCTCATTATCCTTTTGAATTGAAGATAGTTGTTGTGTGTGTATACCATACGGACACATTGAGTTTGTATTCAAGTGTATCCTTGCTATATTTGTTTTAGTTGCACAAATGGTGCAATCATCTTCAAAGTGGCCACAGGAAGACGGACTACGTATTGGACATCTTAATATAAACCATATACAAAACAAGTTACAGGAGGTACCCACTATACTGTATAATCAAGACAAACCCTTTCATATATTTGGCTTCACTGAATCAAGACTTTCAGATATTGTCCCTGATGCCACTGTCTTAATCTCTGGCTACAATATTGTACGCAGAGATCCCACCGAATCCAAATCTACAGGCATATTACTTTACGTTCATGAAACATTAAATGCCCAACGTTTGTATGATCTTGAAAGTTTTGGAATTGAAGCAGTTTGGTTAGTAATCAAGTTGAAGAGAACAAAACCCATCAAAATAGGATTTGTATATCGAAACCCAGCGGAAAATGCTGGTTGGATGGACAAGTTTACGGCCATGATGGATGCAGCATCGCTTGATGCCACAGAATTAATGCTTTTAGGTGATTTCAACATTGATCTATTGAAGGGCCAAACATCATGGTCAGATAGGACCACCTCATACAACTTATCCCAAATTATAGACATGCCAACCAGAGTAACACTCACTAGCAAAACATTAATTGACCACATCTATCTTTCTGAACCACAAAACGTCATTGAGAAATATGTGCCTTTGAATGGATGCAGCGACACTTTCCAGTATGCATTACGTGGAAAAGAAGTGGAATCAAAATTCCTAAAACTGGCCACAAACACATCACTTACAGATCTTTCGGACACTTCCACGAAGATACCTTTCTCACTGACCTCATGAATTCCCCCTTTATAAATGTTTATAATTATACTGATCCAGAGAAAGCGCTTGAGTATTGGCTACACACGTTTAATTCTGTTTATGACAAGCATGCGCCATTTAAAACGCGTCGAGTTAAACATAGTGCAAAACCAAAGTGGATGACTGATGAAATACAAGCTGCTTGTTTCTTACGCGACGATCTGCTTGAAGCAGAAGGGAAGTCGGATGGATTTAAAAGGCAACGTAATAAAGTCAATTCACTCAAACGGACAGCAAAAATGAATTTTTTTCGTGAACTTGTAGCCAACAAACAAAATTTGAAGTCCATATGGCAAGCAATAAATGAACTTATGAATAAAACTTCACAGTCAAAGACAAGTCCCATTACCACCATAACAACAAATGAACTCAACCAACACTTTACAACAGTTGCAGAACACATTGTCAAAGAAAAGAATACTGACTCAAATGAATTACAAAAAGTAAAAAAAAATTTGCAATGCTATGAACATTCGTCCAGCAACACCAGTTCCGCCTATGACAGTTAGTGATGTTTGCCAAGCTTTATGCCAATTGAAGCAGACAGGAAGCCGCGGACTTGACGGGATTGATGGAAAAATACTGAAACTATCAGCACCTGTTATATGCGAAACTCTTACCTACATTTACAATTTATGCATTGATAAATGTCACTTTCCCGCTCAGTTCAAAGTTGCAAAAGTAATACCCATTTTCAAATCTGGAGACAAATCTGAACCATCCAACTACAGACCTATATCCATTTTGCCAGTTCTGTCCAAGCCCTTGGAAAAACACATAAATAAACATCTTTGCCACCATTTTGACTCCTCCAACCTACTAAATAAAAATCAATCAGGATTCAGGAAAAATCATTCTTGTCATACAGCGCTTACAAACCTAGTAGATCAATGGCTAGCCAGTGTTAATGAGAATAAATATTGTGGCGCACTGCTTGTTGATTTTGCAAAGGCTTTTGATGTAATTGACCACAAACTGTTATGCAGGAAGCTTTTATTATATGGTATAAAAGGAAATACCTTCCAACTGATAACATCATTCCTAGAAGATCGTCAACAAATCGTTTGTGTCAACAACAATTTATCAGAGAAACTACCTATCCAACATGGCGTACCCCAGGGTTCTGTGTTAGGTCCGTTGCTGTTCTCAGTTTATATAAATGATCTCCCTCTTTATATTGAGGATTCATGTGAACTCTTTTGTGATGATACCACTGTCCATACAAGTAGCTCCAGCTTGGAAGCTGTTTTCACTTCATTACAGAAGAATGCTGACATCTTAAGTAATTGGTGCAATGTAAATCACATGTCACTGAATCCTAACAAAACAAAACTAATGCTGATAACAACAAGGCAGAGAAGACAAAACATAACCACACAGCCCCCATCTGTTTTTATCAATAATCAGGAAATTGAAGTGGTGGATAGCCATCGAGTTCTAGGTGTATATGTTGATAATAATCTTTCTTGGTCTTATCACCTTCGCAGTTTATGTAAATCAATATCCAGACAAACATATCAGCTGTGCAAGATTAAGCATTTCTTAAACCTTCATGCCAGGAAATTGTTCCTACACGCACATGTTCTCTCTTCAATCAATTATTGTTCAACACTATTTGATTCTGCTAGTGCTAATGCCATGAAACCTCTTAAGAGTGTCTACAAAAGAGCACTTAAAGCAGTCCTATTAAAATCATCTAGTCTTAGTGAAGGGGATTATACTAAAGCAGGGGCTCTTCCGTTACAAGAAATGTTTGCTGTCAACAAATGTCTGCTAATGCAAAAAATTGCATCGGGTTTAGCACCACAAACTCTTCAGTCCAAATTTAGCATAAACCCTAGGGATTCAACCAAATTCCAGGTTCCCACACCTAGAATAGATCTATTTAAATCAAGCTTATCTTACTCAGGTAGCTTGGTTTAGAATTCACTTCCACTACATTTCCGATGTACTCAAATTACAGAATCCTTCAGGGAAAAACTAATTACACATTTCACAGCAGACCATTGCTATTAGGGACAAAATACATATACCAGGGCACACCCTCTGTTTTGCTGCATATTAAACTGATACGCCGTTTCCTTTCCACTGATGTTTTCAAAACTAGATAATGATAAATGAGAGATATGGTTACTATCGGTTTTATTAATGATTGAAATTATAGTATGATGAATGACTGTTGTGGTCGCTGGTTTTATTGGTGCATTGTCACTAATTGATTGATGTCTTAATACTTTGATTTCTTCGAGCACTGTAACTGCAAGGTGATAAATGTGTGTCCGGATTACTGTTGATCATATTGATGTATTGCTCTTTATTCAAATTTATAGCAATGTTTAGCATGTGATATTTTGGATAGAAAAATGGAATTATTCTCTCTCTCTCTCTCTCTCTCTCTCTCTCTCTCTCTCTCTCTCTCTCTCTCTCTCTCTCTCTCTCTCTCTCTCTCTCCCCGTTAATTACGGCTGCGTTTCGATGGATTGTCGCTTAATTAATAATTATAGTTTTGGGTAGTGTATGAATGGTCGAAAAGAAAAAAAAAGATGGAAGGGGAAGGTAAATGATGGCATCTCTCTCTCTCTCTCTCTCTCTCTCTCTCTCTCTCTCTCACCACACACACACACACACACACACACACACACACACACACACACACACACACGCGCGCGCGCGCGCGCGCGCACACACACACACACACACACCACACACACACACACACATGCACACGCACACGCACACATCATGAAAAATAAGTGTTATGATTATTGATGCTAGGAATATTGCTGCTTACTGATAACTGATTGTTCGTTCTCGTTTTGCCTTATAACCACATCATGTAAATGTAAAAGAAAGTACAAATGTTGATATTATTGATGCATTGTAATTGTCTAATTATCATCCTTAGCAGTTTGTTGTATGTTAATTTTTTACAAAAGGAATGTAACTCTCTCTCTCTCTCTCTCTCTCTCTCTCTCTCTCTCTCTCTCTCTCTCTCTCTCTCTCTCTCTCTCTCTCTCCCCTCTTCGATAGGAGGATCGCTTATTCTATATCTGTGTGTGCCGAATCTTTTCTTCTTTGTAATACATTTCTTTATTCTTGTTTGTTGTTTAAATCGTTTCTTTTTTCCTTTTAAAGTCATCTACGCCTTAATGGATGAACTTTTTAATGTTGTGAAGATATGTGTGTTTGTTAAAAGTTTTGTAAGTCTTAGTCGCTAGTCATACTTAGTCCCTTAACGGGGCAAGGGCCGGATGAATGTTTGCTTATCTGTTACCCTTGGAAATAAAGATTATCATCATCATTATCATCTCTCCTGAGAATGGGAGTTAATCCATTCTGATATATCGCCGGACTGTCTTTTATTACGGGTATTCTCCCTTGGTATGTATCGCTACACCACAATAGAACTTAACCGTGTCAAGAAATAATTATCTGACAGAATCTCGTTTAAGAGGCTGTCAAAGTGGGTAAAATACTTGACACTGTTTCAAGATTGAGTGCTGCCCCTTTTCACACACTGCCGTGTGTGTGTGTGTGTGTGTGTGTGTGTGTGTGTGTGTGTGTGTGTGTGTGTGTGTGTGTGTGTGTGTGTTTTCAAATACTCCGCGAATACACTACATCCTTAAATCTTTAAAAGTGGGGTAAGAGCGCCGTAAAAATCTAGCTTATTACCACTTACCATTTCTAAGCCTTAGCATACAATCTAGCTTAAAGGAGCATACCTGCGGCTACACAGGATCCGGATTGTAAGGGTTCCACTACGCCCTTCTTCCGCCTTGAAAAACTATTGAAGACTGCTTTTCTTTTTAAGGCCCTACCCCTCCTCCCGACTACTGATGTAAGTTCGTTCTTTTGTTTAGTTTTCTTAGTTTATTTGATAGCCAGATATTCGTTCCGAAATGTTTGCCCACACTGA
>CM065715.1:99815710-99910710 GCA_033310375.1 Conus canariensis
AACAAATCTTAAATAAATATTAGCGAACCGCCCAGAGAACGTGGACAAACGAGTCACAAGACGAAACACAACGCGTTTCGACCTCTTAGGTCTTCATCAGGTAACGAATAAAACAACGAAAATTCACTTAGCTTTGATCGCTTCAGATCACTTCGCAGGGTTCAGCACAAGGAAGAAGGCGTTGAATGAGAACGAGGCTGTTGGAAGGGAAATAGTGAGCGAGTCAAAGTCGTAATGAAGATAATAATATTACTGATAGGAATACTAATAATGGTCAAAATATTGAGGAAAAAAAAAAAGAAAAAAAAAAAAGGGACAAGATTACTACCAATCTTAGTGTCAATAAGTATGGGTATGGGAGAAAGGAGAGTGGGTTAGAGGATTCTTAAACAGCAGGGTTGCCGTGGCAACAGTCCCAGAGGCGAAGGTGATGGTGATGTCAATGCCAGTGGTAGTATCAATACTAGCAATGTATTACTGAATGATACTGCTAACAACAATAGTGAAGGTTAAGGTAATGAAAGCATGATACAGAAATATATTTAGAAAATACATTTTTATAATAATCAAATAAATAAATAAATGAAACATTAAAAATAATAATAATAAATTAAAAATTAAGTAAATAATAATAAAAAAAAATAATAATAATGATAATAAATGCATAAATAAGATAGCTATAAGTTGTGTGTGAGGTGAATAGTGGGAGATAAGGTAGTATGTGTGTGTGTTGTGGGAGGATATTATGGGCTGAGATTGAAGTGGTGGGTTGGTACATGTTACTTTAAGGTGTTGATGCTATGAGGGTGGAGGGAAGAAGGGGATGGGTTTACGTACTAACTGGGGGAGGGGGAGGGGCAACATATTCACACCTATACACAATCTCTCTCTCTCTCTCTCTCTCTCTCTCTCTCTCTCTCTCTCTCTCTCTCTTCCTCCCCCCCTTCACGACCAACGATAAAGGAGCCAGCATTCTATTTATTATGTGTGTGTGTATGTGTGAGTGAGTGTGTGTGTGTGTGTGTGTGTGTGTGTGTGTGTGTGTGTGTGTGTGTGTGTTCCATTTGTAATATCAGCCTTATTCATTGGTTACCCCCACCTCCACCCCCAGCAACCGCCATATCCACCAACACCCCTACACACATCATTACTAGGGCAGGGGGAGGGGGGAGTAAGTCGATTGATGTAGCAAATGGAGAGACTCAGAGAGTGTAGGAAAAGGGAAGATGATGATAGCTGCAACCTATGTCTGAGGTAAACAGTGGGAGGTAGGGTGGTATGGGTGTGTGTAGGTGGGGGATATTTCAGGCTGGAGCTGCAGAGATGGAATGGTACATACTACTTTTGGACGTTGATGCCATGAGGGTGGACGGTGCCCAGTTTGGCAATGAGATGAGATTCCTGCATAAGGCGTTCCAAGTTGTCACTCTTAGATTGCCAAAGTGCCAAGACTTTGACATGGTTGATGTTGTGTTGGGCATGGTTGAAGTGTAGAGCGACTGGTTTAGGCCGATGGTGGCGGCCAAAACCAGTCGCTCTACACTTCAACCATGCCCAACACAACATCAACCATGTCAAAGTCTTGGCACTTTGGCAATCTAAGAGTGACAACTTGGAACGCCTTATGCAGGAATCTCATCTCATTGCCAAACTGGGCACCGTCCACCCTCATGGCATCAACGTCCAAAAGTAGTATGTACCATTCCATCTCTGCAGCTCCAGCCTGAAATATCCCCCACCTACACACACCCATACCACCCTACCTCCCACTGTTTACCTCAGACATAGGTTGCAGCTATCATCATCTTCCCTTTTCCTACACTCTCTGAGTCTCTCCATTTGCTACATCAATCGACTTACTCCCCCCTCCCCCTGCCCTAGTAATGATGTGTGTAGGGGTGTTGGTGGATATGGCGGTTGCTGGGGGTGGAGGTGGGGGTAACCAATGAATAAGGCTGATATTACAAATGGAACACACACACACACACACACACACACACACACACACACACACACACACTCACTCACACATACACACACACATAATAAATAGAATGCTGGCTCCTTTATCGTTGGTCGTGAAGGGGGGGAGGAAGAGAGAGAGAGAGAGAGAGAGAGAGAGAGAGGAGAGAGATTGTGTATAGGTGTGAATATGTTGCCCTCCCCCTCCCCCAGTTAGTACGTAAACCCATCCCCTTCTTCCCTCCACCCTCATAGCATCAACACCTTAAAGTAACATGTACCAACCCACCACTTCAATCTCAGCCCATAATATCCTCCCACAAACACACACACATACTACCTTATCTCCCACTATTCACCTCACACACAACTTATAGCTATCTTATTTATGCATTTATTATCATTATTATTATTTTTTATTACTATTATTTACTTAATTTTTAATTTATTATTATTATTTTTAATGTTTCATTTATTTATTTATTTGATTATTATAAAAATGTATTTTCTAAATATATTTCTGTATCATGCTTTCATTACCTTAACCTTCACTATTGTTGTTAGCAGTATCATTCAGTAATACTATTGCTAGTATTGATACTACCACTGGCATTGACATCACCATCGCCTTCGCCTCTGGGACTGTTGCCACGGCAACCCTGCTGTTTAAGAATCCTCTAACCCACTCTCCTTTCTCCCATACCCATACTTATTGACACTAAGATTGGTAGTAATCTTGTCCCTTTTTTTTTTTTTCTTTTTTTTTTTTCCTCAATATTTTGACCATTATTAGTATTCCTATCAGTAATATTATTATCTTCATTACGACTTTGACTCGCTCACTATTTCCCTTCCAACAGCCTCGTTCTCATTCAACGCCTTCTTCCTTGCGCTGAACCCTGCGAAGTGATCTGAAGCGATCAAAGCTAAGTGAATTTTCGTTGTTTTATTCGTTACCTGATGAAGACCTAAGAGGTCGAAACGCGTTGTGTTTCGTCTTGTGACTCGTTTGTCCACGTTCTCTGGGCGGTTCGCTAATATTTATTTAAGATTTGTTTCTGAAGATGTTGTTTATTGTTAGTGCTTTTGTTGTTATTGTTGTTGTTGTTGACTGTTTTGCTTTACTATTATCGTCCCCCCTCCCCCCCCCCCCCCCAAAGCCCTCCTGCCTCTGTGTCAGATTGTGGTACATTGTGTGTGTGTGTGTGTGTGTGTGTGGAGAGAGAGAGAGAGAGAGAGAGAGAGAGAGAGAGAGAGGAATGAGCAGGGCGGAGGGTTGAGTCTGTGTGTGTTGGGGAGGTGTGTGGTGTGTGTGTGTGTGTGTGTGCAAGCGTGCGTGCGTGAGTGTGTGTGTGTGTGTGTGTGTGTTTGTGTGTGTGTGTGCGCGCACGCGCGTGTGTGTGAGCTTGTGTGTATGTGTGAGCTTGTGTGTATGTGTGTGCTTGTGTATGTGTGTGTGCTTTTGTGTGTGTATGTGTGTGCGCGCGCGCGTGTGACAAACTACTAAACTGCAGTTGTCCTTGATATGCAGACAGAGTAGCAGGCATTAAACAAAAGGACTGTGAGATAGGCAGTTATGCAAGAAGAGAAGTAGGAAGCATAGACAGCAGAAACGGCAAGTCAGGATAGGCAGCTATGCAGAAAGCGAAATGAAAAGCAGTACGGCAAAAGCGGATAACAATTGAGGATAGGCAGCTATGCAGAAAGCGAAATAAGAAGCAGTACGGCAAAAGTGGACAACAATTGAGGATAGGCAGCCATGCGGGAAGAGAAGCAGGAAGCAATACAGTAAAACAGCTACAGGAAGAGAAGTGGGAAGCAGTCAGCTACTGAGCAAGCTCTTCAAGTTTGCGATTTGGAGCGAAAAGTAGTAGGCCTAACCCAGTTCAGTTCTACAAAATAGTCAGCCAGTTACATTTTCCCATTTGTAGCTTGTGTATTTGTGAAAGATCTTCCTTTCTGTTTCCAGCTCTATAGATTTGGAACTCTCGTTCCATTAATGGATAATAATCATGCTGAAAAGGAATCAACAATCATGAACTCTTAGTCAGGATAGGATAACTGTAAAGGTCAATCATTCATTTTGACATGTCATTGCTGACATCGTCAATCCTGTGACGTGTTGGTCAGTCGTTTTATTTTGGGAAAGTTTCGATTTCCTGCCATTGAATAGCATACACCAGAAAGTTAGATTAAATTTAGAAGTGGTGGGATTTTCAATTGTCTTAAAAGAAAAGTGAAAAACGGGGAGCATCGACAGTAAAAATTTCGGAAGAGCGTAGTTAGCATCATGTGATAAAGCAAGAATTGTTGTTATTACGTCGCGTTTACACGTAACTTTCTATATTTAGCGATCTGTCATCGCGCATTGATATTAGTACACCCATAGTATTTCGTACAAAGTTTAAATAATCAACCCATGAATGCGGCTGTTTCTTTATTTGGTTCAACAGAAAATCGTAAATATCATATTCAAAGCTTTGGGAATGAAAAAATCCTGTTCCTTCAACCGTCTAGGACTACTTTTACAAGAGCGCAAGCTTTAATATGAGTAAAGTGGATTGTTTTGGAAGAACCTGAGCAGTAGTGGCACGACCGAGTCGAGTAATTTCTCTCTGAGTTTGCGTTTGACCATTAGTTTTCTGGGTTAACCATTTCAGTGATTCTTCGCAGAATGCGTTTACAAATATTTGTCAGACTAACAGAACATGGAGATGATGACCAGCCGGCGCCGTTTTTCATGGACACATATACAGCAAGCTGGAAAAGATTGAAACACCTGGTAGGCATTTTTGTTTTGTGATTACTGGGTCATGTTTGGCCGGGACTGAGGAGCCCAACTGACATAAAATCTAGAATTTTCCGATCGACGGAGTGAAGAGCAAAGTTTGAACTTTTTGTATTTGTTTTTAAAGTTATAAAACATGATGATCTTTGTCTAAATCTTATGTTTTGTCTGTAATTTGATAATGGGTCGTAATAGAAAAAGTGGGTACTCGGTTTGTGTTTTGACGGGAAGGGACGCCATTTTGGACATTCTTACACCAGAATAGGAAAGTAAATCTTAGAATATATTTAATACACCAGTGCTTGGTAAGGAGAAGTCAAGTGAAAAAATGAAATTAGAATATATTAGTTATGTCCTCATGTGATTCCCCACCCCGAATGTGAAGAAAATAAACCCTCGAGACGGATGTTGCCAGTAAGGTTGGTATTACTCGGTCATCACACTCACAGTGAGGTCCACGAGTGAGCAAAAATAGAATTACCAAGGTTGGTATTACAGTGAGGTGACAGCAGAGGGAAATTGAAACAAGTGCAAAAATAGAATTACCAAGGTTGGTATCACAGTGAGGTGTCTTTATCGAAAAGAACTCAAAAGGTAAGGATTGGCAGTTCTTTCTCTCATAGTGCTGATGTTGGTAGTGGGATACCACGAGGCAGTATTTTGGGACCAATAATATACACGGTGTTTGTAAATGACATCCCTGTAGAATTAAAGAGTATTTGTAAAATTTTTGCAGATGACACAAAACTTTATAACTCTCCGAAATTGTATAAGGAATTACAAAAGGATATTGAAACATTAGTACAGTGGTCTGATACTTGCAACCTATATTTTAATACAGAAAAATGTAAAGTACCTCATATTGGAAAATCAAACCCACAAAAGGATTATATCATGAAAATTGGGGACAGGGAAGTATGTAAATGTGAGGAAGAGAAAGACCTTGGTGTGACTTTCAACAAAAATTTTCTATTTGACAAACATATTGCAAATAGTATAATTAACAAGGCCAACAGGATGATTGGAATAATAAAAAGAATCTTTACATTTATAGAAAAGGACACTTTTTTACAATTATATAAAGCACTAGTTAGACCTGTTCTTGAATATGGAAATCTGTATGGTATCCAGTGTCAGAGACAATCAGAAGCTCTAGAACAGGTTCAAAGAAGAGCAACAAAGATGATCCATAATATAAAGGATTACTCGTACCATGAAAGATTAAAATATTTACAGCTTGCAACACTTGAGGCAAGAAGAATAAGAGGAGACTTGATTCAAACATATAACATATTTAATGGTATTGATGACGTTGATAGGGCATGCTTTTTTGTGCTCCACAGAAAAATACTACAAGGAACAGTGAAGATAAGATATCTAAATAATATTCCAGAACTAATTTGAGAACATTTACATTTGCTAACAGAGTGTCCAAATTTTGGAATGAATTAACATCAAACGTGCACCTAGTATTAATGTATTTAAGAACCCCTAAGAACCCCTTAGATAAACATGAATTAATAACTAAAATGAAATATGAATTCAATGGATAATTAGACTGAGCTAACCTATGACTGGACCAACAGACATTAAAAAAAAAATTATATACAGAAGGGACGAATAAATCCTAAATAGGCTAAGTTGTTTTGATACAATCGCCCCAAATCCTGATCCTGATCCTGACAGCAGAGGGAAATTGAAACAAGAGCAAAAACAGAAGTACCGGGCTGCGAAACGAAGGAACAAAGAAACAATTTATTTCTTCATTTGGTGGTGCAATAAAATTGTTTTTGTTCTTGTTTTTCAGTCAATACAAGTTTTCTCTCTCCCGTTTCAGAGTTTTTACTTTGGTTCCCAGCCATGTGGGCATTCGAGGCAACAAGGTGGTTAATCGACTTGCCAAGAGTGCCACAAAGGAAAAGTTGAGCAGGTTCTCTATCCCACACACTGATCTGAAAGCCCAAACACAGGCTTATGTCAAAGACCTCTGGCAAGAGGAATGGAGCTCGCAGACGGATAACAAATTGTACAAAATCCTTCCAAACCTAGAGTTTTTACCATGTTCCCAAGGTGGCCGTAAAGACGAACTAGTGTGGGCCGTTTGCATACAGGCCACTCGTTTTACACCCATTCTTATCTTTTAAAAGGTGAAGAAGCTCTGTGGTGCATTCCATGTCATGTTCCACTCACAGTGAGACATATTCTTTTAGAATGTTGGGACTTGCACTTTACAGCAGACTCCATGAAAACTTTGTTCAGAGATGTCCTACCTAACGTGATCTTTAAATTTCTGAAAGAGAATAGCATTTTTCATCTGATCTAAGATTTCAATGTTCACAGAAGAAAGATTTTTAACTAAGTTTCTGGTGCGTTTTTAGAAGGTATATTTAAAGAGATGTATGAATGGTGGTCTTTTTTTTTTTTTTTTTTTTTTTGGTTGATGACTTGTGAGTTAACTTCAATGTGGTGACAGCCCTGATATGGCCCTTTGCAGTCAGATGGGCTGTAGGCAACATTGCCATACGTTACCTTACCTTTGTTTAGTTTGAAGCTTTGTTCGCATGGCTGTTTATACTGTTTACTTGGAATATCAATCTTACAAGGTGATATGTTGACTTCAAGATGCAGTGATTGATCAATACACAGATCAGTGTGGTTACACATTTATTCTGTCATTTAAGTGCACGAAAATCGATCAGTAATAAGATATTGATCTTTTGTTAGTGGCTACCAAACCTATTGTAGAACTTTGCAGTATTTATTGCACATTAATACTGCAAAAGTTCTAGAATAGGTTTGGTAGTTCTGTTGTGTTAGGCCTAAAATTGAATGGCAAAAACAGTTCCTAGATAAGTAACTGTTTAACGCTAAGCTTAAATGCTATTCTTGAGACTGGAAACCGGGAATTCTTGGGAGTTTGGGGTATCTTGAAGTGTAATACTTTGCAATCTGTTCATTTGACTGGAAGATGATTCGGAACATGTTCTTGCATAGATCTAGTTGTTGGTCACAGTGATGCACTGAGGACAAGAAAGTGATGGGAAAAATTGTCATTAACCAGAAGATTAACTTAATTTGAAGATAGAAAACAGGTTAAGTTAATTTGAAGATAGAAAACAGGACAGATTGGCAATATGTAATGAATAATACCAGTGATTATTTTCAGATGGTAAGAACATTCAATGGTATCCAGTCAGCCCCCATTGGAACTTCATACAGGATGCTCAGACAGACCCCATCAGACTCCCGGACATAACCTAAAATGATGAAGTAGCGTAAATCAGCAAAGTCTATGGAACGTTTGATTGTAACAGACAACCACCACCACCACCACCACCCCATCTCCATTCCTCCCTCCTCCTGTCACTTGCAGACTTTGCAGGCCCCCTCCGCTTTTAACTTCTCAGTCAAGAGTACCAAGATGGAGAGAATGACTCCTTAAGTAGATCTATATACTAAAGAAATTAAAAGAGTTGGTAGGGAGAGGGAGGAAGGTTTTTTTTTTTTTTTTTTTTAAATTGATGTATGTTGATAGGGGCAGTTCAAAGCTATAAACTCCATTACTTCTCTGTGACGGTATGAATTAGAATAAAGTAGAAAACTCAGTAATATTTTGCGGTGCAGAGTGTCTTTTTCTCTGGCATTCTGGGACAAATGTGAATCTCTTCTAGTTCTATTGTCAAAAGCGACGCAGTCCAGTACAAGTTCAAGACAAAAGTTGATTATGTTCTATCAGTGGACATGGACCACTGACATTGTCTACAGTGATTGAAAATCAAAATGGCTTACTCCTACTCCAGATACACTGAAGTTTTAAACGGTGAATTGGTGATCCTCAGGATAGCAGTTAGCATTCTAGGACCCGTCTATTTCCACTGTATCAAAGAACATTTTGCCAGGCTGCAGAATGAGTACATGTACAAATTTGCAGATGACACACGAATATATGATGTCTTCACTGAAACGATGCGTGCATTTTATTATGTTAATGCTGGCAAGTGTACGTTACTGAATATTGGGGTAAAATGATATCAGTATAACAACTGTGGCACAGAAAAGTGACTGGGAAAAATAGTCACACACATACTCACACACAAACACACACACATGTACGCAGGCACACACGTGCGCGCGCAGAAAATGAGAGAGAAAGAGAGAATTCTACTGTTTTTCAATTACAAGTGGTGTTTAGATCTCTCTAAAAGTGTGGCAGGTAATAATGGGTTTGACCTTGAGCCGTTATTAAATGAGATCTCATAAACAGGACATTTGTGTTCTTGCCATTTCTTCCCTTCTCCCACTCTCTCTCTCCCATTCCCAAGCCCACACTTTCTTTTCCTGTAAAAAAAAAAGTATGCAACAGTTAACCTAATTTTTTTTTCTTTAATTAATCAAACAATTGGAGATTACAGGTGGGCATAAAGAGGACAGTGCACAGAGTCAATACATTAGCAGCATCCCTGCAAGTCGCACCCATAAACACCTGACTCACAAAGCAAAACGAAAAAAAAAGAAAACATCGAAGCAATGAAGCAACACGAGCGCAATACAGATTTAACTAGGGTTGTCTGCATGTAACTTTCTTTCTGAGATAAGGGAGTGTGCTGAGCAAGTCTGGAGATAAACCCCTGTTTTAGCTTGGTGTGTACACACATACTTTTGATCTGTTTTTGATAGTCAAGTTAAATTGCTGAATATAAGGCCAACGAATGTGTTATTTTGTTTTCTGTTTATTCAACTGTTTATTAATCTTTTTTTTGTTTTTTTGTTTTTTATATGTGCAGTTCTCCGAATTTTATGGTGATGGATTCGTTCGGGATGTGGAGGTTTGGTACTGGGATGAAGAAGACATGGTAAGAATTGTTTTTAAAATGTTGCCGCCAACTGTCATTCTTTCTGTCTATCCCTCTGTCTGGATGCTGCTGTTGAAGCTGTTTAATGATGTGTGTGTGTATGTATATATATATATATATATATATATATATATATATATACGTATAATGCAACAGAAACTCTGCATAACCTTTTTTTTAAATATTTTTGTTAGCTGTATAGTATTCTTTGGCTGTTGTAATTAATTTTGTGTTATACTGGAAAACATGGTGCAGTAAGAATAAGAGTAATAGAAGATGAAGCAAAGAAGACGAAAACTTAAAAAGAACTGGTCATACAGTGTGGGTAAAGAACTTAGTGTCATGTTGCACCTTGTGTTTCTTTCTTTCTGGGTTTATTGCGTCATTTGACAAGTGTTAAGGCGTTTTTCAAAGTAAGAATATAACAGATACACTGCACAATTCTGGAACAGGCTTATCCCCACTTCTCTGTCAGATAATTATTTGATAGAGATATCAATATGTAAAAGATAAATGCACACATTTCATAAAATGTGCAAATAGAGCAAGAAGTGAGAAAATACAGAACCAGTGGCATGAGTCTTACAATTTACTGCAGCAGAATTTTCTTTTCCTTCACTCAACTACCACTGGTGATCTGAGTGCTGGTCTTTCAGCTGAGATAGCCCAGTATACAGTATGCGTTTGACAGCTGCAAAAGAATCCTCAGTGGAACCAGCTGCTGTGGCGAAATGATTAACATTGTGGATTCCCAGCTGGGAGGTCGTGGGTTTGATTCCCGTCAGAATCATGGGGAATTTTTCTGCCCCAAATGGCTCCTACGCAGAGTTGAGTTTGCCACAGGCTCAAGTGGGAAGACCGGGACCACACAATCAAGTCTCATCCACCTAAAAGATGCATCTCTGAGAGTGTTGCTAAAATTTTCTGACCAACATGTAGGTGGCTATATCTTTCAGGCCTGGTTGACACTGGGAAATATTGTGAAAGTAAGCATAGAGTACAGCCCTGTAATGCAGTCTCAGACTGGAATGCAAATCTATAGCATTGTTTTCATCATCCCCATTCTGATTGACCAGCACAAAAACCACAAATTCTGTGGCCCTTCATGCCCTGCTCTCATGGTGACCTTAGTTTCAATGCCCTGTCCATGCCTTTGGCCTTGGTGTGATTCCGTCGGGGCCATAGGTATTGGCAAATTCATGGAGGCTGTTTTTGGATGGGCATGGTAACGCCTTCTGGAGGGAGAGCTCACTGAGCCAGGCGAGTTCCGCGACTAAGCTATTATTGTCATTAGTAGGAGGCTTAGTAGGTGGTGTCCTGCATATGTTGGATCAGAACAGGCACCACTGAACACCACGGAAGTGACTTTGCAGCAGTGCAGCATCTTTTCCGGTGGATTGCCTCTTGACGACTGGACATTGACTGCTCCCTGTGGATTGCTGGGGCTGTGGTAGGCCGGGCCAGGCTCTGGCTGTGGACAGGCAGTCGGAATAAGCAGCGTGGGTGCAGTGCTACTGAGGTGACCCAGGAGATGAGACGGTGGGGAAAAAAACGTTCTCAGAGGAGAAAAGAAGAAAGCTATCCAGAGTGGAATTCTATCTATAGGCTTTTCACCAGTTTGGGAGAGGTGGGGGCTGAGGACCTGAGTTGTGCTTGTTAAACTTGAGGTCAATAAACAAGGACACAGAAAATAGTCTAAGTATTTTATTTCATTTTATTCTCAGACAGAAGACTTTACAGGTTTTAGCCTGAATTCAGGTGTTTTAAAGGTCTTCAGGAGTGTTCTTGAGATTGGCATAAATCTGCTGAGAAACTTTGAGGGATATGCAGGTGAAATTCTTGAGATGAGCATAAATCTGCATAGAAACATTGGGGGATATGCCAGATGAAGACCACAAACTTCCAATTTCACAGTCCAGTCCATTATTTGATTCCTGTTTTGTCAAGGCTCCTGCCAGCATCTCCACACTTATATGGTAAAAAGATAATTGAAGGCTTAGAAAAGAATTTCCTTGAAACATTGACAAGAATGCAGGCATCAAGATTCGTTGTAATCTAGGTTGGCTCAAACATACCTTTGAACTCACAATAGTTTGTTTGGTGTATTTAAAAAGAAAAAAAAATTGAAAAAAAAGCAGCTATAGCTATAGGAGGCTTCACCCTCCACCCCCAACCCCCCAATCCCTTGAACTCGTTGCCCCTGGAATCCACCTGATGATCCATTGCTGACTCCTGAACCCTCTGAAAATTTGCAGGTTTTTTCCACCTGTTCAGTCTCATGTCTGATTCTGCATGATTAATGGTTCCTGATGGTTACAATATTATTGTGATGAACATGAAAGATGACCCAAGCTTGGATGAGATTATTTTTGTATTTTTGGTCACGCTAGATACTGAAGTCTGATTATTTTGGTTTTGTGATATTTGTTGCAGGTGATTGTCAGTTCTCAAGAAGAATTGGATGAAGCCTGCCGGTATGAATTGTGTGTTTCATCAACATGTGAAAATAGCATTTTCATCAAACGTTTTTTGAGATAGCAAAGTTTAATTATTGTGTTAATATATCTTAGAATCTTCTCAGTCTGTTCAGTTTAAGAAGCAAAAGCGAAAAGAATAAAGTTTAGAGAGGGGGGGGGGATAGGGGGAGGAGGGAGAGGGGGTAATAAACAAGAAAAGCTAAATATTGTTTAACGGGCAAAAAAGGAACGGGCAAAAAAGGAAATTTTAAGGCCCTTGGAAGGAAGGTACAGTCTGATTGTGCGAAAGCAAGTGGGGGCTGTTTTGTCTAAGGAGGACGTTTCAGGCTTGCCAACCATGTTGGACAACTGCCAGAGAAGTACATAAGAGATGCAGGTCTTCAAAAGTGGAGAATGCCCATTGTGTGTGAAATAAATCTTGCCTGAACATCTTCATGCTTACAAGTGGATGTTAATCTTTAGCACCAATTGGTTGTCATTTCCATGAGCACCTAGATGAGGTGGAAGGCATGTTGAAATTTCAGTGATTGCTTGCAATGACTAAGCTGGAGTTAGTTACTAGCTGGTAGTCCTACCTGTGGTGACAGGGGAAGTGTGGGGGGATGTGCTGAACTGTAATTGTTGGAGAGGGGAAGTGTGTTAGTGTAGAGGGGATACTGAACTGTAATTGTTGGAGAGGGGAAGAGAGGGGGGGGGGGGGGATACTGAACTGTAATTGTTGGAGAGGGGAAGTGTGTGGAGGGGATATTGAACTGTAATTGTTGGAGAGGGGAAGTGTGTGTGTGGGGGGGAGGGGGGGGGGATACTGAGCTGTAATTGTTGGAGGGGGGGGGGGGGGGGTACTGAACTGTAAGTGTTGTTGGAGAGGGGAAGTGTGGGTGAGGAGATACTGAACTGTAATTGTTGGGGGGGGGGGGGGGTACTGAACTGTAATTGTTGGAGAGGGGAAGTGTGGGGGGAGAGGGATACTAAACTGTAATTGTTGGAGAGGGAAGTGGTGGGGGGGAGGGGGGGGATACTGAACTGTAATTGTTGGGGAGGGGAAGTGGGAGGGGGATACTAAACTGTTATTGTTGGAAGGGGGGGGGGGGGGATACTGAACTGTATTGTTGGAGAGGGGAAGTGGGGGGGGGGGGGATACTGAACTGTAATTTTTGGAGAGGGGAAGTGTGTATGGGGGGGGGGGGGGGATCTGAACTGTAATTGTTGGAAAGGGGGGGGGGGGATACTGAACTGTATTTGTTGGAGAGGGGAAGTGTGGGGGATAATAAATTGTAATTAAAGTGTCAAAGCATAATTATTTACAGAAGTTTGTTACCATGTTGGTAATTTATGGCTTGACATGATGTAGTATGATTTTTTTTAAAAAAAGGTGTAGCATTATCTCTCTCTCTCTCTCCTATTCATGACCTAACATCAGTTTCCAGCCTTATCTCAACCTTTGGCTTTTTACTTGCCTCCATATCGCGATACAGTCTCACTTCTCTGTCTCGTCTTATCCTGTCGCAGTTCTCCTTGAAGAGCCAAAAAATTATTTGATAGTCTTTTCATTGCTTTGCTAGTATCTTGTGTGGTTTAAAGCATCATTTTATTGCTCTTTTTACTGTCTAAACTTTTGCTCATGTGTTGGCACATTTAAACCAGTGTATGTATGTAATCTTGTCATGCAAGACTGAGATTGACCAGCATTTCCTTTTACTTGAACATGAAGGGAAAAGACTTTTGCCTCGTATGTCAATTGTGTTCAGTTGTGTTATAATAAGGTTCTCTCTCTCTCTCTCTCTCTCTCTCTCTCTCTCTCTCTCTCGCGAGTGTGGGAGAGAGAGTGGGAGTAGGAATGAGAATTGTCTGTCGAGTCTTGGCTGGATCGTCTGCTGTGATGGCTGCCCGTTGATCAGAGTATAATGAGCATGGTTTTGTACTCTTTGAATAACGATAGCTGTTGTATGCATTTTGATTATTTTCCGACGGTTGTTTTGAATTATCCAAGTTTGAACTCTAGGGATCCGACCATTAAGGGACTCCTCTGGTCGGCGGGCGGTCAAGACACAGTGTGCGAGTCAAGTGTCGACAAGACCCATGGGGCAGAATATGACAGGGTCACAGGCTGAAAGAAATAGGGAAAACGACAATTAAAGTGAAAAAACTGAAGGAATGTACCAACCTGATACATGGAAAGCAACAAGGTTTTAGTAATTTATCCATGGGGCTGCTAAATCCAACGAATATAAACAACACAAGTCCAACACCACACGAACACGACCACAGACGAACACACTCTGTGTGTCAAAGGTCAGCATGGCAGCTTTGTTATGTAGACTCAAGATTCGGGGTTTACCTTTGCACCGGAGAGGGCGATAGGCTTATTTTGCGCATGCGTAATTGATGTAAACAGAAGATGCTTAAAATAGTACAGCTTTCCGGAGAATCTTACGACGCAGGGAAGAAAGGTCTTCACTGTATAAACGAAATATGATGAGGGTAACGAAATAGAAAACATGTGTTTTGTATGATAGTATCAACAGCATTAATATCATGAGTTTTAAAATAATAATATATATACTTACATTACGTTCATAAGGAAGAATGTACCAAGTAGTGTTAATGTATGATCAAGATAGAATTCTGCATGTACATACTGTCAGGGAAGAATGCTTCGTTGTAGTTATGGTGAATTTTGTTCTGATTATGTAAAATTGATGTATATTTCTTGTTGCGTACTCATGTGAATAGGCTGATGGCCTCACATTAAAGTCACGAGTCACGAGTCTCTCTCTCTCTCTCTCTCTCTCTCTCTCTCTCTCTCCAGTTGATTTATCCCATGATGTTTAACATATTGATGTGCCTTTAAAACAGTTGTCTTGTGTCTCCATTTACAGCTAGCTGAAGAAGGAGGAAGATCTTTCCTGCAATTTTATGTGCGAAGAGTGGTCAAAGGCACCACCCGTTCAAATAACCAGCAGCCAGCAGAAGACTCCACCCGTGGGGCTGCTGCTGTTGATCACGTCAGTGGAAAACAATTCCAAGAGAGAAAGGGAACCGGGGTAGAACACCCAGAGTGCAGCATGTGGGAAAACTCTCAGCCGTCAGAACTGCCAAAAGCTGAGAAGCCTAGAAGTATCTTCGATAATACACCTAAACAGCCAAACAATTTGGCTGATGCCATGGACAGTGGGACAGAAGAAGGTTTGGATCTGCAAGAGAAGGCCCAGGGATCAGCTGGGGAAGCAGCTTCAAGCTCATTAGTCGATGCTCACGCCCGACTCTTGGATTTCCTGCAGAAACACCAAGTCTCCAAAGAGAGCAGGTCAGAAGCAGAAGCCATGCAGAAGAGCGAAGGTGGAGCACATCGGCAGAGTAAGGGAGCAGAAGTTTATACCACCATGTGGAAAATGATGGCAGATTACTATGATGAGGGGCGCACACAGGAACAATCTGATGAGGATGAGTCTGCTGACCTTGGACATTTCATGCTGCCTGGGGCATTGTCTGGAGCCAATGTGATTGCCATCGAGATGCCTGAGATGGAACAGTGAGTGCCTTCACTGACTTGTCTGTTTTCTTTCACAGTAGTGCATAGAGTTCTGGGTTTCTCTCATGGTTTCTTTTCTTTTGTCTCCCCATTCTTTCTATCCTTGTTCACTTTTATCTTTTTTTTTCTGCTAGTTTTATTACATTGATAACACAAGAAAAGATTATGAGTGTCTGTGTAACAAAACATCTCCTGTGCTTTGTTAGGCTCTCTGTACTTTAAGTGAAGCATTGAAGATGACAGCACATTGTTCTGTTTAAAATAATTTTCAATCACTGGGTATACACACTCTTAAGTTATGCATCCGTCAGCTTATACTCCCTGTTTGGCTAGTATACTTACCATGTCAGACTCGAATGCCCGCCCTCCTTCCCCTCTAGTGCCAAGGTTCTCGGGGTTACCTTGGTGTGGCCTCAGAAGAATGAGGTAAACAAGCTCACCTCGGCCTTCTGCGCATGGCGGAAGTAGGGTGGCCGTCACTTGACTGTCTTATTACTGCATTAGCCACAAAATCTTCGGCCTGGCAGAGCTGACTAACTGCCGTTGAATGCTATGGTCTGACATGGTAAGTATACTAGCCAAACAGGGGAGTATAAGAAAAACTCCCCATGTTTGTGCGTGTGTGTATTTCTGTATGTGTGTGTGTGTTGTGCACATGTTTGCAAATTCACAGTGGAATCCAGGGTCTCTGTAGCAGAAGAAAAACCAGTGGGAAAGCTGAACATCTCTTGGATATTTACAATTAAGTGTAGGTGATTGAATCCTGCTGTGTTTTCAAGTTATTTGGAAGTGGGTTAGTTACCTGTTGTTGTTGTTGTGATTTTGGTAGCTGTTTGTGTTGGGCAAGGCCAGCTCTGATGACCTCAATCATCTGTCAAGTTCAAAGGAACAAAAAAAAAAAAAATTTTTTTTTACATCATGAAGAGGTTTTAATTGTATTTTATCATGTCTTTCAGTCAGGGGACAGAATCAGCAGAGCCTGCTGAGATTGCTGAAACGGGAGAAGTGACAACCAAGTCCAGTCGTGATGCTGAAACAGGTTTCTGGATGCAGCCACAGCTTGAAGCAGAAGTAAAGGTAGGAAGAAAAAGCTTTGCTCTCAACCAGACATCTGTTGCTCATGTCAAAATTATACTAACCAGCCCAGTGTGTGGTAATTTCTGTCTTGATGTGCTGGTATAGCAGATAATACTTTAATGATTATATGACATCTTGGTGCATTGTGAATGTTTTTGGTTCTCGCCGTTTTGTATTTCATAACGGAGACAGTCCTGCCTACTGCTACGATTTGGCCGTAGCAGCTATGGAAAATAAGGCTTTGTTACGGAGCTACGGCAGCCTTAACGTTGCTACAGAAAAAACACAAAATTGCCGACGCATTTATTTTCGCTTGTGCCATTCACGGTTTCATCTGCTTCCACGAGCAGACGACAGATGGGCAATAATCTGGTTACTTCCGTTTTTAAGAAAAGTGACTGCGCATGCGTAAGTGTTACTTTCTCTGAAAAAAATGGCGGACATCAGCAGCAGTAGCGAATCGGGAGATGAAGAAAAACGAACTCGGACGAGAAAATGAAAATCATCGGATGCACCAACTTGTCCAAAGAAAAAACATCGACCTGCCGCACCAGTTTTTAAATTAGCTTACACAGAGGAGTGGCCCTGCATCGTCAAAAGTCGACTCGGTGCGACCCATGCATACTGCAAACTCTGCCATGCGGACTTCTCAGTGAATCATGGCGGTAGAGATGATTGTCGTCATCACGTTCAATCGGCAAAACATAAGCAGTATGTTTCGGCTCAGGCAAAAATCATCCTGCAGTGTTAGTCTCTATGCTTTTTCTAGATTGGAACAGTAGCTGAATGCAATCCTTGGGACTGTTTAGGTATTGAGTTGAGAGAACAATAACATCTTTGACATGACATATTTGTTTGGCCCAGCCCTTGATAGTTACTCTGGTTCCCTTGTGTCCTGGGATTGTGAGTAAATGTGATTGGTGAAGGACTGGTTCCCTTGTGTCCTGGGATTGTGACTATATCATATGTGGTTGGTGATGGACAGACAGCTGTTTAGGAGAACCCAAGTCCGTCGCAACCTTTTTAAGTTTTTGACTAAGCCACTGCGTGAAAGGTACTGGTAGTCTTGTTAAAATGTTTGTTTTTCTCTTCTTACCACTTTCTCCAAGTAAAGTTGTCTATGTTGTATGTACTGGGTGTGTGTGTGTGTGTGCGTGCAAGCACGGGGGTGGTATGCAATCCTTTTGCCGTCACTTGTGGGTGCTACTGAAAAATGTGTCATGCTACTGAAAGTTGATGGCTGTGCTACTGAACGGAAAAATTCCAAGTAAGCAGGTCTGTGGAGATGATAAATTCCTTTTTGTGTAAAGTGGGTAAGTAAATATGGAAAAAAAATCATGGTAACATCTTTGTGTGACTGAATAGTTTTGTAGTATGTCAATAACTTCAACAACAGTCCTAATGATGTAGCACTATGTACTTATTACATGTATATGGAAATTAGCAAAGAACAACATTTTTTAAACAAGTAAAGTGATGTTATAAATACCACACACCCAACCATTATCATGATTTGTTTCTATGTGTTTACATGCCAATGGTTAGCTGGAACATTTTTTTTCTCAACAATTGCAAGTGCAGTAGAAACTGAATATGGGGCAAGTTTGATGACTTTGATTAGATAAATTTGATATGGTTCTTCAGTTCTTCCAACCATCCATATTATGATGACAGAGGGCAGAGTTGTCGCTTGGCGAAAGCAATTAGCATTAATTGTGTGACAGTGGCATAGGATTGATTTCATACAACCAGAGTTGAAGAGAGAGTTACTGGTTTGAGAGAGGAAGACATTTCAACACAAGAATTCATATTTCAGTCATCTGTACTGTGAAATCAGACGGTGACCAACTACAAAATCTGCATATAATCAGTAAAGGGCTTTGCCTCCCAACAGATTAGTTTTAAGTCTTTTTAAAAGTGGTGGTCTGTTTTGTAGGTGACAGTTATTTCATTTATTTTGAGCATGACTCAAAGGATGATCACTGTTGTAGATGACAGAGATTTAAAAAAATTTTTTACGTCAAACGGTGAGTGACAAAACAAATACAGTAATCTAAATTTGCTTGTAAACGTGTGCTGTTTGTTTCACTGTTTATATCAGCGTGTCTTAGTGTGTGATAAAGATTCCTGACTGCTCTGTTCTAATGAGAATACTGTAAAAGGAAATTGTCCCACCAGAGTTGTCTGCAAGCACGTTCTTTCTTCAAGCAGAAAAGAAAGCTTGAAAGTATGCAAAGTTTCTAAGCATTTGTTTCATTAACTGTCGGATCTTCTACCTCTCTTTGGTGTTTGTCCCACACTTGTCATCGCAGCTCAGTGTGAAACAGACACACCCAAACCTCTGTATTGCAATACACAGAAACCTGTCCGTGTGGATGTTAATAATGAAATGAGGTGGTCTGGAAAGATCCTGCTCTGCTGTAAAGTCACTAGGTATGAGTTCACTGGTGTCCAAGTTTAGTAATATGATAATGCAGCACACCACCAAAAAAAAAAAAAAAAAAAAAAAAAAACTACCTGCTGCGTTTGGTGGTTGGGTTATAGAGGAAGTGTAAATAAGCGCGTTGCCCCCTTCTGGGGAGGAGGAGGAAGGCTGATATGTTCCAATACAGTTGTCTGAATCAACCAACAGTGACATGATACCTGCTGAGTGCATGGAACAAATGTGTAGAGACAGAGGGAAAAAGTACAGGTGGGCAGTTCCTCTGTATTAAACTCAACGGATTTTGCAAAGATTTGAAAGAAACAAAAACTAAAAAGGAAAAGAAAAGGGGGGGGATGAGAAGAGAGAATGTGGGAATGAAAACAAGGCATTAGAGTGTCAATAATAACTCATCTATGGGCACATTGGGATCATCCAAGGCTGTTTCGAAATCAGAATCCTTCACATCACAGAGAGACAGTCCAGAGCTGATTTTCATGTGCTGATTCAGGCTCATCCATGGAACCCAGCTTATTGTTCTGGTTCAGCCTTAGAATCAAATTGAGGAACACATCTACAATTTTGCGATATTCTCATCATCAAGGACTGAAAAATAGAATCCACCAGCACCCCAAAGCAGCCTGTGAAGGGTAGAGAAGCAAAAGGAGAAGAAAGTACCACTTCTCAGCAGCCAGTGAAGCAAAATGAGAAAAAAAGAAAGCACTGTGAAAGTATAAAATCTGCATAGGTATGGATCTTACTGTCTAAAGAGAATAGAAAAAATGCTGCTCATGTTAGCTAAGTTTATCAAACAAATAAGGTGTGCTGATCATCATCACCTTTCTGTCTTTTATTTGTTTGGTTGTTCTCTGTTTAGCCTGTTGAAGTGTATTTGCTATATTGGTATTCTTCATGCCATCAATAGGAGTGAAAATTGAATAATCTTGAAGGAGAAATTAAATCTACCATCATTGTGAGGGCAGGGCAATATGAGCAGCATAGCTTGACATCTGTTTTTTGCATTTTGTAAAATTTGTGATAAGTCGGCACTGTTGGTTCTTTTGTTGAAAAATTATCTTCAGACCAAGGAACAGTTAAGGATCTTCCGTTGATTTTGTCAATATTTGGCTTTTAGCTTTCTTGGTGGTTTCACACTTCCTTCCTCAGTGTAATAAGTACCACTCTGACAAAGAGAAAAGGAGACAAAGGAGGTGATTCATTCCTAACCTGCATTATTCTTTTCTTTCTATTTGTGATTAGATCTTTGTGAGGGATTATTCGAGGACACAGCACATGCCCAGAATTATGTCATACTAACATAAGAATGAACGAGCAGGATTGTGTTCCTGACAGCTTTGATTTAGTCATGAATGCGGGGCAGGTTTTACGAAGTTTCAAATTCATATTATCTTTGCAGAAATATTGAAAAGAATTATTATCTAATTTTTCCAAATCTAGTTCTTTACAGAAGATCTAAGGTGACAAAAGAAGTTATCATCAGTCGGTGATCCATTTGACACAACAAAATATATTTGCCCTCTTTGCTAAAACGTTGAGCAGACACTGAGTAGGTTTTATCAGTCTGTCTGTAATATGGATGTTCAGTTCTGCATGAAATGGGAAAGCAGAAAACATTCAAACTCACCCAAGGTGATTTCCTTTATGAAAACCTTGAAATTTTCAGCATGACTTGAGGGATAACGTTGAAAATCAGGCACACCAAACCTTTCAAGAAGATTCAATCCGACGGTATTTTTCTGAGGTATATTGCATGTATTATGGCAGTTACATTGCATGTACTATATGCCAATAGTTCTGAAGTTCATAAGAATTTAAATTACGTCACATGAAATTGTGCCTCTCTGGCTTTCTTTCCCTCCCTCCCTTCTCCTCTCTCTCTCTCCTCTCTCTCCCTCTCTCTCTCTCTCTCTCTCTCTCTCTCTCTCTCAGTCTGTCTCTCAGTCTCTGTCTTCTCTCTCATGGTCTTTTCATGTCGCTATGCTCTGTAACTTTTCTCTCAAAAGATTCACCAGCTTTGAAAACCCACAAAAAATTGTGATTCTGCTTACTACATAGACTTTATTGGCAAATTTTGAATGTGAGTGATTGATTTCATATTTAATTAAAAATGTACAGCTTGGGCATGAGCTCCTCAGACTTGTATTGCTTCTGGTTAAAGGTAACATTTACATCAGGGAAGATTTAAAAAAAAAAATTAATTCCGATTGCTACATAAATTTGATTACCCAATTTTAATGGTCAGTGATTTATTTCATATTTAGTTTTTTTTTAAATATACTGCACAAGCATGAACTCCCTAGACATAGATTGGTTTATGAAAGACAGGTCATATTTACATCAAAGATGAAATAGATGGAAAAAAAACACACACACTAGAATGCCGATGACAAAAGGTAATATTTTAGTTTATTGTAACAAATTGTCAAATGTCAATGTCATAAAAGCACATTTACCACTTAGCAAATGTTGTCAAAGCGGATTGAATTTTTTTCTTTTTCTTTTTAAATGAGATAGCTGCAGAACAAATGTCAGGTATGTTAAGTCACAGGAAAACCATCAGCTGTCCAGTACAGCTCTGTATTCCACGTCCAACAGAAGGTGACATGCGCAGAATTACGGTTGCAGAGATGAGTCCTAAAATGTATGGAAAGCAGGTGTGTTCCATGCAAGTTGAACGCTGCATGATCGAGTTTGTCAGATTGTCTAACCAATACTTGTTCGCTCATTCTTTTTTTGATTTCTCACATGAAAAGTTGTAGGTTTCTTTTTTTCCCCTAGTCAGAATGACACAGAAATACTGAAAGAGTTGTTTCATTTGCACTTAAAACAGTTGTGGCCATCACAGTTGATTTAAATACCAATACCAAGGAATTATCTTTTGTGCTGCTGTTATACGCTGATTTGGGATCTTAATATTCCACAAGGAAGGCATAACAAACACTGGTTGTTAGGAACTCACAATAAAAAGATACTTATCATCAACAGCTCTTATGCTGCATCTTAATTTGAATAACAGCAGCAGAAAAGAAAAACATAGCCTCACATAAGATGTTCATGTTTCGAGTTATGCGAGCACACGCATTCGTATTCACACTCGCACACACACACACACACACACACCACCACACACACACACACCAACTCTCTCTCTCTCTCTCTCTCTCTCTCTCTCTGTCTCTCTCTCTCTCTCTCTCTCTCACTCACTCATACACACACACACACACACACACACACATGCACACACACATTCATACAATTTTATAAATGGGGGTAACTGAAGACTGTATGGAATTCATCAACACACGTGCACTCAAATGCATGTCTACTAATGATGGATATAATGTGTGTAGAAGTTCAAAGGAAACGTTTGTTACAGTAAATTGCCCTTTCAGTTGCAGACTACTGTCAATTCTAAAAGGTTTGATAGTCACGTGAAGGTACAGGTGGAGAATTATGATGAGCAAAGCAGGTTAAATGAATGGAATCGCAACTTTGGGATATAAGTTTTCTTTAAATCGCTGGATGGGAGGACTAATATTCTTTTTTTCCTCTTGAAAAAAAAAAAATTAAGTTAATTTCATGTAATCATCTGACAAATTCTTTTCATAGCACTGAATATAAGCTGTCAAAAAATGCTCAGTTCAGACACGTTATGACAGTATGGATGAAAATGGAATCTACAAAGATACTTGTAAGAATTATTTAATGTTTATTGTCTATAAGGTACCACTTTATAGGCTTGGGTCAGAAGTCCAGCCAAGGAAAAATGTGAAAATCACCTTTCAGACCCAGTGAAACTTTGTGCTGTTCAGTTCAGGATTGGAAAAATTTCTCCATAGCATTTCTGGCCTTAGCGGTACCTCTTCTCAGGCCTAGGCCATAAATCTGGCCTATGACAAATCTGAAAATTGCCTTTTAAGTGGTGTCACTGATGGTTTACACATTGTTTGTTTCATCCATTCGAGGGACCAGTTTTTCTCAGCCGAGCTTTGCAAGGATTTCCTTATGTAAACAACAGAGAATTCATTGACTTGCAGTGGCATGCAGAAAAGACCCCCCCCCCCCCCCACCACCACCACCCCTGCTCTGATATACATTGGTCAAAGCCCTATTTCTGTGTCATGTGAACCATCTTTTCTTTTGCAGTTTGCGCTCTGTAGTTCATTATATCAGCAGGTAGGGCCTTGACGATGTCAAGAAATTTATTGAGTGAGCTAAGAAGATACTTCAGTACTTAAGTTGAGCATGAAAACCAGAGGGAAAGGGTCTTCGTTTAATGAGTATAGTGACGAAGGAATGAAGAACAGATTTGGATTTGAAAAGGTTGAGCGCATTGTTGTTGGGAAGATCAGACAAGGGAAGATTGACAGGCAGCCCACTGCCTCCCCATACCATCCAAACCCTCTCTGCCCTCCCCCTCATGGTGTCTAGCCTGGGAAATGTTGAGAATCAGTTTTCAGGCTGGAAAAGTTCTGAGAAACTAGGTTTCATCAGTTTTCCAGCCTGATCTTGTGGATTGCATGACCCCCCATGACCGGTGCATATGATCATTAATAAATACAAACTTCAATAGAATTTTTCCAAAACAAAGCGGAATCTAGGTTAAGTAAGCAAGTTATTTTGTTTCAAATACACCAGACTTATCCATGCCCTCCGTGCACAAAAAATGTTGCTCAGTCCTTTCCCAAAATATGTATTCAAATTTTTAACGAAAGCCACAACTTTCACAGAATAACAGTTTTGAAAGTAAAACTGAAAGTCATTTACCATTGATGTTATCTGCCAGTTGATCACTTCCATCATTAAAAAAAAAAAAATTGTGATCTCTAAAAAAGAAAGAAGATATGAATTTCAAACCATACAGAAGCAGAGTGACTGAAATATATTTCACAGTCTCACCACAACAGAGGTAAAGACAATTCTGAAGTTAAGCTGAGAGCAGCACCATCAGTTCCAAACGAGTGTCATCAAACTTTGATTGGTAAGATGTTTGATGACGAGTGTCATCGAACTTTGATTGGTTAGAGGTTTGATGACGAATTTACATAATTTGAACAATGTTTGATCCTTACACTTTCACAACAATGTTTTTTGTGTACATAAGCATTTTTATGTTTTCTTTTACTAATTCTGTAACAATTGTTTATAATGCACAAAAACTGTTGTTCTCCATGCTGTTACTTACATTGGACCTTTTAATTTGAATATACAGCTGCGTGTAAATATTACTGGTTGAACATGTACAAGAAGGTTGCTTGTCATATTTTTGTTTGTTGTTCTTTTTCAATTGTTGTGGTTGGTTGGTTAGTTGAGTTTTTTGTTTGTATGTGTTGTTTTGTTTTTATTTGTCATAATGTTTATGACCTACTGACAGTTCCTGTAATTAGTATTCAGTGAAATAAAACTGAATGTTTCAAAGGTATCAAAATAATATGCTCCTGTTATAACATATATAAAGTTAGAGTTTGTAAACTGGAACAACAGATGAGCACTGTTCTTTTCTACATGTGCCTATGTCCTATCAAGGGGGACTAATATCGTAGTCATGTGAGGTGATGGTAGGCAACCCACCCCCTTGTTTATTTCTCCCCATAGTTTTTCCCTTAAAGAGGAGCACTTTGTTTCATTATTCATTGGTGTGGTGAGTATATCCTTTAATAAGTTATTACTTGTTTACATACTTTAGTAGATTCACTGAGTAGAAACAAAAACTGCATTTTCTGCTCCCATATATCCCTTTCACCGCTTCTGATCCCCTCCCACATTCCTTTTGAAGCTCAAAGTCTGCTGTTTTACCACGAGTTTTGAATAGTTCATAATGTGCAAGTGTTCTCAACATCCCAGTTCTATACTGATTTAGTATAGTTGTGCATGATCTGATTTAAAGCATAAAGAGCATCCACTTTCTTGTTTTTGACAGAGAAGTCAGATGAAGTGATATCTTGGTGAATAATGTTTAAAGCACACACGCACACGCGCGTGCCACACACACACACACACACACACACACACACACACACACACACACACACACACACACACACACACACTTGCACACTTGCACACTTACACATGCCTTTTTCCCCTAGGTATCAATACCTTGAGTCATGTTGGTGCTAATCTTTAAGACGAGATAGTAAACCAACTTTGTGTAGTCGACACACTTTGTGCCCGTTTTCTGCTCTGGAAGAGCACTTTGAATTTAAAATGCTGTGATCAGAAGTATAGTTAGAAATAAAAAAAAAGTATAGTCAGAAATCTGTAGTTTAGTTCTAATGAAAATAAACTGTAAATTAAGAATTACCTTTTTTTATTATTTTTTTTAACAGGCAGAGCTGAGGCGCAAGGTGAGCACCATGGTGGAAAAACAACAAGCTTCATCTGATCGTCTGCAACAAAAGAAGCATGAGCGCAAAGCCAGTCGTACGGACAGCGCACACAAGAAAAAGAAACATCGTGGAGGGGAATCAGTGTCAGAGGAATCTGTCGGTGATTTTGTGATGAAGGTAGAACATGAAAAATTTCTTTTTTCTCTGTCTTTTCTCTGTACCTTCTCTGAAGAAGGCACAGAATTTGAAACTTTCAGATTAGAATGATTGTGTACTTATTCCTTCAAATGAACAGGTTCAAATAGCTTAGATCTTCTTGAGTCTCTTGACTGTTGATGCTGCTTTTTAGTGGAACAGCACAATGTGGGTGAGTGTTCATGATTAGGGGGTTCAGCAGTTGCATTGCAAGACAGGGCTGTGCTGACGAGTGGGTTCAGCAGCTGTAAACAAGTGATCAATAGAGAATGGGATAGTATCTTAATCTTGTTTTTGCTTGGGTGTGTTTTATAGGAACGGCTGAGTGCTACGTTTGTTAGTATCTTTTGTCTGTTGTATGATAAGTTTCCGAGTGTTTTCATCTGGATACATCAGAGCCACAACCATGTATCTCTACTCATGAATATAAATTTATTCTGTCAGTGGATGGTCAGGTAAGTATAAAAAGAGCAGTTACGGTTCAATGAAATGTAACAAGTGACAGAATTGAAAATCTGCCCTTTTTTTCTGTCTTTAAGTAAGCATTGATGAGCATATATGTCGGGTTTTACAGTACAGCCGCCAGAAAACTAGGATCACCGTGTTCAGTAATCTTTGTGGTGTGATCAGGGAAAGTCATCAACCTCAAACACCAGCAAGAACCCTCTGGATGTGGTGTCTGAAGAAGCATCTGGCAGTACCCGACCTTCTCACAAAAAACACGAGCTCAAGCCTAGCAAGAGTGAGGCCGAGGGCAAGAAGAAGAAAGACTCCACAGAGCTCTTGACAAAAGACGCCTTTATGCGCTACATGATGAAGGTCAGTATAATCATCAGAATTTGACTGGGACAGAATTCCCCGAAGATGAGTATGGCTGCCTTAATGGCGGGATAAAAAAAAAAACTGGTCATATGTACAAAACTCCACTCTCTTTGTTGGGTAGATGGGATCAGTCCTTGCCTATCTAGAGGGAGTGTCCGCAGGAGTATCAGCCTGCTTACGCAGGGGAAAAAAAAAGGACTGGGACAGAAGAAAAGATTGCAGGCATGAAAACAGCTCTGGTCAAGACAGAATGAAATTGTGATTCACAAGTGTAACAACTGAGCTCATATAATTTTCTGCTGTGTTAATATGTTTGTGAGTTTGTCCTTGGCACTTTCTCAGCAAGCACAAACGTAAACATAATCACACATGGCAGACAACCCATACATGGAGATGTCACAAAATCATAAAGGCTGTAAATCTGCAGTTAACATTTTCAGCAATGAAATCAGTCTTACAGAGCTGTCATTTCCTTAGAAGTCATGATCGCTCACAGGTATTGCTTTGTTTGGTCATGACTAGCATGTATGCAAAAATTGTATCATATATTTACAGTTTGACAAACCTTGCGATTTAATTCAATTTTTACAAAAGCAGAGGTGGTAATAGACACAAATAGTAAATATAAAACTTGGATCGACCATAAACCATCATCTGTGTTACTTCAAGATATTATGTCTTGCTGATGAAGCTGATTTAGAATGCACAGACAACTTTGTGGGAAAGAAAAACAAAGATCAAACTAAAACAAAAAATGAATTCAAACCAAACTGTGGTAGAAGTAAATCGCTGGAGTGAACTTTTCTGAAGAGGTGCACATAGTGAGGGCAGCAGTAATCAAGGTCAGGACATTTCAGATTGGGCAAAAGAAATTGCAGGATGTGGGGAGAGGGGGAGGGGTGGGTAAGGGCACTAGTAATGTTGTGTGAGATGAGATGAGATGCCAGAAGCAAGTTAAAGCTATGAAGATAAGCAGTTGAGGCAGCAAGAAAACAAAGATCTTTGGGCATTAAGTTTTTGAAAAACACAGACTGAAGGGTGATTCACAGGTTGAACAAAATTCTGTGAAATGATGTGCCCATGGTTTTGATAGCTCATTTCAGTGTAAACAGGGACAAGCAGTTGAGAAATTGTTGTTCACAACTGACATGCATTTTATCCAGTTTTGTGTCAGGTGGATGCAGTTTTAATTCATTTTCGGTGGCATCAGTATTCATTTGTTTCATGGTGTTAAGCAGTTAATGGTATGGAACATGTAACCATGTTTATGTAAAGAAATGATAGTGACTTGGCTTTTATGGCCTTTAGGGGCATAGAGTACTTGGTTTGCATTGTTATCAATTAACTTGTAATCCTAGGCACCTTTTTTACATTGTTACTTTGTAATGTCTTAATTTAATGTACTTGCATTTCATAACACACAGAAGAGCATTGACTGCATATTCTTCCCATTCTTGAATGTCAAAACTAAGAATAACCCCCCCCCCCCCCCCCCCCCTGCCTACCGGTTACGAGACTCACTGTTTGTTTTAGAATGGTCAGATTGGTGAGTAAGACTATTGCCTGCTTTCTGACTGTCACCTGCTTTATGACTTTGATGATAGATTTTCTTACAAGACTTTCTGTCCGCTAGCTTGAGGTGCAGATGAAGAAAGACATTGCCAAAGCTGTGGCCAAGAAGACTGTGCGCAGTGTCCTCAAAAACCTCCCCAAGCTGGGTGAAGGGAGTGAAACCCCCACCAGCATGCCTGTGATTCCCTCTCAACAAAGTAAGTGAAGAAAAGACAAGACTGGCTCCTGAGAAACCTTTGCCAGTGTTGATTGTCCGTTATTTTATGCAGCAGTATGTGGGGATAGTCCTCAGCTGTTTTTGCTACCAGACAGGCTTGACGTTATGGAAAAAAAAGATGGAAAGGTAGGAGTTGGGGGGGGGGGGGGGGGGTTATGCTGTCTGCCAAAGGCAGAGTGGCTGTTACTGTAGCTTTTGTAATCAGAGATGGCCAAAAACATGATTCCCATATATGTAATAGATGCACTGTTTCCTTTGACTTGCTTATTTTGTATGCTTTTGAATCATATATATATATATATATATATATCCATCCAAACTTTTCAAGCTACTTCCATCTGCCACTGCCATTCTTTTTTTCTTTTTTTTTAAGGTGTGGGGGCTCCATGATGCCTGCCTTGGATGACTTGCTCACCAAAACATGTTCTTATAGTCTTGGAATTTACTTGAGATCAGACATAAGCACTCTTCAGCAAACACCATAAAATCCTTGTTCAGAGATTTTCCACCAGATACAATTTTTGATGTTTAAAAGGTATGAATAATTTACGTATGATCTAAGACTTTGTGGAAAAGGACAAGTTAGAAGACAGTCGTATGTAAATGTTTGATTCCAAGCTGTTTTGATTAATTTATCAGTGTTTACCTCTGCTAGACCTGCTAATGGACTTTTTTTTGGAATGGTGGAATCCCAGGATCTTTTTTGTTTTCATGCACTTTTTGACTGTCTTAAGCAAGTGCATACATCAGATACCAAGAAAACATTATTTACAAAAAGAAAAAAAAAAAGTCTGTCAGTAATTTGTAGCATGCCATGATCAAAAGAATTTTTTTTTTTCAAACAAGAAAAAAGAATAAGATGAAGTCTGCTTTTCTACTTTCATGGTAAAAAATGGGGTTTTTTTTGTGTGTGTGTGTTGCAGCTGGTTATGTACATGAAGGTATCATTTGTGACTGCTGTGATCGTGAGATTGTTGGAACCCGCTACATATGTGGGTAAGTTGACCAGTTATCAAAAGTTTTACTATGTGACTGAGAATTTGATTCATTGAAAGATGTGTTTTTGTAATTGTAAATTTTTTGGGGCAATTAATTTTTGTTGTGAAGAAATCAGATGTTTTGATTAGAAGAAAAGTTCAGTGCTTTGCTACCCCATGCTTGATTTTCCAACCCTTCAGATTTGGACAGGGTCAGAGATAACTTGCTGAAGTCATGACAACAGAGCAGGGCCATCACTGTGAACAGCAGTGTCAAGGAGACAGTCAGCTGACATCAGAAATTAGTGCATTTGTTTATCAACAGTGTTAGTGGCATTTATACTGCTGCAATTATAGTCATTTTTGCATTGACTGCTCCCCGAAGACGCTTCTTCATGCCAAGTCTAGGTGATACTGAAGGAGGTTTTTGCAAGTCATCGAGACAGAAATGAAGTGTGGAAATGGCGACTATATGCTTTGTCGGACAGAGATGCTTTGTTGGAGTGAGGGAGTGTGTTTAAACAGAGATGGAACTGCAGCAAGATGAATGACATGCTGAGGATATTGACGAGATGACTACTGGTACTGTTGATCAAAGTATGTATGTTGGTGATCAAGAAATTGACTAGGAAAGTGTAGCCAAAGACAAAACTAATGTGAGCTGATGATGATGATGACGACGATGAGGCTATCTGTTTAACAGATACAATAATGTAAATTTGTAGTTCAGTGGCAGATTCAGTTATGACCTTGAAACTAGTAGAGGGTTCTGAAAGTGGTGGATTCTGAGCACTGAGTTTTAACTGAAAATGAGTGAACTTGAATATAATCTTCTGTGAAAGAAGCTTTCCTGCATTATGTCACAAGTGTATGGGAAAAGAGACTTTAGGGAGGGAGGAGGGAGGAGATTCTGCTTTTTTTTTTTTTCAATGTTTGTGTTTTGCTTTTTGTGTTTGTGTGTGCATCTTGAATAGGATTAATTTGCTTTAAGATTTTTTTAATATTGTTTTCTTTTAATTGTCATCAGCAACTGCCCCAACTATGACCTGTGTGAAGAATGTGAGAGCATCCAGCCCTCTTTCCATGATTGCTCCCATGTGTTCATCAAACTGCGCAGACCTTGCGTGAAGGCAGGCACCCGCCATGGAATGCGTGTTCCACTTCTGAAGCGCGTCATCTATGAGAGCAAAGATGAAGAGAGGTACACTACGGGGAATTCAAACTGGTGGCTAGCATTTATTAAGATTAATTTGAATGGAAGTAATCAACAAAATGAATACACGAATCGATTCCAGTGATTGCCATAAATTTGAAGAAATGTTGGAATAATGTCATTACATAAGATAATGAATAGTCTTTCATTGTCAAGACCACTAACACTGAGAACTGGTGAATGTGGCATTAATTGTGGTAGTATGCTCTAAGGGAAAGGATGGCACCAGCATTTACCAGCTATTCTTCAAAGTCATTTTTGTTTTGCTCATTACAGTACATTAATGCAAGAAGATATTAGAAACTTGTGACTGAAAAGTTGTGTCTTGCTCATCTCTGGATCGGTGAGATTGTCTCTTGAATTAGGAAGATGTTGTTTAGGCACTTAACAGTTCCTAATCATTAAGGCAAAAACCATTTTCTGTCTGTCTGCTCAGAAAGCAACATCCTGTCAAACCTTGGTCTGCTCGTGTGAATAGCGAGACGATTTAGTGAACGCATAGGGAGAGAGAAAATATGAATTACCGGGTGATAAGGTATATGAATATTTTCAAATGAATTGTCTTTCAAAAACCATGTGCAGAATCATTTGAAGTAGGAATGGCTGTATGAACTTTGTGACAATGGGTTGGCGTGCAGACTTCAGTGCCACGAAATCAGTGTTCGAAATTCAGTCACAAGGTTGCTGACATGCTCACAGTTTAGTGTCAGGATGGCCACAGCTTCATTTCAGGATTGCTTGAATGGTCACAGTTTAGTGTCAAGACAGCGACAACTTAGTTTCAAAATGGCCACAACTTAGTTTTGGGATGGCCATAACTTAAGTTTCAGGATTGCTTGGATGGTCACAGTTAAGTGTCTGGATCGTCAGGAGTTTAGTGTCAGGATTGCTAGGAGTGTAGTGTCAGGATTGCCAGGATGGTCACAGTTTAGTTTCAGGATTGCTTGGATGGACACAATTTAATGTCAAGATTTCCTGGATGGCCACAATTTAGTGTCAGGATTGCCACAATTTAGTGCAGACCTGTTTATTCTTATGATTTTGACGTAATTTTACGAGGAAAAAAATGAAATTACGGGAATACACGTCTTTCACTTTGTCAAAGATGGCGATGAAGCAGTCATACATGCCAACGGCCGGCTCTTCCAAATCTTCAAAAGTTGCGAAAGTATTGCGATTATGAAACTTAGTTGTTGTTTTTTTTAAATTACAGGTTTTTGTCTGAGATATTACAGGTACACAAATTTGGGGCAAAGTACAGGTCTGTTAGTGTCGGGATTGTCTGGATGGCTGCATCTTGGACTCGGGTTGAGGTGCTCTTCTCCACTTAACACCCGAATGCAAAATGCAAACCAGTGTTAAAAACAAAAATCATGAAATATGTGTGCCGCTTCTTTTCAGTGGTTGTCTTTTATCCTTTTCAGGAAAGAGGACCCAGAAAGGATTCAGGTGATCCAGGAACACGCCGAGGGTCAAGAGAGTCTGGCAGAGAGACATGTCAGCAGGAACAGTAACAATGAGGAGGAAGAGGAAGGAGGCCTGAGTGAACCTCCATCCCAGGATGAGCAGGAAGAAGAGTACCAGATGTTGGAGAACTCTGAGAGGTGAGGGTTGGAGGGGGATGGTGCACTTTCAAGATACATCTATACTTCAGCTATTTTAGTGCTTCTGTGATGTTGAAACAAATAGAAGTGGTGCTATGTCAAAATGATGATGAGACGAGATTAGAATTCTTTCCTTTTTTGTTTGATAAGTGAAGTAGGGGGCAGGAGTTAGCAGGCTTGATTTTACGATACTTAGGATAACAGGGTGACACACACACACACACACATAAGCAAACACTTTCACAAATTAACAGTTATACACTGTTTGATGTGAAAAGCAGAACAGTGTGATTGAAATCCATGCACAGAAATGCACACACATATCTAAAACAATATAAATGCAGACCTGGAAACTTGAATATATGCCAACAAGAATTAATATGTAAAATTTATATGCCCTTGTCAGATACCAGCCTGTCCAAACAAATACCTCATCCCCACTTGGCGTAGGACATCACCAGGTTTGAAAAAGACAAAACATGTGAGAGCAGGAGCTAACCCTGAGTAAGGACAGTTTGTAGTCTGTTCCTTTTCCTAATTTTGTGCATGAGAAATTCTTTTACCTTCAGGGCATTCTTCTTGCTTGTCACTTGGTGCTGTTCTTTTGAGGGAGAGCGGGGACAAATTCTTTCACATTCAGACTAAGCATGGGAGACAATTTTGTGCAACCATTACTGGCTGCTGACATCGAGTTCTCGGCTTTGGGAACTATACAAAGACATTCTCGTGTAGGATCAGTGTCTCCCTATTCAGGTGAGCGTGCTTTCCATATTCTTTTTGATAATCTGGCATTTGTCTGGACAGGTAAGTAACAGATATACTTACAAGTCCAAACATTGGGAAGACCTCCAGCCCCTATGCTTAGATATGGTGCAATGAAATGAACTGACGAAGGGCAATCACTCTTACAGCCTAACTGGACATAGGGGCAAGGTTAGCTCCCTGCTTTCCCAATTTTTTGCTCTTGTATTCCTGACTGTATGGTGACTTATCATGCCAAGGAGGGATTAGGCATTTGTTTGGACAGGTAAGGCTTTCATAAGTCTACTTTTAGAAATAAAATTTCTATTCTTTTTTGTTTAAGGCAGACCTAGAAATAAGCACAAAGAATGTGTGTGCACAGACAGAAAGGCATGCATGTACATATAGATGTATATCACTTGCATACACATCACACACACACACATATGCACATACATATAGATATGTATCACTCGCATGTGCACACACACACACACACTCTCTCTCTCTCTCTCTGTCTCTCTCTCTCTCACACACACACACAAACAGCATGTACCTACAAAAAATAATATACATATGGGACTCATTTTCATGAATTGGGGCCAAATTGTGCAAAAGTTGGAAAAGGTGTTGAGAGTAGAAGTGGATGAATTTGATATGTTTGTCACATAAGATTCTGTAAACATTAATCATTCCTATTTACAAAATTTAAGAACTGAAAATCTCAAATTCACTGTTATCAACTCTCAACACCTTTTTCCAGCTATAACGTGATTCAGAGTTTGCAGCTTGGGGCAAGATAGACAGATAAAGTTGCTTATAGCCCAACCGACTGCAAGGATCATATTGGGGTATTTGCAAGAACAAGGCACATACAGAGGCATACACAGAAAGAATAAACATATTTAAATGTAACCTTAGAAATGCATGCATACACAAAAGGGAGTATGCATATAGGTGCAAACCAGTTGTGGGTGACGTATGAAAAGAATGTTCTGTACATATTGAATAGCAGCAATTAACAGAAACTGATCTGATATGGTGGGTGTTCTTTTTTTTTTTATGTCTTCACAGGATGTATGATGTAAAAGCCTCTGAAGTCACTGACAGTGAAGCTGAAACCAATATGTCCTGTAGTCAGTTGATGGAAAATGCCGAACCACTGTACAGGACCCTATCTACTGTCACTGAGAATGTAGAGGTAAACTTTCCATTAGCTTGTATTTGTGTGTGATTGGTGGATTCCTTATAATATGGGATTGCAGACAGAACTTATCGGTCAGAAAACAAAAAGCTTTGCCATTGAGCAGTGCTGACTGTTTGATTGTGATCAGTTGCTGTGAATCATTAGTTTTCACTCTGCCAATAAAAGTGCCATACTAGATTAAACAGGATTTTTAAAAAATCATGAAAAAAATGTAGCAATGTTTTTTTTTAAAATGAATATTAGCGTGGCCTTTCTTTTTTGATTACATATACTATACTGTGGCTCATTATTGCAATAAGCGACAGCGGTTTGCTATCCCTGCCTCGTATACACAGGGTTCGTACAGAGTCCTGGAAGTCTGGAAAAAGTATGGAAAAATGAAAAATCATTTCCAGGGCTGGAAAAGTCTTGGAATTTTGTAATTTGTGGCCATGGGTCTGGAAAAGTCCTGGAATTTTGTAAAAGCTGTGCAAACTTTTTCATGATGTCGAATTTTGCTTTAAGTTTCTTTACAAAAAAAATGAAATAGGAATTAAAACAGAAATTAAATCACGCACAGTGATCGCGTTTTTCAGATTTCCTCTGGCCGGAGGTTTAGCAGACGACATTTTTTTCTGCAGAGTAGCTCCCCTTTACTGTGAAAAGCGTTGCGCATGCGCAGTTGGTACCATTGCTTAACTTCCTTTCGAATCAACAGCAATGCGAGGGAAAATAGCGTCGAAGTATTAAAGAAATCATGGGAAAATGTGTGTTTAGCCTAGCCTGGCTAGACAATACAAATTATCGCAAATGGATTGCTCCTGGTGCTGATGGATGCAAAACAAAAGCACGGTGCCTGCTGTGCGAGAAAGACTTCGACATCGGGAACATGGGCGAAGCTGCTCTGAAAAGCCACGTGGCAGGCAAGAAACATCAAGAAATGATGCAGCTTTCAGACAAAACGACTCGGACTCCGACAATGACCGTGACTGATTATTTTCGGCCCAAGGATTGTGATAGGTGATTTTTTTTTACTTCAGTATGGGATGCGATCATGCATTGAATGGGGTCGGGGTGGGGGGTAGAGAAAATCAAAGGGCCCAAGGGCGATACACAGGCCTATTTTTAGACACATACATACACACACACACACACTGTCTCTAACGCACTCTCTCTCTCTCTCTCTCTCTCTCTCTCTCTCTCTCTCTCTCTCTCTCTATCCAAAAATGTCAAAATTTAAATACGGAATTGATTAGAGAGCACATTGGCTTATAAGTACTCAGCCATGTTGAACATCCAAATTAAAATGAAAGGACAGTTGAGAGGCCGCGAGGCCTAGTGTCCTAATTACCTGACCTGACCTGACCTGACCATATCTCACACACACATGCACACACACTCCCCACACCACACACACACACACACACACCACACTGTCTCTCACACACCTACACACACACATGCGCGCGCGTACACACATACACACATACACACTCACACTGTCTCTCTCTCTCACATACATAGACACACACACCGTCTCTTTCTCTCTCTCTCACACACTGTCTCTGTCTATATATCTGTCTCTGTCTCTCTCTGTGTCTCACTGACTTTTTCATGCATGTGCACGCGCGCGCACGCACAGCACACCACACACACACACACACACACACACACACACACACACACACACACAATTTTTTGGCAAGTATTGAATGCCCTGCTATCATTAAATCAGTTCTTTTCTGATGTGTTTAGCATGGTAATCACATGCAGAGGTGCACGCACACACACATTCTGGGGTCTGGAAAAATTATGAAAAGCCCTGGAAAAAGTCTGGAAAAAGTATGGAACTTTGTTTGGTCACATCTGTGGGAACCCTGTACACAAATAAAGTTTGTACGGACGAGAACCCGGAAGGAGCCTCGCGCCCTGCACATGCTCAGATCATTCCTCTTTTCTCAGCAGCCGTGTTCCCTGAAAGCCTCGTACACCCATGAGCAGCTAAGTATTTTTTACTTTTTCTCGCAATTGGTTGGTTGTTGCTGCTGATTTGGGTGTTCTTGCATACGCTTTCACTTAAGGGAGAAATGTACGTGACGCGTTTGGCTGGCAAAGCCAGGGTTCGGAAGATTTCATCTGTCAACCTCTCCAACTCGCAGGCCGGCACTTTTTCTAGCATACCGAGGCCCTCTCCTTTCTTCATCACTCTCACATCCTCCTTCTCTTTCTTTCCGGGTGTCTCCTCAACTCAGCTGCGGTTCTGTTCAGGTGATGGCAAGCCCGTGCTCACCCCCCTTACATTCTCATGGTGATTGACTTGGCTGCAGATCTGTCGATCCCATGCGGGGGTCCCTTCAACTTGGTTGCGGTTCTGTTGAGGCAGCTGTAAGCCCATCCTCGCTCCCACTCACATTCTCACGGTGATCGACTCAACTGGGGTTTTGTCGATCCCTTTTGTGTATCCCGTATACAGCTCGGCCGAGGTTCTGCTGCATACATCTCAGTCACCATGGCCAAGTCACGGATTAAGGTTTCCCTTTCTTCGGGGGATAAAGGGTCGGGTGAGGCACAGTATGAAGGCTTGGCCCCTTCTTCACCCTCTCGCCCAATTTCAGACCTCCTCCTACCAGCGTGGCCGTCTGCAAAACCAAGGGAGACAACACGCCCTTTATGGTAGTCTGACAGTCAGCCCCAGTTGTCTCCCTTCCTCTGCCCTTTACTGGCTTCGCCCAGGCTCCTACCTCTGTCTCCTAATTGGGACAGAGTGTGTAGTTTCCTTGGCACATGCCAGGTAACCCGCAGGCAGCTGGCCCCTCAGGGTCTCCCTATACCAGCTTGGGCCAGCAGGCACAGCTTAAGGCCCCCTCAGGCCAGCAGGCATAGCTTCAGGCCAGCAGGGCACAGCTTCAGGCCCCCTCAGGCCAGCAGGTACAGCTTCAGCCTCCCTGAGGCCAACAGGCTCAGCTTCAGGCCCTCAGGCCAGCAGGCACAGCTTCAGGCCCCCTCAGGCCAGCAGGTACAGCTTCGGCCTCCCTGAGGCCAACAGGCTCAGCTTCAGGCCTCCTCAGGCCAGAAGGACACAGCTTCAGGCCCCCTCAGGCCAGAAGGACACAGCGTCAGCCTCCCTGAGGCCAGCAGGCACAGCTGCAGCCTCCCTGAGGCCAGCAGGCACAGCTTCAGCCTCCCTGAGGCCAGCAGGCACAGCTTCAGCCTCCTTGAGGCCAGCAGGCACAGCTCAGCCTCCCTGAGGCCAGCAGGCACAGCTTCAGCCTCCTGAGGCCAGCAGGCACAGCTTCAGCCTCCTGAGGCCAGCAGGCACAGCTACAGCCTCCTGAGGCCAGCAGGCACAGCTTCAGCCTCCTGAGGCCAGCAGGCACAGCTTCACAGCCAGCCCCCTGAGGCCAGCAGGCACAGCTTCAGCCTCCCTGAGGCCAGCAGGCACAGCTTCAGCCTCCCTGAGGCCAGCAGGCACAGCTTCAGCCTCCTGAGGCCAGCAGGCACAGCTCAGCCTCCCTGAGGCCAGCAGGCACAGCTTCAGCCTCCCTGAGGCAGCAGGCACAGCTTCAGCCCCCTGAGGCCAGCAGGCACAGCTACAGCCCTCCCTGAGGCCAGCAGGCACAGTTCAGCCCCCCTGAGGCCAGCAGGCACAGCTACAGCCCCCTGAGGCCAGCAGGCACAGCTACAGCCCCCCTGAGGCCAGCAGGCACAGCTTCAGCCCCCTGAGGCCAGCAGGCACAGCTTCAGCCCCCCTGAGGCCAGCAGGCACAGCTTCAGCCTCCCTGAGGCCAGCAGGCACAGCTACAGCCTCCCTGAGGCCAGCAGGCACAGCTTCAGCCTCCCTGAGGCCAGCAGGCACAGCTTCAGCCTCCCTGAGGTCAGCAGGCACAGCTCAGCCCCCCCCCCCCCGAGGCCAGCAGGCACAGCTACAGCCTCCCTGAGGCCAGCAGGAACACAGTTTCAGCCCCCCTGAGGCCAGCAGGCACAGCTACAGCCCCCCTGAGGCCAGCAGGCACAGCTACAGCCCCCCTGAGGCCAGCAGGCACAGCTTCAGCCCCCCTGAGGCCAGCAGGCACAGCTTCAGCCTCCCTGAGGCCAGCAGGCACAGCTTCAGCCTCCCTGAGGCCAGCAGGCACAGCTACAGCCTCCTTGAGGCCAGCAGGCACAGCTTCAGCCTCCCTGAGGCCAGCAGGCACAGCTACAGCCTCCCTGAGGCCAGCAGGCACAGTTTCAGCCTCCCTGAGGCCAGCAGGCACAGCTTCAGCCTCCCTGAGGCCAGCAGGCACAGCTTCAGCCCCCCTGAGGTCAGCAGGCACAGTTTCAGCCTCCTTGAGGCCAGCAGGCACAGCTACAGCCTCCTTGAGGCCAGCAGGCACAGCTTCAGCCCCCCTGAGGCCAGCAGGCACAGCTACAGCCCCCCCCCCCCCTCCCCCCGAGGCCAGCAGGCACAGCTACAGCCTCCCTGAGGCCAGCAGGCACAGCTTCAGCCTCCCTGAGGCCAGCAGGCACAGCTTCAGCCTCCCTGAGGCCAGCAGGCACAGCTACAGCCTCCTTGAGGCCAGCAGGCACAGCTTCAGCCTCCTTGAGGCCAGCAGGCACACAGTTTAAGCCCCCCTGAGGCCAGCAGGCACAGCTACAGCCCCCCTGAGGCCAGCAGGCACAGCTACAGCCCCCCTGAGGCCAGCAGGCACAGCTACAGCCTCCTTGAGGCCAGCAGGCACAGCTTCAGCCTCCCTGAGGTCAGCAGGCACAGCTTCAGCCTCCTTGAGGCCAGCAGGCACAGCTACAGCCCCCCTGAGGCCAGCAGGCACAGCTTCAGCCTCCCTGAGGCCAGCAGGCACAGCTTCAGCCTCCCTGAGGTCAGCAGGCACAGCTTCAGCCCCCATGAGGCCAGCAGGCACAGCTTCAGCCTCCCTGAGGCCAGCAGGCACACAGTTTCAGCCCCCCTGAGGCCAGCAGGCACAGCTTCAGCCTCCTTGAGGCCAGCAGGCACACAGTTTCAGCCTCCTTGAGGCCAGCAAGCACAGCTTCAGCCTCCTTGAGGCCAGCAGGCATGGCTTCAGCCTCCCTGAGGCCAGCAGGCACAGCTTCAGCCTCCCTGAGGCCAGCAGGCACAGCTTCAGGCCCCCTCAGGCCAGCGGTCACAGCTTCAGCCCCTCTGGGTAGGGTAGAACTTGCAGCCATGGGCCCCTCACATGGTTCAATAGCTCTCTGCCATGGGACTTCCCCAGCCCCCTGCCTGCCCTGGGGTTTCCCAGGTGGCCAGGCTTTATGCCTGGCACTCTAGCAGTGAAGGCCTCTCCTTTGCCAGCCAACCAGGCAGCAGATCCTTCCCCAGAGGTCCCAGGGGTCAGACCACCTTGGACCGTCAGGTTTACCCCCACATTCCTCCGCACCCAGGTTGGTCACCTCCTTTGCCTGCAGTTTTGAGCAGACATACTTCGTGTTGGAGGATGAGGACAACATACCCTCTGCCTTCTCCTTCAGTGGCTCGGTGGCCCACCTGGCTTCGTGCATGCCCAGAGCCGTGTCCACCTCCCAAGATGCCCGGGCTCCATGTCCTTCGGCAGCCGAGCTCCTGGTTCTGTTCCTGCATTCCACACGGCAATCCAGACATGCTAAACCTTCATTTTGGCATCATATACTTTACCATGTCAGACCATAACATTCAACGGCAGTTAGTCAGCTCTGCCAGGCCGAAGATTTTTGTGGCTAATGCAGTAATAAGACAGTAATAAGACAGTCAAGTGACGCCTACCCCACTTCCGCCATGCGCAGAAGGCCGGGGTGAGCTTGTTTACCACATTCTTCTTCGGCCTGCCGTCCAAGCAAGATAAGTCTTGTGCTCTGTCTCGCCTTTCTTCTGTCTTGTGTTCAGATTGCTGTGTGTTGCTTGCTTTGCTTATTCATTTTGTAGCTTACGCTATAGACCCTGGGTACACTTGCCGTGTGAGGCTTTGGTGGGCGAGGTATTCTTGTTTACGCTAATTCTTTGCATGATTGGCTGCTTCTCTCGCGATTCCGCCATTGCTGAGTCGTGATCGAGTTTCGTCTTCCTCTTCCAAATTCTCTCCAGCATCGGGGCTTGATTGTTTCGCCCTTGGTGACCCACTACCCATTCCTCCCTCGTCCCCATCAGCCTTTTGTCGCGTCGCCCTCGCGCCCCATCGGCCTTTTCTTTCCTATCCATTCGCCTTTGCTCCGGTCCGCCATTTTTCTCGACCAGTCGTCGTCGGCCATCTTGCCTTACCACTTGTACCTGGGATTTTACGGAGGTTTCTCTCCGTCGGCACCTTCACAGACCCAGTGTCTATGCCCTAGTGCAGATCGCTTGAGTTCCTCGCGATCTCGCATCCCGTAATTCCTGCTATCCCTCACTTAGTTTACATTACGGCGCTTTAATTCGTCACATCCTCGATCGAGGGTACGGGTGCCAAGTGTCTTACGATCTCGTTCCCCTTCTAAGGCTTTTATTAGGGTGCTGTAGCCCGAGGTTGATCGATTTACCTGCTTACCTCGATCGACCGAATTGTCCACGCTTTGTGGTCGTGCGCGCCGTGATTGCCCTGCCGCCAGTGCCCAACATGGCGAAGGACCAGGTCGGGTCGAGCCGCTCTTCGTTTCTGAAGTCGCTCGCTGCTCCGGAGGGCCCGCCGGTCGATTCCTCGGGGCAATCTGTTCTTCCCTTGGAAGAACGTACGGTCGGGGTAGAGGGGGGTCCGCGGAGGGGACGCAGGACCGTTCCTCCCCTACCAGATCGGCAGACGCAGGATCACTGCGTCCGAGGGGAAGAAGGCAAGCTGCTACATTTCCCAATGCCTTCCTTGCGACATTCCCAAAAAATCTAAGGGCAAGGCTCCCCTTAGAGGACGGAGCCAGGCTAAGAAATCTCATTCCGTCTCTCCCTCACCTCCCCCTCCGGTCAGCTTGCCTCCTTCACCTCGGGCGCCTGGCGACTCCTCCTATCATGCTGAGTGGTGTGACCTTCGGCCCTGGGAACCTTACCGAGGCACGAACCAGCACGGTGACGGGATGCGCCCGGAATCACCGGCCGTCACTCGCATCCACAGGCTGTCGGACCATAGTTTTCCCCCCACTATTCGTCCACATGCTCGCGACGCTCTTCCCAACCGTGCCCGCGTGCAGCCACCACGTACGCACGAGGAGCGTCTTTACTCCGGTGGTGGGGTTGTGGACAGTCCCTGGGACGCCCAAACTGTTTGCAGCTCCGGGTCTGTAACGCAGCCACGGCCTCGCCCGGACCTGTGTCGCCCAGACCCCTGACGGTCGACCTCCCCCGATCGGCCGTCGTACACTCCCCTAGGGGTACTGGACGTTGGGGGGCGGAATAAGTCCGCCCCCCCTTTGGGCAGCGTTGACGGTCCCGTTCCCCCGGGGGGGGATCTACCGCGGGACCACGGGTGTCCTGCGTGATCAGGCCACTGCACCGCAGCCACTCCTATCTGCGCGCAGGCGGGTAGGGGGCTCGGTATCCATGTCCTCCACCACTCCCCCTCTCGAACAAGGTGGCCCGTGGATCACACACCAAGGAGCTGAGCTGTACAGGCAGTGCACTCGCCGGAGGGGGGCGTCATGACACGCTCTCTCGCTACCCCCCCCCCCCCCCCCCCTATGCCCTAGTGCAGATCGCTTGAGTTCCTCGCGATCTCGCATCCCGTAATTCCTGCTATCCCTCACTTAGTTTACATTACGGCGCTTTAATTCGTCACATCCTCGATCGAGGGTACGGGTGCCAAGTGTCTTACGATCTCGTTCCCCTTCTAAGGCTTTTATTAGGGTGCTGTAGCCCGAGGTTGATCGATTTACCTGCTTACCTCGATCGACCGAATTGTCCACGCTTTGTGGTCGTGCGCGCCGTGATTGCCCTGCCGCCAGTGCCCAACATGGCGAAGGACCAGGTCGGGTCGAGCCGCTCTTCGTTTCTGAAGTCGCTCGCTGCTCCGGAGGGCCCGCCGGTCGATTCCTCGGGGCAATCTGTTCTTCCCTTGGAAGAACGTACGGTCGGGGTAGAGGGGGGGTCCGCGGAGGGGACGCAGGACCGTTCCTCCCCTACCAGATCGGCAGACGCAGGATCACTGCGTCCGAGGGGAAGAAGGCAAGCTGCTACCATTTCCCAATGCCTTCCTTGCGACATTCCCAAAAAATCTAAGGGCAAGGCTCCCCTTAGAGGACGGAGCCAGGCTAAGAAATCTCATTCCGTCTCTCCCTCACCTCCCCCTCCGGTCAGCTTGCCTCCTTCACCTCGGGCGCCTGGCGACTCCTCCTATCATGCTGAGTGGTGTGACCTTCGGCCCCTGGGGAACCTTACCGAGGCACGAACCAGCACGGGTGACGGGATGCGCCCGGAATCACCGGCCGTCACTCGCATCCACAGGCTGTCGGACCATAGTTTTCCCCCCACTATTCGTCCACATGCTCGCGACGCTCTTCCCAACCGTGCCCGCGTGCAGCCACCACGTACGCACGAGGAGCGTCTTTACTCCGGTGGTGGGGTTGTGGACAGTCCCTGGGACGCCCAAACTGTTTGCAGCTCCGGGTCTGTAACGCAGCCACGGCCTCGCCCGGACCTGTGTCGCCCAGACCCCTGACGGTCGACCTCCCCCGATCGGCCGTCGTACACTCCCCTAGGGGTACTGGACGTTGGGGGGCGGAATAAGTCCGCCCCCCCTTTGGGCAGCGTTGACGGTCCCGTTCCCCCGGGGGGGGGATCTACCCGCGGGACCACGGGTGTCCTGCGTGATCAGGCCACTGCACCGCAGCCACTCCTATCTGCGCGCAGGCGGGTAGGGGGCTCGGTATCCATGTCCTCCACCACTCCCCCTCTCGAACAAGGTGGCCCCGTGGATCACACACCAAGGAGCTGAGCTGTACAGGGCAGTGCACTCGCCGGAGGGGGTGCGTCATGACACGCTCTCTCGCTACCCCCCCCCCCCCCCCCCCCCCCCCCGGTGTTGCAGGACACCCCGGCCCCCAGGGAAATTCTGCCCCAGGGCCACCACAGCCCGCTTGTCTCCTCGGGGACCGGTGGCTCTATGCCCCCGAGAGCAATCGGTGGCAACGGTCTGATGTGCACCAGGACCTACTTTTTGGTCGGGTGTGGTACCCAGCCTCTAACAGCTGGCTCGACCTTGGTCCCCCATCCTCTCGGGCGCTGTCCGATCGGCAGGACGGTCCTCCCCCCCTCAGTCCGTCCGCCGACCATAGAGCCACAAGGGACCCGCCCTCGCCCTCCCCCACTCCCCAGCCAGGGCGGGACCCTCATGCTCCCCAGCTGTTGCCAACGGCGGAGAGTTCTTCGAAATTCCCGCAGGATTACGACCTCCCGGAGTCCGACGAGGAATCGGCCCCGGTCTCCTCATTGGGGGACCTGGACGCCCTAGAGAGGGGGCGCCCGGACCTTGTCGTGAGGGAAGCCCCCCCCCCCCCCCCCCTCAGGCAACGTCCTTTCACTGGTGAAATACGCCGGGCCGCGCCCAGCCCGACATTCGCAACCCCGTCCCCATATCCACGCCCCTCAGTCCATCTCCTCGATCTGGGAAGGTCCGGCAACGCGTGGTAGGGGAGCACAAGCCATCCCTCCACCTGGGGAGGAGGCCCTCTCGGCCCCCAACGCGGCCCCGGTCAGCTCCTTCCTTAAGGACCCCTGGAAGCCGGCCATTGCCTCCCTGTTCTCGGACAACCCTGCGACCAGGGAGATGGCCATCTCCCAGGACGACCTCCGGCTGATCCCCAACCTCGCCCCTCCCCACTCCGCCACGGTCTCCTTCAAGCACCTGACGGAGTGGGACCGCATGGTCAGAATGGGCTTGCTCCATACGACAGCGGGGCACGTCTTTGTGGATATGCTCCTGCAGCGGGTGGCAGAGCTCTGGCCGGAGGAGGAGGGCAGCGCCCCGGCGTCCCCAGAGGACTCCGAGGCAGAACAGGAGGTACAACCTCGCCCTTTCAGCGACCCGCTGGTGAGGATCTTGATTAACAAGATCTCAGATCACCTGTCGGCTGCGGCGGACAGCGCAGCCAGGACCCACTTCAACCTCCTGTTAGCAGGGGGAGATGCTGTGCTGTCACGGTCTAATCTCTCCCAGGCACTCAAGTCGGCCTTGCGGTGCCCCCATGTCTGTCTACTATGCGGGACGTGCTGTCTACACAAGGCGCTTCCCCCGCAGTAATTGGCCTGGTAGAGCAAGCTCACAGGCCTGGCACTCAGGGGGTATACAGTGTCCACTGGAACATCTGGCTTTCTTGGTGTTCCTCCCATGCGGTGTCGCCCCATTCCCCCTCTCACTTTGAGTTAGCGAACTACCTCGCCTTTCTTTCAACTGAGAAAAAACTTACAGCCTCTTCTCTAAGGGTTCACAGAGCTGGTATCTGCACCACCATCCGCCAGTTAGGTGGCCCTTCCTTTGCAGACAACCCACTCCTGCAGGATCTCATCAGGGGAGGCACTCTACAAGAGGCTCGAACCCCCTGGAGTGGGACCTCTTTCTAGTCCTCTCTTCCCCGAGGCTCCCTCCTTATGAGCCCATCAGGGAGCGTTCTCTGAAGTTCCTCTCCTTCAAGACGGCTTTTCTGGTCTCTCTGGCTTCGGGGAGGTACTGCAGTGAACTCCATGCTTTTAGTGGCCTTCCTGGAGACCTAGCCTTTGAACTGGATGGCTCGATGTCTCTTCAGTTCCTCCCCGAATTGTTAGCCAAAAACCAGTCCTCAGGTTCTTCTACTATCTCCATTCATCATCTGACCTCTGTCCTCACCCAGACAGTGAAGACCACACCCTCTGTCCCGTGCGTGCCCTGTGAGTGTATAGAAAGTGGACATAGTCTTTTCGCTTGAAGCAGCTCCACCCGTTTCTTACAATGAAAGTTACAAGAAGGACATCAGACGCTCATCAATCTCTCAATGGCTCTGAGAAGTAATCAAAGCTGCTTGCACAAGGCCTGATGCGGATTTGGCTGGCTGTTCACTAAGGCCCCGTGAAATTAGAGCATGGGCCTCGTCACTGGCTCTCGCCCACAATGCCAGCATTCAAAGTGTCCTGGACTCTGCCTATTGGCGTTCCCCAGACACTTTCATCCAGTTCTACCTGCGTGACTTCTCCCGCCTGCAGGAGAATGGTTCAAAGAGTATTGCCTCAGCTGTGGTGGCTTAGCATCTCGTCTCCGCCACACACCCTGGCTCTTCCTGGTCCTCCAACCAGGTGAGCCCTCCTTCCGGGTAGTGCTACTCTGCAATAGTGAGCCACGGTATAGTATGTGTAATTAAAATGAATGTTTCCTTCTAAAATTACGTTTAATCTAACATACTTACCATGGCTCACACAGAGTCCCTCCCATCCTCCCTGCCTTCCTGGTTCCCTTAGGATTTCACAGTCAGGATGTTACCTCAAAAAGAGGAATGATCTGAGCATGCGCAAGGCACAAGACCCATTCTGTACGGATTTTATTGGGTATGAGGCAGGGATAGCAAACCGCTGTCACTTATTGAATTAGTGAGCCACGGTAAGTATGTTACATTAAACATAATTTTAGAAGGAAAATCACGGTAAGTATGTTACATTAAACATAATTTTAGAAGGAAAATTTCCTTTTTATGTAATCAAATGATTATGTCTAAATTCATTATTTTGTCTCAAGTGGCAACCAGTTAAGTGCTTTCCTCAACCCTGTGTTAATGTACACAAGATGAACAATTTTAATTTGTGGAAGCTGCTGTTTTTGTCTTCATGGATTCCTGGGCCTTGTTTCAGAGTGTGCCAGATCCTGAACTGATCTCTTTTCATGACCAGCCTACAGCGTTCTATCCTACAGAGCTGTTGAGACACATCATTGCAGTCCGTCCCATACCTGAAATGTTCACGATTTATGGACATCCAGGTACCTTTCTGAGACTTATATGCATGTATGATTTTTCCAATTTTAGCATGAAAAAAGTGAGTATGGAAACATGGTATTGTTTGAAGTATCAAAAACAATCTGAACTCGGTCAAGTAAGTTGTTCCATCACCAAAACAATTGCTGACATATATTGTTTACATATATTGTTTAATATATCCATGAATTGATCTCAGTTTGGCATGTCTTCCGCCCCAGTGTTAGGCAATGCTTCTGCAATGGGTACTTCTTCTATGGAAAAGATCATGGCTGTGCAAAGATTGTCTCTCTCTCTCAAATGCCCCACCTGACGTGTGGACAGATATATAGATAGATAAGTCTCCACCAGATGTTCAGTGTGACAGGAAAAACATTTCCCTATCATTTTATGTAGTGACCATTTTGTTTCTATACATATTTTTCTTCTATTCACTTTTGAGGCAATGAGACAGATTGTCTGTCATAACCAGTTAGAGTGACACCCCTTGACTGTTGATTGCATGGTGGCAGGTGTGTATATCTTTGAAAAAAGAACCTGTGAAGGACGAGCACCATACGAGTCAGAAGTCCAGTACTTCTTCAAGACCCGAGAGGTGAAACATTTATTCCTGTCTGTTAAAAATCAATGTGAATACATGGTTGTTGGTCTTGTTACTGTTGTTTTTGCTTTTCTTGGGTTAACAGGTTGTTTTTATTAATTGTGTGTGGTTTTATTAATTGTGTTTGTGTTTAGTGTGTGTGAGTCAACCTTGTGCAGATAGAGCGAGCGAGAGAGAGAGTGAAAGTGTATGTGTTTGCATGCATGCTTGGATGTGGAGTGTGTATATAGGAATACATGATAAACACACAAAATACCAGCCTAACCTGCAGCTGGTGTACAAAAGTAGCGAAACAGGATGAACATCGTGTAATGCCTTCAAAAGAATATGTTATAATTTTCTGTCCATACTTCCACAATCGTCATTTTAGTTCTTTGCGCTTCTTGTGCCTGTGATCTAAAATTTTACATTGTAGTCTTCTCCTTTTATATCAGTGTTAAATCATTTCAGCAAACTATGTGTTTTTGGAAGTGGAAGCAATGTTCGACCCTGTATGGGTCAGTTTAACAACTTAGAGCTGAACAAATGGCTGCTTCGAAGTTTGTGTATCATTTTATGGCTATTGCTGTGTATAGGATAGGAAATGTAATTTTTTTTTAATGCCAATTCAGCAGTGAAAGTGTAGAAAATGCAAAAATTAAAAAGTTTTTTGGGATAGCCTGGTTTACATGTGAATGCTTCAAATATGAAGAAGAAAAATGTGAAGTCTTGATTTATGGAGAAATGTTTGTTGGCTTGTGTTTTTTTTTTTTTTTTGTTGTTCTATGTAAAAGATGTCCAGGTGCATGCACAGGGTTTTGTTTTCAGCTTTGATCCTCAGCTTTTAAACATGAGACATTGCCATCTTTCATACTATTCTCTGTTTTTATCTGTCTTCATTTTCATCTTCTGTTGAATTTCTTACAACCTAAACAAAATCCTTCCCGCTTTATTTCTCTCTTATGCACTGCACGCAAGCACACAAACACACACAACACACACACACACACACACACACACACACAAAACATGCACACATGCATGCATAGACACGTGCACGCACAAACACAATCACCAAGGTTATGAGGCCAACATTTGATGTAAGCATTCAGCCTCATGTACCAAAAAGGGTGGTATTCAATGAAAGCTGTTGGCGTGCACATGTCACCTATATTTTAGTGTTTCAGAATTTGGTTCTGGGTTGTTTCAGAACTTGAAAACGGAAATTTTTCCAGGTTTATGAAAGGAATGACAGAACTGTAATAAAGCGGAAATGTGTGCTTGGATAAACAGCAGCCCCTCCCCCCCCCCCCCCAAAAAAAAAAAAAAAGATAAAAAAAAGTTCACTCGTTAGGCTTCCTTACCGGTATTCTCGATCACCATATTCATGTTAGTGTCATGATTAGCAGCTGAGCAAACTTTTTACCTTGCCACTGCATGTGCACACAGGATGAACAGTTTTAAGTGTTGAAGTGTTGTCAAAGAGTTCTGAGGCTTTTTTTTATTCCAGAGTGCTTTTTTCTTTTTTCAGAGTGCCACTGATTATGCAGACTGCCAGCCCACAATATTCCATGCAACAGAACTGATGGTACATATTATTTCGCAGAAGTTATTCCCACCAGCATTTGTGGTCAAGGGAATTCCAGGTACGTTTTTGGATAAAATAATTTACGGTGTTTTGTGGGTAGATTTTTTTTTCTCTCTCTGAGACCTGGGAACCCACATGATATTGAAGTTGTTTGTGCACCACTTCAGTTTACCAGTAATGGGACCAGAGATTTGGGTGAATGAAAAATGTGATTGGAAAAAAGTGTGTTCAGTCATGAAGAAAAGTGTGATTCATTTTTGCAGATCGGCATAGTGGCTATGTGTATAGCCAGTGATTAACGGTAGAGAGTTGTCCATTTAGCATTCCTAATTTTTACCCAGATGCACCATATTCTCAGAAATATCATTCTTAGATCTTTGTCAGATGGTTCTTCAGTTTCAGGAGTTCAGAGCTGCGTGTTTACATACCAGCCTATGACACTGTGCAGCCATTCCTGTGGAAACTACAGTAGATGTGTGTGTGTGTGTTTTCTTTTTTTTTTTTTTTTTAACGTACCAGACTTTGATACTGTGCAGTCATTTCTGTGAAAATTACAGTAGATTTTTGTTTGTTTTTCAAAAGAGATGGGGCCTGCGGCTGCACGGCAAAAAGGTGTTCACACAGATATAGATAAATAAGATATTTCAGATCTCCCTCTGGTGTTTTATTAGGTGATATCTTTGTTTCCATTCCCTTGTCTGAATATGACTGACTGCTTGTGTGTGCATAATCTAGAATTGTAGGGTACGAGAGGTGTTATTTATCTTTGTTGGTGGTCTGCTTACAGACCTGTACTTGCCTTACCAATCTGCAGTACCAGAAGCCAGCAAAGTTACTTTTCCTGATTGGTGGACTCAACAGGTAAATGACTTTCTTTCCTTTATGGTGACTTTGATGATGGAGTGTTACTGGGTGTTGTGTGCGTAAGAGAGAGAGAAAGCACATATAGATGTGTTTGTGCTATAATGAGCTATGAGATAATACTTTTAGCTCTGAATTTGATAATTTTGTTGTATAAGAATTATCTGAAACACCATTTTATGGCAAAGTTCAGCACCCACAGGGCCTCAGATTGACAGTGCACCTGCGATATTTTTGCGTCAGTTTTTGAAAATGCTTGTCACATATCATACTCGTGCACCCAACTGTCGCGGTCCATTGATGCTATGGTTAAGGGGGTGCAGTACTTCTCTCTCTCTCTCTTGTTTGATCATATGGAACAGCAAAAGTCCACAAATCATGCCGTCCATGCCGCCATACTTTAGATAGGTGAATGATCAGCTTTCAGTGGCTTTAGAATCCAAACCAGAGACCCGATTTGTCACCAGGACACGAGGATGAACAGAGCAACGTCCCCGTGCTTCACTGCAAAATGTTAGCTGCATTTTCACTGTGTTTATTGGACTGTTCAAGCCGTGGTGAGAAAACTGCCACTGAGTTCGCAGAATTGAATTCCGGTCAAAAGAGCTTCAACAAGATTTTTTCTAAAGCAAACCAAACTTCAGAGTTTCACATTGTAAACAAGATGTAATAAATCTCCCTTTACATAGAGGAGAACTACATACCTCCACCCCCCTCCCCCACACACATGCATACATGCAGGCATGCACAGACACACTGACTGCACGATCACAAAGGAACACATCAGTGTGCTTGCAGGCGCATGCGCGCGCGCGCACACGCACACACACACACACACACACACACACACACACACACACACACACACACACACACACACACACACACGTGCCCCCATATTTTGATTATCTATACACATAGAGGATCCACAAAGTGAACAGTAAAATCTGAGCATATTCATGGCGCTTGATGTTAATGAGTAATCAGAGGTATCTGAATGTTTAAAATCAGGTATCGAAAGAAATACTTGATGTGTGATGTGCTTAATATGTTAAAACTGGCATGAGAGCTCCAAGGTACTGACATAAGTTTGTCCCATGCTTTGGCCTTTTGTCCCCACACTTCTTGCTGCCAGGGGACATATGTTCCATAGGGACTGGAAAAAAACACTTAGGCTCTGCACTCACCTTTGTTGTTGACCCACACACAAACATCTACAGTCACACTCAACATTTTTGGTACAGCTTGGAGCATTGCTGGCCTAATCAGTTCTCAAAGGGTATGGCACATGTTCCTTATAATTACAATGATTACTTATTAGGAGTACTTAAGATAGTGCTTATCCTTGGCTAGTGACAAATTTCTTAGCCATTTACATTTCAAGCTCTTATTTACACAATGGGTGTCTATCTGGGTGTAGTAGATTAAAACCCTGTCTGCTGGCACCACATTCCGTTGTTTCTCATGTCAAATTTCAGTCACTTTTTTTTTTCTTTTTTAGCCTATTGTTTTGCCTTTTCACGGACAGTGCATGCTATGCATTTCTGTGTCATCCATACCAGCAGCCAAACTGGCCTTTTCTTTCCAAAGTTTGTGACAGGATTTTACCTGTGTGCAAGTTCTGATGCCTGCGTTCAAACATGGAACCTTGCTTAAAAGTCTCATTTGAAGGATTTTTCCTAAATTGAGGCGGTACCAGTGTTAACTCCAAAGGAAAAACCTCCCTGTACTTTAACAGCCTGATCTATTATGGCTTGTTTCTGTGTGTTCAAGTGTCATAATATTTGCGGGGTTATGGATTATCAAGTATGTAGTATGTTTCGCTTACATTTAGGCTGATATGTGTCTGAATACTGGAATTGCACACATTTTCTGATGAAGTGGATTGAGCGCTAAAGAATCCATTTATGTGACTGAAACTCCAGCATATCAGAAGGTACCAGCTATTTGAAAAGCTGCTTATGAACTGGAAGTAGTTTAATATTATTTAAAAAAAAAGAAAAAAAATAGGTTAGCTCTGTCAGTCCCCCTAAGCAGGAGTAGACTGGAAAGTAAGGCTGAGCAGAAGACTTGTTTTCATATTGAATGAAATCGGTGTACCCAGAAATCCTAAGTGCCATCTATGTTTGAAACAGATTCTTCCATGCTGTGAAGACATGGAGTGAATGTATTGATGACCAAGATGAGTTGTATGTCGGTCTTTTAACAGTTGTGACTTTTCCGTTTTTTGTATGTTCACGAATGAAGTGACTTTCTGTATTTGTGTACTAGAAGGTGACTAGATACTTGGCAGTAATGTGTCTTTTACCAGTTGACTTCCTCATGATTTTTTTTCATACTCTCAAATCATTGAAAACCAACATCAGTACAGTTACAAGAACTTTTGCAATTTAAGTTATGAATTTCATATTCATTTCTATGTTTATGCTGTAAGGAACCACATCGCCTTTGTCTAAAATCAGTTGTTTTCTTGAATTATGTTGTTGTTGCAGACAGAGAAGACAGTTTTTTAAAAAGCTGGTTGTGAATTTCAGATCTCCCATAGACACTTTTCCTTGATGGGTGTATGATGAAGTTGGTTTAATTGGTTGTTTCTCTCAACGTTTAGGACAGTGATCAAGATTTCAAAAAGTATTATGATCAGTGTTTGTTCTGGGGCTGTGATTTGAGAGTTCCATGTGACTAACTGTGAGTATTACTTTCAGACAATGGAGCACAAGTCTGAGGCTGCTGCTGATGAGGAAGATGATGACCTGGGTCCAGAAGAAGACCTGTACCCAGAGTGCGTAGAAGATGGCTTTGTTGTGTGTTCCCCTACACAGGACTGCAGTGAGGAGCAGGTAACAGTTTATGTTCTATTGACATGGTTAAAATGTGGAGGGTGTGGAAGTGCGCAGAAGTCGCGCTGTTCGAGTGAAGCAGTTAGATCGTATGTGTGCCGGTATGGCCGGTCGAAACAAAATGGCGGAACGACCGGCGAATGGAATGGAAACTGAGTGAACGACGAGGAAGGTCGTCGAATAGGAATCCGAATGGAAGGAGAAGTGAAATGGGACTCGCAGACAAACGGCCGTAAGGCTAATTAAAGCGAGGAGATGGGAACCGGCGTGTAGCTCGGAATTCCGAATTGCGAGATGCACGGAAGGCAAGTCACGAATGCCGAGAACAAGGCACGAACGCGAGAAGCGTGGGTAATAAAATCAATAAAACCAATAAAACACGCCAAACCAAAGCCTCACCGGCAAGGGTACAAGGGTTCAGTGCACAAGCCACAACAAAACAAGCAAGGAGCAAACACAAGGCTATCTTAACACAACGGCAAAGAAAGGCGAGACAGAGCACAAGACTTATCTTGCTTGGACGGCAGGCCGAGAGAGAATGAAGGTACAGGAAGTTTACACCAGCTTCTTCCTTCGGCGGAAGTAGGGTGGGCGTCACGTGACTGTCTTATTACTGCATTAGCCACACAAAATCTTCGGCCTGACAGAGCTAACTGCCGTGAATGCTATGGTCTGACATGGTACAGTATATGACGCCAAATGCTTTTTTATGCTGTATATTGATTATTACACAAGATATAAAAGAAAGTTTAAACTGTATGCAAAACTTATTCAACTGAATTAGTTGTTTGTTGTTGTTTTTTTAATTTGTTAGTTTCCATCTGTACGTACTTGAGTGGGTAGGTGGATTTTAGCTTGTTTTGTGATTAAAGTAAAGACGAATGCTTGGTGCCATCACAAAAGAACATTGTCCCATGCAAGAGTTTGTTGCTGTCACTTTTGCTCATTCAGATACTGTGGCAACAAGGCAGTGCCATGTCTTTCAAGTTCTTTCTTCTCTCAGTATGAGGCCAAGCAGATCCTTGAGTAGGAATTCCCAAATTATCACAGCTGGTGCCGCCAGACTGCCAGTCTTTGGGTATCAGTGTGGAGCCTGTGAATTGTACTCACAATCACAGGATATCGCTGTTTGTACTTCAGCAAATCACAGTGAAACTGTTGCAGTAATAAATTATTACTGAGAAATTAGAGGTTCAGACTCAGCACACAAAACTTGTTTCCAAATTTTCAGGTCATAAAAGTGATTTGGGGTCATACTTCATAACTGCTTGAAAATGAATTGAACACGTGCGCACAAACACACACACGTGCATGACGTTCACGCACGCACACATGCTCTGACTGGTTCACACACACAAATGCAAAGAGGATGAGGCAGAAATGAATAAGAAAAGAGAAGCTAATGTCATGATTCACAAATCACAACAGATTGTGCTTCACATTATTTATTCGCTGAATCTAGAATGGTTTCGCACTGTTAGTAAAGTGTTACAAACTAAAGTGAATAAATGTGAATGCATACACAGTCAGGAATTTTACAGTGAAACTTGGTATATGGCATGTCCTCACTGATCAACATCACAGCTGATTAATCAGAATTTCTACCACATGAGCCATTTCCACCAGTGTTCAAATATTTTATTGCTTGACTATTCCAGTCACCAAGCAATGATAATCGAAAGCCAGGTGATAAACAAGAGGTGAGCGAAAAAAGTTCATGGTGCCTTTGACAAAGCTATGTAAAATGGTCACTCTTGCTCTGTGTGCAACAGATTCATCCGTCCATGTATCAAAGCCATTTTTATCTATATGAGCTGGTCATATAGCATACATTGCTCAGTTTTTGTCACTTTCACTGGATTATCACCTGCAAGCCACTGCTGAGCTTTTGATTTCGATTATGAATAAACAAATTTCATAAAGTTTGCCGTGTGTTTTGCTTTCGGCCCAATCAAGTGATCTTGTGGTTCAGTCGTAGACTGGGAAGACTGTTTTGAAGACTCTTCTTGGTGTTCCATAGAGAAGAGTTCTCAGTCAGAAATTGTTCATGGATTCAGAAACTTCTAAAACATTGAGGACAGTTCCTATCAACTTTGATTGCTGTGGATTGGACGAAAGCACTTCTTAGTGATGCGCTGCTCAAGGTTGTAATGTGTGCAGGAGAAGATCATTGCATTGGAGTAAATTCTGGTAGGTTGAAGTCTCACACTGGCCTGAACTCCAGTGTGTCAGATGTGAATTTTATACATCAGAGCACATTTCATAGCTGCCAACCCTCCCGAAATTTTCGGGAAACTCCCGAAAATGAAAATCTGACAGGAAATCCCGAAAGTAGTCTTTTTTTCCCGAAAAATGAAAAATCAAAAATGACTTCACGTTTCAGTAATTTTTCGCAAGGTGTCGGTAAAAAGACACATCGGTTTACCAAAACAAATCGACTTCCGCCCGGTACTTCCGTCCGGTACTTCCATCCGCGCGAAAATGGCTTCAGGAAAGCAGTGCCACATGGACTCGAAAAAAAGGGCAAAAGTCAAGTTTTTGCCACGATACAAAGTCGACTACGCCTTCATTGGTGCATCCAAGAGAGATGAATATCATGCGTTTTGTAAAGAATGCCGTACTGACATCAACATCTCACATGGTGGAAAAAAAGACATCGAACTTCATGCCTCTTCTGCCAAGCACAAGAGGAATGCGGCGATGATGCCATGATGGTGGTACATGGTCAAAGCCAACATGAGTGGGGCTTGCAATGAGCAGCAGTTGAGTTTCCAATAGAGCTGTTGAAAAAAGCGAAGTCGGCAACATCAGATGCCCTCAAGGACAGAGAACAACTCAACCAACCCCCCCCCCCCCCCCCCCCCCCCTCCTTCAGCAGCATCCTCCTTTTAGGCTGACAGGTTGTGAAAAAAAAAGTGTAGTTCTGAACAGATATAGGTGTACATTGTAGGAAAGAAATTTTTCCTTAGTGATCCCCCCCCCCCCCCCCCTTTTTTTTTTTTGTGTTCTTTATTACCATGGTGATGATGATTACCAACATCTTGATAGAAACTTTCAGTTTGCTGTTACAAGACTATAGAGAATCGGATACCCAGGGATGATGAAACAAGAAAATTGCAATATTGGTAGTATCCATTGTATACAGACTGAAAAACCAAGACTTCCAAAGCATCTTTCATCGTAGCTAGATAATCTAGGAGCAAAGAGCAACACAAATGGACATTAGTCTGGAGACTTTTCTCCTCTGCGTAACCTGTCAAGCCACAGTTTACTTGTTGGACTGAAGTGGTAAGTTGAAGTGCTTTCTAGTGTTGAGTAATGTGTGATGACTGTAATTTTTGTAATCTGTATGCTTTGCTATCAGTACTGTTCATGTCTAATTCTAGCATGATGAGATGGAAGAAATATCCCCTTTTGACCCAGAAAAGCTTATTTTTTACCTCCAAATGTGCATGTACCCGTCAGCGTCTGGGGCGCTGCCCCCAGACCCCCAGCAGGGGCATTACCTCTGCACCCCACCAGGGGCCTACGGCAGCTCCCGGACCCCCGCCTTCTCACAGGAATTTCTGTTCCAACAGGTTGGCAGCTATGACATTTGCATGTAATTGTTATGACTGTGTTGAAGACAGGATGAGTGGAAAGGCAGTTCGAAAGGGGAGCAGGAGATCAGGTGGGCAAATGACTAAACTCTTTATGACACCCCATGGCTCACCATCTAATGAGGGTTGTCATGTCATGTCATATAGCACATCAGGGTTCTTGTTTTCACTGCCCATTCTGACACTTGAAACAAGAACACTGAAAGGGAAGCTGGGATACAGTGAACATCCAGCCTCACAGTACCATTGAGATGTTCTTTGTAAACCTGTTTACCCATACAGTTGTGTCCTGTTTTGTACATGTGTAGCAAAAATATCATAAATACAAAGAAGTAAATTAAAAAAAAACATGTTTTGGGGGGAAGGAGGGAGAGAGACAAAGCTCTTGAGTTGTCAATTTTGCATTTGCGGTGTGTTAACCAATCTGTTCAGGTGTGCTTAATCAGTGTTCAATCAAAGAGCGACATCTCTCGCTAACTCATGCATGATCACGTCTGGCTTTGTCTGAGTTGTTGACAGCCTGCCGATACAGGGACTACAGGCCCTGAAATATTGAAGGAAAAAAAAAAAGAAAGTGGTGAGAGAGCATGAATTTGTGCCAAAGTAATCTGATGAATCGGGTTTAAAAGTAACTAATGCAGTTGAAACTCTTGCCACTGTTGTTATGGAATCACCCTCCACCCTCTGCCGTGTCAGTTGTACATAACTAGGTGAAAAGCAAAGCCACCCCTGCTCCGCCCATTAAGTCTCTTCACGAAAATGTGGAAGATGTGTACACACACTTTGTAGAAAATACACTCATTTTAGTTGAAAATTACACCAGTAGCTGTTTTAGGGTAAACAACTCTGATACAGCCAAATCCCAGGGCAGTCCTTGCATTTGCTGAGCTTTTGAGGATGGCATGCCCTGCAGGGCTTTGGAATGCATGGCATCTTTCACACCAAAATAGTTGCACTGAAGTAGAAGAGGTATAACAGTGGTGTGTGTGTGTGTGAGAGAGAGAGATATATACAGAGAGATAGGGGGACTGGTGATTTGCTTGTTACAGTGAGAGGGGGACTGGTGATTTGCTTGTTACAGTGAGTTTGCTTCATGTGTGAAATTGCGTACTGTGCATCCCCATGCTGGATGGAAGCTGATCGTCTCTTATAGATCCATTGTTCGCATTTTATTCACCCCCTCTCTGTAACTACACCCCTTTTTCTTAGATAGTTGCTGCTCACCTTCAGTCATGAGTTTCAGCTGGAAAAAGAGGTGTAAAGGAGGACTGGACAGTTGGTGAACATTTAAACAGAATCCAAGAGACGCTCCTTTATTTTCTATTAGCTTCAATTCATGAAACTGTGTCTTGATGCTGGATGTGATGTTAATTCCTGATGAGCATTGTATGGCATTGTTTCATCATTTTGTCAGATGCTGAATTACAAAATGACTGTACAGTCAGGGTTTTTTTTGTGTTTTTTTTTCAACTTATTTGTCTAATTTTTCTGTTTTGTCTTAAGAACTTGTCATAGAATATTTTAGATGTATACATAGATGTCATGTTGCTGGTATCGATAACTCAATTTTTTTTTCATTATCAGTGAAATGCCTGTAACTTGGAAATCAGCTCTCTCGTTCAAATAATGACCAGGGAAATTTGGATATTAGGTGACAGGTGAACGTTCGACATCCCCTGCCAGCAGCATTGAGGTGGTGAAGCTCACACATTCTGATGTGTGTTCAGAGCCTGTCACTAGTTCCCAGGAAATCATGACGGTGAAAGAGGAAACAGGTAAATCAACCTAGTCTGATATTCATTTCTCTCTCTCTCTCTCTCTCTCTCTCTCTCTCTCTCCCCGCTCGCTCGCTCGCTCTCTCAGTTTTGTTCAGATTCTGCAGACACTCTTATTTCAGGAGCTGAACTCCATCAAGAAAGATTTTGGGTTTGTGAGATGCTTGTTTTACAGAATCTCTGTAATGTCATATTCTGGGGTGGTTTTTTTGTTTTGTTTTGTTCTTTGTTGTTGGTTTTTCAGGCACCATCCTGGACTGGATTTCTTTCTTGCTTGCTTTCTTTGTTTCTTTTGAATAGCTTCTATTGGTTTGTAGATTGAATGATTTCTGTCTCCATCTTTGCCACAGGTGAAGGATTGTTTCGAGGCTCGACAATGAAAGTGTAAATACAGAGATCTGAACATGAGATTTTTTGCTGAGACTTTGAGGCACAGTGAATAAATTTCTACATAACTGTACTATGATTAAACGGTGGCAAACATGATTTCATGGAGTTACATATTAAGCTGTATTGAAACATTGTTCAATTGAAGAGTGAGTTGATCAGTTTCTGGGGTGAAAAAAAAGTCCAGGAGATAGGAATTTTACTACTAGAAGTAATTTTGATGAAATACTTACCAGTCCCAGCATATGCCATTTTCATTATCCAAACCAGTTGTGTTGCATAGATCGCTTGACATTTGTTCCATTCACTGGATGATCTCCCGCAAGCCACAGATGAACCGTAGATTTTGCCTCTGAAATCCAAATTACGTAGGTTGTCTATGCTGTTCATGCTGTTCCCACTTTGCTGAATCACATGATCTTGTGGTCTAGTCATAGATTTGGGTTATCTAAATTGATGACTTTTGTTGGTTTTCAGCAGAGAAGAGTATTAAAGCGGAAGTTGTTTATCGATTCAGAACATTCTAAAATGTTGAGGAAAGTTAACGTTTTTATCGCCTTTGATCCAGGCGAATTGGACAACATTGCTTTTACGCACTGCTCTGAGTTGTAATGCATACAGGAGAAAATCATTGCATCACAGTGAATTTTGGTTCATTTTAGTGACGCACTGGATGGATTTCCATTGTGTCAGACAGGATTTTTATGCATCAGAGACGCACGTTTGTGCGTAACAATTATCACTGATTTTAGGAACCAACTCTGTCACAAAAATACCATGTTTGTTGAAGTGTGATCACAGTATGCACATTCATGCAGCTTCACACATTATAGGACTGAAGGAAAACAAAAAAAGAAAAAAAAAGAAATTTTTTTCAAATGTTTAACGATAGAAAAGTGTTTAAAAGGAATAAAATTATACATTTACTATTTATTGTCACAAACAGATTTAATGGACAGCAAACATTGTCATTGCACTGACATGGGCTCATGAGCAGCCCTTCTACCTCATTGTGAATGGTTTTCATTCAAACAATCTAATAGTTGTAATGTCATAATCCAGCAACATTTACATCTAAAATGTGTATTCAGAAGTTTTTGTTTTTTAATCTTAAAACGTGGAACAGCATTTGATACAAAGAAAAAAAGGAAAAAAATGGTCGAACAAATTAGGTATAAAATGGTCGAACAAATTAGGTATAAAATGATCTACATTGGACTTGTCTGACTTCTCTCAATGATACTAAACATGACCAGCTAATCCATCACTGTTCATAGCCAAAAATGATTGCAGTAATGATCAGATTTCAATCTAATATTTCCAGTTCAGTACCATAATTTCACCTTTTCAGTGTTTAAAAAAGATCTTAGTTGATCTGCAGCTTCATACTTATATTGATACAACTTCTTCACAAACTTAAGCAAATGACCAGTTTTCAACAAGACCCATTTAGTTGATATCGATCTCCAATATTATTCACAATTACTAAATTTGTTTCTGTATGAAAGTTACCATGGAACACTCTTTTAACTTCTTTGCTGTTAGTAATTCTTCATAAAGCTGCTATTTCTATTTTAGTGAAATGAAAGTCAGTACTTCTGCTATCATTGCTGAACAGAATGTGGGTGTCTGATATAGGAAGTCACCACTGGGGTTTCTTTATAAACATCACCCACTTAAAACTTGTCGAAATGTTGCTGAAACATCACTGGTTCCAGTGATTCAGTCAGCTACAATGTGTGACAAGTACACAGCTTGTGCTTCTCACCTCACGTATGGCACTTACGTGTTACAAGTACATACATTTCTGAATTCTAGAGAGGTTATGTCTTTATGGAAAATAAAAGTGCTAAACATGTGTGTGCAGGTGTGCGCATACATCAGTCTACTCAGTGCCAGACAGATGATGCGAGTTCACTCGGCAGCCTTACAGATGAGTCCAGTAGTGATGAAGATTTTGTTGTCATTGTGCCAGACTGCTTTGACATCTCCAAACCCTTGGATCCAGTCAGTCTGCTACGTCTGAGTCGTGAAAAATTGAATAATGGAAGTACCCTTGAAAATAAGTCGGATAAAGATCGACATGAAAGGGACGCTGTTAGGAGGGGCATTCGTGAGTTGGCTAATCAGCCGGAGTTTGTAAGGAGGTGGTTAGAGGAAGAGAAGGTTGAGAAAAGTTATCCATCCTGCATGGCTTCAGGAGAGAAGATCTTTCATGTGTTGTATCACATTGGAGGAGAGGAGAGAAGTTTCACACCCTGGAAGGCCTCAAGAGACGAGACTGTTCATGTGCTGCCTCAGACTGAAGGAGAGGAGAGAAGTAGTACACCCTGCAACCAACTGGGAATCCTAGACCAAAACCCAGATGACCACTTGCATTTGGCTGAAGAAGAACCTGACTTGTCTAAAGAAACTTTGGATGCGGTCAGCTATTTTAGGTCACTTGGGAGACCAGAAAGAAAGATGGAGGGGAAAAGAACTGCAGTTACTGAAGAGGCGGAGGAACAAGAAGAAGATAGTTGTGCACAGCAAGATCTTCCATGGGTAACAGAAGCAAGCTCCAACCAGCTGGAGGCCTGTGCTGCAGTGGATCACACACCAAAACCATCACAGGAAATTGAAGCCTCACAAAGTCAGAGCCATTCTTTCAGATCTAGCACACAAGACCCCAAAGATCCTGATGTTTCCAACATTCATCAAACGGACTTGAAATGCCCTCAAGAGTTTGAAGAAGAGGGGGCTGCTGCAGATCCAGACAGGTACAGTAGCCTTTAAGTTTTTGCAATTTGAACAGAAAGATGCTATTTTGATTCTTGTTTTCTAATTTTCCATGATGTCTGACTGTTTAGTCAATTTTAAAGGGAAAAATGATTTTGAAAAAAAGAGAAAGCTGGAATATCTTGAAACCCTAGTAAGAATACAATCGGTAAATCTTTTTAGAAATGAACATGTGTCCATCAGAGTAGTAGGGGGAAACTATCACATTAACAGAATCATGCGTGTATACGTTTTGAACTATTTTATTTACCATCAAAAGAATATAAGTGTACATACTTTAAACTTGCAAAATACCCCATATTGAAGCTGATTCCTATTTTAGGGGAAGCAGGTTTCTCAGGAAGAGGGTGATTTTAATACTGGTGTGACAGACGGTTTTCAGTGTGACCAGATGAGGTAGACAAGTACAAAAGTTTAATTACACATACTATACCGTGGCTCATTAATGCAATAAGTGACAGCGGTTTGCTATCCCTGCCTCACACACAGTAAAGTCTGTACAGACAAGAACCCGGAAGGGGCCTCATGCCTTGCACATGTGCAGATCATTCCTCTTTTCTCGGCAGCCATATTCCCTGCTAGCCTCGTGCACTCCAAGCAGCTAAGTATTTATTTACTTTTCCTCATAATCAATTGGTTGTCGCTGCTGATTTTGTTGTTCTTGCGTTGTTCTTGCGTATACTTTCACTTGAAGGGAGAAACATACATTAAGCTTTTGGGTGGCAAAGCCAGGGTTCAGAAGATTTTGTCTGTCGATCTCTCCAACTCGCAGGCCAGCGCTTTTTATGGCGTACCAAAGCTCTCTCTCTCTTCAGTGCTCTCTCTCCCTTCTTGCTCTCTTTCTTTCCGGGGGTCCTTAAGCTGCTGCGGTGAGGTGAGGGCAAGCCCTTGCTCATGCAGTAATGGCAAGCCATGCTCACCCCCCTCACATTTTCTCCGGGGGTGTCTTCAACTCGGCTGCGGTTCTGTTGAGGTGACGGCAAGCCCTTGCTCAAGCAGTGATGGCAAGCGATGCTCGCCCCCCTCGCATTCTCATAGTGATTGACTCAGCTGCAGTTCTGTCGATCTCATGCCTGCATCCTAACCCCCCTTACATTCGCACGGTGATCGACTTACCTGCAGTTCTGTTGATCCCGTCCCTGCATCCCGTGTGCAGCACAGCCAAGATTCTGCTACACACATCTCGGTCACCATGGCCGAATCATGGATGCAGGTTCCCCTTTCTTCAGGAGATAAAGGGTGGGGAGATTCACATTCCTGAACCTCATGGAAGGTAAAACCCCTTACCTTTCTCCAGGATTTTATGGCCGAATCTCTGTGGTCCCCAAAGCTTCAGGGCGTTGGAGGCCTGTTCTGGACCTATCACCCTTAAACAGGTTCTTCCGAGACCTCCACTTTCGGATGGAAACCCCCATGTCAATCCGAGATGCCATGCACCCGGGCGACTGGGCGGTATCCAACGACTTGAAAGATGCATACTTCCACCTCCTGACCCACCCAAGGGACAGGAAGTATCTCTGGTTTGTTTGGAGGACTGTTTGGAAGGACCAGGTCTTCCAGTTCAGGGCCCTTCCCTTCGATCTGGCTCTAGCCCTGTGGGTGTTCATGAAGGTTGCCTGGGAAGTTTGCATGTACGTTTGGGAGAGGGGAATCCACCTCAAGGCCTATCTCGACGATAGGCTTCTCCTGGCCTCCTCCAGCACTCTGTGCTCCCAACAAGCTCTCCAGGTTCTAGACCTTTGTCGAGACTTGGGGTTTGTTCGCAATGAGGAGAAGTCAGACCTCACCCTGTCACAGCTATTCCAGTTCCTGGGCATGTCTTTTGACACAACGAGGTGGTTGGTATCACCAACCCCCGAGCGTCTAGTACCTCTCCAGGCCCTCTTAGCCCACCTCCAGTCTGTAGATCAGAGGTCGGTTGCATGTAGAGACTTAGCGGACTCTAAGTTTGCTTAAAGTTAGGAATTTGCTTAGGGTGAAGGAATCCTGTTGCAAGGGCTTGCTTAACAGCAAAGGATGCTTAACATCTTGCTTAAAGTTAGGACAGCCCCCCCCCCCCCCCCCCCCCCCCCGTAGCTGCGAACTTAGCTAGGACAGAGCATACTGCAGTAAATAAAACTGGCGAACCGCGTTGTGTATGGTCTTCTGTTGCGCCGAAATTGGAGGCGAGAGAGAATTTTAGGGATCGGACAAACCCTTTTGATGTGTATGATGATGTAGAATTATACTCACGATTCAGATTTCGACGGGCAGACATTTTAGACCTGTGCGATGTGATCGAGGATGACATTGATCACCCGTTTCATCGGCTAGGCTCGCTAACCCCGCTCATGCAGCAGCTGATCACACTGCATTTTTATGCCGTGGGTGTTTTCAGGAAGTAATTGGGGATTTGTTTGGAGTCGACAAAAGCACAGTGTGTCGAGTAATAGAGTTTCCCGAGCATTCTCAAACAGGCTGGATGAGTATGTTCGCATGCCAACGGTGGAGGCAGCCAACAGAACTATGGAGCATTTTTTCCGGATGACAAATTTTCCTAATGTCATAGGGTGCATTGACTGCACCCATATTCGAATTGCTGCACCCCAGGAAAATGAACAAGTATATGTGGATAGACGAAGGAATCACTCGTTGAATATTCAGTTAATTTGTGACGCTGGTATGATAATCAGGAATTGTGTCGTGATGGGAATATTCAGTTAATTTGTGACGCTGATATGATAATCAGGAATTGTGTCGTGATGCTGGGGTCAGTTCATGACTCGACTACACCCAAGGACAGTCGGGTGTTTCGGGGATTTCCAAAGAGGAGATTGCGTCCTCTTCCGCCTCCGTCGAGGTGAGTGTTTACTGTCTTTAGTTGTGTGTGTGTGTGTGTGTGTGTGTGTGTGTGTGTGTGTGTATGTGCGTGCGTGTGTGTGTGAGTGTGTGTGTGTGTGTGTGTACACGTATGTAATCATGCAGTTGTGAAATAAAGCAAAAAGGAATTCAACTGTTTGCGTATATACTCTGTGTGTGTGTGCATGCACACATGCACATGTCATCGTGCATTCATTTATTCAAATTAATTTTTAAGTGTGTGTGTGTGTGTGTACTCATTATTATTATTATTATGAACATTTATGACGCCTAATCAATTGAATGCCCTAGGCGTTTACAATATCACAACAGACATCAAATCACACAATATATAACAATCATACATGAGAAAAAGGCATCAAAATCCAAAGCAAGGACACAAACTCACAAGCATGCATACACTCATGGGGTGTAATCTTAATTTAATTAGTGTTTGTGTGTGTGTGGACAAAGTGTGATATACAGAACATTGTACACTTGTATGTAACGTTTAAATTTGATACACTATTCTTCTGATACACTGTTTTTCTGACGGGAGGTCAGATGACACTGTGTTGTTCCTGTGCTGCTACATGCTATGCTGACAAATGTATGAGGTGAAATGGAACATACATTTTGTCACCTGTCATTTTGTCACCAAATCAGGCCTGTGCGCATTTGTGAAAGTAACCTTTTCAAAATTGACAACTACCAGCCCCCATGGTGTAGCTGTTAGCATTAGCAGATGAGAGGTGTGATTTTGTGTCCCATTAGAGGAACATTTCAGACCTAGCTGACTGTATGCAGAGTTGAGTGTGTTGCTGGCTCAATAATGAGTCAGATGAAAGGACTGGCATCACATAATTAAGTTTTCTCAACCACTCAAAGAAAGTTTCTTTGCCATACACGTTGCTAAAATGTCTTGGCCAAAGGTGTATTAAGGTGTTGATACCTTGACAGTTGATATTATAAGCTTATGGTGCAGCTCTGTCACATATACTGATATAGACACAGATCTGAATGTAATGCTATTTGTACATTGTTAACTACCATTGAATCGTGCTGATTCTCATTGATCATCATTAAAAAAGAAACTGTTAGTCGGAAGTAAAGAAGGAAGAGTTACTTTTTTAAGAAACTGACATTAAGGAAAAACTGTCATGTGCTGCTTGGATAGTTGGATTGAACATAAAGCAACTTGCATCTCCTTTTTTTAAAAATCTGTTTCGGTATATTTTACTATAAGACTCGTACGAGGTGAAGGTCCACTTTGAAACACAGCTTTTAAAGAAATGGTAGAAACTGCAGATTTGTTTACAGATAACTATATGGTAGATTCTTCTTGTCTGCATCAGGCTGGTTTATGTTAACATTAAAAATCGATCAAGTTGCAGTTTATTCAGTAATGTTTTGTGTAGATTTCCTGGTATCCTGTATCCTGTGAAACATCCACAAACTTGACGATGGTCTTGAACAAATTTTGAGTGGAATACATAAATCTGATGAAGTAGCATTGGCTCCTACATATAGATCTAGAAAGTAATACCATTTCATTTTTTTTTTTTTAACTGTATAGATGTTGGTAGAAGAAAATTTCCCATTGGTGTTATGAAACAGCTATCGTGTGTTCATCTGTATCGTGATATTCACCATTGTTTTCTTTCGTCCATTGATGTATTTATTACAAAGCCCAAATCCTTCCTGTCCAGTTCCACATGACTGCGTCTCCTTTAAAACAAGTTGGTTTTGTGAGAAAACCTGTAGACTTACACTGTGGTTATTTACTTGTCGACCTTTACATTTTTGCTTGATAAATTTGATGATTCATGCTTTTGTGTACATCGTGCTCCCCATGTGCATTTATGACAATGTTTGTTGGGTTCCCCCCTCCAGATATGAGCTTACAGAAGACGGCCTTTTTGTCATCAAGGGGACTCCGAAATGGCCAGCATGCTTAGCACGTTAAAGGTTTTCCCATGGTAAGTTTTTGTACACTTTGCTCTCTCTCTCTTTATTAATAAGATTGCAATCTTCACTTGCAAACTGAGGGAAGAAAGGCTAAAGGTCTGCATGTGTTGTTAAATAACAATAAAGATGTCCAGTACTTGTTTATAGTACCAGTCCTTTCTTTTGCAAAATTGGAAACACAGAGAGTGTGCTCATGCTTTTATATGCAGTTGTACATGTGTGAGTATATGAAAAGTATGTTGGATACAAGGAATGAAGGAAAGTGAAGTATACAATACATTGAATAATCTAACTTTTATCTGATGGATGGCAAGTCAAAGCAATGTGTACCTGTGCTACGTTAGTCAGATCATCCACATGAATGCTTTTTCCCCACAATATTTATTATCTTTAACATACTATCACCTGATACTAGTTAATCATATGAGCAAGACATTCTGAATCTGAATACAATCAGCATGTCTTCAAAACCTGTTTGTTTTTCTGTTTGATTTTTTTTTTCCTCCTGTCTGCAACCATTCACTTTCGGTACATCTGAGGTGGGAAATATGAATGTTCATTTAATGTAATGCTCTAGTCTTATGTGAATAATTTTCACAGTGTTGCTGTGAGGCTACAAAGGAGACAAAATTTTTCTGCCTCCAGAACTGTGGGCCCTGGATATTCACAATGAAGGCTTTGTTATTTTCAACCATAATACATTTTATACGGTAATAAGAAAGCACAAAACTAAGTAAAAGCAAGCTTTCCTCTTTTATTTCAAGATAAAAAACATGCAAACATGCATTAAACTGAGTTTTAAACATGATGTACATATGTATGTGTGAGAGAGGAGAAGGGGATGGAAAAAAAGGTGCATATAACTGACTTTTAAACACTTCTATATGTGTGTGTGGGAGAGAGAGAGGGAGGGAGGGAGAAGGGAAAGGGGTCAGGGTGGAGACAAACATGCATTAAACTGAATTAGAACACATCGATGTCGCTCATTTGTCTGCACATCCTCCCCCTTCTTCTGGAGACACAGGTGGCATGTTCAGAGGGATATTCATGCTCCTCATCAGTTGTTGCACCCCTGAATCACTTGGTATGTTCAGCTGTCTTTCTAACTGAAGTGCCTGATAATAAAGATTAACTCTCTTCAGCATTTCATTGGCATTTTTGTTTTCTAAAACCTCTATTTCAACTTGTAATTTCTTTGTTTCTGACTTTTTCTTTTCCAGATTTTTGTCTTTTTTCATTCTTCTTGTTTCCTAGCCAGCATCATTCTCCAGTCCTTGTTTTCTTTTTTTTTTCAGATTGGCAAGTCTGTCTGTGGGACCTTTCACAGACATTTTGCTCTGTAACAGCTTCAGACTTTTTATGGAGTCTCTCCCTGCGCTGGATCCATCAACTGCTTTGACCTGTGAAGTGGCCAGTGCTGCAGCATGTGACTTATTCCTTTGACTTACTGGAAAAGTTGATGTGAAAATTTGTGCATTTGGATTAAAGTGAACATTATTCTTATGTTTTGCTTTTTGTTGTTGATTTCTTTTTTCCGTTTTTCTCACTTGTCATTGTATGTTGTAATAGCTACATGAATTTAGAACACACACACACATAGAAAACACACATACTGTACACTGTGTTCTAACATTTTCTTACCAGCAATATTTTTGCTCTTTATTGAAATAAGGAACAGAACAACCAACAGGAAAACGCATATTTTGTTGTTAACAATACCTTTCTTTACTTTTTAAGACGGTAAGTAAACAGACATTTTCTCATAAAAATATATTCTGCTATGTTTCTACAATGCTGACAACAAGACTGTTGCACAGATTGTAACTCAACAACATGGTTAATTTCTGTTAAAGGCTGTTAAAGTATCATTCTAAAGTGGTTAGTGTAGCTGTTATTTCCAGCTATTCTTATTTCATACCGACATGTTGCATGTTTGAGATACAATGTGTCGATTTGCAAAAGAATGGATTTGCAAAAGAATGTTCGTAACTGAAGAGTTATTCCACTCTGAATGAGTGTAACATGTCCAGTGTCACCATGTGACATACAATACCTAACTTGCCATCGACATATTAGTCCCTAACCCCTCCCCCTTCCCATGTTCCTCACATTCTCAGTTTTTCCACAGCTCACACATCAATCTTCTGCCAAGACAACCTTACTGTTACATTTAGTACAATTTCTTGTACTCTTGAAGGTAACACTTGAGAGTGAATGATTTTTTGTAAGGAAGTTGGGACACATTCCCTCTAGTCTTGCCCCCTCCTCATGGAATCTGTCTCATTTTGTGGCTTTGCTAGACAAAAATACCACCACTGTATGACAGTGTCCTGACATTCATACAGCACACAGTCATTTCCTCAGTGTCTGACTCTTTGATCAGGAATGGTAGGATTAGATCAAAAGATCTATTTCTAGAAATCAGTGCATCATATACAACTCACTACATCCATGTTTGCACTGTTTCTGATTAACACATACCATGGCCATCGTCCAAGTACTGCCCCAGGTTGAAATGGTTCCCTTCAGCATCTTCTTCTGGTTCCACTTCCACCTGTGATTCACCACCACCTGAAAAAAAAATTATGTCATTAACCCCTTCACTGCCAGAGTATAATAGCACATTTGAATAACTGTGTGCCATGGTAAAATTTTGCTTTTTTGGGTAGGTTCAGTAAAATGGTTACTGCTCATTTATTTCTTGACAAATCTTTCGGTTTTTTTAGCTTGTTTTGTTGTTATGCATTGATCTATAATGTACTGTCAAAATGACTTGATTATGTTGATAATTAGTGTAGCAGAAATTGAAATAATTATAAAAATTTTACCAAAAATAACAGTTTTCGAGTAGACACAAACACATTGTGCCAAATGAAACGAGTCAAAACTCTCAAAAAGTGGTCTTACTATTTATTCAACATCAGCACTAACACATGACAGTCATATAAATCCCAGGGAATGTTCTTGATGCTAATCTGCTCATAATTTGGGGTACTATCTTTTAGGTAAAAGGGGGCATGATCATGCTTTTCACGGTATGTTCACTAACATGTACATTACACATCCATTTATTGAGTTTTTTGTTAGATGTTTGGTGAATTACTTCTTCATACCCCTGTCTACAATTTCACATCATTCTAGTTTGATTTTTTTGTAATAATGATGGTTCACCCTAGTAACATGTGATAAAACAGTTTTTGTTTTGTTTTCAATTTGATAGATAGTGTTAGAAGAATATTGCACATAAAAGCCCACTAAACAGCAGCAATACCTTTTGGTGTTTGCTCAACAACACTACAAACACCTGGGATTCATATTGTTGTAAGTAAATGTCCCTCTGTGTAACAATCTGTATGTTACTGGGGGTACCCCAATTCTACTAGAAAGGGACATAATTTTACTATTGGGGTAGGTTCAGCACCTCAATTACTGCTTATTCATTTGTTGATATATGACTTAGAATTTATGGCTTCTCTTTCCATATACCCCAAGCTATAAAGCTGTATAACAATAATCTAATTTTGTTGGCCATTAGGGGTTGAACAGGGATATAATCAATGGTGGTTTTACAAAAAGAACAGTTTTCAAGTATACAAAAACGAATTTCATCATATAAAATCGGTGAAAACAATGAAAAAGTGGTGTGACTAATTATTCAACATCAGCACTAACACATGACAGTCATATAAATCCCAAGGAATGTTGTTCTTGATAATCTGCTCATAATTGGAGGTACTATCTTTTAGGTAAAAAGGGGCATAATAATGACTATTGTACAATGATCTAAGTCTGACAGAAATTATCAACAAACCAAACAAGACCATCAGATGATAAAGTATCTGGCATAACAAGTTTAAAGCTAAAGATCTATAGCAAATAGTACTTATCCGGTTGTGACTCGACACACAGTATCATTTACACAATGCAGGCACGAATGCACACGTATGCACACACACAGTGCCACACACACACACATAAGTGTCAAAAGTAACTTGATGCTTACCTCACCCTACCCCCACCACTTCCATTACACAAAAAAAAAATGATAGAAATAAAACGTTTAACAAAACCGATTGAAATACTGCTTGCACACAAATTGATATGAAATGTAGTGTTGCTATCTCAATATTCTTACCTGGTAATTCTAGAGGAATGCCAGAAATAACACGGTTGTCCATGCCAATAATGGAGAGGACTGCGTCATCCCACCAGGGTGTATCCTCCTTGGGGCCACCTCCAGTAGGAATATTTTTTCTTCTGTTGACCAAATGGATGGTCTTTCTGTGCAATTCCGACCATTTCTTTCGCACTTGCTTCACCATGCGTGAGCAATTGCCGCAAGCATTCACAGCCTGGGTGATAGATGCCCACAGCCTATCCTTCCTCTTTGCAGTGACATTTGCACTGAGTTTGTCAAACAGAATGTTTGACACTTCTGAAACTTTTTCCAAGAGCGTTTTTATCTCGCAGTCAGTAAAATTCGCAGTTCTCACACATTTCCTCCTGTCGTTGTCCGCCATGCGGTCTTGTCAATTTCCATCAGGTAAGAATATTGAGATAGCAACACTACATTTCATATCAATTTGTGTGCAAGCAGTATTTCAATCGGTTTTGTTAAACGTTTTATTTCTATCATTTTTTTTGTGTGTAATGGAAGTGGTGGGGGCCACACGGCAATCCAGACATGCTAAATCTTCATGCCTGGCTACAGTGCGGGACGTGCCGTCAACACAAGGCGCTTTCCCCACAGTAATTGGCCTTGTGGAGGAAGCTCACAGGCCAGGCACTCAGGGGGTATACAGTGTCCACTGGAACGGCTGGCTTTCTTGATGCTCCTCCCATGTGATGTCACTTCACACCCCCTCTAGCCTTGAGTTAGCGAACCACCTTGCCTTTCTCTCGTCTCAGGAAAAAAACTTGCAGCCCCATCTGTGAGAGTTCACAGGGCTGCTATCTGCACCACCATCCACCAGTTAGGCAGCCCTTACATTGCGGAAGACCTTTTCGTGCGGGATCCTATCAGGGGCGCCACTCTACAAGAAGCTGGAACCCTCTGGCATGGGACCTCCTCCTGGTCCTCTCCTTCCTGAGGCTTCCTCTTTGTGAACCCATCAGGGAGTGTTCTCTGAAGTTCACACCTTCAAGACAGCCTTCCTTGTTTCTCTGGCTTCAGAGGGGTACTGCAGTGAACTCCATGCTCTTAGTGGCCTTCCTGGAGATGTGGCCTTTGAACCCGATTGATCGATGTCTCTTCGGTTCCTCCTTGAATTCTTAGCCCAAAACCAGTCGCCAGGTTAGCCAAAAACCAGTCGCCAGGTTCTCCTATCGCCATTCATCCTCTGACTTCTATCCTCACCCCAGGCGATGAAGACTGCAAACTCTGTCCGGTGCACGCCCTGGGAGTGTATACAAAGTGGACGTAGTCTTCTCACTTGAAGCAGTTCCACCAGTTTCTCTCTTGCAATGAAAGTTACAAGGAGGACATCAGACGCTCATCAATCTCTCAATGGCTCTGAGAAGTAATCAAAAGTTGCTTACACAAGGCCTGAAGCGGATTTGGCCGTCTTTTTACCAAGGCCCCATGAAATTAGAGCATGGGCCTCTTCACTGGCACTCGCCCACAATGCCAGCATTCAGAGTGTCCCGTACGCCGCGTATTGGCGTTCCCCAGACACTTTCATCCAGTTCTACCTGTGTGATGTCTCCTGCCTGCGGAAGGATGGTTCGAAGAGTGTTGCCTCAGCTGTGGTGGCTCAGCATCTCGTCTCCGCCACACGCCCAAGCTCTTCTCCCTCCACCAAATGTTAACCAGGTGAGCCCTCCTTTTGGGTAGTGCTATTCTGCATTAGTGACCACGGTATAGTATGTGCAATTTAAAGGATATTTTCTTCTAAAATTACGTTTAATCTAACATACTTACCGTGGCTCAGGCAGAGTCCGTCCCTTCCTCCCCACCTTCCTGGTTCCCTTTGGATTTCACAGGCAGGGTATTAAATATCTCAAAAAGAGGAATGGCCTGGGCATGCACAAGGCACGAGACCCCTTCCTTGTTCTTGTTTGTACAGACTTTACTGTGTACGAGGCAGGGATAGCAAACCACTGTCGCTTATTGCATAAGTGAGCTTTGGTAAGTATGTTAGATTAAACATAATTTTAGAAGGAAAATTTGCTTTTCATCATTGTCATGTGTGGGGCTATTCATTTTTTAAATCCTGCTGAAAAGCTAGTCTTCTGAAAGGAAGCCTCAGCTTTCAATACAGAAACTCAACACTGTCTGAAGTACTTACTTAACCTGCGGACTCCTCTGCGAAGTCGCGGATATCCCTTCAAGTTTAGGAGAGAGAGAGAGAAGGAAAGGAAAAAAAAAATCTATTTAACCAATATTTCTCGGAGTGAGAGAGTCCAGGCCAACTTTTTCTATGTGAGGCATTTCTCACAACTTGGGGGATGGTTTCATCATGCAGAGAGCATGTCTGTCCTGAGACTGGAAAAAGGGCTGAGTGGTCGAAGTAGAAGCACTGCCTTTTGTGCATCTCATCCAATAGCGTTCGCTGAAAAAGGCCCTGGACAGAGATGGACAGGAAGGTAGGCTCCTGGGCATTGGCTGATCGGCAGCTGAAGTAGGACATCAGGGAACTTTCAGTTTCATCCATCTGGTGATAAATTTGGCAAAGTGCAACTTTAGCAGGCCCCTTTGTCGCTGTCCTAGTGATAGGCTGTCTTTGAGAGAGATGTATTCTTACAGGACCCCTGGGACTTTGACCAATTTTACCATTTTTTTTCCGTGACCAATTTTACCATTTTTTTTCCGTCTTTATTTTTTCTGAGTCCTGTACAATCCACCCAGTATGCCCCCCCCTCTCCCCTCACCTCCTTCCCACCCCTTACTTCCTGTCTCTCTCTCTTCTTTTCAGTAGATTTACTTAGTGGCATGTATTTACGCTCTCTTTCTTTCTCTTTCCTAGAAAAGCCTACACATGAACTCTTCACACACACACACACACACACACACACACACACACACTTCCATGTGTGACTGGGTGGCAGTCTTGCAGTTAATAGTTACCATAAAGTTCGGTCTATTGAGCGCAGCTGTATCCGCACCCACTAAAAATTTTTTAAATCTGAACTTTTTTTCACAAATAAGCCGCACCGGTTTATAAGCCGCAGATATATACAACACAGTCTGATGTGCCGCAGGCGGCAGTTGGCCGAGCGTTGAGTTAACATAGTGTCGAAAATCAACACATACAATGTGTTCATTGCATTCATTGGCGTTTAAATAGGTCAGAATACAAGAGCATGTTTCCAGCTTTACTTAAGGTTTTTTTTTTTTTTTTTTTTTTTTTAAGTACGATGTGTTTTAAATCAATTAGAATCGAAGTTTTTATGAGGCTTCTTACAAGTGTTGTCTTTCCAACATCATTGCTTAAAAAAAAACCCAAAAAACAACAACACATTAACGATGTGCTAGAAAGGCAGTTCTCTCCTGCATTCATTGGTGTATCAAGCTAAGCGATTGGTTGAGTACTCGAAAGCACAAGCCAATCAAAGCGAAGGTATCAAATGCAAACCTTCACTCCCTGTCCACGATTTCAACAATGGCGGAACGAAGCCGAGGTCTGACAATGACCGAGTCGAATGCGCTAATCGTTTTTGAATTGCAAGACGCACTTGGTAAGATAACGCATATAATAACAAACCAGAACATTAATGAAACGATTCGATTGTTTTATTTTGCTTAATACCGTGCCAGTGCTTAGTTATTTTGTTCGTAAATAGCTGCAGGACACTGGGCACATTGTCTTTCCAGCAAGGGATGGGGTTCTTCATGAATCAGAATGCCAGTTTCCAGCAGTTGGAGAACTTAGTTGGGCGCAACTGGAAATGAAGCTGCACTAAAAAGAGAAAAGAAAAAAAAAAGAAGAGAGAAAGAAAAGTTACGGAGCTGGCAAGAAGTACTAGCAGCAACTGAAGTGCTACACCTTATCAGTCCCCACCATGTTGATGACTAATATATTTTTTTTTTTTTGGGGGGGGGGGGGGGGGGGGGGGGAAATAAGTCTTGTGGAAAACTGTGGGATGTTTGTTGTTGTTTTATTTTTTGTTTGTTTTTAATGTCAAACAAGTTACAAACAAAGGAAAGAAAAGTGCATACACCTCAACATAAAAACATTACTCCAGCTGAGAAAAGACCAAACAACTGTGTAAATAAAAGAAGCAACTCGATCAATACATATAAGGAGTACCAATGTATCATTATGAAATATCCTTGGAAACAAAAACAGAGAGAAAAAGTTATGTTTTCAACAACTGAATGTGGCTGTCTCATAAATCATGTGGAAGGGGTTCCATTTTCACCAACCCTAATTTCATGATTCTGTCTCATTCATATGCAGTATAGGGACCTTTTTGTACTTCAAGTCATTATTTCATTTTGTTCCAAAAGATACTTGGAACCCCTCCCCACCACCCTCCCTCACTTCTCGCCTCCATTTCTGTCTCTGCCGGTTGTTGCCACACCACCAGCAATCAGTATCAGGTTGCTAGGAGGTGATGTCCTGGAGGAGACTTTGCATTGCTGCCCAGTCATGTCAGTGATGCCTGTTCGGATTTCACATACCTAAACTGCCAAATATGAAGCCTCCAACTGACAGCAGTGATTAGTTAGTGAGTCATCGTGAGTTGAAGGTCTCCATTCCTCCCTTCAAAATGGTTTTGTTTTGTTGTGGTGATCAGTTTGGACCCAGAGCAGCAGTTGAATGACATCGTGACCAACACCTTCAAGAAGGCCAGCAGTGGGCTTCAGCAGCTGTACAAGACTGGCAAGGATATCTTCAAAACCCTTCAGCGTGGAGATTCTGTAAGGGCTTGCTCTCTCTCTCTCTCTCTCTCTCTCTCTCTCTCTTTTCTCTCCTTCCCTCTCTCTCCCTCCCTCCCTGGCTCTGTGATATGTAATTATGTTTAAGTATGTTCCTCAGTCTTTCATTGCCTGTTGTGTGACTCGTGCAGGGGTGCAACTTAATTTGTGTGTGTGTGCATGTGTGTGTATATGTGTGTATATATATTTCTGATATAATGTTCTTTTTCTTGGTAAATTTGTTTGTTTCGGTGTGTTTTAGTAAAGTATTCCATTAATAACAACAACAATTAGACGTGTATAGATGTGAGAATTTCCTCAAAAAATCTATTGCTGGTGATAGAAAGTAAAGGGAAAGAATTGCAGGGAAGTAAGCTGTTACTTGATTGTATTTTGTTAAAGTAAAGGGAAAGAATTGCAGGGAATGAAGCTGTTATTTGATTGTATTTTGTATAACATTGAATATTTATTTAAAAGAAATTGCGCTTTAACGCTCTTTTTTTCCCACTTACTTGTGTACCATGAATTGTGAATTAAAAGAACTTCGCTTGAAATTTCTTCTTGGATTGCTTGTAACAGTTTTTAATTCTTCTCTCTCTCTCTCTCTCTCTCTCTCTCTCTCTCTCTCTCTCTCTCTCTCTCTCTCTCTTTTGTCCACAGTATGAACCTGAGGAATCTACATACGTGTTCAAGCCAGCAGACTACAAGCTTCCTGAGAGCACCTGGCGTCCTTCTAACAAGGAGTTTGTGATGCCGAAGAGCAATTTCAAGCTGGATAAGAAGGAATTCCACATGCCCAAGACCACCTATTCAGGTCCCCAGACCCAGGCCCCATCAGCAGGTGTGTACAGTGGAGAGTTCAGCGGCCCACTGCAGCGCATCAGGGAAATGGGATATTTCAACAATGAGCGCACCTTGGCCCTGCTGAGGAAGTATGAAGGGGATGTGGAGAAAGTGGTCAACGAACTGATTGAGGAAACGGACAGTGACTGGGCTGACCGGCGGCATGGAAACAGCACCTAAAGCCAGAAAGTGGACCATGAATGGGTAGTGTTGACGTTGTGGTGACTGAAATGGCTTCTTCAGGTTCCTGGGAATCGGGATGTGTCTCATGCTGTTTATCTTCTTTTTCTCTGCTGGTACATTTTAGGTGTTTCGATCCTGTTGCAGAACAGCTCAAAATAATATGTAATTAGAGGTGTGTTTTTTTATATATATTTATCCTTCAGTGTTGATGGAAACATCATTTTCGCTTTTGTCTGAAGAACTCTTTTGAGCATTGAGCCCTGTGCTCAAGCGGAACAACTTGGACATCTTTTCCATGGCTGAGTACATGTGCTAATCTTAGTTCAACCAGGTTTCCAATCTTTGAGGAAGCACAAACAGTCATGGAAAGGATAGGATTCTTGCATACTTTTCCTGACTTAAGGATCAAATGGAAGTTAAGTGGGGTTTTGTTTGTTTGTCTGTTTTGTCGTAATGTTTAGACCCAAAGGTTTTGTTTCACTGTTTATGTATGAAGCAAACAGGTGAGCAATGTATTGGAGTCAGCCCTGTTTACATATGATGCAAACAGGTGAGCAATGTATTGGAGTCAGCCCTGTTTATATATGAAGCAAATAGGTGAGCAATGTATTGGAGTCGGCCCAGAAAGTCTCCAGTAAGAGTGAGTTCATGGTGTCTGTCACAGTACAGCAGACAACAAAAACCATAGCAGTGAATCTTGAAAATATTGTGAAGTCCACTAAATTGGTCTTCATGCGCACTCTGGGTTTAATTTTGTTAGATGTTGGCTTGTTTTTGAATGTAGATCTTATAGTTTTTGTAGTTTTTTTCATCCTGTAAACGTTTCTACATGTGTGTTGTATAGATGGACTTTTGTATCGTTTTCATTTTTAAATCCCATTATTTTCTGTGGTGATTTTACCATTGCACCACTGAGGTTTAATGTATTTGGTCGGTTTTATGGTCTCACTTGCTGTGCTTTTAATGGGTTTTTCAGTGTAAAAGATTTTTATCTTTGTGAGGGGTTTACTATGAAAAACTATTGTAACTGAATGATGATGATGGGCACATATATATCTTTAACTTTTTTCATCTGCTGCTATGTTGCCTGATTAGACGTAGAAACTAGCTGTGTCATCGTTACTGACAATTTTATATGTTCGAATTTTCAAAGTAATTTAACAATGCAATTGTTCAGATTTTTAAAAATAAAAGTGATAATAGTCAGATAAGAAATTAATGGCTGTCAATAAGAACTTTTTAAGATGTCATACAATAAAAATAAAGATTAATGATCTAAGTTTTGATGGAACAGATCATATTGTTATCATGTTTTTATTTTCATTTTTCTTTTTATATCAGTCATAGTAATCTCTGGCCTCTTTTCTTTTTCTTTACCCTTTTTTTTGTGTTCACTCACATTTAACGAAATACTGTACACAATTAGAAATAGTACATGTATGTTTGATGCAATATAGATTGGAACAAATACATAGATTACACACTCATAGTTTGCATCCGTTTGCCATTGTTGGTATACTGGCTAAAGGATAATGATGGCGGAGGGGAGGTAGGGGAGAGTCTGTTTTTTTCTAACCCCATACTACTATATGTATTTCGATTTTGTTTGTTAATGCCAGCTGTCCCAAATGCTTTCAGGTATATGCTTATTTTGATAATTGTGTTCCAAGTGCCAGCTTCAGTGACCAAAAGAAAATTAAATGAAAATATTTGGAGGTGAAGGTCCTGGGTCATTGTTTTTTTTAATGGATTGTAAAACATTGCTAAGAAAATCAGAAACCATGAGCAGTTCCTCATTTTATGGATGATCTGCTTTCTGTGTGAACCCTCCTTTGATTAGTGTATGCAATCGATAGTCAAAAACCTAACTGCCTTCTGCTCCTCCTCTCTTGCATTTTTTTTTTTTTTTAATCCACAGTGGCTGTGCTTATAACGTATTTGTGAAAGGCTCTTTCATGGTATCGACCTTTCTGAGGCTTTGATACAGGGGAGGTTTCCTCTCCCTAAACACTAAATTGTACAGCTGAAGTTGCCCAGCTGTAAAGAAGTGATGCAGTTGATTTTGCAGAGGTTATGTGATGCAGTGTTTGGTGTTATCATTTACGTAGGATTTGTATTGTACCCAGATTTTGAGTGTGATATGTGTAATGAATTGTCCCAGATTATGTATACTCATTTTGTAGATGGTTCTGGCTGTACGTTTCTTTTTATTTATTTTATTTTTTTTGTTAAAGTATTGTTTGTTATAAAGGGAAAAAAAAGGACTACTGAATGAAACATTCCTGAATTATCAATACTTTGAAGAGTTTTGCAGTTTCTTACATATGGTAGATCTGTATGAAATGTTTTTCAATAAGAATGGGTCGTAATGTCAGGATGATAGGATGTGAAGTTTCATTCTGTGGAGTTGTTGTCAGTGCCTTTCTTCCTCTCCAAAATGCACACCACAGTGGTTCTGGTGGTACACGAGTCCTGGACTGAGGGTCCGTACTTTTGGATGGTGAAAGGGTTCATTCCAGGGATTATTGGTTATGTTCTTTACATGCTTGAGAACCTTCATTACATGAATGATCATTGGTTGGTTTCCCTGCTTAAGCTAGTTCTGAAGAGGGCTTTAGCAGTTGCACTCCATCTTGGGCCAATGCCTTTCGCCACTCTCTGACCGAGGCTACAGATGTCCTTTACATTACTGATGTTTTGTATAGAGGCCTGTGCACCATGACTTGAGTTTTCTCTGTCTTGTTTGCTGAATTTGTGATACTACATGGCTTGAATCTGATGAATTTATCCTATCATTGAATGGTTTACTTCCATTCACTTTAGTTTACTATTTTACGTGGATGTATATAATCATGAGGATGGTGTTAAATTGGTTAACAGTTTGAATATTTTGTGTGTATTGTCTTAAATTACTAAGAAGTTTAATATTTTGTGTAGATGTCGTCTTTAATTCTAAGAAGTGGTGATGTAATACGTTTTTAGGGTATGCGTAGCGCTTTGTTTGTTTTTTGGCATCTGTTTATCATGGAGATAAGGATTCTTCAAATAATGGGACAGTACAACAGCTGGAAGTGGAAAAGAGATGGACAAACAATATAAAGTGGGATAGTTACGAGTTAATAAAATGGGATAGTTCTGAGTTAATCATGCTTGTCAGTACGCTTATCAATGATGATCTTGTTTGTTAGTCTGAACCTATACCACTATTTTTGGGTCGTTGATCTTTACCATGGTGACTGGTATGTATCTTATGTACACACTTAGAGAGGCTTCTTGATTGTCAGGTGTGTCAAGAGAAAGTTCTGTGTTGTCAGCTGGTTTTCTTTTTGTTTGTTTATTTGATTATTTTCATTCACAAATAAATTTTGGCTCTCAGTTTTGTTGCCTGCTTTTCTTGGATGGTTGTAGTATGCATCTGAATTAGTCAGATTAAGAATGATAGCAACTAAATTGTTTTTCTGTTGTCAAGTTTAGAATTTGTACCTTTGTAAGAATTCTAATGTGTCCAAATGTTCGCTCAGTGCTCGGCGGTAGCAAAAAACCAACAACCCATCAAAACTATGTATCTATACATGCTGTAAAGGAATGCATCAGATTCACAGAGGCCACTGAAGGTCAATAAAAACATCATGCATTGCCGTTGATCAAGGAATTGATGGTGCACAAATTTCTAAAGAGTGAGAATACCGAATTTCAATTTAAAGCCCAGCCAGCCAACTCTTTCAGTGCTGTCACTATGTAGATGAGTTCCAACATGGGGGAACTCCAAAGACTGCTTATACTGTACTTATGAATCTACAACAGACTAACATTATTACTTCTCTATTGACATTGACAGGGGTTGGCCATTCCACTTGAAAAAATAAAGTTTATAAAAACCTTTTGGTGGTAGTAGAATCCGTTTGTGAGAAAACTGACGTTTCAAGCCATAGGCCCGTTGTCAAAGTCGTCACTTTGACAATGGGCCGATGGCTTGAAACGTCAGTTTCCTCACAAACGGATTCTATTACCACCAAAAGGTTTTCATAAACTAATCCTGCAGTCAACTTTTGTTTCATTCCACTTAACTTGTATCCCTAGATTAGGAAAAAAAAAAAAGTGCTTCAAGAAATAAATCAAAATCAATCGGTACCACAGAACAATTTATAAAAGGCCAGCCTGGCAAATAAAACACTGCAAATAAATGGACAACTTGTATCCACTCTGGTCAGTGTTGACAGTCTGGCTACCTACCTGGTACATCCACAAAAGAGGTGTTATAAACTATGAAAATGTGTAGACATTCTAGAACCGAAACAAGTGATAAGGCTGCAAGATGAGAAAAAGAAAATAGCCAACAGTATATAGAAATGTCAACAACAACAACAACAAAAAAAAAGCATTGTCGAAGAGTAACAAGAGAAGAATAAGTTACTGGTCCAATGGTTTTGTTCGTGTTCCTAAGTCATCTTCTGAACATTCACGCACGCAGTTACAACACACGCATGCGCGCTCGCACACACACACGCACATACAAACGTGTGCGCATACATTCGCTCGCTCTTACCCACACGTGTGCATGTGCACGTCCACACCGACGTGCGCGCACACACGCATACACATAAGCGCACAAATGCACACACGCCCACATACAAAGACATGCACATACATAGATATGTACACATATAGCCCATATGCAGATATGTGTGCTTACGCAAACCCACAAATTACACACACACATATATGCACACACACATACGCGTGCACACACACAAACAAACGCACACACACACACACACACACACCCTGGGCCCATGCCCACACGTCGTACACACACGTGTACATCCACTACACACACACACACAAAGAAAATGGTAGGTAGGCACTCAGGTCTGACCACCGCGTTGGGCTAATGCGTAGGTCAGACATCCGCCGAGTCGTAGCCACGAGACCCTCTTCTTCAATTGTCTCATCTTTGTTGTTAATTTATTTATCCATCAGCTTCAAATCATGCGCAGTGTGGTCTCAAAACATAGCGGATGTGGTGTAGCGTATATGGACTAGTCCGTACGCAGTGACGCCTCCTTGATGAAACTGAAACCTGGTCTCGCTGTATTTATATGAGCATTTCTGATTCTAAAAATGAGCAAGGAGAATGGGTTACAAGCATTCACTGTCAAAGAAGGATCTGGGACTTCGTGCTGACTGACAGTGGAATTCTCACAACATATAGCTCGGATGAATAAAACCAGTAACAAAACTGGATTTGTGAGAAGGCTGTTTGAGGATCTGGGACTTCGTGCTGACTGACCATGGAATTCTCACAACATATAGCTCGGATGAATAAAACCAGTAACGAAACCGGATTCGTGAGAAGGCTGTTTGAGTTGCTGGCCTGCAAGACTGACTGAACACATCGCTTACAGCAATACTCCACCCATACGGAGAAGAAAAGAAAATATAAGTTGAAGCCGAGACAAGAGGGCAATAATGAGCGATCCAAGCAAAACGAATGGAAAAAAGGCTCCCCGTTCTGCACCCTCCCTATCCATCCTAATGGTGTCGTCCAGTAAAGCGACTCCGGTGAAGTCACATTCCAGTATCATTATATCCCACTACAGCGACATGCCGCTATAGCAACTAAACTATGGAGAGAGAGAGAGAGAGTGTGTGTGTGTGTGTGTTTGGCATCCTTGATATAAAGTTGATAACGTGCATAATGCACTAAGCTCACTTGTCAGAAGATTCAACTGGTGGAGGTGGACAGCTAAGAAAGAAAGGCTCTGGGAGAGGAGAGGGGGGAGAAAGAAGAGTAAGAGGTGGTGTTCGGTAGGGAGTGAAGTGATTTCAGTTCACATGTCATGTTTGAATTCATGTGAGGCAAATGTGTGTGCGTGTGTGTGTGTCTGTGTCTGTGTCTGTGTGCTAAGTTCTTTCCAGATTGCTCGCCTTATGTTTTATATACCTAGTGTAAAATGTTGTATTAATGTGAACAGTTCTTTTCATCCTGATCCATTTTACCATCACTGAAATCAGATGGTTTTTTTTCAATTACACTTTTTAACAGATTTCATTTGCATTGACCAAATATCTTTATCCCTTATTTGTCAATGCCCCACGGCTGATTCGTGCCCCATCCCCAGCTGTTTGCCCCATCCCACATTATGTTAGTTAATTCGTAACATTGTTTTGTTTACATGGAATATCCGACATCTTGTTGTCCGCCATTTTCCTCCCCCACTGAACACCCTTCCCCTTACACACACACACACACACACACACACACACACACACGCACACACACACCACCACCACCACCATACCACACCACAACGCACACAAACACACACACACACCACCACAACCACCACCACACCACACCACAACGCACACACGCACACACCATCTAATCCCCCCCCCCCCCCTCCCCGCTGAGAGAGGCTTATCAGCTGTTTCAGTATAAGCTGCGTCTGCGGATCAGATGTTTACTCACCCCCCCCCCCCTCCACCACACACACACACACACACACACACACACACACAACACATCCGTCTCTCCCCTCTCTCGGAGTTTTCCGTATTCCCTCTCATTTTTCTGTGCAAGGTCAAGGTGACCTGACCGAAGACAGTTTATGTTTAATTTCCTCATGTGTATACCTGTATTAATCATAATTCACTTTGGTGTCATTCATAAACGTCATGACTTGCATTACTTGTAGTTGAAGAAATCGAGCTCAATCCTCCCTCATCCACCTCCCTCCCCCACCCCACCCATCCACATACACCCCCCCCCCCCTCTCTCTCTCTGCTGCGTATGTACGTGCTCTCTCTCTCTCTCTCTCTTTCTCTCTCTCTCTGTGTTCATTCTATTTTTGTACCTTCCTCGTCTCCCTGTTTCTCTCATTCACGTCTCCATTCGCCAGCGAGAAGGAGAGTTTTGCCTTTTTTCACACCCTTATGTCTGTTATTCATGACTCTGAGGATAACGTTCACTTACTTTTGTTTTTGTATCGTGTGTTAAACAAGCTGTGCGTTGAACTGTATTTTATATGTAAATTTGCATTTTGATTTACATTCAGCGATGCAAGGTCTGTTTCAGTGTTCATATGGAAAATTAAAATGAAACTGAAATAGACTATTAATATATTCGCGCGCGCGCGCCACACACACACACACACACACACACACACACACACACACAACTTCTAACTTTGGCAAGCCACCAGTAGCGTCTCCAAAAGAACAGTGCAACAGTAAGGCACAGAACGTCAGTTCTAAAAAATCTAACAAGAGTCAAAGCCTCACATACGCGGAAGTAGCAAGGTCAATCCCACCAGCTCTCAGTCCCAAACCGTCAAAAACAACTGGTTCGGGACTGACAGAGCACAAGACCAACAATAAGAAAGAAAACAAAATAAGAGAGCAGAAAAAAACTCAGAACCTCCCATCAATAACGTCAAAAGCAAAAATGACGTCAAAGGGCGTTCGAATAGAACTGAGGAACTCAAGACGGAAGAAATGCAGGACGTCCCTCTTGTTTTGCTTTTGCACGATTCTGTGTTGACTGGAGTCAATGGGAGAAGACTCGGACGGTCTTACGGTTTTAGTACCTTGTCAAGGAAAGTTCATAACATCAGTGACTTAAAACCAACATTGGAGAATGCAGTATCCTCAGTTGAAAGACCAGTGGATGCTATTGTTATCCACTGTGGAATAAACGATCTAAAACATACGGACCCTGATGTCTGCAGTAAAAGCTTTTCTAAAGTGTTAAAGACATTGCTGCCAAAAATCCTCAAGCAAGTATAATTATCAGCAAAATTGCGCCTGTCGGTCATCAAGAGCTGGGCATGAAAATTGATTTGTTTAATGCTTTTACAAGCTCCGAGTTGTTTGACGTGGCAAAAGTGAGCTTCATCAGTCACGCCAACCTGAAGCCGAACAACAGGACGCTGCTAAACGGCCTTCATCCCGACCCGGAGAGGAGCCAGTGTGCTTGCCGGCAACTTGGGGAGACACGTCCGGCAGCTGTTCTGGACGACACCTAGGAAGACCACGAGACGCACCATGCCACATTCACCCAGGGGTTTTCCATCTCACCTCAGGCGTCATGACCTGCCGTTTCCACTGGAGAGGCGTGCTTGGTGGAACTACTATGACGTTTTGAGTGACTGGTGCTAGATTTATATTTCCTACTCAGAACATTTGTTGGTTTCATGGAAGTAGATTTGTTTCAATTTCAGCACAGAAATTACCCTATCTGACAGGTTTATACTCAGCAGAAGGAAGTTGATATCAACGTTATCTTGAAAATTAGAAATTCTCTTCTCTCTCTCTCTCTCTCTCTCCTCTGCTTATTCATTTACTTATTTGTTCTATTTGCACCCCCCCCCCTGCTTTTCTGTTGTTAGTTTATCAGTGACATGCCTGATAACTCATTTAAGATTTTGCAATGGAATGCCAGATCTGTGTTCACGAACGAAGCATTTTTACGTCAACATCTGGTAAATAACTGCTACAAAATATTGAATTTTGCAATCATTAAATGTGTGCAAAACTAAATTACCAAAATTACCACACTTTTATTATCCCCCAGTGCACAATCAAGTTTTTGACACGAAGGAAAAAGTCAGCACTGCTATATATATCAGAGAAGGCACTGAATACTTAATACGACCATCGCCAGCGCCGTCTGATCTTGCAAACTTCTATTCGTGCGCGGCCACAGTAAAAGTCAATAACAACGTTGTTCTCAACATTGTGTCTGTATATCTGCCTAAAGGTCCAGACGAGAAAAATACTGAATGGTTACATGCAATAGACAGCTCTAAGGAAAGATGGTTGATTGCCGGAGATTTTAATGCTCACGCTCCATTTTGGGACAAAAGTTGTTCATCCATAACAAGCAATCGTTTTCTTGAAAACGTGGTGGATTCTTCATTGTATTTGCTTAATGATGGGAGTATAACTAGGATTCCTGACATTCCCACCCATAGATCAAGCGCAATAGATTTGACAATGATTTCCCCCCAATTAGCCTTTGATTGCTTAAGGCAAACGTTTGATGACACTCTTGGAAGTGATCATCTGCCCATCATAATGACAATTAATAAAGCATACGACATAAAAAATTTGCCTGAAGACAAAATACCTAAATACAATTATAAGTTTGCCAACTGGGATAAGTTCAAGGCTTTTCTTTCCTATAGACACATAGAGACTTTTTGTGAAGATGAAGAAAATGTAAATAATATGTATTCAAAATTCAATAAAATGATTCTCTTGGCCGCTGATGATTCAATACCAAAATGTCGTACTAATACTTCTCCAAAAACACTTCATACCGGCAATGTGTGGTGGACTAAGGATTGCGAAGAAGCTGTAGCCTTAAAGAAACTGAAATACAAAGAGTATATTAAAAACAAAAGTGAAGAAAATCACCTAGAAATGAAAAAAGCTAAGTCACACTCTAATCGAGTCATTGCAAAAGCAAAGCGGCTTTACTGGACGCATTTTGTGCCAAAGAAGTTTCTCATCACAAAGACCTTCAAAAAGTGTGGCAAAAATTTCAAACTATGAAAAAGGGATAAATCTCCCAAGATATCCAGTTAATTTGGATAATAAAAAATTCTCAACCTCATCTGATAAAGCAGAAGCATTCGCTAACATGTTTTCAAAGACGATGCGTCTAGAAAGTCTTCCACAAGACTGCATACAACATAGGAAAAGGGAAGAAAAAACAGAGATGTACGAAGAGCCAGTTTCAAATAATGACCACTATATAAATGCCCCCATAACTATATGCGAGTTAAACGACTCCATCTCCTTGATAGGTAATAAATCATCATCAGTTGGATTGGACGCTGTTTCGAATGAAATGCTAAAACATTTACCAGATAATTATCTTTGTTTTTTATTGAAAATATTCTAATTGGTGTTATGCCATCAATTTGGAAACAGTCTGTAATTATCCCCATTGTAAAGCAAGGAAAATCTCCCACAAGTGTCCACAGTTACCGGCCTATAGCTCTGACGTCTCATGTAGGAAAACTTATGGAAAGAATTATACTAAATAGGCTTATCTATTTTTGTGATAAAAATGAAATAATACCTACTAATCAAGCAGGCTTCAGAAAAGGAAGATCAACAACTGACCACATTGTTAAATTAACAACACAAATTAAGCATCAATTTGCCAGGCGAAAGAGTATTCTGGCGACATTTTTTGATGTTAAAAAAGCCTTTGATAGCGTGTGGCATGCTAGATTGCTTTATAAACTGAAGAAAATTGGCATATCTGGTAATTTTTATAACTACATTAGAGAATTTTTATCAGAAAGAAGTTTGCAAGTCAGGGTAGAAAACACATATTCAAATTTTAAATCGTTAGAAATGGGCATTCCCCAAGGTTCCGTAATTGCTCCAATGTTATTTAATATTTTGTTACATGATCTCCCAAAGCACGTAACTAAAAACGCTACCGTTGTGCAGTATGCTGATGATCTGTGTATGTGGATAAATGCTAGTCTAAGAAAAAACACGCCAAAAAGATCAATCAACTATTACAAAAAAATGTTTCAGGCAGAGCTAAATAATCTTAGTAAGTACTTGTTTGAAAATGGACTGAAACTTTCCCATGAAAAAACGTATATAATGTTATTTAATAATGGTGATGATCCTGTTGATCTGCCTTCTTTTAGACTTGATGGAATAACACTTCAGTATGTACACTCAGTAAAATTCTTAGGAGTTTACTTCACATCTAAATTGACATGGAAAGTTCACATCGATTATCTCTTAAACCAGGCTAGGAAAAGTTTAAATTTTTTGAAAATCTTAAGCAAGCAAAGCTGGTGCCAGGATGTAAAAACATTGAAACATCTGGCAATATCACTCGTTCGTTCTAAGCTATCGTATGCTCAAGAAGCTTTCTTTTGTGCTCCTAAATATTTGTTGCAAAAACTGCAAAGTGTTGATAGCAAGGCTTTTAAATTATGCTTGGGAGTCCCTGTACATGCTTCTACAGTACGGACATATTCGGAAATTGATATTTTGCCTTTAAACGAATACAGAACACTCACTTTGGCAAAATATGTTGTGAAATGTACAGCTATGAAAGGTGTAAACGAAACAGAAATTTCTTTAAATCCATCTGCTGATTACCCCAAACGAGCAAAAAACATTTACTGCTTGTCTACTATTGGCTCGTACTCTGCCCATTTGTTGCAGAAAACTGATTTGACCCCCGACTCTTTGGCAAAGATTTCTCATACTGATCCAATCCCAAGCTGGGAAAGACACAGGGCAAAAATTGACCTTAATCACACTGATGCTAAAAAAGCTGATCATCCGCATATCTTGTCATATTCAGCAAAGATGCATATGCAAAGCAAGTATCCTAACCATCTTAAGGTATATACTGATGGATCATTGACAAAGAACAAAGACGCTGGATCTGCTTTTGTTATTCCATCACTTAAAGTAGATAAAGCATATTCAATAGGCAAAAATCGATCTATTTTAGTTGCCGAAATGATAGCTATACTAATGGCTTTGACATATTTAATTGATTTACCGCAATCAATCTTGCAAGTATTGTTATGTGTCGACTCAATGTCAGTACTACAATCTATCAAGTTTTTCAGTTCTAATTCTGAAAACTTTATTTTGAAGGAAATATGTTATTTAATTCATATTTTGATGTGCAAAGGGACCGATTTAACTTTTTTCTGGGTTCCTTCACACTGTGGAATTTTGGGCAATGAATTCGCTGACAGATCTGCCAAAAAGGGAGCTAAAACTGAAATGAGTGCACAGTCACTTTCTGTCCCCTTGACTTTACAAGAGTGTCATCAAGTTTTAAAACAAGTGGCTTGGGAATTTTTTAGAAACAACCAGAACATCCCTTATTTGCGGTTAATGCTCGAAATAACCATGTTCTCAGCTTTGATCAGGTTGAAGGCATTGAACACCTGCAGGTTCGTGATATGTATCAGTACAGAAACTTTGTTTCAGTATTTTATAGACTGAAACTCGACGCATTCAGAACGAAATATAGTGCAGGAACAAAATGCATATGTGGTAAGGCAAATGTGTCAAGAGCCCACGTTTTATTTGATTGTGTGACTCTTAAGGCATACTTACCATGTTTATTAGGCATGACAGTGACTGATGTTTTTTCTGATATTGATTTTGCTTTGAAAGTTACCTCTTGTTTAATATGTAGTCCTGTTAGATATTTACTATAATGTTATAAGTAGTAATTATTCCATATTTTGCGTGCACTTCCACGCACCTATGCTTCACACACATACTCTTACACACACACACACACACACACCACACACACACACACTCTCTCTCTCTCTCTCTCTCTCTCTCTCTCTCTCTCGTCTAATATCACATAATTTTGTGAAAAGACGTAAAAATGAAAGTACTACTACTACTACACACACACAAGAAGAAGTGTTGTGCCAATCAAGGTTGCCCAGACAAAGCGAAATCAACTAGTCTGCTGACAGAAGACATCCGTTGCCTAAATGCGTAGGTAGATTTTGGCAACAGCATATCAGCATTATTATCTATCCCTTCTGCCGTTTGGTCTGTCAACCAGCTGAATATTACTTTCATCTCTAAGTTATTGTCCCTGTGACACGGCCAAAGCCTGCACGACCTCGACGAACCCAGGTTGTAACCCGTATGTTATTGTCTTTGTTGACTGGCATGCAGCGCGTGCACTTCTGGTTCTGTATGGCAGCATGCTAGCTTCATAAGCCAATAATAGCTGTGTTCCCAGTGACACAGCAATTATTCGTCACAAAAACGGGGTTTATGAATGTTATCCATGAGAGCCACAATTGTTTTCCACACGATAATAACCCGTTTTCGCCGCTTTCTGTAAGAAACAAGCGTTTTCCCTGTTTTCTTAAATAAAGCAGTTATCATTGGTGTTATTCCTAGGGATCACAACTGTTTTTGAGGAGAAAACAGCTATTGTCCGAAATGAAAACAACCATAACTAAACGGATGTGACTGTCAGGATAACAACTGAGCTCGCCATGGCAAAATGTAACCATAGCTGTTTTTCTCTGTTGATAACATTTTCCTCGAACTAACACACATTTTCCTCAAGAAAACAGGGATAACAGTGATCATTTCAAGGAAAACAGAGAAAACAATTGTGTTCCTAAGCAAAACAGCTGCGGATCCCAAGGAAAATTTCGTGATCCTCAGGATAATAAATATTCTACCTCTTTCTGTTGTTTTTCTGTATGATAATTACAGTTTTCCCGAGGAAAACAGCTATTGTCGTATTTAGACGCTAGTATGCTGGCTTACTTCTGGGAGAGTAAGAACTATGATTGTTTTGACCGGTCGGAAGATGTTACTGAAAATAGTATATGCAGAGGAAAAATAATGGTATAAAGTAAGTATATGGAGAGGAAGAATATTGGTAAATAGTAAGGACGTTACTGAAAATAATACATTGGAGAAGAAAAATAATGGCAAAAAGTAAGGACGTTACTAAATATAGTACATGGAGAGGAAAAATAATGGTATAAAGTAAAGAATGGTATAAAGTATGGACGTTACTGGAAAGAGGACATGGAGAGAAAAAGGAATAGTGTAAGTTAAGTATGTTACAGGAAATAGTACATGGAGAGGAAATATAATAGCTGAAACTAAAGACGTTACTTGGGGAGGAAAAATAATAGCATAAAGTGAGAGCATCACTGGAAATAATACATGGAGAGGAAAATGTAATGGTATAAAGTATTGACGTTACTGGAAACAGTACACGAAGAATAAAAATAATGGTATCACGTATTTCGAAAAGATTTCTCTTCTGTCTTGTAGCATCTGAAAGCTGAATGAGAGATTATTATTTTTTTTTTTAAACTTTGTTTTTCGTATCTGTCTCATAAAAACACACACGCGCGCGCGCGCGCGCGCCGACTTCTATCCACGTTCTCGCGATATTCGGCGAAACCAGCCTGCTACAGCTGATGCTGTTTGGCAACACCGGCATTCAGATCCAGATAAATGATGAGCTAGTACACGCGAAACACATTATAAGCTTTTCATGCAAAAAAAAGGATATGTAGCCCATCAACAAGCAGAAAGTACACCCAGCTTCTATCAGCTTTATGAAATGTTTTTCTCATTATTTTGTCCGCTTTAGAAGCATTGGAAGCCAGACAGCCAGTTTGTCATTGTCAGTATAAGCCCTCCCATATCCCTGTACCTCTCTACCTCCACCTGTCGGACATGGCTGTATTAATGTGTGAGTAATACTAGGACGAGCAGCCAATTTGGAGGTTCCGAATCAGTGGGATGACTCAATTGGCATCATGCGGAGTCCAGCTGTGACATTGATGCCGTCTGCCAGTGATCCACATGCTCCGTCTCTACAATTACATTATTATCGTCAGCATTGGGAAGTAAACCATGAGGGAAGGGGGGGGGGGGGGGGGGGGGGGGGGTGGTCGGCGGAGGGGAAGAGTTGGCAGGAGGGAGAAAAGAGAGGTGAAGAGGGTGATGTGGGGTGGGGAGTCGTGCCGGCCGGCCTTATTTTAGGCGTTCAAAGGAAAAACAAACAACAGCACATGTACTACTTAAAACTCCGAAACGTTCACATGTGACATGACAGTAATTTAGTCCTCCTCTTCCTGTCCCCCAGCATCTTCTCCTCCCTCCGTCCTTGTATCCTCACATACATTTCACGTTTCACTCACTGCGGGAATGTAATGCATGGCCTGAAATTTAGGGGTAATTCACGAATTATCTGACCAAAGATACGCTCGAATATGTGTATAGCCTGGTTTGGTCAAGCTCCCACGAACTGCCTAGATGTGCGGATTGTTTGTAACATGTACATAGGGTCAGCCAGAAGCCTTTCATTTTTCGACCGCCATTGGCAATTTTCTTAAATCGAGTCAGTCGCTGAATCATGAATTTAGTCGCCAATGCTAAGGCTGGTTGAGGAATGAATACAGAATATTTCATCATCTGGTAGGCAGGAAACAAAAACAAAACAAAACAAAAAAATTATGTGTTTTGAAGACTGAGGTCTCATTGTAAACAATGGCCCAAATGTCAGCCTGTGACCTTCTCAGGGGTCATAAAATCAGGGGACAGAATATCAACGGGTCGAGAAGTCCAAGGTTTAAATTCAGGGCCAGAATGTCAGACCAGGGGTAGCCTGCTCTCCTCAGTGGTAGAGCGCCACGTTCCCAGCAGAGCGTCATGGGTTCAAATCCACCAGGACAGATGGCGCCCAGCATAAAACTTGGCATTTTCGCTCCACGGCCTAGTTCTTGTGTGTTGATAGTCTTCTGTGTGGATGAAGTGCAGGCTAGGCCGGTTAGGACCATGAAGCCTACGATTAACGCACTTTTTCCCAATGGTCATACCACCCACAGCTCCGGTGGGATGTCAAGAAGCACGCACGTGCTGTCCGATAACATAGCGCTTTCTACATCAGGAAGCGTGCATTTCTGAAAAAAAAATAATCAGGAAGCGCACACAGCTGGGTTTAACCTACATAAGCTAACTGCAGACTTTGCTTCATACACTTTTGTTGTCCTTGTTGGTTTTGCATTACGCCGGACATCTGTGCACCTCGAACTAGATTGCCTTGTCATTGATCTGTCCAGGAAATATAGATATCTACCTGTGAGCAATGCTATTTCACTATGTCCTGTTTATTTATTGTATTTCATTCTTATTTTTCAGCCGTCTTTTCGCCTATTACAGTCATCGGAGTTCAAGGACGACTGGTCTCATGCTCGTTCCCGTGTGGTTTCGTTTATCAAGATTTAGTTTTTAAAAAAAATAAAAAAATAAATAAAAGAAAAGAAAAGAAAGAAAAAAAAAGGTCTGGCAGAGATAGAAGTGATATATTGTTATTATCAAGGGTAGTCAGTCATAGCAGATTTTAAGAAGAGCAGTTTCAGTGGTATGCTATGATCAAAGAGTTTTTTGTTTTTTTTTGTATGGAACGATTGTGAATGACACCGTCAACCATGACAAAGTCCTGGCACTTCGGCAGTCAAAGAGCGACAACTTTGACAGCACCGTGCATGAATCCTGTTATTCTCAGACTAGTGACCCTCTATCCACTTGGCATCAACCTCTAAAAATAGTATGTAATAGTCCATCCTAACAGCACTGACGTACAGTTCTCTCCACAGACACATTACCGCGCTACTTGTTATTTATCTCACGTATATTACAGCTGTTCTCTCATATCTCCTTTCTTTATTATATGTATTTTCTTTAGAAATCTATTCCTTACTTACTTATTCCTTCACACCCTTTTGTTATTCTGATTTTGTTTTCAGATACATGTATGTCTCTTATTTGCACTTGTATATGTTTCTTTCCCCCCCCCTCCCCCCCCCCCCCCCCCCCCCCCCCCCTTTCAATTGTGCACTTAGCTTTTACTTACCTACTTTCATTCCTTTCCATCTAATCATCATCATCACCATCATCTTCATTATTGTTACTATTATTATTATTACTACTATTATTATCATTGTTATTATTATTCTCATTATCATTATTGTTGTTTTTGCTGTTGTTGTGCTATTGTTCATACGTTATCATCATTAATTACATTATTATCAATAGTAGAAGTAACAGTAATTATAGTGGTAGCAAAATCATTTTCCCTATTAGGCTATTCCTTTTGTACTACGAGGGCCACCCCATAAGTTCTCGGATGGGAAAAGATGGAAGTACACTGGCATTTCTTACCTAGCCCATCTTTTCAAAGTATCCTCCATCAGCGTGTATGCACTTTTCCATCCTTCTAAACCACGAATCCATCACCCCAGCCCACTCCGATTTAGGTATACCAGAAATCAAGCCCTCGGCAAACGCTCGGGCGTCTTCAGGGCTCTCAAACGGCTTTCCTTTCAGTTGTTTTTTCAAACGAGGGAACAAAAAGAAGTCACAAGGGGCTAGGTCAGGAGAATACGGAGGATGAGTGACGAGCTGCACGCTGTTCTCTTGCAAGAAGTCTAAAGTTGCAGCTGCCGTGTGGACGCTGGCGTTGTCGTGGTGGAGGAGTAGGTGGCGGATACCGGTCTGTGGTCGCCGTGCACTCCAAGCCTCGAACACTTTTGGCAGGCAGGTGTTGATGTACCATTCAGCGTTCACTGTCTTTCTTTCCAGAAGCGGTACAGTAGTCACATGGCCGGATTTTGCGAAGAAAACTGCAATCATTTGCTTTGTGCAGCTTCTTGATCTCTTAAATTTCACAGGTGGGGTTTCCCCTGGAAACAGCCAAACTGACGACTGCTGCTTTGTTTCGGGGTCATACTGGTAAACATAGGTTTCGTCACCTGTGACAATATTGGAGACCCTATCTGATCTTCCTCCGTCAAATTTTTGCAGCATAAACTGGCACCATTCAACCCTAGCCCTCATCTGCTCCCCAGTCAACTGGTGGGGCACCCAACGGGCGCAACGCTGCCGCACAGAGAGATTGTGCCGAAGAATGCGGTCTAAGCTTCCTGATGAAAGGTTTAGAGTATCCTTGACTTCATCCTCCGTGATTCGAGGATTTTCTGTAATCATGGCCTTCACTGTGCTCACGTTCCCATCGGTAGTAACTGGAACTGGACGTCCACAACGGTCACGATCTTGCAACGACATTGTACCAAACTGAAATTCTTTAAACCACCTATGGGCTGTGGATAATGATGGAGCCTTGTCGCCAAAACAGTTTGTCAAACTTATAAAACTTTCCTTGAAAGACTTCCTTTGAAGATAGTCATAATAAATCATGGCACGAAAATCTCTCCAAGACAGGCTGTCTGCAACACTTTGAAAACCGTCCCCCTTGCCATCCATTTTGCTGTCTAGAACAAATTTGGCTCTGACGATTTTTATCATTTTTTGTGTCATAGCTCTTATGACATCGCTTGTGATGATGATATAAAAATTGAAATTATGACGTCAGTGGTTTCTGGGCATCCGAGAACTTATGGGGTGGCCCTCGTATATCGCTATCATTAGTATTCCTTTCGTACTATCTTTCCCATCTTCATTACTGTTTGTTCGTCCTTTATTCGCCTTCTTTTGAATGTTGTTTGTCCCACCTAAAGAAAACCCGATAGGTTCAAACGCGTGGTGTCTATTTCTCATTTGTTTCTTCCTTCGTTTGGCGACTCAGTACGTCTTTTCTTTTCTTTTCAGTTTTCTTCCGCAGTCAACCCACTTTGGAACCTACTATGTACTAGTTCCCAAAGTCGAACCCTAAACAATGATTTATTATCGTAACTCTTGTGAATCTTACAGCAACACGAAAATGCATAACAATCATTAAATGGCGGTAACACAGAGGAAGAACGATGGAAGCAAAATTACATTCATGAATCAAAGGGTAACAAATCCACATAACTGCATACAATGTAAGGATGACCAGGTTTGCCATGCTAACGTTTAAAAAAAAAAAAAGTAGAATGAAAATAAGCGACTATAGCGTTGTAATTGTGTAGCAAGAAGCTGTGCACGTCTGTTATTACCTCCTGTCAAAGGAAACTACTCGTACTTTGCAACGACACATCATACAAACAATGGGTGGAGAGAGAAGAGAGGCAAGTTGTTAAGAGGGAGCAATATCATTGCATACATTCACATCATGCAGCGTGCAATATATAAATCTGACAGACTACAATGTGTTATGCCCGGACGAAACTGGCTAGACCAATAGCAATAATGTAGATACGTGTTGCAGATGCATTGTACTTCTGTGAGTGTACTGTGCGAGAGAGAAATGAAAACCAGGAACAGTTCGGAATATGAGAGAGAGAGAGAGAGAGATCAAAAAAGACATTTTTCATACACATGCAATATATAAAAGATCCGGATAACAAGTGGATAGTATGAGAAACTTGTCTCACATAAAAAAGATATTAACTGCTAACAAAAAGGGAAGCACAGATTGGGATCGAATTCTCAAGAGATACTGTGATCTTCGTCCCTACATACGTAGTCACAGACAGAGATTACATTATGTTGATCAATGGGACAAAGCAGATTTTTAAAAAAAAGAAAAAAAAAAGGAGTCTTCGTTTGAGAGGGAAAAAGCAACAAGGGACATCACTCCTCTCTAATAGTTTCAAAACAAGGTGACTGAGGGCGGAAGACAAAGCGAACTTTAAAAAAGAAGGGTATTAGTTCCGCCAGACTGAACAGACAAACAGATTACAGAACAAAACACAATGCATTTCGACCTCTTGATCTTCTTCAGGCAAAAACAAACAACATTTAGGACAGTGAAAACGAAGAACGAGCAACCACTTATCTTCTCATATTCGGCGCAAAATGGGTGTTGATCCAGCATCCATTTTGCGCCGAATGTGAGAACATAAGTGATTACAATTTGTTTGGTTGTATCGTCTAGTGGAACTTCTGACGTTCCTTTTAAAAATTCCTGTCTAATAGTTCTAACTTTATTAATTGTTGATCCCCTTGACCACCGCTCTCTCTCTCTCTCTCTCTCTCTCTCTCTCTCTCTCTCTCTCTCTTACACAAGCACACGCGCGCACACACACACACACGCGCGCGTGCGCGCACGCACGCAGACACACACACACGGGCACACACACACCACGCCGCACGCCCGCGCGCGCGCGACACCACACAACACACACACCACACCACGACACCACACACACACACACACACACACACACACACACACACACACACATGTAGTGGGAGGGAAAAGCGCGGGGTAACAAACCCTCATATCCCTCACTGGAAACAGTGACCTGTCAAAGATTTTCAGGGAAAACATGGGCAGGGAAAAGGAGGTATGGGGAAAGGGGTGATGGCGGTTAGGGCAGAAAGAGAAATGAAACTATAAAAGAGTGTGTCAAAACATATATACGTGTTCAGCCCTCTACCAGCAGCATATAATGACCATCGAAGTCGACAGCCTGCGCCATCTGGCTTTCCTCCCCGTCTGGGTGGGGCTCAATGATTAACAAACAAGTACGGTAACTCTTGCTTCCATGATGATTTAAGTAACGGCCCA
>CM065715.1:99923210-99930710 GCA_033310375.1 Conus canariensis
CCAGATACCTATACTTCCCCACCACTTCAATGTAGTCTCCACCTAAGTGCCACACCTCTCTTGTTCTCAAGTGTCCTCCCTTGCGGAAAACAACAATTTTGGTTTTGTTTACATTTACTTTAAGGCCAAGTCTTTGACTAGATTGGTGCAGTATGTTGAGTTGATTTTGTAGGCCTGCTACTGTAGATGACATAAGGGCTAAATCATCAGCGAAAAGCAGGAGGTACAGTTCCACATGGTTTGGCAAAAGTTGTATCCCATGCCTGCCGCCTCTGATTATGTCATTTGCAAGTTCATTGATAAAATAACTGAAGAGGATAGGGCTGCACAAACATCCTTGTTTCAGCCCCTGAAGGCATTCAAAATAGTCAGTGAGCTGGCCACCGGCACAGCGTACACAAGATCTTATGCTAGCATACATTCCGCGAAGAACATTTAGCATCCTGCCCTGTACACCAGTCCTAGAGAGCACCTTCCAGAGCATTGAATGAGAGATAGTATCAAAAGCTTTATAAAAGTCAACAAAAGCAATATATAGTTTGGCGTTTTTTGCAAACTGCTTCTCTATGATGGCGTACAAGGTAAAGATATGGTCCACAGTAGAGTAGCCACGCCTGAAGCCTGCTTGAGCATCAGTTATGGCAGAGTGTGTCTCTGCCCATTTCATCAGCCTAGCATTCAGAACTCCTGTGAAAACTTTGCTGACACAGCTGAGCAAACTGATTCCCCTATAGTTGTCAGGACTGTCTGGGTCCCCCTTTTTATACAGTGGTACTATAATTGACTTGGTCCATTCTTTAGGGAAGATACCAGTGATGAAAATACGGTTGAAAAGTTTCAACAAAAAGGGGATCACCTGAGACCCGGCTTTCTGTAGAAATTCATTTATAACCAGATCAGGCCCTGCAGACTTTCCACATTTGAGCCTACATAGTGCCTGACTCACTTCCTGTTCAGTTATCATGGGGTCCAAAATTTCGTCGAAGTGCTCGTAGTCAATAACCACTTCTTGTTCATCCTCATCAATATCTACACCTAGATTTAACAGTCTCGAGAAATGATCAAACCAATTGTGTATAGACACCTTACCGTATACTGACCGAATTCTTCTGCACTTTTTAACTTCTTTCCAAAAAGTCAAGGGGTCGGTCGCTGACTGCTCGAGTCTGCGTACCCTCTCTGCTCTGAAGGGCACATTCTTTCACTTTGATCAAAGTTTTATACTGTTTTCTTTGAGCTGTATAAGTAACTTTGTCTCTATCTGAGTGGGACCTCCTATATCGACTCAATGCCCTGCTTGAGGCTTTTTTTTTTTTTTTTTTTTTACTGTTTATGCACTCTAGGTCAAACCACTCACTGAACTGGGTGCCTCGCTTGGCCCTAATCGTCTTTTTCATACACTGGCCTGCCTGAAGGAGGCACCTGCAGAATGTTTCTACAGCCTTGTCTATATCTGTCTCTACCATCTCACATGCATCTCTAATCGCAGCCATGCTCTCTTCAGTGAAAACTTGTTGTACATACTGTTCAGCCTTATCTGATTGCCATATATACTTTTCACAAGAAAATTCACATTGCTCATCTGGGGCATTCTTGTGTAAAAGAGACAAGGATATCTCTAAAGGCATGTGTACTGATTCGACTCTTTGGCCAACCGTTAAACTGAGTACTCTTTTAGAAAAATCAGATGACGTTATACAGTAATCAATCACACTATTTCCATGCTCTGATACATACGTAAACTGCCCCTCTCTGTCGCCACCCCCTGCTCCATTGTGTATGAATAAATCGAAACAAAGACATAGGTCCAAAAGGGTTTTACCAAAATCATTTACTACAGCATCTTGTGAATTTCTCGTTTCACTCAGCAGAGCATCGTGACTTAGAGGATCTGCAACTGGCAGCACAGAGTCTGCATCCACATTTACCTGGAACCTACCAGTTCTAGCATTCAGATCGCCAAGCAAAATTAGGTGAAAATCTTTATGTGCGTCCATGAGCTGCAGGATACAGCTGTCTAAACTTTCTAGGAGGCAGTTACATTCTGCTGTGTCATAATAGCTGCTACCCTGTGGGGGTACGTAGGTAGCTATCATTATGATATCATGAGTTGTTTGAAAAACATCTTTAGCTATTTTTAACACCACCATTTGATCATGCATTACAGTTATCACTTCTATAAAGGTCTTTAGGCATTTCTTGACTAGAACTACAATGCCCCCTGAACGTCTACCCTGGTGCGATAATTTCACTGCAGAACAAGCATGTTTGTCATGATCTGGAAAATGCTGAGACAAATCGTATGATTTCTCTGTAAAAGTTTCAACTAGTACTGCTATGTCATAGCCTCTAATGTAGGATTTGCAGTCCCCATCGCTAGTTTTACTATGTAGACCATCCACATTCCAGCTGAGAACACATAATTTTGGGTTATCATTACTTATTGCTTCAATTTTGCTAACTGTGCTAAAACTGACTGTGCTACTATTACTACCACTGTCAACTGTGCTAGTTTTCTTCTTCTGCGTTCGATTGAAGCTGGATGCGTCAGACTTGTAACCCGGCCGCCATGATGAAGCCCGCGGTCTTCTCCAGGTCAGAACGGGCTCCCCAAAGCTGCGCCTGTAACTCCGCTCCCCCCGGCCAGGTTTTGTGTCGTAGAGCTGCGTGAGTAGGACAGCGCAGGAGGACATGTTCAGGGGTCTGGGGTCCAGTGCCGCATGGACACTGGTCAGTGTAGGTGATCTTCAGGCGGTTAAGGTGGCTCAGCAGTCTGCAGTGGCCGGTCCTCAGTCTGAAGAGGATTGTCTGCTGGTGCCTTTGGAGCTGGTGGATCGGGTCAGCACCACTCTCTGCACCCAGCCTTCTCTTCCACTGGGACTGAAACTGGTTGTGGATGATGGTCTTGGCCTCCCTGTAGGTCACGGGGTGGCTGAACTGCTCCATTTTGCTGCCTGCTTTGGAGAGAGCATCAGCTTTTTCGTTGCCCATGATCCCACAATGAGACGGAATCCACTGAAGCGTAATGACAGACTGTTTTGAGAGTTCATAGAGGGCAGCCTTGATGTCTTGCGTATGTTGTTCATTTCTTGTGTTCTGAAGTCCCTGCATGTGCTAGTTTTAACTGAGCCTTCACTATGTAAGGAGGTTTGTTGTAAACAGTCGTTTTGTGAACATTCCCCTAAAGCGTGTTTTTTGTATTGCCTTGTTGAGTCTGTTGTGTGTGCGATGAGCTATTGCTGGCAGTTTTGTGCGTGGGGGTGACATCTTCGGGCTGAGACTGTGACTGCTCTGCACACACCCTCCCCTGGGAGGATTGAGATGCTTGCTTCCCCTGGCGCTTCATGGACTGTAGTACAGGTTGTTGATGGCCAGTCTGCACCTGGGGAGGGCAGTTGCGAATTTGTGGGAACTGCCATTGGCTCAGGTGTTTGTGGGTGTGCTGCCCCTCCCCTAGTGCTGGCCGTTGCTGGACTTGGGTCGTGTTACAATGGGTGGGTGCCTGGGGCCACTCGACGCCACCGCCTGTGCCATACGCGGAGTTGATCGTTTGCATGCCTTCCATGGGTACATCAGCCTTCCTGCCACTGTCGTCTGGCCCCTCTGTTGTGTTGCTGGTGGTGTGATGGGCACCGGCGGGGGCGCCACTGGACCCCCAGGCTCCTTTACTGCCAGCCTGTGAGTGTTGTCGTCGGTTGGATGACTCTCCGACTCTGATAATCTCCTGTCGCTGAGTGTTGAAGGTGTAGATTCCGTCCTCCGTGAACAGCCTGTCTGCTCTTAATGTAGCCCTCCTCCCACTACTGCGGAGCTCCTTGTAAAATGCCACAAGTCCCTTGCGACGGTTGCTGACCTCCTTGGAGAAGTCCTCCCTGATGGACAGCCTGCTGGTAGTTGGTAGTTGCCGTGCATGGGTCAGGACCAAACCCCGCTGCTTCATGAACTGGAAACGCCCCAAAATGGCATTGCCAGCCCAGTGTGCATACTCAATCAGTATGTCGGCCGTAATGTTGAGCTGTTCCCGGAAGACTTCTCTGATAAGCTGTTCACAGGATGTACCAACTAGATTTGCTATGCCAAAGAAGAGGAGGTTAGGCTTCCTTCGCTCGGCGTCCAGCCTCTCTATCTTGGAGGACAGCCGTTGTACTGTCTCCTTCAATGATGCTGTGTCCTCCTCGACACGTTCCTGCTTGTCACACAGTTCGTCCAGGTCAAGGCGCAACACCTCCTGCTGCCCCCCTAGTTGGTCCAGCTTGTTGTTCAGCGTTGACTGGAGGATGCCCAGCTTTTGGTCCAAGCTCTGGGCTAGTTGCTGCTGCCCTTCCTCTAGTCGTTTCATGCCACTGTTCAGAGACTGCACAGCCTCGGTGAGGCCCTGCAGCAGCTGTGCTGATTCCATTTCTGTGAACAGTGGCTGTAGGGTGCTGTTGTCGCTGGAGTTGCTGAGATTGACTGTTTTTGTATTTGTCGGGTTGTCTCCATTATTTGGTTTTCTTAGCGGTGCAGATGGCGGCTGGGGTGGAGGAAGGGGCCCTGGATTTCGTTCTATGCACCCAATCACTAACATGAGCAACAAGCATGTCACAGCAATGCGACTGGATAACTTGTCCACTCGAAAACCTCGTACTCTTGCTCTGGCTATTTTTGCCTTTCTGGTTAAGATTTTCTGGAGTATGTTCACAAACAGTCCAATTCTGTTCCTGTATAGCTGAATTGAGCAACCCATCTTGACGTGCACAATCAAACCAGTTTACTTTACACACTCCATAAGACAGAGCGAAGGGTGATAAAGCAGATTCGTTCCGATTTGACTTGACTCTAACAGTGAGTAATCTTTACCGATAGAAACAGCGCCTGCGAGAGCTCAGGTAGGACACGTCCTCTCACCTCGGCGGTCGTCGGTCAACTCAGAGAGAGAAACAGAGAGAGACAGACAGACAGACAGACAAACAGACAGGACAGACAGACAGACACACACACACACACACACACACACACACACACACACACACACACACACACACACACAACAGAGAGAGAGAGAGAGAGAGAGAGAGAGAGAGAGAGAGAGATGCAATTATTACAGTATTGTAATTCACTCAGGTCCCAAATCATCAACTTAAAACACCAGAATACACAGTACAATACTGTCAGTCATCAATGATGGATCACTGTTACTATTACTGTCAGTCATCAATGATAGATCACTGTCACTGTCACTGTCACTCATCAATGATGGGGCACTGTCACTATCAATCATCAGTGATATGGCACTGTCACTGTCAGTCATCAATAATGGATCACTGTCACCGTCAGTCATCAATGATGGGTCACTGTCACTGTCACTGTCACTGTCAGTCATCAATGATGGGGCACTGTCACTGTCACTGTAAGTCATCAATGATAGGGCACTGTGACGGTCACTGTTAGTCATCAATGATAGATCATTGTCACTGTCACTGTCAGTCATCAATGATAGATCATTGCCACTGTCACTGTCAGTCATCAATGATAGGGCACTGTGACGGTCACTGTAAGTCATCAATGATAGATCACTGTCACTGTCACTGTCAGTCATCAATGATTGGGCACTGTCACTATCAATCATCAATGATGGGTCACTGTCACTGTCAGTCGTCAATGATGGGTCACTGACACGGTCACTGTCAGTCATCAGTGATGGGTCACTGACACGGTCACTGTCAGTCATCAATGATGGGGCACTGTCATTGTCAGTCATCAATGATGGGTCACTGTCATTGTCACTGTCGCTATCAATAATCAATGATGGGGCACTGCCACAGTCAGTCATCAATGATGGGGCACTCTCACTGTCAATCATCAGTGATGGGTCACTGTCACTGTCAACGTCAGTCATCAATGATGGGCAACTATCACTGTCTGTCATCAATGATGGGGCACTGTCACTGTCAGTCATCAATAATGGGGCACTGTCACTGTTACTGTCAGTCATCAATGATGGGTCACTGACACTGTCACTGTCAGTCATCAATTATAGGGCACTGTCACTGTCAGTCATCAATGATGGGTCACTGTCACTGTCACTGTCACTATCAATCATCGATGATGGGGCACTGTGACTGTCAGTCATCAATGATGGGGCACTGTCACTGTCAATCATCAATAATGGGGCACTGTCACTGTCAATGTCAGTCATCAAAGATGGGCCACTATCACAACAATGATGGGTCACTGTCAGTCAACAATGATGGGTCACTGTCACTGTCAGTCATCAATGATGGGTCACTGTCACTGTCAGTCAACATTGATGGGTCACTGTCACTGTCAGTCATCAATGATTGGTCACTGTCACTGTCATTGTCGGTCATCAATGATGGGTCACTGTCACTGTCAGTCAACAATGATGGGTCACTGTCACTGTCAGTCAACAATGATGGGTCACTGTCACTGTCAGTCAAAAATGATGGGGCACTGTCACTGTCGGTCATCAATGATGGGTCACTGTCACTGTCAGTCAACAATGATGGGTCACTGTCAGTCAACAATGATGGGTCACTGTCACTGTCAGTCATCAATGATGGGTCACTGTCACTGTCAGTCAACATTGATGGGTCACTGTCACTGTCAGTCAACAATGATGGGTCACTGTTACTGTCAGTGATCAATGATGGGTCACTGTCACTGTCACTGATTAATGATGGGTCACTGTCACTGTCAGTCGCCGGACACGTGATCCTGGTGATCCTAGGATCGCGGGTTCCAACCTCCGCCGGGACATTTATATACAGGTGGGACTTTCTTTCGGATCTAGTTGCAAAGTGAGGCGACTGCAGGCAGAAATCTGAACACATTTGAACTATCATCAACGCTACCTCGACTCACACAGTGTCTCCTTTTTGACAGCCTCGTTTTCATTCAACGCCCATCTTGCGCTGAAGTGGATGAAGATAAGTGATTGCTCATTCGTTCGTCTTGTCCTGAGTGTTTTGTATCTTGCCTGAAGAAGACCTAAGAGGTCGAAACGCGTCGTGTTTTGTCTTGTGATTCGTTTGTCTACGTTTTCTTGGCGGTTTGCTATTTATTGCATTTTAAATTTTCTTTCGGAGTCAACACTGGTTCTAACTCCATAGAACAGTGAGGTGACTGCGACGGAAATTGATACAAACTGAAACGAAACATTTCGGTGCCAGCAAACGAAAGAGGCAAACAAATGACAAGACAAAACACGACGCGTTTGGACCTCTTTGGTCTTCTTCAGGCAAGACAAACAACATTGAACTCGTTTTCATTGTCTTCGATGTTATTTGTCCGTAGAAGACCGAAGAAGTCGAAACGCGTCGTGTTTTCGCTTGTAATTTCTTTGTCTCTTTCGTTCGGCAGTACAGTAATTTTTCTTTTATGTTCGTTTCCATCAAAAGTAAAACAAACAAACAGTAACAACAACAACAACAACAACAACAACAACAAAACCTCGAACAATACTCTAAACCAAGATTCTGCGTGGAAACGCGCTTGTGA
>CM065715.1:99935710-99938210 GCA_033310375.1 Conus canariensis
AGAGATACACGATTCATTTACCATCACGGTATCACTTTTATGATGGACACAACCATCTTCCATTGGAATATCCGAGGTCTGCATTCCAATTTTGAGGAGCTTCAACTTCTTTGCCGAGATTTAAAGCCAGCTATAGTAGCTCTTCAGGAAACGCAGATGCACAAAGAAAAGTCCTTTTCTCTTTCAGGTTTTAATGTACTGTCTAAACCAGCCCAACCTACAGCTCTTGGAGTTTCGGGTGGGGTCTCGTTACTCATCCACAAATCTTTGTTGTTCAGCCCTGTCAACCTTAAATCTTCTCTTCAAGCTTTAGCTGCCAGAATCTCACCACATAAACTCACTACATAAAACAGTGACAGTTTGTTCCCCGTACATACCTCCATCATCATCTGTCAGTCGACAAGAGCTGGTTAGCCTCATGGAAGAACTCCCACGACCTTTCTTGCTTCTAGGGGACCTGAACGGCCACTCTCCTCTTTGGGGCAGTGCAGACTCCTCTCCCCGAGGTCTTCTTCTGGAGGATGTCTTCTCTGAGCTTGACCTGTGTTGTCTGAATGATGGCTCTCCAACATATCTGCATTCTTCAAATGGCAGTCTTTCTTGTATCGATTTGTCAGTATGCAATCCCTCACTGGTCTTGGACTTTGATTGGAGTGTTCATGATGACCTCCATGGAAGTGACCATTTTCCAATAGTCTTGAGACATGAAACGTCAGAACATATTATTTTACCAGAACGTCTTAACCTTAGAAAAGCCAACTGGGATCTTTTTGCTTCGAATATACAAAAAGAGTTGGTGGACGATCAGGTTCTTCAAAGTCCTGACCTGCTGAAACCTTGACGAAAATCATCACCACCTGTGCCAAGAATGTCATTCCGGCTTCTACCACCAAACTTCAGATGCCGAAAACTCCCTGGTTTAATGCTGAGTGCCAACAAATCCACAGTCAATGCCAGAAGGCTCAACGTGTTGTCTGTCACAGGCCATCAATACCTTACGCGAGGGCCCACCAAAATCTCCGTGCCAAATCTCGTTACATTTTCAAAAAGTGTAAACGTCAGTCTTGGAGAGACTTCTGCTCCAAGTTGACTGCAAAGACCTCCAAGAAGAAAGTATGGAAAGTGATCAGGAAAATTAGTGGGAAAAATACAAAGCCTTCTATCTGTCACCTGAAACTTGCAGAAGCCCTGATCACAGATAAACAAGCTGTAGTTAATGTGCTGGCCTCAACTATTGAAAAGAACTCTTCCTCCACAAATAAAACGCCCGCTTTTCTGAAAAACAAACTTCTGAAAGAAAAATCTCCTTGTAACTTCTCATCGGACAACACTGAAGCCTACAATCTGCCATTTTCGATCGATGAACTAAAATCAGCTCTGCAAACCTGCAACGATTCTGCTCCTGGCCTGGATGAGATCCATTATCAGCTCTTAAAACATCTCCCAGAAAGCTGTCTCCAGACCCTTCTGAAAGTCTTCAACCATATCTGGACCACAGGGTGTTTTCCACCATCCTGGCGGAAAGCTCTCATCATATCTATACCCAAATCTGGAAAAGATCTTTCGAACCCATCCAATTACCGTCCGATAGCTTTGACCAGCTGTGTCAGCAAACTGACGGGAAAAGTGGTCAATGCTAGACTCATGTGGACACTTGAAACCGACGGCATTTTGGCGAAAGATCAGTGTGGTTTCCGCAAACATCGAACTAAAGTGGACCATTTGATCCATCTGGAATCTACGCTTCAGAACGCCTTTCTAAACAAACAACACGCAGTGGCTATTCTCTTTGACTTGGAGAAGGCCTACGATACCACCTGGAAATCTAGGATACTTCATGATCTCCATGATCTTGGTTTTTGGGGCCATCTTCCACTTTTTATTCAAAATTTGTTGGCAGAACGACAGTTTCAGGTTCGGGTTGGCAGGTCTAGACCTGGGAGTTGTGTCTGATTTTTCCAAGTTTCCAGATCAGCCTCCATGGACCTTTTCCACACCAAAAATTTGTTTTGACTTTGCAGCTTTTCGCATAGAATCTACCAGCTCTCTGGCACACAAGGCATTGTTTGCCGATCTCTGTTCCAAATTCCCATCCTGTCAGAAAATTTTCACTGACGGTTCCAAGTCTGACGATGGAGTGGCCTGTGCAGCCTATTGCCCTGGTGCTCCTGCTCAAATATTATTGGAACATATTCCTTCACATGCTTCTGTTTACTCTGCTGAACTTACAGCTGTTTCTAGCATTGAAGATAATCTCATAATCTGTAAAGAAGGACTTTATGGTTTTGTCGGATTCGCTGTCAGCTTTGGAGGCCATAGCTGGTCGCAACCTCCATCATCCCGAACTTTTACACTTTTTAAAACTTTTTACCAGGTTGAAAGCGGATGGTCACAACATCGTTCTGGCTTGGGTTCCCGGTCACGTTGGCATCGGAGGGAATGAAATGGCTGATCGTTTGGCCAAGCATGCCACAACAGGGAAACTGTCTAACATATCTAT
>CM065715.1:99943210-99945710 GCA_033310375.1 Conus canariensis
CCACTCTGGCTACTGCACTGGGTGTATGCAAGCGAAGTGGGTGTATCTTAACCAGATGCATTCAGTGTAACTTAGACAGGCCCACTGTATTCCAACTTAAGTGGCAGCACTGAGTGTATGCATGTAAAGTAGGAGTGAGGAAGGGCCCCTCATTGTGGTAGTCCAATGAGAACCATTTTTTCATTATTTTAACAAGACCCGGAACAAAATAAAAATTTCTTTGATGATTAGTACCGGAAAGTTGCTCCTTCCACCACTAGTAAGAGATAGGGTGTAGGTGAAATGTTAAGATAATTCTCATCAAGAAATTATCCTAAGTAATTCTCCTAGAGGACCCACCTACCACTCATCTATCTCGTCACAGGCCCCTGGTGGGGGTGCAGGGGCAGCGCCCTGCTGGGGGTTCTGGGGGCAACGCCCCCCCCCCCCCCCCCCCCCCCCCCCCCCCCCCGACGCTGAAGAAAATTTGTCTTGCCTAGACACTTTTGTGGCCTCTCCTTGAAAACAAAATTAATAATTTCTATGCAAAAAGACTCCAAATATGACAAAATATGACATACAGCTTAAATATCAAACTGGAAATGTTATGCCAAGTACTTAGAATACATCTTAAATTCAGTAAACCATCAAAACAAAAAAGGATGCAATATTACTCACCAGTGATGTTAATTTAAGATAGTGGCCCAAGTTCAAGAATGAGGTTTCCTGTTTTTGTTTATTTTTTTAGTCTTACATGGCTTAAATTCTGCATCTCCATGTGTCATAGTATATATTGCGGTTTTCCTACACATGGAAAGCTGTTCCAAGTTTTGAGTATCTTTAGCAAGATTTTGACTGAAGGTGATTAAATCAGGCGCCAGTAATAGAGGCAAGCAATGTTTCGCTAAAAATACACAAGTCCGAATCTTCGCATCTAGCAGGGAATCAACTTTAGACACCAGAGCCATTACTGGAGCAGCTGCAGGAAGAGTTGATGTATGTTTCAGCGCATTCCATCTCTCCACATGTTTCGTCTCCTGGGAATGCACTTCAATCTACTTTTTTCCATTTGACTTGTATACAAGCTTCTGACTGCACAGTATACACCAAGCAGCGCCGACTTCATTTGTTTTCCGCAGCCATTTTCGGAATGGACATTCAATTCGTCCATCTCATCCATCCATTCATTTCTCCCCTTGTTTTTCTTCATGTCATTGTCGATCTTCCGTGCCTCTGCTTCGTCGTTAATCAGCTCCAGTTTTTGACAAATATAAAGTTGCTGGAACGACCTGCCAGAGACGGAGATGAAGACTGGAACCCTTGACACTCTCATGTCAAGGGTCCCACTAAACTAAAAAAAACAACTAAGAAATAGTTAGTTAGTGTAGGTAGGATTAGGTCGCTACCCCATCCCATTCTTTCCCTAGTAAAATTGTGATTTTTAAAAGCTATTTTTGGGCCTGTTTCACTATTGGGGCGAACCAGGATCAGCTAGTCTGGAACTCATTTCCAGATGAAGAGCGAAATTACAGTAGTCTGCTGATAAAACCCACATTGAGTTGAACTCCCCCAGTTTTTATGATTCTCCACTGTCGTAGGTCTTTATCTTCCCACATTGGCTTTCCATCTCAGCACAACCTCCACAGTACGGCATGGTAATCAACCAGTTGATTGGGGCCGTCCAAATGGATGATGATGAAAGCACGATGATATACGTGCATTGAAAAGAAGATGGAGGATTTCAAATACGAGTTGCGCGAAAACCTGAATCGGAACACGGAACGCGCACACGGAAAAAAAAGAAGAAAAACAGGAAAAATTTGCTATACGGAATTCCGTATCAATACGAAAGGTGCCCCACCCCTGCTGCACGCACGTTCGCGCGCGCGCGTGCGCGCGCGCGCACACACACACACACACACACACACACACACACACACACACACACACACAGATATACACACACGCTTGCGCATATATGCACAAGCACAGTCACAGAAACACAGACAGACAGAGAGAGAGAGAGAGAGAGAGAGAGAGAGAGAGAGAGAGAGCATGATACACAAAAAGACAGAAAGGGTTAGAGACAGAAACACAGGGACAGGGACAAAAAAAAAAAAAAAAAAAAAAAAAAACAGAAAGAGAAAGAAACAGGGACAGATGAAGAGAGAAAAACATGCAGGAGCCTCAAATTTTTGCTCAATAGCGGCGCGAAATCCTCAAACCTCTCCGATAATTTCCCATTCCAGGTTTTTTGAGTTATATATTGGGTATTTATATAGCGCCTATCCTCGGTCACAGACCAAGCTCTAAGCGCTTTACAATAAACACACTACCTCACTCACTCAACGGGCTGCCTACCCAGGTAGAGCCGGCCGAAGAGCAGCCTACTGGCGCTCATTCAGTCGTTTCCCGTACCATTCAAATACCAGTCACTCATTTTCATTCATCTCATTTATTCCTCCAGTTTCTCACATAGGATGCATGCGATGTTTATACGTGTCCTCCATTTCCACCGGTA
>CM065715.1:99955710-99958210 GCA_033310375.1 Conus canariensis
AACAACAACAACGACAACAACAACAACGACAAAAACAACACATACGCGCGCGCACTCCATCTCTCTCTCTCTCTCTCTCTCTCCCCCGTCACTTCTACCCGTCCCCCTCTGCCACATGCTTCCACCCGTCCCCCTCTGCCATATGCTTCCACCCACTTCCCCCCATCTTCAACTTCCACCCGTCCCCCTCTGCCACATGTTTCCACCCGTCCCCCTCTGCCACATGTTTCCACCCACTCCCCTCCACCTTCCACTTCCACCCGTCCCCCTCTGCCACATGCTTCCACCCACTCCCCTCCACCTTCCACTTCCACCCGTCCCCCTCTGCCACATGCTTCCACCCACTTCCCCCCATCTTCAACTTCCACCCGTCCCCCTCTGCAATATGCTTCCACCCACTCTCCTCTACCTTCCACTTCTACCCGTCCCCCTCTGCCACCTACTTCCACCCGTCCCCCTCTGCCACATGCTTTCACCCACTCCCCTCCTTCCACTTCCATCCGTCCCCCTCTGCCACCTACTTCCAGTCGTTCCTCTCCAACTTCCACTTCAATCCATTCCTCTCTGCCTTCCATTTCCACTTGTCCGTCTTCACCCTCCACTTCCAACCGTCCATGTGCATCACCGACTTCCATCCATCCCCCTGTGCCTCCTACAGCCATCCACCCCTCTCCTTCTACCTCCACCTGTCCCCTTCCATCTTGTTTCTAGACATCCAGTGCCGTCCTCCACATCCTCCTTTCCCCCTCCCCTGTGCAGCATGCATGAGTTCCCCACCTTGCCCACAACCAGTACACCCAGTAACAGAGGACTGATCACCGCACGTCCTGAGCGAATCCAGAGCCAGAGCACCCACCCTGAGGCCCACACATACTGCCGTGACTTAAGACCTGGTCCACCTTCCCATGGGGAGGCGTCAAGTCCTGGCGTAACTACGGACTGCAACGATGTGCACCAGGTAGGAGTTCCTGTCAGTGTTTCAGAGGATCTTCAGAGTCCCACATCGATTCCAGCAGACGTACTGGACGATAGTCTGACTCTGCTTAAACAGAAAGTCTCCTCTGTGGACCCGCCAGCCGACGTGGAGAGCCAGTCCTTTGACTGTATGGAGACAATAGCTGCAACGAGTGACGGTGCTGGTGCGCTGAAGAACCCTCAGCCCTCTCAAGTGTCCCTTGTCAATGAAACTGAGGGTCGGTCCCCAGGCTATGGCCCTTGTACCCGAAGTCGTGTGAGGACCAGGCAGATGCAGCTCACTGAAAGTTTTTCCAGGGCCCGCCCGAAAAACAGCTCTGGACGTATCTGTGGACGAAATAACGATCCTCTGGTGCCCCTGCATCCTCCAGACAACGTGGAGACCTAGGGAAACGGCCGTGCTCGTGTCAAGGACAGTAAGAAAGAATGTCTCTCCTTTTTGACCTACAATATTGAGGGTCTGTCTTTAGTTTATGACTTAGATGTAAAAAATTATATCTCTCAGTTTGATTTTGTTGTTCTAACGGAATTTTTTTCAAGAACATTTCCCTCTTTTCTTTTTCCTGATTATAAAGTTTTTCTTTGTCCTGGTATACGATTAACTGATGCTGCTACAGCACGCTTGTCAGGTGGGATTGCATTTCTTGTAAGGAAGACTTATGGTAATATGGTTAAACAAATTAGAGTAGAATATGATCATACTATAGTACTTCAGCTTAAAACTCCAGACCTAGATGTTCTTCTGGTTGGGATTTATTTGCCTCCAGCAAACAGTATCTATTATACAAATACTGAAATAGATAATGGAGTTTCACTTCTAGAAGAGTGCATAATTGATTCTTTTGAAGAAGTTGGTGATTGTCCATTGATCATCTTTGGTGACTTAAATGCAAGAAGAGGCGGACTAAATGCAAAGGAATGTTCTACATATGATGGAGACTTTAACAATAGAGATGATACTCCCGGTGATGATTTATTCCGTGCGTCAAAAGATCGTTCAACAAACGATTTTGGTCACTATTTAATTAACATTTGTCAGCACTTTGAATTAGTAATTTTGAACGGTCTTCTACCTGGTGATGGAAACGGCAATTACACATATATAGCCCACAATGGTTCAAGTGTAATTGACTACTTTATCTCTTCAAGAAGCTTAATTTCATCGTGCCGCGAGTTGAAAGTAACTCAGCGGATAGAATCCAAACACATGCCCGTTGAACTTAAGGTAAGTTTTCCAAACCGTAGTCAGAAACCGGTAGCACCTAAAATTACACAATTTCAAAAATATGTGTGGGATCCAGCTAAAGAAAATGATTTTGTTTGTGCACTTGGATCTGATGTTGTAACTTCAATTTTTGATGAAGCTATTAAATTTATCGATATTGATTTCGAACATGCTCTAGCAAAATTTAACGAGGGTCTTTCTGTGGCTGGTCAGTGCATGAATAAAGATATCATCATTGGTAACGACAAGCGCAGCCCGTGGTTTGATATAGAATGCTCTGTTAAACGCCGTCAGGTAAGA
>CM065715.1:99963210-99968210 GCA_033310375.1 Conus canariensis
GGACTTAAACAAGGCAATCACTGGGTTTCAAACATAATAGGGTTTGGGTAACCAGAAGGTGGAATTATGAAAATACTACGATACTGAAGTTATTAGAATCGGGTTTAGTTTATCAACTAAGCCTACATCATCTTTCTCTTCACCTCTTTATAGATCCCTCACCCCCCACCCCCCACCCGCCCAAAAAAAAAAAAAAAAAAAGAAGCACCCCCCCCCCCCCCCACCCCTCCCACTCTATCACCAAAATCTCGTCTTCACCTCAATGCCAACCTCCCTGTTCATCTGTTAGCTTCCCAACCCTCTGTCACCTGCCTATCCCCAGACTCTCCCACCTTCTCTCAATCAAATTCCCTCACTCTCAATACGTTTGCGCACACATCCACACACCCGCACACGCACACGCACGCACACACGCACACACACACACACACACACACACACACACACACACACACACACACACACACACACGCACGTGCACGCTCACACACTCATACACATATACATAGGGACATATACAAACATATGAAATTATAAAAGCATTCTCTCTCTCGGACTCTATCCCTCCCTCTTACCTCTTACCGTCATCCTTCCCCGCTATCTGCCAACACCTCCCCTCCCTCCCTCCCCCACTCCCTCCCTATCACTCCAACCCAACTCCCCATCTCTCTATCTCTCCATAAATCTCTCTGTCTGTCTGTCTGTCTGTCTGTCTGTCTGTCTGTCTGTCTGTCTCTCTATCACTCAAGCTATCTACCCATCTATCGATCTATCAATCTATCCTTCTCAATCCATTCAAGGAAGAGCCTTCTCTCTATGCCGGCCTCCCCTACTTTCTTTTTTGACCTCTCACACATTTTTTTTCTTTTTCTTTTTTCTTCTCCTTTTTCTTATTCCTTCCTTTTTTTTCTCCCTTTCCCTTCCTCCTCTCTTTTTTTTGTGATAACATATTTTAGGAGGGAACCTTTTCTGCATTGAGCGTTTGAGTATCACTCCCCCTCGCACCTTCACAGATAAGCTCGAACATCCCCAAGAGCAATCCTTGACACGAAAGAAAAAATAAATAAATAAATAAAAAGCAAGGACAGCAACAGGGGTGACTGAACAAGGGGTCAAAGGAAAGAAACTCTTGCAAGGGTGGAAAACACATTGTCTCGCAAATCGACCTGGTCCCCAATGGGGTTGACCTTGGCCCAATGGGGTTGACCTTGGCCCAATGGGGTTGACCTTGGCCCAATGGGGTTGACCTTGGCCCAATGGGGTTGACCTTGGCCCAATGGGGTTGACCTTGGCCCAATGGGGTTGACCTTGGCCCAATGGGGTTGACCTTGGCCCAATGGGGTTGACCTTGAGGCGAAAGAGACGAAAAAAAGGGGGATCCACAAGGAAACGTGAGGAAGGTCCAGAAGCGAGACAACATATTCGTGTGTGTGTGTGTGTGTGTGTGTGTGTGCGTGTGTGGTGTGTGTGTGTGTGTGTGTGTGTGTGTGTCGTGCGTGCGTGCGTGCGTGCGTGCGTGCGTGCGTGCGTGCGTGCGTGCGTGCGTGTGTGTGTGTGTGTGGTGCGTGCGTGCGTGCGTGTGTGTGTGCGTGTGTGTGTGTGTGTGTGCGTGTGTGTGTGTGTGTGTGTGTGTGTGTGTGTGTGTGTGCGTGTGTGTGTGTGTGTGTGTGTGTGTGTCCTTGACCGTGCACACGTAGTTATGTGTGCAAGCGTGTGCATGTATGTTTCTGAGAGTGCGTGTGAGCCAACATGTATTTGTGTGCACGTGGGGCGTGTATGTGATTTTATGCTAAATTTTCCGATATCTTAACTGATTTTCAAATATCATGGACATTGGTAATTTTGATTCAGTCTTTTTGGCAATACTTACACACATTTTTGCTATCAAAATTATAAAATTAATTTTCTTTAGGTTCACTGCATCGATATCGTTGCTCTTCTGCTTTCCAAACAGAACATCAACCAGAGATAAGGATACATTAATGTCGAACTGTACTAGTATAAATTGGCAAATATATTTCCAGAAGTATCTAACAGTTGGACATTCATAAAAGAAATGCTCGATAAAATCGATTTCGTCAGTGCAATAAGAACATTTTTTATCATCACGTATTTTCATCTTGCATAGCATAATATTAGTGGGATAAATGTTATGCAAAATTTTCCACTGCAGCACTCTCAGTCGTGTTTCTTTTGTACACAAACGAGGGATCTGCCAAATATTCTTGTTTAATTCTATACCAAATTTATTTTTCCAAAAGCTAAAGGCACAGGGTTCCGATTTTTGCAACATACCTATTGTTTTCCGAAATTCTTTACAAGTTATCAATTTCTTACCACAAAAGAGAGGGGGGTCTGAAAAAACACTGTTACACCGATCTTCTTCACTTGTACTTGAAACATAGTGTCGGACAGCAGCGCTTACTACATTATATTCGAGTGTTCTGGAGGGTGAGTCTCCAATCCTAATACATATTTCAGGCAAAGATAACATTCCATTGGCACCAAACATATCCTGAACTATCAGTATACCACCTCGTATCCAATCGGGAAAGAAAAGAACATTTCCCCGATATATAATGCCACAGTTGTTCCACAAAAGAGAAGAACATGCTAAAGATCCATCATGCTTATTAAGATCTAGCCATGTTTTTAACTCTGTTTTCCAGAAAAAAGAATTAACTAAATGTAAACCTTTAAGCACACCACTATTAACATTTGCATAGAAGCACACGTAATTACTGCCAAACGGAGCAAAAATCTTTTTCGGAATAAAGGACCACTTCTCATTTTCTCTGGCTCTCCACAGACGTATTACCCATTGCAGGAGAAACGCTGACTGCATTTGTCTGACATCTATCATTTTCAAACCTCCCTGTTCAAAATCTTTACACATAACATTTCTCTTAACTTTTTCATACGCTCTTTTATTACAGTTCTGCTTACGCCATAGAAACCTAAAAAGTATTCTATTGATTTCTATAAGCACATTGTCTGGAATTACCAACGCCTGCATGACGTAGACTAATTGAGATATCAAAAATGTCTTTATAATATGTACTTTCCCCATTACACTTAAATTTCGTTTTTCCCAAGAATGAATAATTCTTTTTATATTATCGATTCTTTGCAACCAGTTTTCCATTACCAAAGAAACACATCTATCACTGACAAAATAAACTCCAAGAATTTTTAATCTGTTTTTCCAAGAAATTCCATACCATGCATCTTCACAATGTCTTTTACTTCCTAACCACATTGCCACTGTCTTGTGACGATTTATCTCCAATCCTGAAAACAACGAAAAATCAAATAATATGTTGAGTGCATGCAGCATGTCATGCTCATCCTTCAGAAATAAAGTTATATCATCCGCATAAAGTGCAAGTTTAATTAAAGTAGCCAAAATATTGTTACCAGATCTCCATAAATCAAGCCCTTTAATATTACGACAGTTTCTTATTTTTATTGCTAAAATTTCTATAGCAGTTACAAAGACCAACGGTGAAAATGGACAACCTTGACGAATTCCTGTTTCTACCGGAAAATACTCGGATATCCAGCCACAGTAATTCACACAACTCGTAGTATTTTTCATTATTACTTCAACCCATTTAATAAAATCCATCCCGAAACCAAATTTTTTAAATGCGGTTATCATGAAGTCTTTTGAAATACGATCAAATGCTTGAGTGTAGTCAATACTGAGTAGCACACCAGGTTTATTATTTGCATTCAGTTGCTCAATTACATCATCAATTTGCCTAACTAATGTCCCTACGCGCCGCCCTTTAATATACCCCACTTGATCTTCGTCAATGACATCTTGTATTACCTGCCCCAAACGGTTAGCTAAGCATTTGGCCAAAAGTTTATAATCAGTATTTTTCAGAGATATAGGTCTCCAGTTTTTTAACTCATTCCTCGGTAGATCCTTACCTTTATGTAATAAAGTAATAACTGCTTTTCTTTGTGTAGGTGAAAGTGATCCTTTATCAAAAGCAGCGTTAAAAGACAGAGTGAGCAATGTTTTTATGTGTTGCCAGAAAACTTTAAAAAAACTCGACCGTAATACCGTCACAACCTGGTGATGTTCCATTATTTAAATTTTTTAGTGCGTCAAGGAGTTCGTCTTCTGTCACCGTACCTTCACAACTGTTTTTCTGAATCTCAGAAATATGAGGAACACTTGCGTCTGCCAAAAAGTTATCTACTTGCTCAGACACGTTAGCATATGACAGTTTCTTTGTGTACAGATCAGCAAAGAAATCTTTTGAACTTTTAATACCTCAGTCTGATTAGTTCTCAATACATTATTTTTATCTAAAACACCTTCCATTACTTTAGAATTAGCTCTTGATTTTTCAAGACTGAGAAAATATTTAGTATTTTTCTCCCCTTCTTCTACCCATTTTACTCTTGCTCTGACCTGTGCAGCACGTGCCTTATAATTTTCCAGTATTTCAATTTTCTGTGCGAAGTGTGTGCGTTCACTCTGAGCCTGAATACAGTCTGGCTCAGATGAAAGCTGAACATCTACCTCGTTTAATTCATTGTATAAATCTATCAACGTATTTTTTCTTACCATACTTTTGTGTTTACTATAGTTCATAGAAAAAGTTTTAATCTTTATTTTCAGAACTTCCCATTCCATTTGATAGTCTGAATGTTCATTTACGTATGAAATGTGATCATCTATTAAAGCATTCATTTCATTTACAAACTCTAGATTGTTTAGTAATGAATTATTAAACTTCCACAATCCAGGGCCTCTTTCTATACTAGAAAATTTCACGGTAATAGAGCATGCTCTGTGGTCAGTGGAAGGCATAGAGTGAATGTTACATTCCAACGTTTTATCGAAAATTTTGGAACTCATAAAGATATAATCGAGTCTTCTTGCAATAAATGGTGACTTTTTACTCCAGGTAAATTCTTTTTCGTTTGGATGGAATAATCGCCAACCATCAAACAAGTTATGGTTTGCTACCCAGTTGCAG
>CM065715.1:99973210-99975710 GCA_033310375.1 Conus canariensis
GCTTCCCAATTTAACATATGAATTCTTTCTTTCTCTTTTCTTTAGGTTTTCCCCTGTACCTTTCCCCAACTATCTATGGCTCACCTGGTAATGACTGGTCAGCGGTGAGGACCCCTTGACCAACGTCCTGACAGGTTCGAGTCTTTAGGCCATCTCCTGGGCTAAAACTAATCCTTTCCTCCCTCCTCCTAGTGAGTGCATACTCAGTGTTCAAAACACATGACCATCACCTTACCGACCCTTATTAAACTATCTCTCAGTGGTCACTTTCACCCAATGACCAACTCTTGTTTATTTTACTGAGTGATCCTCACAATTATTGGGGACGCCCGCTACACTAATCAAGCCACATGAATATTCTTCCTTTTTAGTTGTGGCATGGGGGAAATGATTCATATCACTAGACTAAATGTGATGGAGCGTCACATGCCTTGATGTGAGGCTACGTCACATGACAAAAGCATTGTATTGGCCATCACTCGATGTTGACGCAATGCGATTTCTGCCCCGCGCTGCTGAAGAGATGTGTGAAGACAACCACTTTCGCTGGACACATGACCTGTCCCCACTTCAAAGACAGGCGTGTACCAGCAGCGAGTCCAACAATGTTTGTGGCGGTCATTCTTCACCATAGCGCCCTTCGTTTTAAAGTGGACCCACCTCACTGACCACCTCGTCATGCAGCAGACTGTTGGTGCTATTTTCTCAGCGTTAGGCAGACTCGGGGCTGGGGCACCTCATTGCCCCATGCCGACCCTGTCCCTAACCTCTTCCCCCTCCCCCCTTTTAAAATTTTTTGTTTGCTTTCTTTGTTTGCTCTATGTTTTTGTTGGTCGCTTCTGTTTTAAATTATAGTCCTCGACTTGAAGCCCCTACCTAACATATCTTGCGCTGCCACACAAATGTTATCTTCTACACCTAACCACCGACAGGCGGAGATCCAGATCTGCATTGCATTAGGCTAATCTTCACAAGAGAGAGAGAGAGAGAGAGAGAGAGAGAGAGAGAGAGAGAGAGAGAGAAGAGAGAGAAAAAGGGGTTGGGGTGGGGGTATGAATGAGAGATTATTATAGGCTGTCGCCATTGATCGAGGTCAAGCTGTTGACGGCAGGAAGAGATGTGGGGTATGAACAAGGAGCGCGCCGATTCATTCAGATATCTTGACAACGACATGATGCATTGTCTTTTCTTTTCTTTTTTTTTAATACGAGAATGAGTGTAGACAGAGAACAGCCTCGAAGTGGCCAACAATCACCACGAACCGCTGCCTTCTTCTTCTTCTTCTTCTTCTTCTTCTTCTTCTTCTTCTTTCGTTAGTAACCACAGTCAAGTGTTTGACTGACTATTATTGTTACGTTTGGGGTGAAGACGACTGTAAAAAAAAACACACCAAAAAAAAACAAACAACTTTTGTTGAGAGAATGAAGGAGGGTATAGAGTACAAAGAAGGGTGGAGTGGTAGAGGGGGGAAGGGGAGGGGAGGAGAGAGTTGGATTTACAGAATTGCAGATACCTTCCTACTGAAGGTACCTGCCAGTGGGACCTGCACTATTTCCTTAGGGAGCAGATTCCAGTTCCTTACTGTTCTTGAGAGGAACGACGTATTTCTCTGTTCCGTCCGGCATGTTATCCTGCTGAATTGTTGGTTGTGGCTCCTCCTTGATCTTGTTTGGAGGGGTTTTAGATGGTGGAACTTTACAGCCGTTGTGTTGTGTTTCGTGTTGTAAAACATGGTTAGTCATGCCGCTTTCCGCCTCGTCTCCAGGGGTGGCCATTTTAGTTCCTCCAACTCTCAGAAGAGGAGAGAGCCAAACTCTTCAGTCTCTACCTGGGAAGTTTTGATTAAGGCTACGTCCCAGAAGACTGGACACACAGCCACCTGAAAGCTCTACCAAAGCCAGGAAAAGATCATCATCAGCTAAATGGCTACCGCATACTCACTATGCAAAATATAGCAGGAAAGCTCATGGAACGAATCAATGCAAGAAAACTCGCAAGAGATCTTGAAAGTCGACAAATCCTCCCATCAAATCAAGGAGGCTACAGAACAGGTAAAATTACATGGGAAAATGCGGCCGCTTTCGCCTATGAAGTGTACTCAGATTCCAAAGAAAGGAAGAAACACTAGCCGTTGCAATAGATCTGGAAGATGCATGCAACAAAGTCCAGTTCTCGCTTCTCATGGAACTACTCCTTGACTATGGAGTCAGTAAGACATTTACAGATGGATAGCAGCGGCACTTCGGGAGCGAACCGTCATCCTACGATTTGGAGATTGGACTTCTGAGCCTCATAAACTTTCTATGGGATTACCTCAAGGTTCTCCTCTTTCCCCTGTTTTGTACAATGTTTACACTAAAGGCCTAGCAGACCTCAACAGAAACGGAATTGCTCGAGTGATGACATTTGCAGATGACGGCCTGATCTACAAAACATCAAAGACTGCTGAAGAAAGAACGAAAGCGTTCAACAACAGTTGAACAACATTGCTCAGTGGTGT
>CM065715.1:99980710-99983210 GCA_033310375.1 Conus canariensis
CCACAGTCTCCACCCAGCGTTTTCATTCATTCCATAAAAAAAAGATTCTCCATTGATCATACATGGTATCATTTGTTCTGTAAACAACAGTAAAGCAAGAAAAGTAGATGGGGAATGGTAGGCTGTAGTCATGTAGAATAGGATTTTGTACAATTTTTTTCTTGTTGCATACTTTTGAAGCCTCTGTGGACTCCCACCAACTTTTTTTCTTTTAATTTTTCTCTTAATGTTTGTGATTTTTTAAGATTTATTGGATTTATACCTACATGAAACAAATTGGCCTTAATGTAATGGAAAGTTGGAATTGTCTTTGTCTTCTTCAGCTGTTCTGGGTTTTGAATGGTAGATTTATTGCCCTTTAGTGCCATACTATTCAACCTGGAACTTTTGTAGATTTTACCCTACCACCCGTAGTCTTTCTTTTCCTTTCAAGAGTATTCTAAACTGTAGGTTCATTGACAAAATGAAAGTAAACACACAAAACAAAGTACATAGTAATTCATATGAAAAATATGAAAAACAAACAGGTATGTATATTTTCAATACATTTTGCATGTCAGAAGTAACATGTAAAAAATCATCAGTACAATTCTTTACAGATGTCTGACACTGACAGTGTCAGCAAGAGCATTTTATGTCAGTTCTTTATGATGTCTGAAGAACAATGTAACATTGCATCTGATGAAATTCAATTGTCTGTTTTGTACTGTATAGTGAATGAATGTTATTCTGCACTGTTTTTTTTTACTACTGTAGTCTGTTTCAGTCTTAGTAGCACTTAATCAAGTTAATGACAAAACAATGAAAATATTATGGATGCTTAAACTAAGTTAAAGTCAGTAGCTTAACTTCACATTGTGTCAGTATTTTGGGCATATATACCAGCATTGCCAGACTACATACAAACTGATAGATCGAAACATTTTTCCCTCAGATTTTGATGAAGTGTCTTACATTCTGGTACCAGGAAAACAAAATGATTTTAATACTGTAGGCTTTCATAGATGGGTCCATAGTCACATGGTTAAAGCGTTTGCCTTTGAAGCTGATAGTCATGTGTTCAAACCATGCATTTGGTCAGATTTTGTGGACTTGAAAACCCTCTTTCTCTACCCAGCAGTAAGTTGGCACGTGGTTCAGTTCACAGAATGTTAAAGGCAGGGGAAGGAGATGGATACGCTCCATGTGTCATCATGGCATGCCCTAGACACAGTGAATACCTGACTATTTATTGCCTCTATGGCTAATAAGGTTATGGGAACTTTAATCGTTCTTCCTGTTTAACTCTGTTTATCTTCGAAAATTTATGCATCCTGTTTTGTCTTGTGATTCGTTTGTTCATGTTTGGCGGATACATTGTTTAATTTCTTTAAAGATCTGTTAATCTTGGATTTGGGGGAGGGGGGGACTATCGATAGTGATCTATACTTTAATTGACTTACTTTTAGGGGGACGGGATGGCCCCTCATTTTGTGTTCCATCTTAACTTGCTTCTTCTTCTTCTTTAACTGTGTGGTGATGCTGAGCTTCAGCCTGATGTTAAACTTCTTCATTGTGGCCCATTATAGGTTATGCCCCCTGCCAGACCTTGTCAAACTTCTGGAAGACTAACAAGACATGGTAGAACTCCCTCTGGTGCTAGAGATTTTTTTTTTTGGTATTCTTTGTTTGTTTGTTTGTTTGTTTTTTTTGTTTTGTTTTGTTTTTTTTGCGAAGGGTACATAGGTTAGAATCTGTTTAATGTTACTTCTGCCTTTGCAGAATCCAGCCTGTTCTTCAGCAGTGATGGTATATGCTGGCAGTTCAAGTTGTAATCTGTTCAGGATGAATTTGAGCGTGACTTTGCTGGCATGGCTAATCAAGCTTATAGTGTGGTAGTTTGGAGATTTCCTTTCTTTCGAAGGATAATGGTTAGTCGTGTGGGCCACTCCCCAGCATGCCAGATTTTGTTGTGGATGGCAGTCAGGATATCCTCCATATTTCAAGAGTTCTGCAGGGATGCTGTTGATAGCCCTTCTCATATTTCAGTGATTTTACAGCAGCTATGACTTCTTTATTGAGTTTTGGAAATTCATCTTCATTTGGTGAATCTTGTGGATAAATTGTGTGGATAAATTCAAAGATAACCCCTAACAGCAAAGTATCACTCAGCGCCAACTTCCGAGTATACCTGTAACAACTGATTCCTCGCCCAAAGCTCATCTGTATCAACATGTTCTCAGTGTTAGTTATGACCCTTCAACAGTCTTCCAGTTGTCATTTGATTTGCATAAATTTGGCAGTCTGTTTGAATTTTAACATTGAAAATGCAAGTAGGCAACAGAGAAAGTGAGTTGGGAAAAGTCATGACTCTTCCAGCTCATGTAATTAAGTGATGTCTTGAGCTGTCTAACAGCTTATGTCTCATTATCTGCACAGTTTGGATGTTTGATTCCACCTTATTCATTGTCAAAAGAGTGTAAACTTGTTTGTTTATGAAATTATGTCTCTTTTCAACATG
>CM065715.1:99990710-99995710 GCA_033310375.1 Conus canariensis
GGATTTGGCATTGTATGGATGACTCGGACAGTTGATGACAAAGTCAGTTTTTTTGCGGAGTTTAGAGATAGCTTGAATGTGTGCCATATGCAAGATTGGCATAGTAACTTGGAAGAAAGTGACAAGTATGAGTTTTATCACTCATTTAAAGATCTGTTTCAAGCTGAGAACTATCTCACATCAATTTCTTTTGAGCATTTTAGAGATGTGTTCGCTCAGTTTTGAACAAGAAGCCTGGGGTTTAAAGCAATAAAAAGATGGTTCATGCATGCAGAAAGTCATTTGATGTGTTCATCGTGCTCAGAAGAAAAAGACGAGGAACTCTTTGTTTTTAAATGCCCAGAGTATAATAAATTTAGAAATTATTGTTCTGCCTTTAAGTCCTTTTTCGGTCAAACTCAACACCTCTTTGGTAATTTTATCCTCTGAAAATGTAGACATTGTAAACTCATTTGCTAAGTTTGTGGCGGAAGCTTTTCGATTTGGAGAGAAAAAAAATTAATATGTAGGCTGTGTTTGTAAATCATGATTATGCAATAAGTGGTTTATTGTGATGAGAACATTGTTTGATGAATGGTCTTGTTTCCATTTTCTAGTTATTAGTATTGTTTAACTGTTTTCTGTGTGTACGCTTCTTTTTGACTCGCATTTCTATTGTTGGCAGAGTTTGGCAACGCTAAGTGGAAATTGCGCATGTACTCCCTTGGCATAAGGGTTGTATAACTCTTGTCAATAAAGCATTGTTGTTGTCATTGTCATTACTCACTCACTCACACTTTATCGTACTCACTCTCTTTCTCTCTGCCGGTCTGTGTGTTTGTCTGTGCCTGTCATTTGGTTGCTGGCTCTCTCTCACTCAGTGTCTCTTTCTGTCTCTCTCACTCAGTGTCTCTTTCTGTCTCTCTCACGCGCGCTTGTGTGCATGCAGTGCAGGCACGCTCATGTTCGTTGAATCAGAGGAAGTAACAACTTGGAATACTTGTCATCCATACCAACAGCCAAATTGGCATTCTTATCTGGAAGTTCGTGATGGAATGTTACATGCGTGTGCTAGATGTTATGCATGCATTCACTGCACTCATAACCTCAGTTTGTTGTTTTATTTGAAAGACATTTCAGAAAATGGAGTCTGAACCAACTCTGACTTCAAAGGGAAAGTCCATGGAAATAACCTAGTGGAGATTCGAACCAGCAACCCCAGTAACATTAGGATCATCAGTCTGGCATTGTACCAACTGAACTATTCTGGCACATATGAATGATGACAATTGACAACGTACTCTGAAGTAAGATAAGATAAGATAATGTTGCTTATAGCCCAGCCGACCGCAAGGGGCCACATCAGGGCTGTCACCATGTTAAAATCAACTCACAAGTCATTAAAAAAAAAACAAAAAAAAAAACTTTCACACATCTCTTTAAATGACATCTTCCAGAAACGCACCAGAAACTTCATTAAAAATCTTTCTTCCGTAAAATCTTAAATCAGATGAAAAATGTTAATCTCTCTCAAAAAGTCAAGGATCACGTCAGGCGGGACATCCCTGAACAGGATCTTCATGGACTCCGCTGTAAAATGTTTGTGTCTCACATCGTGCAAGTCCCAACACTCTAAAAGAATATGTTTCATTGTGAGTGGCACATGACATGGAATGCACCACGGAGCTTCTTCACTCTTTAAAAGGTAGGAATGAGTAAAATACGAATGGCCGGTGTGCAGCCGGCACAGAACCGTTTCCTCTTTATGACCACCAGACGTAGATGGGAGGAACTCCTTAAGGTTTGGACGGATCCGAAAGAGTTTGTTATCCGTCTGGGTATTCCAATCCTCCTGCCAGAGGTCTTTCACATAATCATTAATTCTGGGTTTCAGATCTGAGCAGGGGATATATATGTTGGACAATTTCTCTCTTGTAGCATTCTTGGCTAAACGATCAACTGAAGTAAAGATTAAAAGTATGTGCACAACTACACGAAACATGAAACTACTGTAAGGTAAAATTATTCATATGTGTGCTCTCAAAATGATAACTGCTTGATGCTTTGCTCAGTATAGCTTTGACTACCTAGCTATATAGTCCATTAATCACAAAAAAAAAAGAAAGAAAGAAACTGTTTGTTCTCTTTACTGTTCATAGAGTTTACAGACAGTTTGTCAGATTATTATGATGATGGATGACACATTATACATAGCATGCACCTTCCCCGAAGATGGAGTATGGCTGCCTTAATGGCAGGATAAGAAACGGTCATGCACACAAAACTCCACTCCCTTTGTAGGGTAGATGGGTTTAATACTTGCCTGTCCATATAGGGAGTGTCCGCAGGAGTATCAGCCTGCGTACGCAGAAGAAGAAAAAGAAGTATGATGATCATTAATCAAAAGTTTTGTCCTTTGTTCTGTTCCTGTATGCAACAAGTCTGCTGTATTCCTTGGAGAGCAATGGTGGGGATGGGCAGGAAAACAGGACAGTCCATTACAGGCACACTGCTGATCTGTAGCCAACAACATGAAAAGATAGATCACATGACAGACAGATGGATAGCAGGGAGGGGAGATGGCTGTGAGGGTGTGAGGGTTGGGAGTTGGGGATGGAAGGGAGAAGAACGAGGATGTGTGTGTTTGTGTCTATGTGAGTGTGTATGTGTGTGTGTGTGAGTGTGTATAGTGTGTGTGTGTGTGTGTGTGTGCGCGCGTGCGCATGCATGCGTGCGTGCGTGCATGTGTGTAAACACAGGACTGCCCAGTGCTACGCTTTCGGCATAGTGTGCTACTATTTCATTGCCCATCATACGCTGCAACACTTTGTATCCCAAAAAAAAAAAGAAAAAGAAAAAAAAGATTTTTTCACTGATTTAGTGGTAACTTAAAACAACTGAGAAAATTAAAATTTTTAGACTGTACTCTAATTTCATTTCTAAAAAAAAAAAAAAGGGCAAGTTCAGTAAGGAGAGGAACAAAAAGTAGCAGAAAAAAATTGCTGAAGAAAATCTTTACTTTGTTGCGTTATCAGTTGGTTTCCTTGTCAGTCATTTTAATTTTTTTTTTTTTAGGTCATGTCAAAACCACATGATAATGTGGGAGATATATGTCTCCTTAGTCCACCATCATATTGTGCATGAAGTCAAGTGCAACAAAAAGTGCAATAGACGCTGACTTGCCAGACATTGAGGATGCCACAGGTACAGTTTGAAAGAAGAAACCATCCAGAAAGAAAGAAAAAAATCCACACCTCGTCTGTAGTGATATGGCATGTGAGTGCAATGCTTTAAATTTAGAATGCTACACTTAAGATGTTAAAATGCTACACTTTATGCCTTTGAAGCCTTGAGTTAACAGCTCTGTAAACAGCACAGATCCTGCAGGTATAACCATCCTGTTTGTATTTTGCATCGTCTGTCACTTTCCCCCACTTATGTCCTGTTCAGCCTTTATGGCCAGAAACATCAGCAAAGTCCAAGATCATCAGTACACAGCCCTTTACTTTCACTGTCTGCAAAATCAGCAGTCAACATTTAATTATGTAACAGTGCAGAAAAACATGTTGATGTCATATGATATATAAAGAAGGGTCCTCGTACAGTTCTGTGTTTGCAGTGTTGCAGCATGTCTAAATGTCATGCCCAAACCTGACAAAGTTTATATGGAGAAAATTATGACTGTTGTTGCCTCCCTCCAGAAGGTTCTGTTGGTTGACTGGTTGGTTGGTTTGTCTGTCAGCAGAAATGCACAAAACCTAAAAAACAGATTTTGATGAAAGCAGGGAGAAAGGTGGATGGTCAGTGTAGATCCACAGTGGATCCATGATTAGTTCAGCATGGTGAGACAAAAAACATTGAGCTGATGTGAACCAATTGTTGTGAGCTTGTAAAAAGATGGCCCAAAGCCTGAGGCACCTCACCCTCACTGGACATTTTTTTGGTTCACAACGAATGAAATCCAGATGGAAATGCCTGCCGCACACACTGACTGACTGTCGTAGTTTATTATGCTTCACACTGTTAAAGTCACAGACAACAAGCCTTATTCTGTAGATAACTCAGCACACTGGTCAGCTAGCAACTTTTCTTCCTGTGATTTGTTTTTGATCAGTTGAGACTGAATTTGTAGAAAGAATCAACATTGACATGAAATGGGTGTTTTTTCAGTACTGGCAAAACATGTTTAATACTGCAGCCCACACTCATTATCCAGAGAGCAAATTCAGTAATCCAAAATGATGAAGTGAAGTGCACAGTTGGATGTCAGATGTTAGTTGAATTTGTGAAATATTAACCAGTCCTTAGTGATTTGCATATCCACCTTGATCTTGCATTAAATGTAGAATTGTAAAGCCACCAGTCCTACCAGGTAATCATTTCAGAAGCTATCCTGAGACTGTCTTATCTTACACCAAGAATTTTCATCATTTAGCTAAAATCATGGCTGAAGCTATGTCACAACTTTTTTTTTTTACTTTTACCAAAAATTGAAAAACTCAGAAAGTTTGTACTTCATAGCCAAAAGCAAGGAACCTGTTTGTCAGAATCTTAAGTAAATGAAAAACAGCAATTGATGGGGCTCTACATTCAGAAACATCAGAGATACAAAGCCAAAAAAATGACATACATTCAAACATGCATGAGCTTATATGACCATATAGTGGTAGAATTGGTCCATTCAAGTAGCTAATATGTTGCACTCTTTGCAGAGACACAAACTTTAGTTTAACTGTGCTAAAGTTAAAGTATCAATGTGAAACACTTGAATGTTAGAAATCTTTCTCAGCTTTTTGTCTGCTGTAACAGGTCAGCTTCCCTTATGAATACATGGTAGTGTTATTTTCAATTATGTTTGATTATGTGTAGTCTTCACCAGATTTTGTAGACTTCAATAACACCTTGAATTTGGTTGGAAACCCATTGTATGGTGTCTAGCTTTCATAAAAACCATGGAACAACGCAAAAATTAAAGTATCTTATGTCACTGGCAAACTGTGTGGACTGATGCGGTACACACT
>CM065715.1:100000710-100003210 GCA_033310375.1 Conus canariensis
AGATATTTTCGCCACATACACACGTTACGTGTGTGTGTGTGTGTGTGCGTGTGCGCGCGCGGTGTGTGTGTGTGTGTGTGTGTGTGTGTGTAGTTGTGTGTGTGTCTATGTTATGTGTGTGTGTGTGTTGTGTATGTGTTGTGTGTGTGATGTGTGTGAGTATGTGTTGCGTGAGTTTTGTTTGTAGAGAAATATGCATGTATGCGAGTGAAAGAGTTTCTTGTTTTAAAATTATGACAACAATTAGAGCAATAATAGTTGATTTTCGGGTTTTTTCTCAGTGGGCATACGCATCTTCATGGCAGTAAATCAGCCTTGAATAATTTCAGAGGTAATTTTCTCTCCAGCGTGTTTCGTCTTACTGTTTCATGTCAGAAGAAGCATTTATACCTTAGAGAAGGAAAGCAAGGACTTGTTTTCTATGAAAATCACCACATTGATTAGCATTCCAGTCCTGTTGGAGCCTTTAGGAATGAGTGGGGAAGGGAGAGGGGGAGGGATTAGGGAGGTTAGGGTTTATTCAGTTATAATTGGATCCCAACCTGTGCATAATTTCCACTTTACTGTCACTTGCGTTGACTCTGCCATTTTATGTTAGCCTTGCTTTACTACTGTTTTTTTTTGTTTGTTGTTTTGTATATTTGGGTTGGGGTTTTTTTGTGTCTTTTATGGTCCATTTTACAGTCTTTATTCTAGAAGATGCTCGCACTTTTTCTCGTGTTAAAATTTATGACATGCTTTCTTTTTTCCTCAGTAATCTGGTGATCATGATGTAGTGAGACTCTGAACATGGTCCAGCGTGGACAGTGGCATCCATTCTACAATGTCTCTTGCTTGTGTGTGTGTGTGTGTGTATGTGTGTGTGTGTGTGTGTGTGTGTGTGTGTGTGTGTGTGTGTGTGTTAGAAATTTTTCTGTAGCATTGAAATGTTTAATCACCACCATTGTTGCCTTTTTCTTCTTTTTTTTTTAATGTGTGAAGAATCAAACAGAATGTCTGGCACCCTTATGAAGGTCTCTTTTAACAGCTGTTAGTTTGTCATGATAAGATAGTTTGTTACAAACGTTATGTGTTTATTGTTTATTGTTGTTGTTTCATTACGTTGGGCTATCGCAGTTGAATTAACGTAAAACTAACTCCCACTCCTGTTAATGGTGCTCATAATGTACAGATGCTTTGTTTTACACTAGTTTAGTAGTTTTTGCTTTTATAGCCCGGCTGATTGCATTTGACTGTTTCAAGGTTGTCAGACTCATGTGAGAGGGAAAAGGTCACATCCAGAAAAGGGACGAACAAGCGACTCATGGCATTGTAACTAAACTAGGCTTCATTATGCTTCATCTGTTGGTCCCAGGTTTGAAATTAAAAAAAAAAAGAAGTTAATGAAAATCAAATCAAATTTTGTTGAAAGCCTAAACATTTACAGATGCATTATTTTCGTACACAATTAGACCCTTTTTTACTCATCACATGGTGGTGGCGTGGTCTCTAAGTGAACCTTTGGTATCGTCTGATGTACTGTCATGGGTGTGCAGGTGACTCTCATGGCCAAACTAATCAGGTTACCTGGTGACAGTTGTGATTCTTGAATTTCCAACATTGTGAAATGTTTAGCGTTATGGTTCAGATTTTTTTTTAAACTAGTTCTTTTTCCTCGCTGCTTCCTGTTTTCAGCCAATTTATCAACCATCAAGCCGCTGATTAACAAGCTGAGGCCTTCCACCCATGTCATCTGGATGTTGCAAGGTAAACATGGGAAACTGCTGTTTTCACTTGGCATTGCTTTCTCATTGAAGAGAGCCATTTTTAATGTTTGAGAAAGAATTCCCTGCTTGACATCATCAGAAGAGTGTTGCATAACTTTTAAACTACCAGTCCGCCTGTCGGATTTTTTTTGCTGCTCTCAATCTGCCTGAATATGCCCATGTAGGGTGGCTGTTTTGTTCCGGTGCAGATGTTTGGGAAAAGGTTCAGCACAAAGATGCAGTGTTTTGAGCTGTTAGTTTCAGCTTTCGGGAGTGCCAGAAAAGTTTTAAATTATTGTGCTTTTTTTTTTTTTTTACTTTTTGAGTGTGATGGGCACAGTAAGTGACAGTGATAGAAGGGAGACTGTTTAACATGACTGCAGATACTTTAGCAGCTTCAGACGTGGTTGAATTGACTACTTCTAAGACATTAGGGTAGACTGTAGCAAAGCGTTTGAAATCAGTTGTAACTTGAGTGGCTTTGGCTTAGATGACCAAGATGCAGTGAGTTAGAATCAGTGTTCGTATCTTTACAACACAGCTGAGTGACCATAATGGTCAGCCATAAACATCAACAACAAACAGACACACACGCATCAAACTACAGCTGCCAATGAATTTTAATATAAATTTTGGTAGGATTTGGATTTGCAGGGCTGGCTCTCTCTCTCTCTCTCTCTCTCTCTCTCTCTCTCTCTCTCTCTCTCTCTCTCTCTCTCTCTCTCTCTCTCTCTCCATCCTCCCTCCCTCCCTCC
>CM065715.1:100005710-100045710 GCA_033310375.1 Conus canariensis
TTGTCAGAGAAGACCCATCCCTCCTCTCCCACCCTCCTTGTACATGTGTTGCAGCCCTGAACTCTTTCATTCTAAGCAGGCTGGGCTGCATCCAAGTCATGACTCTTAGATACTCTTTAGTGGTAGGAAAGCTGTTTCATTCAATAGAGAGGGCTTTCGTGAAGAACTGGCCTTATATATCAGAGTTTCAAGGCTGAGAGAGATGCATAGAGAGATGTGTCATGCAGGACTGGCAGTATATATATGTATCGGTTTCAAGAGAGAAAGGTATCACTTATATAGATTTCTGAGATGAAATAGAGAAAGTTGTCATGCTGGTTTTACTGTGTGTTTTAGTTACGAGAGAGTTGATACATATTTGAAATTTGTATTTCCAGCCCTACATGACACGTCTTTCTTTAGGGAAACTCTGAGAAAAGACCATCCCAGCTTCTCGCTTTTTACTTTTAAAACTGAAATATATGACTAACTGAAGTACATAACCATGGTATGTTGTAAGAAATGTTCTGTGCCCCCATGAAATATATGCCCAGCTGAAGTACATAACCTTGGTATGTTATAAGAAATGTTCTGTGCCACCATGAAATACATGACCCGCTGAAGTGCGTAACCTTGGTGTGTTATAAGAAATGTTCAGTGCCCCATCCCACCCCCTTCCCTCCCCATTCTCTAAGAAGGTATTGAGAGTATCTCTGTATTCCTGTCAAAAATGAAGTGTAAATATGCAGTGAACTTATAAGTAAAATCTCTGTCAGGATTTGATTTAAATATAGATGTGTTTGAGTTGACTACCACTTTGTTTCTTAAGATATCATCCTCTTTACTTTTGTTTGTCACTGACCTTCAGTGTAACACTGTGCGGTGTTGTGTGTGGTGACAGGACTGCCAGATGCTGCTGAATCTGTACTGTAACAATGACATGAACCACCACGACGGAACGTGCTGCAACACCCCGGAGCCTGCTACCACTCTGCAGATCATCACTGCTGCTGCTTTCCTTGTCTGGTGAGAACCAGTCCTTCCTCACCGCAGCGCCTGTGACTGCGAAGATTACAACTGCGTTTGGTGTTATAAAGTGCAGGATTCAAAGAATTTTTATAGATGCATATTATAATCGAGAGCAGAGCTCAGCACCAAAGAAAGTGAAATAAACATTTTGACAGGCGTTTTGATCTGCCATACAGTTAAGACTTACTCTCTTGTTCACAAATGACTTCACAAAATTGATTGAATTCATTAAAAAAAAAAGAAAAAAGAATGAAGAAGTCATGCTGAAACTTAACCTCTTGACTGCCCCCTTACGGATTTTTCCGTGACACTTCCGTGTGCAAAAATCTGCCGTACTCACGGAAAAATCCGTAATCGTCATTGTAGGAATTTTCCTATCTTTATCTTTAGTTTGGGGTTTCCCAATTCACACCAGTAAGAAAGTCCGATATGTCTGCAATGAATATTCATAAGTGAAAGAATCCAACGAGGCAGACAAGTGGTCAGTTTGGGTTGTTACCGATACCACCCCCTGCAGATTTTCATACGAGTTCAACATGGCACAAAGAAGAACCACGAGTAGGACCAAGTGGTGTCAAAAGAAAGCGTGCACCAAAAAGACTACAGCGAGTTTGTTACCACTGATGTTGAGGAAGTTCTTCAACTGATTGAGGACGAAGAATTTGTTGCCTATGATGACTCCAGTGTGTTAGAAGACTCGCTGGATGAGGACAAAGGTGACGAATCAGCTGTTCAGAGGAGTGGGGGTGATGCTGATGTCAACATTGCCAGAATAGCTCATGAGAACATGAACAGAGAGAGCAGATAGCTGGAGGCAGAGTATGACGACGTCACTGACCCAGATTTTGAAGTGGGCGAAGGCCAGTCAAGTGATCACAGCTGAGAAGAGGAGGGTAGTACTGTGAGTGAAGCAGAAGCGTCGTCTGCTACAGCTGACACACACACACAACGGGTCAGCTTGCTCGCGGCCAAGCCAGCACGCGTCAACAAAGGCGGCCGGCGTTGGAAGGGGAACAGGTACGACTCATAGTTATTGTTTGTGCGAGTGTGCTGATGAATGGGTTTTGATCGCATGGCATTTATCAGAAAACAGAAGACTTTACATGGTGGGCGTGGTGTGGGCGTGGCACTTTGTCTGAGTGTTTCTGATTTCACTGTGTTGTTGTGTGTGTTGTGTGTGTGTGTGTGTGTGTGTTGTGTGTGTGTGTGTGTGTGTGTGCAATCAAATGGTTTTTGAGTAGATACTTGAAACAAGACTGAGTGAGAAGTAGTAATGGTGCATGTGCTGTTTGTGTGTGTGTGTGTGTGTGTGTGTGTGTGTGTGTGTGTGTGAGAGAGAGAGTGTGTGTGTGTGTATGTGTGTGTGTGTTTGTGTGTGTGTATGTGTGTGTGTGTGTGTGTGTGTGAACATGACTTTTATTTTATGTCAACAGGTGTTGGCAGAGGACGGGGGACCAGAGGTAGAGGATGGGGAGCTGCTGCACAGAGGGGGAGAGGGAGAGGTGGTGTGTTGGCCCAGACCCTTGTGCCACCTAACAACACCCAGCCAGACAAGAAACACACACAGCAAGTTGGATTTCCTGACGTTCCAGCTGCAAGTCATCAGCGACCTCCTGTATGGCAACAATCCAGCACCACAAGCAGCTGTACCCCGTTCGGAAGAAATTGCATGACTGATGGAGAGGCACTTCCCCACTACCTTAGAAAAGACTGGGGGAAGCGCTCATCAGGCAGGAGGTGCATGGTGTGCAGCAAGAGGGGCATCCGAAAGGAAACAAACTACATGTGTGGACAGTGTCCTTCAACACCATCTCCAGGAGTACCCCACAAAGAAAAACTATTAGTCACTGTCTCCTGTCCTGTACATATAATTATGTAATATATGTGTGATTTTATCATCTTTCTGTTTGTGTTGTGTGGTCATAATGTTGGTGGATAAAAGAAGAAGAAAAACAACAGTGACACATAAATTTCTTTCTGAACCTCCTAACAACCTGGATGTAGCTGTGGACAGGTATCTGGTCAATTTGAAAACTTTGGATTTATATTCTTCACATAAGGTAAGGAAATACATTTTTCCTTATGATTCTTTTGTTTTCTAACAATAATTCACTGTTTTGTTTCACACTAATATGATAGTATGTTTAGAAATTGAGTGAAAAACACATAAACCTATTTCATTGGACATAAACTTTTTGCAGTGTTCTTGAATGTGATTGCAATTGTTATCAAAAGATAGAGTGTTCAATTTCCTTTCAGAAAAGTATAGGTTTCATATGCTTTTGTTCAATAGTTTTCGAGCCAGAATTTTTTTTGAATTATTACCCTTCGCGACTAAAAAAGGCTTGGCAAACTGTTGTCTCAGAGCTTTAAAAGGGTGTAGCAGGCAAAGGGTTAAAAAAGATAACCATTTAGAGTGTGAATCAGGTGTGTATCCTGGTGCCTGTTGTTTGTTGTTTCAGAAGTCACATCAGGTGCAATAACTGTGGTTATTATGTTTCAGTAATCAAACGTAATCGCAGATGCATTCTCAGGTGGAAGATTCTGACTTGCAGTCAGTACACTCTCAATTTGATGAGGTGCAAGGGGGAGTGGAGGGGGTAGCTCACTCTGATGAAGATATGAAGAAAGCAAAATCTGTCATGTGCATCTTGTCTCACATTCCTCTTTTTTTTTTTTTTTTCTTAAATCACATTGTGGATTGTACTTTTTTGATTTCATAACGTAGTCCTAAGATACTGCAGGCTATCTTGTGTGCCATGAATTCTAGTCCCAACTTCTGGGCTTGCTATCAGGGTGAGAGCTTCACTGATGTTTGTGGATAGTTCATTCAGAAGTGTTGTAGTCAACTGACAGCACTGCAGTCTGTGACACAGCTGGATGAGAAATGTGCTGTTCTGTGTTCAGTGAAATCAGATTGTAGGGTGAGTAAAGTGTGAACTTGGTACCAGAATTCTTTTTTCTTCCTAATAAATGTGAGAGATGAAAGCAGAAATACGTCTGAAGCTTGGGCGTTTAATAAGATTTACAGTCTTTTAACCTTTGGCTCTGAACATGTCATTCACAGAGCAGGGTGTGTTTGGGAGGTGGACCGGTGCCTAACACTTTTGTACATGTAATGCTTCAAAATTATGTTACATAATGATCATATTCTAAACTACTGTCTATTTATTCTTTACTATTGAAAGAAAAGTGCAGAACAGATGCTTTCTTTTCATGTTATTTTGAAGTGGACAGAATTTTACAGAAAATAGACAAGAATAAAGATTTTTTTAGAACATTATAACTTGTTGCAGTTGATAATGATGTTTATATAGAATAATATTTGAATGATCACATTTAAAGTAAGAAGAAATAACTATAGTTTGTATGTTAGTACAGTTATTGTGATGCAATCTTTACTATAGTATGCAGTATTATGGTGTGTTGTGCAGCTTGGTGTCCGCTTTGGCATTGTATCTCTACCGACGGAGGTTGCGTCGACTGGCTGTGAAACCTAGAGCAGGTTTGGATTTGTTTGATGTCGGTTACAAGATCTTAACGTGAAATGAATAATAACCAGAGTCTGAGAGTTACTTGTGTGTGGGTGGGTGGGAGGGTGGGTGTTCATTTTCTTGACAGGGAAGCTTTTTATGATCCATTGTACTAAGCAGCAAGTTGTGATCAGTATGTTTATCTAGATCAGAAATTGAAATGTGCAGTGGAACATTTAAGACCAATTCGTTCAGGTTTTTCTTAATTTCAGTGAAGACTCCATTTGAATGCGCCTTCGAGTGACTGCCCTGTCTAAGGGCTGTATTAACAGAAGTGAATAAAAATGTTCAGATTCCAACTTTCTTCTTGATTGTTGAAGTAGAAAGAAACTCGTGGAGAGCGTGGCAGCAGAGAGTCCTCAGAAGAGAAGCCCCCTTCAAGCAAGTGTTTCGGCCCTTATCTCCTGACACTCTAGGGGGTTGGGCCACACCCGGTTCATGACTCCGGATGTCCCTCTGCTGCCCCTTTTTTTCCCATCTTGGGACGAGCCATGGCTGGGATTCGAACCCATGACCCTCTGGACATGCTCATTTTCCACTTAATGACTCGCGCTTTAACCACTGAGCCACAGGGACACCTGATACTTGTAGGGAAATTAAGCCTTATGAAGTTCACTTTTGTTCCTCCTTGACCAGATCCAGCTTGAACACCTCTCTGCCGCTTCTGCCATTGCTTTCAGGGCTCTGGTTTTTTCCTTCCCTGCAACTGAGAGCTGTTTCATGAGGCTGTATGCAGACGTTCCTACAAACCCCCTAGCTCCAATTTCTGCAGTGAGGACTTTGACCTGATAGTCTTCTCTCCTCAGGCTGTTTGCCAGATCAGCATACTTTTCAGTCTTGTAGATTTGAGCTGCCTCCATTCTGTTCTCATATGGCACCGTGAGCTCGATCATGATCAGCTGCTTGGTTGACTTAGAGTGGACTACTATGTCTGGTCTCATGCCACTCTTGCTGATGATCTCTGGGTGACTCTTCCATTCTGGAGGTCTGCAGTGCACTCCCAGTCATCTGCCCCGTCCAGCAGACTCTTCCTGCATGTTTCGAGTGGCACTGTTGTTCTTGGCCATGATTTGCTGCCTCCTGCCGTGAAGAATGTTGCGGGTGCTTTTGGAGTCCTGATTTTCCCTTTTGTGTGTTGGTACTAGCCCAGACTACTTGTACAATTTCTTTGAGCACTTGGTTGTGCCTCCATGTGTACCTTCCTTGAGCCAGGGCTACTTTCCATGAGCTTAGGATATGCTCCACTGTTTGTTTTTCATGGCAGAGGGGCATGCAGGATCGTCTGTTTTCCCCCACTTCACCAGGTTTGCATTTGAGGGCAGAAGGTCATATGCAGATCTGAGAATGAAGCTGATCCTGAGAGGGGCCATGTGCCAAATGTCATTCCAAGTGAGACTTCTTTGGAGTGCATTCTCCCACGTTGTCCATTGCCCTTGCTGGCTCTGCTGGACTGCTTTTTGGAGTCTTTTTTGGTCTTCTTCTTTTCTCATCTCCTGAATCATCATGTCTCTTTTGGCTTTTCCTTTGGCCTTTGACCACCATTCAGTTTTGGTCACCCCCAGTCCTTGTCTGTTGGTCTGTGTGTGTCCTGTTATTTCTCTGATCTTGAGACTTTCTTTTGCAGAATCCATCGCCTCTTGAACTTTCCATTTTCTGCCTGTCTTCAGCTGGGGCTTGATTGCTTCTACCACCTTGTCTCCTGAGTCCTCCAGCATGCTTTGAAGTCTGATCTTCCCTGCTTTGTATTCCTCCAGGATGGATTTCAGGGGTAGTTTCAGCTTTGCTTGGCGACAGTACAGCGCTATGTCAGTCAGACAGGGTGGGACACCAAGCCATTTCCTTGTGAACTTGTTGATTTTGGCTTCCATTGCCTCCACTATGCTGGTGCAGATGTCGTATATCATCAGAGGCCATAGCAGCTTTGGTATCAGCATGAACTGCAGACACCAGACCTTGTATTTGCCAGGGAGCCCACACTGGTCAATGGTCTCCAAGCCTTCCTCCGCCATCTGCTTGGTTTCTTTTGCTCTTTGTGTGTCTTTCAGCGTATCATCATACCATCTTCCAAGGCTCTTGACTGGTTCTTCTGTGACTGTTGGAATGGCCTGGTTGGCAACACTGAAGACCACAGATCCGGCCACTTTTCCTTTCCTCAGTGAGAGACTCCGTGATTTCTTTGGCTTGAACTTCATTCTGGATGAGGCAACTATGTCGTCCAGCCTCTCCAGCACATGACGTGTCTCGTCTTCTCTGGATGAAATCACTGTAGTGTCATCCATGAAGGCCTTCAGAGGAGGCATCTTGTATCCATCGCCAAGGTCTGTTTGTCTCGCGTTGTTTGTTGCTGCTTTCAAGATGAGTTCCATTGCCAGCACGAACAGTATTGGGAAATTGCACAGCCCATTGCAATACCCACTTCCAAGTTGATCCAGTCTGTTGTGTACTCCTTGGTAGAGAACCGCATTGAGAAGCCATTGAAGTACTTCTTGAGCATGTCGCGGATGTTCTTTGGCACATGGTACATCTCAAGAGCCAACTGTATCATCTCATGGGGCACAGATCCATAGGCGTTTGCCAGATCAAGCCACACTACGTCCAGGTCTCTCTTTTCTGTTTTTGCTTTTTGGATTGCGTCCCAGATCATTGTGGCGTGTTCTACACAGCCAGCCACGCCTGGGATGCCACCTTTCTGGACTGACACATCCAAGTACTTGTTTTCCATCAGGTACTTGGTCAGCCTTGCTGCCATGACAGAGAAGAAGATTTTCCCTTCGACGTTCAGTAGTGATATTGGCCTGAACTGGCTAATGTCACTTGAGTTTTGCTCTTTGGGGATGTACACACCATCTGCCGTCATCCACTGGCCGCTGATCTTCTGGTTTCTCCAAGCCGATCGCAGCAGCCTGTGGAGCCACTCCAGCACCTTGGGACATTTCTTATAAAGCTGGTAAGGTATTCCGTTTGGCCCTGGTGATGATTTGGCTCTGGCTTTGTCGACCACCTTCTTGATTTCCGCCAACGTTGGAGGCTTGCCATTGAACTGTTCCTCAGGGTTGGTTGGCCACACCAGACCTTGAATGTCGAGTGGTGCTTTGCTCTGTGGGTCAGAGTATGTTTTCCTCAGATGCTGCTCAAAACTCCTTTGTCCACACTTAGGGTCCCAGATTTTGGCTGCTCAAACAGTGTTCTGGCAAACTGGAAGGGATCTCTGAAGAAGCGCTCTTGTGTCTTCTTCTTTTTGCTCTTCCTCCTCCTCGCAGATTCCGCTTTGCTGAGGGCACTGTGTTTTTCTTTCAAGTCTTTCCACAGTTTTTCCAAGCCTTGTTTTTCAGCTGGCAGTGCGGTCTTCATTTGCATCTTGAGGTTTTTCTTTTGGACCCTGATCTTGTCCATCTTTTCTTGGCGTCTGGATTTCTTTGGAGGTGTTTTCTCTTTGGGTAGTTTTGCTCCATAGGCGTCTCTACATGTGGCATACACAATGTCCCCATATGTGGCTAGTTTGTGTTCCAGAGTGCTTTTCCCTATCAGTGCATCGAGTCTTTGGACGATTTTTGCATCCAGTTTCTCCCAATCTTCAGTTTCGTTTGCTCGTGGCAGGTTGAGTTTCAGGCGCCTGGCATCGAGGGCCTGTGCAAATTCCTCATCCGAACCAACAGTTGAACTAAACAGTGACAAAGGCCCTTCGGTGTTGTCTTTTTTGCTGTAATTCTGTGGTGTCCAGTTTGTTCTTTCTTTTCAGTTTGATAAACTGTCTTCAGGCCTTGAAAGAGAAAATTGTCAGTGGTGTTTGCCATTTCAGTGTATGGTTGTGGGACAGCTTACTTGTGCACACAGCCACAGCTTACTTGTCCACACTAGTTTGTGAATGTTTTTATACTGAGAGCTGAGTCGTGTGTAATTAATAATGTATCATTAGTTCATACCTTCCTTTTTGTGTCTATGGTCAAACTGGAGTGATATGAAATTTTGAGAGTATCTGTATGATGATCAGTCTTTGTATTTGTATAAAAGCATATGGTACCTTTCATCATATTGATATCTGTTGATATTTTCTTGTTCTCTCTTTTTTTCTTTTTTTGAGAAACTGTAACAGGCAAACAAACAGTCAAGGACTGGTTTGTACATTTGATGCATGTATCAGGTCAGCGCATTTTCTGAACTCTGGGGCTTTTTCCTATTCATTTTTATGCCCTTGGTCAAGCAGGTATGATGTCACACACATTGTTTACCATTCCAAGTCATACACTTGCACACATTTGTGCACATGCATGCACAGATGCACACGCACACATACACACACACACACACACACACACACACAACACACACACAGATACACACACACACACACACACACACACACACATACACACTCTCATGTGCGGACACACACACACACATATACACATGTGCACACTCACACACACGCGCACATTCACACGCACAGATTTACATGCAGCACAAAACTGGAGCCAGAAATTCATTTATAGAGTTTGTCTGTCTGTGTGTGCAGAAAATGGTCATCGTAGCAATGGCAGCACCACCAATGGCTCTCTGAAAGCTATTGTGGACTCTGTCTCGGAAGTTGTGATGCCACTGGTCAAACTTGGACTCATCATGTGCTATTTTTATCTCTGTGACAGGTGAGGTGAAGGGTACTGGTATGTTTACAATAGCATATCAAGTTAAAAGTTTATGATTATAAAGGCATTGTCACTAACAGAAAAGTGTGCTGTGCTTGTCAGGTGGGACAGAGGTGGGATGGGGGAGATAGGGAAAGGAAGGAGGTGCAGGAGATGTTCATAGTGTTTTATGACGGTTGTTTAGGAACAAAAATTTGGCAAAAAGTCTTTGGTAATTTGTTGACGAATTTGTATAGTTCAAGTCACACAGACTGGTGAACATATCTCTGATGTAGAATGGATCAGTGTTCATTATCTACAGATGCTATGGAAATGGTTTTCTGGATTTGATTTTCTTTTTATTCTTATTCTGCGTACGCAGCTGATACTCCTGCGGACACTCCCTATATAGACAGACAAGTATTAATCCCATCTACCCAACAAGGGGAGTGGAATTTTGTGTGTATGACCATTTTTTATCCCGCCATTAACCCGTAGAGTGCCTATAAGCCGTCAGCTGACGCCGAAGAAAAAATGCTTTCCCAGTGCCTATGGGCCGTCCACTGACGTCATGCATTTTTCTTCAATTTTCATTCGTTACTATTTCTATTAACGGACTTAGAGTGTGCGTAGTAAGCCTTATATGTCTGTAGTATTAAAATGATATGCAAATGACCACACGTGAGGGGAAAGCCCATTTATTCTCATCACTGACTGGATGACCAGCCAGCACTTCGTCTCGCTTGCAAAGATGGCGGCGCAACCTTCGACAAGCGTAGCGACCAAAGCAACGTATTTACACAGCTGAGAGGCTCTGCTAATCATTTTTGACAAAGACAATAATCTTTTATTCAACGACTTACTCGAGCATGAAGGTGAGATGATGATTGTGATGGAATTGCCGACCGTATTCGTCAGTTATTGTGTCGGGCTGTGTGACCTCAGTGTGTGTTCAGCTGACTGGTTTGCCACCGTCGAACGAGCTCACCTAGTGTGTACTCTGCACTGCCTGCCAGTGGCCAGTGATGTGGTAGTCAGCGCGAGAGGGGAGCGTGGCCTGCTCGCGGCGTGACACGGGGCAGAGGGAAAGGTAGGAGAAGAGGAGGAGTGAAAGAGAGGGTTGAAGTCCAGCAAGGGGGCGTGGTGGGGGGAGGGGGCGTGGTCGTGGACTGACCTGTCTGCATAGAGTGTGAGCATCTTGATAGACTTCTAAACTGTTTTACTTTCATTTACATGTGTAGTGTGACAATACAAACTTTATTTTCAACTTTTTTGCTTTGTGTTCTTTTTTGGATGTGAAGCTGTAGTGGTAAATACATATGTTTTTGATTGTGTAAAAAAATCTATCCAAATCTAAATGCCTAAATATTTTATTATTAAAATTAAAACAAAAGAAGCCCAGATTCAAAATCTTCATTCAATTTCCTTCAAAAATCATATATATTTCATTGTTATATCTTTTGTAGTTTCTGAGCTAGAATTTTTTGTTAATTACTACCCCCAAATCATTAGATTTCCCTGGCACTGGGAAAGCCTTTGTTTGTAACATTTTCAAGCAGTGAACGGGTTAAGGCAGCCATACTCCATATTCGGGAAAGATTTTCTTTTAATAGTGATGTATTTGACTGTGAATCAGTGGAAATTTCATGTGCAGTGAAATGAACGGGCTTACATTCGTAAGAAAAAAAAAATTTTCTTTTTACCAGAGTAAGTGAAGGAGAGCTAGAGAGAGCAAGATAGCGGGCAGGACATAAGAGAGAGAAAGAATGTGAAACATAACTTCGAGGCACGTAGTATTTCCAGGATAATATTGATTAGAAAGGGTGTTTATCAGTACTGGTAAAGTTAAATGTTTGTATCATGTTTCCAGAACAAATTTCTTCATGAAAGAAAACAAGTATTTCACCAAAGTGAACTTCCTCCTGCCGTTTGCTTACGTGATGATCCTGGGCTTTTTCTTCACAGAGAGCACAACCAAGGTATGGTCGACATAATAGGTCTGTCATGTTCTGTTGTCTTCCAGCATGATCTTAATAACCTATTGATTATGCTTTTACTTTGGAAACCTAACTTTTGGTAGTTTTTTATACCGTATACCCTCAAGGTATTTTAACTTGTAATGTTTTTCAAAGATAAAATAGTGGCTGCAAGGATTATAGATTTACTAGTTGGAGTTCACTCACAAAGAAATCGAGAAATGCACTGCTCAAAGCAGCAATTTATGAAGAACTGAACTTTGTTTTAGAGTAAGAATTATAGTTGTAACTCTATCTTATTTTAGTTTGTTGGTTTTTTCAATCAGCTGTCTTGCATGTATGAAAGAGTCTTAGATTTATTGGAGAAAGATGTAACCTTTTCTCTTCCAAATTGTTTTGAGCAAAATTGCCTCAAATTACCCAATAAATTTTGCAGAGCCCTAGACAAACTGGGTCCTTCACTCCCTGTGAAAAAAAAACACCAAACAAACAAAAGTCAGAATTGTACAAACGTCCATATTTAATGAGAGTGTGAGTGTAGTTTGTTGTGGATGTGTCTGTGTGTTGCTGATGTTAATGACTGACCAATGTGGTCACTTACCTTTGTTATGTACACCCACACAGGCTCACAGCATCCACATGGTCCAAGTCATTGTCACCTACAGTTTAATTGATTTCAGTCATACATATTTGTATACTCTACACTAACATCCAAATATGGGGAGTTTGTATTATACTCCCTGTTTGGCTAGTATACTTACCATGTCAGACCATAGCATTCCACGGCAGTTAGTCAGCTCTGCCAGGCCGAAGATTTTGTGTGGCTAATGCAGTAATAAGACAGTCACGTGACGCCCACCCTACTTCCGCGGAAGGAAGAAGCCGGTGTAAACTTCCTGTACCTCATTCGTCGAGGCCTGTACGCCAGGTAACCCCAAGGACCTTGGCGCTAGTGGGGAAGGTAGGGCGGGCATTAGAGTCTGACAAAGGTAAGTATACTAGCCAAACAGGGAGTATAATACAAACTCCCCATTTTGGCATCATATACTGTACCATGTCAGACCATAGCAGAATTTATCGCAAAAGGAGGAGGGCGAGTGCCCTAGTGGTTCTTGGGGTTAACCGATATGGCTGCATTAGCCGCCACAAAGGATATCCCTTTAGAACCGTCAGCCCTGGTCATGCGGATGTCCCTTAAATAAAAGTTTATTAAGGGATTCTCCGAACGCCAGTAGGCTGCCTCCAGGAGTTGGTGCAGGGGGACAGAGTGCTGGAAAGCTGCAGAAGCGGCCAGTGCTCTGACCTCATGGGCTCGGGGGGACAAGACGGGGAGGGCCTTGGACGCCTGGGCATAGGCCGATTTGACCGTCTTGGACAGCCACCTAGATATAGTGCCAGCTGAGATGTCTTTCTTATTATTGGGGTTGATGGAAGTAAGGAGACGTCTCTGAGAAGCGCGCCTGGGGCGCGAACGTTCCCAGTAGTGTCTTAGACACCTGGAAGGGCACAGAACCATGTGACCACAGCTCTCTCCGCCTAGGATATCCGCCAATGAGCGGATGACGAGGTAGGGGGAGGGACTACCGGGTTCCTGGTTCTTAGCTAGGAATTTGGGAAGGAACTTAAGGGAGACAGAGCCGTCCCTGTGGAAGGCAATGTCTCTGGGGTCCCTGCTGAGAGCGTGGATCTCGCTTCGCCTCCTGGCCGAAGCCAGGGCGAGGAGAAAGGTGGTCTTCATAGAGAGAAGATCAAGGGGAAGGGAGGAGATAGGCTCGAAAGGTGGTTTCCTGAGAACGTCAAGTGCAGTGAAGAGGTCCCAAAGGGGAACACGCCTTGGGGATTGGGCCTCACGAAGGGCCACCCCTCTAGAGATCTCTCCGCGAAGGAAGTTATTCTCAAAGGAAGGTCCGCCCAGTTGGCGGATGGTCGTGCAGATGGCTGACCTGTAGCCCCGTATGGAGCTGGGTGAGAGCTTAAGGTGGGACAGAAAATTTCCTATCTGGATATAGGAGGGGCGATTGTGTGGAACAGAGTTTTCTTTGCACCATGAGACCCATTTCCTCCATCTGTAATCGTAAAGCGACTCAGTGAGGATGTTGAGGACGGACTGGGACCTGTCCGCTTGGGAGGTGGGGTTAGATGCTCGCAATCGGGCTGGCACAGAAGCCAGGCGTGGTGGCGAAGCGTCTGGGGATTGGAGTGGGGGCGACCCGAGCGGGGTTGCCTGAGCATGTCCCACCGGGCGTTCAACTGGAGAGGGGGTACGTGAGTGAGGGACTTGAGGTCCGGAAACCAGGACTGAGAGGGCCACCATGGGGCTATGAGGATGAGCCTGGGTCCCTCGAGTCTCACCTTCCTGATCACGTTGTGGAGGATCGGGAAGGGGGGAAAGGCGTAAGCTATGACGCCGGACCAGGGGAGGGAGAGGGCGTCGATGGCGTACGCCTGAGGATCCGGGACGGGAGACACATACACTGGCAGACGATGACTGAATCGGGTGGCGAACAGGTCGATCATGGGTCTGGACCAATGTGTCCACACCGAGGTTAGTGTATGCCTGCTGAGGGTCCATTCCGTGTGGAGGATGGACCTGGAGCGGCTGAGAGAGTCTGCCAGGATGTTGTGCGTCCCCGCTATGTGCCTCGCGCGAAGGGTGATTCCTTGCGTTTGACACCAGCGGAGGAGGACCTCTGCCCGGAGGGAGAGGCTGATGGAGCATCCCCCCCCCCCCCCCCCCCCCTTTGTTGATGTAACAGGCTACCGAGGTGTTGTCCGTGAGAAGGAGAACAAATCGGTGCGAGACCAGGGTCTGGAAGTGGAGGAGGGCTAGCCTGACTGCCTCCAGTTCCAGGATATTGATGTGGAGACGGGCAGTCCCCCAGCCCGAGTTGGAGGTGTCTGTGTAAAGTTCTAGGGCCTGGGATGGGAGGGAGATGGGAACTCCGGGGCTCAGGGTGGAGGGGCTGAGCCACTCCTCCGTGGCCCAAAAGAACCAAGGCCTGAGGGGAATGGTCTGGTCCCAGCGGTCGGTGGTCTGCGACCAACGACGGCGGAACTCCCTTTAAAGCTGTCGCTTGGGAACCCTGCCTAGGCAAATGAGAGGTGACAGGGACTCCATCATCCCCAGAAGGGAGGAAAGTGTCCTTGTCGACGTGCGGGGAGAGAGGCGAAGGTGGGAGATGAGGTCCATCAGGCGGGTGGACCTCTCCGGGGTCGGGGAGACTAGCATGGAGGTGGTGTCGAAACTCATGCCCAGGAAGGAGAATCTCTGACTGGGGGAGAGCTCGCATTTGGCGGGGTTGGAATGAGGATCTGAAAGTAAGCGTCCTTCAGATCTATAGAAGTGGCCCAGTCCAGATGGTGGATGGAGTCTCTGAGCTGGGCCAGGGTCTCCATCTTGAAATTGGTTGGTCTGAGGAACTTGTTGAGTGGGGAAAGGTCGAGGATGGGCCTCCAGCCTCCCGAGGACTTGGGAACCACGAACAGGTGAGAGTAAAACCCGGGGTTGGGGTGGGGTATCTCGGTGATGGCGCCATTCCGGAGAAGTTCTTTGACTTCCAGGTGAAGGGCCTCCACCCGGGCGGGAGGGGGATCGCTGGGGGAAGGAGGAGGAGAGGACGGGGCGGCGCGTTCGTGTGCCTAGGGCAGACGGAACTCCTCCTGTAACACTGACACTATCCAGGGGTTGAGTCCCATACGCCGCTACTGGTGGGCATGTCGGGACAGACTGCCTGCCAGAGGGGCCGGGGAGGGGCGAGAAGTCTGCCAGTTCTCGCTCTTCCGAAGGTGAGTCTGCTAGTCACCTCCGAGGCCGGGCCTGTTGGCCGAACCGAAAATTCTGTTGGGGGGTTTTCGGTTTCAGACCTAGGCGCGGCGGAAGTAGGGTGTCTGGCGGGCCTTGAGGTGCGAGGGGGGGCCTGATCGGGTAGGGCTGGGGTCTGGCGGAGGGCAGGGCCGGACGGGAGAAGGGTCCAGAAGGGCGATGTTGGCGAGGGGGCTTGACCGCAAAAGACGCAGCCTGATTGCGTTCCTCGACTGCATGGGTGATGACAGCAGTAGAATAGTCGCCGAAAAGTGACTGCTCCTGACCCGGGATGCACCGTAAGGCCGCCTTGAGCGCCGGGGAGAGATTGGCCTGTGATAACACAGCATCTCTCACTGCCAACAGGCAGTTAAAGTGACTCCTGGCTGCGCTGTCTGCCGCAGCCCAAAGGTGATGCGATATCTTGTTGACAAGAAAGCGCATCAGGGGGTCGCCAAACAGGCTAGGGTCTGTCTCAGTGTCGTCAGGGTCCGAAGACACAGAGGCAGTGCCACCCTCCTTTGCCCAGAGCTCCTCCGCTCGCTGCAGGAACATGTCAATGAAGGCATGTCCCGCTGTGGTGTGAAGAATGCCAGTCCTGGTAATTCTGTCCCACTCCGTCAAGTTCTTGATAGAAACAGAGGTGGATGTGGGAGGGGGAAGGTTGGGCGTAAGCCTGAGGTCGGCAGGGGAAATGGCAATATCCCTGGTGGCCGGATTGGCAGAGAAGAGGGAAAGGACATGGGGGCCATGACGCGGGTCCTTGAGGAAACTCCTACTGGAGCTGCGTTAGGGGCTGACAAGAAGTCAATCCCCGGTGGAGGGACGGCATGTGCACCCCTGGTGAAGATGCCGATCTGTCCCACAAGGGAGTGAGGGTCTGGGGGGCGACTATCCTTGGCCGTGATCGCTGGGCAGGGGGGGAACCAGTGAAACGGCTAAAGGAGAAAATGTTGTCAGAGGGAGGGGATTCCCTAACAACAAGATCTGGGCGCCAGCTCTCCAAGATGGAAAGGTCACCAGTCTGGGGTAGGGAGTCCTCGACCCCATCCTCGAGTTGTGGGTCAGAGTATTCCTGAAGGGGATGTTCAGATCCACCTTCGGAGGGCCAGGGCAGGGGTGCGTGGGAGTCCCGCCCTCGTTGGGTAGTGGGGAAAAACGAGGACGGGTCCCTGGTGGCTCCATACTCGGCAGGCAGACTAGGGGATCGCTGATCGGACAGCGCCCGAGAGGAAGGGGGGCCCAGGTCGATCCAGCTCTGGGAGGCCGGATGCCACATGCGACCGGAGGTGGAGTCGGAATGGGTGTCAGCCCTAAGCCACTTGTTCCTCTCGGGGGAATAGAGCCACCGGTCCCCGGGGAGTACGACGGGCTGTGGCGGCCCAGGGGCAGAGTCTCCTCGGGGACCCGGGTAACCTTGGGCACCAAGGGGAGGGTAGCGAGAAGGCGAGCTGTCTCACACCCGCCCCAGGGAGAGCACTGCCTCCTGCATCTCCCGGGTGCGGTCCGTGCCGGCCCCCTGCATGGCAGGGTGGCTGGTGGGTGGTACGGTAGCCGAGCCTCCTGGCCGTGTGGAAGCGGACTGGGATGGCTGCGGTGACGAGTCCACCTCAAAGGACGAAGGGTTACCCCTGGTCCCGCTGGTCAATCCTCCCCCCAGAGGAACGGGACCGCAGACGTTGCCCAACAGGGAAGCGAAAGAAGTCCGCTCCCCAACGTCCTGTACCCCTAGGGGAGAGTTCAACGGTCGATCAGGGTGGTTCGACCGTCGGGGGTGAGGGCGCAGATCCGACCTGGTCGATGCCTGCGTCCCTGACCCGGGGTTGTGGTCAGTGGGGGGGTCCCACCGAAGACTGCCCACAACCCCTCCACCGGAGTGATGACGCTCCTCGTGTCCGAGTCGTGGCTGAACCCGGACACGGTTGGGGAGAGCGTGATTGGACTGCGTGACGTTAGTGGGGGGGGGTAGCTAGCGTCACGAGTCTCATCTGATCGGGTGACGGGCGGTGATTCCGGCCGCGAGTCGTCACCCATGCCGGTCCGGGTCTCGGCAAGGGTCCCCAGGGGCCGATGATCGCCGGACGCAGCATGATAGGCAAGAGTCTCCTTGTGCGATCGAAGGTGAACAGGCGATTTGGCGGAAGAACGGGAAGATTTTGAACAGGCATGTCCTTTCATGGGGCCTTGCCTTTGGATTTAGATTTAGAGGCAGTATCGAAAGAAAAACAGTCGGCAATGACGGCCGATTGCCAGTTCGACTCGGCCGATTGCCTGTTCGACTTCGATCGCAACGATCGTGTGTCCGCCGATCGGGTAGAGGAGGAATCGTAACGATGGTCGTGCGTCCCCTGCGCGGAACCCTCCTCCACACCGACCGTACGCTCATAGGTGTGAGCGGTTTGTCCCCTGGAATCGACACTCGGGTCCTCCGGGGCAGAGAGTGACTCCTGAACAAAGGAGTGGCTCGACCCGTTAGTGTCCTTCACCATGTTGGGCACTGGTGGCGAGACAAACACGGAACGCACGATCGCAAAGGGGAGACAAAGAGGTGGATCGAGGGATAGAAAGAGCTCGAACAACCTCGGGAGGGGCACTGGTAGTGCGGTAAAAGCACTGAAACCGCGCTGTTCGATCAAAGAAGCTCGATCGTATGTGCCGCCGGTATTGGCCGGTCGAAACAAAATGGCTGAAAGACCGGCAAAAGGAATGGAAACTGAGTGAAACGACGAGGAAGGTCGTCGAATCGGGTATCCGAATGGAAGGAGAAGCGAAATGGGACTCGCAGACAAAGGGCTGTAAAGGCTAATTACAGCGAGGAGATGTGGAACCGGCAATGTAGTTCCGAAATTCCGAACTGCGAGATGCACGGAAAGCAAAGTCGCGAGTGCCGAGAACAAGGCACGAACGCGAGAAGCGTGTGGTTAATAAAAATCGATAAAACACGCCAAACCAAAGCCTCACCGGCAAGGGTAAGGGTTCAGCGCGCAAGCCACAACAAAACAAGTAAAGAAGCAAACACAAGGCTATCTTAACACAAAGGCAAAGAAAAGGTGAGACAGAGCACAAGACTTATCTTGCTTGGACGGCAGGCCGAGAGAGAATGAGGTACAGGAAGTTTACACCGGCTTCTTCCTTCCGCAGAAGTAGGGTGGGCGTCACGTGACTGTCTTATTACTGCATTAGCCACACAAAATCTTCAGCCTGGCAGAGCTGACTAACTGCCGTGGAATGCTATGGTCTGACATGGTACAGTATATGACGCCAAATGTCTTTCTTAATATTGCATATAAATGTGACTTAATTACCTGCCATTATTTGAGAGTTGATTTTGACGAGGTGACAGCCCTGATCTGGCCCTTTGTGGTTCTGCATGGACATTCCCTTCATAATTAGGAAGCATCCACTCATGCACATACACACAAAAAAATCATTGTAAATTATGCCCCAGTTGGAAATTGTGTGCTAGTAGTGTCCCCTTTTCTAGGGCTTTTTCAGTCTGCTGGGCTGAAGTAAAACTGAAGAAACCTGTCTTAAAAAACAGACTTTCTACAGTATTTAATCCATCTACCAGAAGAAACAAACTTGTATATAAATGTCAAGAAGCTGTTGACCTTGTAAATCTGACGTGAGAGGTATTTTACTAGGCTGAAGTTGTGAAGCAGGAAAGCTGCTTCCTTCAAGGTAGGAGAAAAGAAGCAGAAATGTGGGTAAGCTTTGAGCAAGAGTGAGTAGTTGCTGCTTTCACATAGTGTGGCATTTGTTACATTGAAGTTGTAACTTTGCATAGGAGGGGTCACGGTGAGGTCAGCTCATGACATAAGAGTGATGTGTGCATGTGGTTTGCAGACAAATGTGATGCATCGCGATCAGACGGACGAGTGGAAAGGATGGATGCAGTTGGTCGTCATGATCTATCATCTGACAGGGGCCAGCAAGGTTAGGATAAGAATGATGATGATGAAGATGATGATGATGATGACTAGTCTTACTCAATACTTGTAGAGAGGCTGTAGATAGGCTTATGCAAGAATTCCATAGCATGGCTTGTGGGCATAAGTGAATGCCCCATATTCATAACAGTTCACTTCACACAGAAAGCAAATTCACACTGGGATGGTAAAGGGAAGGTGACTTGGGCTGTGCCTTTACTCTCAGAGTAGATGTATTTTTTCATATCTGTTCTGTTACTTTGTTGTACTTGGTGTTTTTCTCACAATCACCTCTCCAAACAAACGCTTTATTCATGCTTGGTGAGGAACATTGCCATATCATTAGGGGGGAAAAAGAGAAATTGGGTGAGCAGCCTCTATACGCAGCTAGCCACCAAGAATCATTCATTCATCATCATTCATTATGCCCATCGCTCCTGGTGGAGCATAGGCCATCGACGACCCTTCGCCATCGCACTCTGTTCTGGGCTGTTCTGGTCGTTCCAGTCCAGTTGGTCCCTTGTTGTTTCAACTCCGCCTCAGTGTCTCGCCTCCAGCTGTTGCGAGGCCGGCCTCTCTTCCTCTTTCCCTGCGGGTTCCAGGTCAGGGCTTGGCATGTGGTGCTGGATGCTGGCTTCCTGAAGGTGTGTCCGATCCAGCCCAACTTCCTTCGTAGTATCTGTTTGGCCACTGGTTCCTGTCCCGCACGCTCCCACAGATCTTCGTTTCGGATCTTGTCCTGCCATCTGATTTTGTAGATGCGCCTCAGACAGGTGTTGAAGAATGTCTGAATCTTTTGTTGCATCGTCTGTGTTGTCCGCCATGTCTCGCATCCGTAGAGCAGAATTGATTTCACACTGGAGTTGAAGATGCGGAGTTTGGTTCTTATGCTGATTCCTCCAGATGCCCAGATGTTCTTGAGCATGACGAAAGCTGCTCTTGCCTTGCCGATTCTGGTTGTGACGTCTCGGTCCGTGCCTCCCTGTTGGTCCACCATGCTTCCCAGGTAGACGAAAGACTCCACCTCCCTGATGGGCTCTCCACCGACTGTGACTGATGTGTTGGCAGTGGTGTTGATTTTCATCAGCTCGGTCTTCTTCCTGTTAATCTTGAGCCCTGTCCCGGCAGATGTGGTTTCCAAGCAAGTGGTCTTGTCCTGCATCTGGCTGTGGCTGTGTGACAGGAGCGCCAGGTCATCAGCGAAGTCGAGGTCGTCGAGCTGCGTCCAGAGTGTCCACTGTATAGCGTTGTTCCTGCCTGTTGTAGTGGTCTTCATGATCCAGTCAATGACCAGGAGGAAGAGGAACGGTGACAGCAGGCACTCCTGCCGAACTCCGGTCTTCACCTCGGAACTTTCGGACAGCTGGCCGGCGTGGGCAATCCTGCAGTTCATGTCCTGGTAGGTGCACCGGATGAGGGAGATGATCTCCGGGACTCCGTAATGCCTCAGCAGCTTCCACAACGTCCCTCTGTCCACACTGTCGAAGGCCTTCTCATAATCTATGAAGTTGATGTAGAGGGGGGAGTTCCACTCAAGCGACTGCTCCACGCTGATGCGCAGGCTGGCGATCTGGTCAGCACATGATTTGTTCCGCCGGAAGCCTGCCTGCTGGTCTCGGAGCTTGGGGTCGACAGCCTCTTTCATTCTCTCCAGTAGAACCCTGTTGAGAACCTTGCCTGGCGTTGACAGAAGCATGATCCCTCGGTAGTTGCTGCAGTCCCGGAGGTCTCCTTTCTTTGGCAGCTTGATGATGATTCCTTCTTTCCACTGAGCCGGTACCTCCTCCTTCTCCCAGATGTTGCTGAAGAGGCTGTATAGCATGTTGGCAGCTGTCTCTGTGTCTGCTTTGATGGCTTCTGCTGGTATCTCTTCCAGCCCTGCAGTCTTTCCATTTTTCAGAGTCATGATGGCCTTCTTGATCTCTGCCTTTGAGGGTTTGTCACAGCTGATGGGCAGTTCTGTCTCTGCGGGTGGGATGTCTGGTGGTGCGTCAGGGGCGGGGCGGTTCAGCAGCTCCCCGAAGTGTTCTGCCCATCATTTCAGCTGTTCCTCGGTTGTTGTCAGTGGGTTTCCGTTCTTGTCCTTCACTGGCTTGTCTGTCTGCTGGAACTTGCCCATCAGCTTCTTGGTCACCAGGTACAGGTCCTTCAGGTTCCCCTGTCCGGCTGCTGCCTCTGCTTGACTGGCCAGGTCGTCAAAGTAGTCCCTCTTGTCCTTCTTGATGCTCCTCTTTACTTCTCTGTTCGCTGCTGTGTGCTCTTCCTGTGCCTTTGCCTTAGCTGCTCTTGTTCAGCTTGTGTTCAGCGTAGTTTTCTTCTCTCTCCTTGTTTCCAGCTTGTGGATGGTGTCGGCAGAGATCCATTCCTTGTGCTGGGTCTTCTTCTTGCCAAGGATGTCTTCACATGTGTCGTGCCAGAGCTTCTTACAGTGTCCCCACTGTGTCTCGATGTCCATCTCACCATCTTCTATCAGCTCTTGTAGCGGCTGGAACCTGTTGAAAGGCTGATCTGGAATGCTGCTTGTGTGTCCCTGTTTCTGAGCAGTCCGACATTATACCTTGTCCGTGTGTTGTTGGCGGCGGTGAATCTCTTGAGGCGAAGTCTCACTGTTGTTAAAAGAAGGTGGTGGTCTGATGACACGTCAGCACCTCTCATCACTTGTACATCCTGCCATGATCTCCTGAATTTGCGGCTAATGCAGATGTGGTCAATCTGATTCTCCGTGACGTGGTTTGGGGATCTCCTTGTAGCCTTGTGGATGCGCTTGTGTGGGAAGATGCTTCCTCCTATCACCAGCTGGTTCAGGGCGCACAGGTCTGCAAAGCGCTCACCATTCTCGTTCATCTGTCCCAGTCCGTGTGTCCCCATGATGTCCTCGTAGCCTGTGTTGTCCATTCCAATCTTGGCATTGAAATCTCCCATCAGTATGGTTATATCCTTTGCTCCTCTTCTGTCTATCACTGTCTGTAGTTGCTGGTAGAAGTCATCTTTCTTCTCTTCCTCCGCATCATTGGTGGGAGCATAGCACTGGATGATGTTCAGCCTGATGTCCTTCTTCTTTATGGTAAACTTGGCTGTGATGATGCGGGAGTTGACAGGTTCCCATCCGATGAGTGCCCCCTGTGCCTCCGGTGCCAGCATCAGGGCCACACCCTCAGTGTGGGGGGCTCCATCGTCTGTGTGTCCTGAGTACAGCAGCTGTTCTCCAGATGAAAGTCTCAGCTGTCCTGATTGTAGCCACCTTGTCCTAGCACTCCGATCTTGTAGTTTTCTTCTCTCTCGCAACTTGGATGGTTTTTCCTGTTTCGTACATCGTTCTGATGTTCCATGTGGCTACTCTCGTTGTTGTGTTGCAATACTTGGATTTTTTCCTTTCCACATGTGGCTACTCTCTAGTTGTCCTGGGTGTTAGAAGGGAGTCAGCCTTGCAGCTTTCTTCGGCTTTCACTGCATGCGTCATAAGTCTCTGGGATGGAACCCTTCCTTGCCCAGTGAATGTTTTGGTTTTGTCGTCGATGCTTCCTAACTAGTCTTTTTACAGGTAGGTTGTTAGCCCCTGTAACTAGTCATTTTTACAGGTAGGGTTGTTAGCCCTACGCAAACCCCTTTATCCTTGGGGCGAGGGGGTCCTGCCTTAGTCGCCTCTTACGACATGTGGGAATGATTGCCCTTAATTCATTTTCTTGAATCATATTGAAAGTAGTTTAGTTTTCTCCTTTTCCTTGTTGGAGGAACAAGCCCCTCTCTGCTTTCCGGTGTTCAAACCTCAAGGTTTCAGCGCTAATGGATTCCCACAAACATCCATTCAGGCTACATTTGGGTCTGAGGAAGCTTCTTTCTCTCTTTTGCATCTCAAGGGGGAAATTTCCGTGATAACTCCTGCAAGTTACATTCTATCGCTGCCCTTCTTCAACATTTGGTTCCATCTTCCTCCAAACTGTCTGCTACTACGATGACCTCGCCCATCAGTTTGTCTTGCCACAATGGATGATTTATGCTGATACACATGAGACCTGTATCTCCTGTATAATACGTTCCCATTCTCTCCTTGTAACCCATGTGAGAACTGGACCGGCACAACTTGATGTTCTCTTTGCAAGTTCAGCGTTCTATCTAACCATCAACACAGTGCACTAGTTCTGGCAAGACAGTTGACGGCTTCTCCAAGCTATGTCAATGATGTAATGGTACCGAGGTTCATGGAGACAGGCCAGCATTTCTGCCCCTCCCGCCCTGTGCTCTCACCCCTCAGTGCCTTGTGAATGAGAAGTGGCTTGAGAATGTGTTTTCATCAGGGACGTGTTATTTTGCCTTCACCTGGCAAGGCTCAGGGGTGGGAGGGGTGAGAATGTGTTTTCATCAGGGACGTGTTATTTTGCCTTCACCTGGCAAGGCTCAGGGTGGGAGGGGTGAGAATGTGTTTTCATCAGGGACGTGTTATTTTGCCTTCACCTGGCAAGGCTCAGGGTGGGAGGGGTTTCAGTAGGGGACTTGCTGCAAAAGGGTGAGCTCAGTAGACTTCGGGTGGGAAGTCTGGATGTCCTTTGACCTTCACCATCCAGGTTTATTTGGAGAGAATGCAGACAAACATGACATGGGGGATGAAGAAGATGAGTGTTGTAGTGAGGATGATTCTGATGCTTCTATTTCAAATTCTGAGTTTATTTTGTTAGATCCATGATATCCAAAGCATGGTCGATTGTACAAGACACCCTATCCACCTCCTCATATTCTGACACTTCTCCTCCTCCTCCGCAGTAGGTACATGTTGAGTCATCCTTTTCTGAAGATACCATTCCTGACAATGTTACTCCTTCCTTTCTATCTTCAAAAAAGGCACTGCAGCTCTGGGATGCCCTGAATCATGCTGTTGCTGATTCCCACACACCTTTTTTGTCTGAAGTATCCAAAAAGTTTGTGAGACTAAGGTTTCAACCATCCCTCATCCTTTTTTACCACAGCGTTCTCTGTCCTCTTCCACATACCTTTATGGTTCCTTTCATGGCCAGCAGCCCCTTAACCCAAGCCTTCAATCTTCTTCAAGCCCCATTCATCCCACCCTCCACCCTCCCTCACTCCATTCACTGTGCTAGTAAGGGTCAATTCCGGGTGGGGGTCAAAGGTAATGATGGTTTGGGTGTGGGGGGGTCTTCTCTCTGTTTTCTTTCCTCAGTGGGAGATGCTCACATCGGATGAGTGGGATCTTTTTATGATAAAGGAGGGCCTTAGGATTTCTTTTCCTCCTCCACCCCCTTTGATGTCTACCCAGTTTGGACCAAAGTGCCCTCAGATCCAGCAAAAGCTTCTGTTTTTATGGAAGGGGTGGATTCTCTCCTTCAAAAGGCTGCGATTTTAGATGCTCCTGTCCCTTATCCACCAGTGTTTGTTGCCAGTCTGTCCTTTGTTCCCAAGTAAAACAGCAGTTGGAGATCAGTGATCGACCTCAGCAGGCTGAATCTGTTTATTTCTCCACCGAAGTTTACCATGGTGACAATCGGAAGGCCGCGCACTTCCATCCTATCTGGAGATTGGGCCATATGCCTTGACCTCAACAATGCTTATTTTCACTTTCCCATTCACAGGTTGTCCCAGAAGTACCTCAGCTTTGCCTTTCAGTGAAAGGTCTTTTCTTTCAAAGCTCTCCCGTTTGGGCAGTCTCTCAGATCTTGGGTGTTCACCAAGGTGATGGACATAGTCATATCTACAGTGAGACAGAAAACCACCGATTCAGTGTCATCCAACTACCTTGACGACGTTCTCAAAAGAACCAGGACTGGCAACCTCTTGCCATGAATCTTTTGATTCTTGAGCAGACCCTCTCCTTTCTGAGTCTTCTGGTGAATCTTGAATAGTCTGACAGGGTCCTTTCTCAGGATTTCGTTCATCTAGGCATGCGTATTATGCATATTATGGTGGATTAAAATTTAGTTTGCCTTTCAGATGCCAGGGCAGAAAAGATCCAGTCCTTTGTTCATTTCCTACTTCAGTCTCAGTCTGCATCACCTTGCATTCTCAAACAATGATTGGACTAGCCTCTGCAGCTGCCGAACTCATCCCTCTGGGTTGCCTCTATCTCTGTCCCCTTCAGTGGGCTCTGAGAGACTCCAGGGACCACCAGTAGGGCTTTCTATTGCCCATGACCCAGACTTGTGTCCGCCTTTCATCCTTGGCTGGACCTGGCTTGGTTTTTCTGGGTTACTCTGCTCCTTCCGCCATTGTTGCACATTGTTTGTCAGAAATAACTGTCAGTGTATGAGTATTAAAGGGAAAGAATCACAGAGAGTGAGTATGATTTTAGAAAAATACAAGGAAAAAAAAAAGAAACAAGGTTGATGTTTGGATGTTATGCTTAAAAAATGATAGAGATTGAGCTTTATTCTGCTAAGCCTTCATAAGAAAAACAATGTGGAGCTATTACACACAAAGCATTGTAGGGTTTGAACCTGATTTTACAAAGACATGTGAGAAAAAAGCGGGAGTCACACTGCCCTCTGCTGAGTTTTACTGCGTCAAAATGTAATGAGAAAACGATTGTCACAGGCTTAGAAATATAGTGCAAAGACATTATGAGAAAATCAGTGTTTCGGTGCAGGTGCTACCCATCTACATGCACATCCGTCTGCTGGTGTCCTGCTACCTCTTCCTGACTGGCTTTGGTCACTTCACTTACTTCTGGAGCAAAGGGGACTACAGCCTGATCCGCTACTGTCTGGTGAGTAGCCCAGCCCATAGTCTGTCTCTTTCCCTGCCTCAGATGTTGGTCATTTTGTGAAGCAGTTGATGCACATCGGTTAATCTATGGCCAGCATACAGGGGTGCCAGTTTTTGCGTTGTGTGTGGAGTGTTTTCATTCTGACTGAAGTTTTCTGTTTGAAGAAAATAGGAAACTAATGTTTGTCATTGTTTAGTGAGTAGATGGTAATTAGAAGCCTTTTAACCCGAAGAGTGCCTATAAGCCGTCAGCTGACGCCGAAGTAAAAATGCTTTCCCAGTGCCTATGGGCCGTCCACTGACGTCATGCATTTTTCTTCAATTTTCATTCGTTACTATTTCTATTAACGGACTTAAATAGAGTGTGCGTAGTAAGCCTTATATGTCTGTAGTATTAAAATGATATGCAAATGACCACACGTGAGGGGAAAGCCCATTTATTCTCATCACTGACTGGATGACCAGCCAGCACTTCGTCTCGCTTGCAAAGATGGTGGCGCAACCTTCGACAAGCGTAGCGACCAAATCAACGTATTTACACAGCTGAGGAGGCTCTGCTAATCATTTTTGACAAAGACAATAATCTTTTATTCAACGACTTACTCGAGCATGAAGGTGAGATGATGATTGTGATGGAATTGCGACCGTATTCGTCAGTTATTGTGTCGGGCTGTGTGACCTCAGTGTGTGTTCAGCTGACTGGTTTGCCAGCGTCGAACGAGCTCGCCTAGTGTGTACTCTGCACTGCGTGCCAGTGGCCAGTGATGTGGTAGTCAGCGCGAGAGGGGAGCGTGGCCTGCTTGCAGCGTGACATGGGGCAGAGGGAAGGGTAGGAGAAGAGGAGGAGTGAAAGAGAGGGTTGAAGTCCAGCAAGGGGGCGTGGTGGGGGGAGGGGGGCGTGGTCGTGGACTGACCTGTCTGCATAGAGTGTGAGCGTCTTGATAGACTTCTAAACTGTTTTACTTTCATTTACATGTGTAGTGTGACAATACAAACTTTATTTTCAACTTTTTTGCTTTGTGTTCTTTTTTGGATGTGAAGCTGTAGTGGTAAATACATATGTTTTTGATCGTGCAAAAAAATCTATCCAAATCTAAATGCCTAAATATTTTTTTATTATCAAAATTAAAACAAAAGAAGCCCAGATTCAAAATCTTCATTCAATTTCCTTCAAAAATCATATATATTTCATTGTTATATCTTTTGTAGTTTCTGAGCTAGAATTTTTTGTTAATTATTACCCCCAAATCATTAGATTTCCCTGGCACTGGGAAAGCCTTTGTTTGTAACATTTTCAAGCAGTGAACGGGTTAAAAGTTGTGGACTGGAACATGTCATTCCGCTTAGTTTTAAAGCAAAGACAGGCAAACGTAATTGAATTTGACTTGTCATTTGCTAGTTTACGTACACATGGATTGTTCTAAGCCAGTGAAAAGTATTGATAAGATGGATTTGATCAGTGACTTGGAACTTTCTGCCCAGCTTGTCAGTCGTTGACACGCAATCGCATTCAGTTGGAAGACAAATGTGTGAGGTTTCAAGAACACAAAGTGCCTCTCATATCTAATGTATACTGTTATTTGAATATTCATTTATGTTATTAAATTTTTCTGTTGGCACCTTTTAACATGATTTGACTGGCCCTGTGTGTTGTTTTTCTTGTGGAGCCTATCATGTGAATGTCTCAATGTTAGCTCTGTGGGATGGTTTTAGTGTCTTGGCATCTTGTGCACTGTTAGTGTGTGTGTGTGTGTGTGTGCGCTGGAAATCCCCAATACTGCTGTTAGATCTAGGTGGTGTATTTGAATTGAATTTAATGTCATGCATGTGTCTCATTTGTTACTTATTGCATCAGGATGATTGGTAAGCTTGCAGAGTAATAATGATAATAAAATGAAAAAGCCTTTTGAAAACCTGGTTTGTTCTGTGCCCTTAGAATTCTAAAATCATTGATGATGTTGTGTGTCTTTGGTTAATCATTTTGTTTGTTTGTTTTTCTTTAGAAGTGCTTTAGCCCACACCCAACCCACCACACCCACATCCCTGCTTACCCTCCCAACTGTCTGTTCTCTTTACCCATATCAATTCAAAGAAAATAAAAAAAAAAGGGATCTGAAATTTATTCTTATTCAGACAGTTTTTGTAATTAGTGGTTTTATTCATTGTTATTGCTATCCTCAAGTCTGGTTTGTTTTTTTTTTTTCTTTTTTTAAACAATTCTTGATTTATTTAGTGTAATGACCTTTTATCTCTTTCTCATTTAGCTTGACTTGAAAGGTGGTGGTGGTGGTTGTTTTTGTCTGTTTTTTTCTTGAATGTTTTATGTTTTGCAGATCTGTTTATCCTTATGAGTTTGACGTAAGTTCTCATGTTATCTATATGTCATTAATGCTGCAGTGCCATTAATTGCCACGTAGCAAATTTTGGATGTTTGTAGGATGATTTTGGTCAGTTGTGGCAGTTTTTACCAGAAATTGCAGTAAGAAGACAATTACCAGGAATGTTCTTTCTTTTTTTTCCCTTTGTCTGGGCTTTTTGTTTGCTTGTTTTGGTTAAATCAACCGGCAATTCAGAATTCAGTGGAAGTCAAAGACTTTTCTGGAAAGTAGCTGAAATTCAGTTCAGTTCAGTTCAAGTGTAGCACAGTATCCATAATGGAAATTCATTTCACAGTAAGTATTTAAAGACAAACAAAAAGCAGCAATTATAAAATGTATACTGAATGAGTTACAATGAATAAAAAGTTGTCTGCAGAAATTATTTGAACATCTCACTCACCCTTTTCTGGCAATGCATCTCATACACATACATATCAGAACAGCAGCTATAAATGTTTAAGATTGAAAATTAACATTGATGAAAGTTGTCATTCCAACTTTTTGTTTTTCTACACAACTTGACACCAGTCCATCCTCCCCTTCCCCACAAGGACTCTGAGGTTGACCATTAATAAGATTCTTGTGTATTGAACTCTTTAATTCCGCCATTAAGGGAGCCACAGTTAGTCTATAGGGATGTTATATCCTCCATTTTTTGTTGACTCTATCATGATGTAAAAAAAACCAGCTCTTGAATGAAATAGAGGCGTATGTACTGGCACACAACTACAATGGAATGAAATGGGTCCAAAAGACCTTGTATACTGCCAAATTTTTCAGACAATATTTTAGAGTATAAAACATGTATTAAATTTGTGTAGAGCATGCAAGTGTTCCATTCGTCCACAAGGTTTGGCCATCAAATAGAACAGTCCACCACCAGTTTGACTCTTGAGGAAAGTGATGTACAGTTGCTCTGACAGTAACCTCCCTACGTTCTTCCGTCCAAGGTCATTTATTGTAAGTCTGCTCTGCTGTTTCTGAGTGAACCACAGGTCACAAAAAGAAAGGGATGTTTGCATTTTGATGGTTGCCAGGGACAATGTTCCTAGGTTTGGTCATTTTGTATGCAAAAGTTTGCAGACTTTGAATGAAAACTGCTAAACGGTTCATCCTGCCTCCCCTGTTATCAGATGTTGCTGCGTCTTCTACCATTCAGTGTAAGAGACACTGGCAGTGTGTCATGAACACATGTGCATACAGCAGACTACAGAATGATCCACTGAGACAGACAGACAACACCTCTGACAGCAGAGAGTCACTGAGAGTGTGTGTTTTATTTCACCAAGCAACATCACACAATGCTTCCTGTTTGCCTTGCTGCTTTTCTGCGTGGTTTTGATTTATCCATCAAGTGCGATAAAGGTCTGCATGCTTTGATGTTTAGCTTAGCTAGCACTATGCTGAAGGCATCAACTATTTCCATGGTGCTTGCTGTTCCTTCCTCACAGTTGCACACAAAACACTGACATTGTATCGATAAGCTCCGCCCATGGCCTTTCAAATCTGTTCTGATTTAAAACGTTCGAATTATCATGGTTTTTCTCACCGTGTACAGAATAACGAGATCTATTATTCTGTCAAGTTTGAAGTTGATTTTTTTACTTCTGTCCAGGGTTATCAGAAAAATAACTGGATAAACTAATATGTTATATGGAAAGAGTTAGCGACAGTCCTAAAACTTGTTACGTGTTTATTTTACGTAGTCCAAATGGACTTTTAACCTTCTTGCATCTTTAACACCTCCTGATTGTTCACAGTCTTCAGGGCGGTCTGTCACACTATGATAGATTGTCATTTCACTCTTTCTGTACTCAACTGGACACACACAGCCAGAATTCACTGGGACCAGGCCCAGGGATCTTCTATCAAAAAAAAAAAGCTCTAGTGGTATTGGTTGAGTGAATGGTTCCACTGTGTTATGAACATGTTAGAACTGGCCACATTCCCTTCATTCACATCTTGCGTCTCTATGAACACCTTAGAACTGGCCACATTCCCTTCATTCACATCTTGTGTCTCTATGAACACCTTAGAACTGGCCACATTCCCTTCATTCACATCTTGTGTCTCTGTGAACATGTTACAACTGGCCACATTCCCTTCATTCACATCTTGTGTGTCTGTGAACATGTTAGAACTGGCCACATTCCCTTCATTCACATCTTGTGTGTCTATGAACATGTTAGAACTGGCCACATTCCCTTCATTCACATCTTGTGTCTCAATGAACATGTTAGAACTGGCCACATTCCCTTCGTTCACATCTTGTGTCTCTATGAACATGTTAGAACTGGCCACATTCCATTCATTCACATCTTGTGTCTCAATGAACATGTTAGAACTGGCCACGTATCCCTTCATTCACATCTTGTGTCTCTATGAACATGTTAGAACTGGCCACATTCCCTTCATTCACATCTTGTGTGTCTATGAACATGTTAGAACTGGCCACATTCCCTTCATTCACATCTTGTGCCTCAATGAACTTGTTAGAACTGGCCACATTCCCTTCGTTCACATCTTGTGCCTCAGTGAACATGTTAGAACTGGCCACATTCCCTTCGTTCACATCTTGTGTGTCTATGAACATGTTAGAACTGGCCACATTCCCTTCATTCACATCTTGTGTGTCTATGAACATGTTGGAACTGGCCACATTCCCTTCATTCACATCTTGTGTGTCTGTGAACATGTTAGAACTGGCCACATTCCCTTCACTCACATCTTGTGTGTCTGTGAACATGTTACAACTGGCCACATTCCCTTCATTCACATCTTGTGTGTCTGTGAACGTGTTAGAACTGGCCACATTCCCTTCATTCACATCTTGTGTGTCTGTGAACGTGTTAGAACTGGCCACATTCCCTTCATTCACATCTTGTGTGTCTGTGAACGTGTTAGAACTGGCCACATTCCCTTCATTCACATCTTGTGTGTCTGTGAACATGTTAGAACTGGCCACATTCCCTTCGTTCACATCTTGTGCCTCAATGAACATGTTAGAACTGGCCACATTCCCTTCATTCACATCTTGTGTCTCTATGAACATGTTAGAACTGGCCACATTCCCTTCATTCACATCTTGTGTGTCTATGAACATGTTAGAACTGGCCACATTCCCTTCATTCACATCTTGTGTGTCTATGAACATGTTAGAACTGGCCACATTCCCTTCATTCACATCTTGTGTGTCTGTGAACATGTTAGAACTGGCCACATTCCCTTCATTCACATCTTGTGTGTCTATGAACATGTTAGAACTGGCCACATTCCCTTCCTTCACATCTTGTGTGTCTATGAACATGTTAGAACTGGCCACATTCCCTTCCTTCACATCTTGTGCCTCAATGAACATGTTAGAACTGGCCACATTCCCTTCCTTCACATCTTGTGCCTCAATGAACATGTTAGAACTGGCCACATTCCCTTCGTTCACATCTTGTGTGTCTATGAACATGTTAGAACTGGCCACATTCCCTTCATTCACATCTTGTGTGTCTGTGAACATGTTAGAACTGGCCACATTCCCTTCATTCACATCTTGTGTGTCTGTGAACATGTTAGAACTGGCCACATTCCCTTCATTCACATCTTGTGTGTCTGTGAACATGTTAGAACTGGCCACATTCCCTTCACTTCACATCTTGTGTGTCTGTGAACGTGTTAGAACTGGCCACATTCCCTTCATTCACATCTTGTGTGTCTGTGAACGTGTTAGAACTGGCCACATTCCCTTCATTCACATCTTGTGTGTCTGTGAACATGTTAGAACTGGCCACATTCCCTTCATTCACATCTTGTGCCTCAATGAACATGTTAGAACTGGCCACATTCCCTTCATTCACATCTTGTGTCTCTATGAACATGTTAGAACTGGCCACATTCCCTTCATTCACATCTTGTGTGTCTATGAACATGTTAGAACTGGCCACATTCCCTTCATTCACATCTTGTGTGTCTATGAACATGTTAGAACTGGCCACATTCCCTTCATTCACATCTTGTGTCTCTATGAACATGTTAGAACTGGCCACATTCCCTTCATTCACATCTTGTGTCTGGAAAAAGAGCCACTGTAATAAAGATGAATTTGTGAATTACAGTGAAGCAGAATTAGCAAAAATGTAACGTAAAATGAACACTTTGAAGATGAAGAGGATGTAAAAACAAAGTACGGGGCGATGTGTTAACAGTGGGAATTGGAGATGTCATTGACATTGAAGACAATGTGCTGTTAAGTACATTGCGACGGTGGCAACAGTGACATTGAAGACGAGGTGTTATTTACCATGTTGCAACAGTCATGGAGGCTGGCAGCATGTACTCCAGGCATGAATGATTTTACACAGGCTGTAGTACCAAAATGTGAACTCCCCACTGATGCTGACCATGTGTTCTTATTGTTGCTGCATGTGCACTTTGTGGCTGCAGTTATAAATAGAAGTTGGTATGGATGTGGACAGTGAATGAATAGCAGTGGAAAATGACTCATTCTGATGCTGACCGCTGACTGGGGAGTAATTTTCTGCACTGCAGGTTGTAGCATCTGAAGAAGACAAGTCTGTCATAAAATTCATTTGTTTCATGTTGTGTGTTTAATCAGCGTTACTTAACACCATGTTATATGTGTTCCTTTTTATTTCGCAATGAGTAGTTGTGTATGATTCGTGTCAGTACAGGGGTGTATGATAATTGTTTTAAGTTGACAACTGTGACATTCCTCTACATTGGATACGTGGAACACACTTACTATAGAATAGAATTATATATCACAATTAACAGAGATGACTGAAACAACAGTTGTTCTGTTTGACACATCTACAAAGATGAGATCTGACTCACGGCCTTGTAAATAAGACCAGCTGCTTCTGCTGTTGATGAAAGACTGCAGAAGCCTACCTTTTGCATCTGTGTCAGTCTCACAGCAAACTGCATTATGTGTAACTTCATCCCAGCAGCATATGTGAACATCATGAGGGAGGGGAGTGTACATGTTTTCAAAAGCATGGGCAATATCCACTGTTTTACTTCATATATAGATAAGCTGTGTGTAATTATCAATGAAACTATAAGTTTTCTTTCATATGCATTGAGTAGCTAAACTGCCAGCATTCTTATACTAAGAATAGGAAATGTGCATTGACATAAAATGTGGTCAGTATCATTGAAAGGATTAATATGACAGATAAGTTTGTATGTGTGTGTAGACACCAGAGTTTAGTGTCAGTTCTGGACAATCAAGTGTAGTGTATGGAACATGGTCTGTGCCTGAGATGGGCTTTCAGCTTGTTTTGGTTTACATTTGATGTGCCACTATATCAGCTTTTCCTCATGTAATTTGGCTTTTTGTCCACAAGAGTTCAGACAAAAAGGAGTAGGACATGGCAAAGTCTGGTGAAAAGTTCCACAGTAATAATCTGTAAAATCATTCAAACCATCAGTTTAAAGTGTGGATAAAAAAGAAATAAGATAGAACCACGTTACAATTGTAAGGAAACCAAGTTTATTTGACTTGAGGTCATTATAGGATATCTGTGTATATTGATCAGTCTTTAAGATTCTGCCCATAGGGACTGCTTGAAGTGAGGGTGTTCTGCTTCAGTCAACCACTGCTTCAAATCTGTTCAGTTGTACTTTTTTTTTACTGCTTATTCTTTAATTTCTTTGTCTAATTATTTCTTTTACGATTGAGTTCCTTGTTTTGATTTGTTTGCAATGGAACTGTGATCCAGTGTGTATGCGTTGTTGTATCCATAACATCACAAACGAGGCACAGGGATGAAACATTTTGAATCTGTTTTGTTTGCGTTTGTGTGCATGTGTTCTGACGGTGACTTCTATATTCATGTTTCATTTTTGTTTGTTTGTTTGTTTGCTTTTATTTGTGCACACACGTGTAAAATGCTGTCTGTGCTTTAACTGAAAATGCCAGGTTAAAGAAGCTGTATTTTCATGCAGCTACAGTGTTTCGATTACCAGCAGTGACAGTATTTGTTTTTGTGTGGATTTCGTGTGGTTTATATGAGGGAGTTGATTCTTTTTTTTTTCCAGAACAGAAAGATACTGAGAAACCTACCATTAAAGACCCTGTTGGATGAAAATTCCTTCCTTTTATAGACTTGTTTTACTGGAGCATTTGTCTTTTTATAAGAACTAAATTAGTTTACCTCCCAACAAAGGCTTGTCTCCCTTTAAAAACTTTTTTTCAGGAACTTTCATCATTTTTGATGTCTTTAAAGTTCTGTCTTTAGAGTGTTGTCTCCCTTTAGAGGCTTGTCTTTCTGCACCATTTATTTCTTTAAGTTCTGTCTTTAGAGTGCTGTCTGTCTTTGAAGGCTTGTGTTTCTGGACCATTTATCTCTTTTTAAGCTCTGTCTTTAGAGTGCTGTCTCCCTTCAAAGGCTTGTGTTTCTGCACCATTTATCTCTTAAAGCTCAGTCTTTAGAAAGCTGTCTTTCTTTAAAGGCTTGTGTTTCTGGACCATTTATCTCTTTAAGTTCTGTCTTTAGAGTGCTGTCTCTCTTTGAAGGCTTGTGTTTCTGGACCATTTATCTCTTTAAGCTCTGTCTTTAGAGTGCTGTCTCCCTTCAAAGGCTTGTGTTTCTGCACCATGTATCTCTTAAAGCTCAGTCTTTAGAAAGCTGTCTTTCTTTAAAGGCTTGTGTTTCTGGACCATTTATCTCTCATAAATACTTAATTTAACTCCCAGCAAAGACTATCTCCCATTAAAGACTTGTTTTCATTTCTTGTCCCTTTTTCATCAGTGCTAAAATTTATCACTCATAAAGGCTCCACCTCTTTAAACACCCAGTGTATAAAAAAGAAGAGAGAGAGAGAGAGAGAAAAGGGTAATTCTGGGGATAGTTGCTGAAAGATTCCACTGTGTGATGTATTGCTGGAATGAGAAGTTGGTTTATCCAATGTTTGTAAGTCTCTGTTGGGAAATTCATTAAATGCCACCACATGGCCTTTTTGTGAAAACATTTCAGGCATTGCTTTCCACTGTCAGGTTATACAAACAATCCTGTTACTGCAATTTTATACGAATAAAAGAAAAATCGGCATAATAAATTTTCAAGAATGTTTGATGAGATTCCATAATAGTCAAATTAGGGTCATTTTAACAATGACTTGAACAAGATACAAGTTTCCTTGCTATAACTTGAAAGATCAAGTTTTTACACTTCACAGTCTCTAAAGTTGTCTCAACATGCTTTAAAACCTGTAAGTAAGGGCCTTTAGTCATGTGATTATACAACATATGTGTGTAGCTGTACCTTTTTCTCACAATTATATTGAAGGACAAAAAGAGGAAAGTAGAAGTCCCAGGGTCTAATGAAACTGTTCATTCATTGGGGATGTCTTGACATGAATGTGAGTCTTTGGCAGAGTTTGTGTTCTTTTTACATATGATTAAATACACTGTTTTTCATTTCAGTCGAGTTATCATCATTACTTTTTAACAAGAAAGTAAGAGTCCAGTGACTGAATAATTTTGGGTTTCATATTCAGGTCAAAGGTCAGTTTCTGTTTTTATCATTTCCATTTAACTGTGAATTTGAACAGTGTGAAGTGTAGGTATTGTTATTATTTTCACAATATACTTTATAATGCATCATCATACACTATGTGAATAGTTGTATAAATAGTGAATATAATGGTGCTAGAATCTAACCCATGCTGCACAGGGGAATTCAAGTTGAATGAACAAAACCGTTTCTTTGACTTGGATACATATTTTCCTGTCAAATAACTTGGGCAGTAGGTGTAAACAGGTAACCTGGACTGGTATATTCACATATTTCTGTAAAACAGCATCTGACTGTACTTGCCAGTATCTTGTTTCCCTACATGAACAGCCTCTTAGAATTTCAATTCATCTCAGCCAAACCCATAACCCCTTCATTGTATCTCTTCCCTCTCCTCCTTCCTGTCTCTTTCTGTCAGTCTCCATCCACCCATAACACTGCAGCAGCAGCAGCAGCAGCAGCAGCAGCAGCAGCACTTTTGCTTCTCATACCTCCACCAAAGACAATGAAATACAAATTGTGTAGTCCTTGCTTCCAAGTCTACACAATGTCTACCTTGTCACCCTCCCACCCCCCACCACCTCCACACTTTTACTCTGAGCTGTCATTCTCTCTCACACAGTGCACGCGTTTGTGTGGAGTCTAAATTACACATGAAGAGTGCAGAAGTGGGCAGGTGCTGGCTGGCTTTTCTTGCACTCAGCACTCAAGGCTTTGTCTAGCAGTCAGTGTTGTCTGTGGTGGCACAGTAGTGTGACTAATTAAGTAATGCTAATTACTCTAATTGGGAGAGTTTTTGTTGTTGGAAAGTTCAGTTTTCATTTAAGTTGGGTACTTAATATCATGTATACTTAATTGCAGGCCAGTGTGTATTGGAGTTGATGAGCCCCCCCCCCCCCCCCCTCCCCCCCTCCCCAGCATACTGCTGAAAATTTTCACATTTATGTATAAGTGTGAACAGATTAATACAGAAAAATGAAGAGAGAACCAAAGTGTCTTGCTTAATGTTTACTTTTGTTTCCCAAGAAATTCGCTATGACAGATATTCTCTGTAAACAGAGAGAAAGCCAGAGACAACAAATCATGCAGTCTGTTTACGTCATGCACAGCCACATTGTCTCCCAGCATTGTAACAGAATGAATCTGCTTTTGATCAGTTTCTTTTCTGCTCTGCATTTGTTGACAAACAGTGCATCCAGGTTATCCCCCCCCCCCCCCCCCCCCCCCCTCCCAAAGTTGGTTTGATATCTTAAACAGTCATTGACCTCATTCATGTGAATGACGTCCTTCAATTTTAGATTTCATTGTGCATGCGCTTGCTGAGGTCATGGCAGGCACAAGGTGACTATGAAGGACCTATGTCCGACCTGGGAGCAGGGGCCCTGGCATGGCTTAAAAGGCTTTGAAGGTGGTATATTTGAAGCAAGTCCAGTCAGTAAGATGAAACGAGAACGGGGAATGGGAATGGCCAGAAAACAAGAGGATTTGTACACACAGTGAAATCATCAGTGAAAGTAACGTATTGAAAGGTCACTCAGAGTAATCAAATTAACCAGTAATAGTGGCTTTGGACCCAGAAGGAAGCATTGTTTTGACGTTGTAGTGTGAGAGCATGTTGATCACAAAGGAATTCTTGAGTGTAGATGCTCTGTCTGTTTGTCGCTTACCATATGTAAGGAACTGAGGAAGTGGCAGTCAAGCCTCTACCCTTCCTCTTATGTCCCCCCCCCCCCACCCTCCCCCCCACCCCCCCAAAAAAAAGAAAGAAAGGATAGTTTCCCAAGGCAGTATTCTTACATTTTGTGTTCAGGGGGTTGTTGTGAAACGGATCCTCAATAGTTAATTGTTTAATTATATAACAATATAGCCAGGGAATGAAGGTCAGAACTTAGAGGAAGGGTGAACTGTAAATGTATTGATGTTAATATTTAAAAAGCTGGTTACAGATTGCTGGGTGTAGGCTTTATGGATGCTGTATGGATTGTTTGGCCAAGAAGGCAAGCTAGAGGGTGCACTGCTGGGTTGTCTCTTTGCAGCATGGGTGTCGACACTGTCAGATTTATTGGCACATCCGAAAGAACAGCTTCCGGCGCGTGTTAGAAGTAAGTGCTGTCCTGTGTGCTTGCTGCTGCCTGCTTCGTTTGCCTTGTGTGGATATATGACAGTTAGAGGGGATGACCAGCAGTACTCGGTGTCATCCTGTGAAGCTTCTAGTCTGATGTGTATTGTCTTTATTTGCACAGGCTTTGTAGGGGGTGGGGGGGGGGGGGGGGGGTGCATTTGTGTTAATTTGGGATCGGTTAGACAATTACGTGTTTATGATGCATTCCCAGTTTTAAATAAAATCCTATTGGAATGAAGTGTACCAGTGGATTAGTCATATCCAAATACTTGTGAACAAGTCCTGGGATCGGTGAAAAGGGTTTCTGATGTTCAGTTCTTCTTTGTGCTACTATACTGACGCTATAGACACACATGGAGTAAACCTTGAAGTAAAAAGCATCCATTTTGCAGCAACACAGTTGTGCAGTTAGTTACTGTAGTCCACATAATTTTTTTTTCAAAAAGTGATTCAAATTTTCTATGGCTTTGTGGAAATGAAAATGCAATGATTTTTTTTTTTTTTTAAGGGGAAAAAATTGGATGATCCCAGACAGATATCACAGTGGAGCAATTTGTCCATAAACAGAGAAGCCAAAATATCTGTGTGGATTGAAAATAATGCACGGAAAAAATGTTTTATTCCTTTTAGTTTTATGTTAAACATAAGTAACTGAAGATAAAAAAACTTGTCTTTAGGACACTGGATTATGATATTTCATTGAAACAGAAGAAAGGTAAAAAGCGTGAGGATGATTCGTGTTTAGGTCTTTACAAGCAGGAAATCAATGTTTTTGAGTGAGAATGAAGAGACTGTGTCAAGGAAAGTGCGATGTGTAATGGCCTGGCATGCATTCTTTCACATTTTACATTTATGGTATGGTCACTTCCTTTTTCATACTTATTATGATGCATTTCAGATTGATACTCTCAAGTGTGTAGAAGAAATGGCTAGTCTTGTCTGATATATTCATTTTGTTTCATTTATCCATTTGTTTTGTTTGTATGGTTGTATTTACCATTTGCTCTATTTTACTTCATTGTATAAGCATTTGCACTTTTAAGGGAAAAGGAAAATTCCCCAAGTCAAACAACAGTGCATGGAATTTGCTTCCTTAGACCTTGGAAAAGAACCTTGTAGAATTAACCTCTTGTTTTTTTAAGCATTGTTTGCATGACACATTGAACAGTATATGTTGCATTGAATATGTGTTTACCCCCCCTGTCCAGAATATGCTCTCCCCCTTCGCTCCCCCCCTTTTCGCTGCTTGCCCAACTCACCCATACCACACTACATCCGTGTGTCTTTACTTGCCATTGGATTGTTGTTGACAGTGTAGAAAGGTGGGGCAGAGCGATTGGTTTGTCAGTTGGACGCAGCTTTGTGCCCCTGACACAGACTGCTTTGAAGATTGTGCTGTGTAGTAAGTCGCTTCATAAATGTGCTTTCCTCTTCGGAAGTGTAATCTTGGTAATAAATATCTTTCCTCATCGAAAACAGTTTGATTTTCATGGTCTGTGTTAGCTTTTTCCAACCGCACTATTATGTAGAATAGCTAGTGATAATAGCTGAACTGTCAGTCTGTAAGTAGATCTTAGCTTTTGCTTTCTCTTAAACGTTTGTGTTTTATTTACTTGTTACTGTGAACATTTGGAGTATCATTATTGAACTGTTTTCTTTAATGTGGTGTGATGATTTCTGTTTTTCTCATACTACTCAAACCAGTGTCTTATCCATACTTAAATGTGATGAAATGCCCTCAATCAGGAACTTCATTTATTGAAACTTTTAGAGAGCAAAGGAGCTTTTTTCACAAAAAACAGAAACATAAAACAACCTTTTTTTTTTTTGCTTGTTTCAGTCTTCATCCACAGCAGTTGTGTTTTTATTAACTTCCCCTGCGTTTCTGTCACTTCTCTCTTTCATCTGCTTTTCTGTCACTTCTCTCTTTCATCTGCTTTTCTGTCACTTCTCTCTTTCATCTGCTTTTCTGTACTCTCTCCCCCCCCCCCCTCTCTCTCTCTCTGTCTCTCTCTCTCTCTTAAAGATCAGTCAATCAATCAGTCTCTCTCTCTCTCTCTTTCTCTCTCTCACCCATCTCTCTCTCCTCTCTCTCTCTCTCTCTCTCTCTCTCTCTGTCTGTCTTCTGGCTCTTTCTGTCTGGCTAGTGCTCTCCTCTCTCTCTCTCTCCTCTCTCTCTCTCTCGTCTCTCTCTTTCTCTCTCTGTCTCTCTCTCTCTCACCCATCTTCTCTCTCTCCTCTCTCTCTCTCTCTCTCTCTCTCTCTCTCTCTCTTCTTTTCTCTCTCTCTCTGTCTCACATCCGTCTTTCTCTCTCTGTCTCTCTCTCTCTCTCTCTTAAAGATCAGTCAATCAATCAGTCTCTCTCTCTCTCTTTCTCTCTCTCACC
>CM065715.1:100048210-100090710 GCA_033310375.1 Conus canariensis
CACTATGATAGTCGTCACTGCTACACTTTTGTTGTTACTGTATTAACATATATTAATATGGACTACTTTTTTTACCTACTCATATGACCTATATTTTCACTATTTACATGTTTTCTACTGTATTATTCATACTTCTACTAATATTTCATTTCTAAGGAAAAGGAAATTGAGCTTTGAGAGCATGTGTTCGAGAGCATTAAGGGGAAGGAAGGGCGGGGGCAAAGTCTTATCTGCATGTGTTTGTGCATGTCTGTACACTAACAAGAATGGTACCATATGTCTAACAAAGACACTGCATTTTGTGTATTTAAGCATGCCGCCTGCTCAAGTCATCTTTGCCTGTGCTTGAAATAACACTCCCTATGTAGATACTAATGTTTTAGCTTGTCTTGCAGCCTGCTTACTGAAACAAAGCAGCTATCTTTCATCACATGTTATTGTCTTTTGCAGTTCATTTTTTTTTTTAACTTGTATTATTTGCTACTAATAAATTGAAAATATGAACATATTAAGACAAGAAAAAGAGTACCATGAATCAAACATTATTCTCATACAAATGCCTTGTCTTACTTGGCATGGAACAACACATATTAGCAGGGGAAAAAAAGGAAAAAAAAAAAACAAGGGAAGGAAAGAAAAATAGAGCAGGGAGCTAACCTCTGTTATATATTGTTTTAAGTCCATAGTTTCCAAGTTACTCATGTCAGACTATTAACTGTTTTTTTTTTTTCTTTTTAAATTGTTCATGGTTTTTGCTGTTGTGATTGCCAGAATGTGAAATCTGTGTAATGATCAGAATTTTGACATTGTCCTTGACATTGTTGGTTGATCATGTGTTATGCTATAGCTCTGATGCTCCGGAAAAACAGTAAATTTTGATATGGAAAACGAACACTTGTATTTATACCATACCAGCATTTGTGTGTACATGTATGTGTAAGTTATGTTTGGCAACAGAAAACATGATCAGAAAAAGGAAAAATGTAACGGACTTTCTTTGTCTGTCAGCATCTGTCTCTCACCCCTTCCCCTTCATCTCTCCCTCTCTCTCTGTCTCTGTCTCTCTGTCTGTCTGTCTGCCCCCCCTCTCTCTCCCCCTCTCTCTCTCTCTCTCTCTCTCTCTCTCTCTTCTCTGTGTCTTTCCTATGTTACAAGATACCTTGCCTGCTTTTGTTCTATGTAGAACATGTACAATATGCAGATTAACTAAGAAATATGTACTTATACTCTCAGTCCACACAAAGACAGTTTAATGCACACATTTTCATGCATTCACACACACACAAACACATGCACACACAATTACACACACACACACATGTGCGTGTGCACACACACACACACACACACACACACACACACAACACACACACACACACACACACACACACACTTGATGTTTTATACTTGCATCAGTGTTTATGGATGTATACATGTGAGTGCTTTCATGCACATGAATGAATGCACATGCTCACAAAACCATACAAATAAGCATGTAACTATATTCCTGTCTTTTGTTCATGCTTTTCCTCCTCCTCCTCCTTCTACTCTTCTCTCTCTCTCTCTCTCTCTCTCTCTCTCTCTCTCTCTCTCTCTCTTTCTCACTCTCACTCTCTCTCTCTGTCTCTCTCTCTCTCTCTTTCTCTCTCTCTCTCACCAGATTTTCCTTGCATGCATGCGAATACCTAGTGCTCAGAAGCTGTGTAATCAAATTTATTTATGAAGGAGCCTATTTGCTGCTTCTGCGCGCTTTCATCCCATGTGTGAATATACTGCTAGCTACTTTAGACGCTTTTTTTGGAAGTTGTCTGGTCCTGGACACAGGACCGTGTCAGTCCAGATCTTAATCACAGTGATAGCAGAGCTATAAGCACCATTCTCTGTCTCTCTGTCTCTCGTCTCTCTCTCTCTCTCTCTCTCTCTCTCTCTCTCTCCTCTCTCTCTAACGGTGGTGGCACCAACTTGTAGCACAGTGAAGAGAGGGGAGGGTTGTTTGGCGTTTCGTGTAGGTGCTGTTCCGCCTGAACCTGCTGGTGGTGGTGCTGTGTTTCGTGATGAACCGGCCCTACCAGTTCTACTACTTCGTGCCCCTTGTATCCTTCTGGTTCCTGGTCATCTACCTAGTCATGGTCATCTGGCCGCACGTCACTCAGGAGTCTGTGGAAGGTCAGCACTGGGAACTGGTCATGTTCGGCTGGTATTGTAGTGACATGTTCTTAACGTTCCTGCTGTCTGACCCCATGATTCTTTGTTCAGTGATTTGTGATTTTTTTTGTGTGTGTGTTGGCGTCTCAAGACCAGGGCATATAGTTGAAGAGGGATAACTTGATACACGCCCTGTGCATAGAAAACATGAGGTGCAGATAGAGTTGAGGACTAAGGGTTGAATGCATTTAGTTTGTGGCGGTGTGCTTTTGTGGAGCACATGTGGTACACATACATAAAAAGAGATTTCAGCTGTTAGATCAGGATAGAGTGATTGTTTAAGTTAAACAGAGGGACTGTATGCCTATACACAGGCATTCAGGCACGTACCTGTACACACATACAACACAGACATGCACATAAAGACAGAGTCAGGCAGGCAGGCACATGTACATACATGCACATTTTTACATTTGAACACGCACGTGCACACATTCACACACACACACACGCACGCACGCACACACACACACACACACACACACACACACACACACACACACACACACACACACACACACACATCGGAGTGGACACTTGCAGATATGTAGGTTTATGAATGCATACAGGCATGAACATGTACACACACACACACACATACACATAGACACAGAGATACATGCACACACTCAGGCCCATATGCATGCATGCATGCAACTACATGCGCATGCCTGATGTATGTTCCATGTTTTTCCAATGGCATTAGTCCTTTGCTGCTCATTGTGATTCCCCATACACAGCCCTACCCAAACTGTCACACCTCTGCACCATCAGACTGCAGGGACCAATCAGTATGGAGTCATCTTGAAGCGATCCAACTGAGGAGATACACTGCAATGTAGCACAGTCACTTGGGTAGTATTCTGTGGTGCCTGTTCTGATCCAACAGATGCAGGACATTGCCTTCTGTACACCCCTCTGACAACAATAATTGCTTCGTTAGGGAGCCTGTGTGAATGAGCATCACCTACCTGGAAAGGCTCCACGTGATGTGTCCTGCCAGTCACAATCCACACGAAGTTGACAGCTCCATAGACTTTCATATAAACTCCCCGTGATCATGGACAAGGAGAAGACATGGAAACTGATGTCACCACTAGAGTGGAGCGTGAAGAAATTGAGATGTTGAAGTCTGAGGGTGAAGACAATGCCATGAAGTTCAGTCGTAGCAGAGAAGACAAGACAGAGCTGTAGAGAACTCGACACTTCTTTAAATGATATCCCATCTCCAACCAGCTATCTGCATGGACACAGACATAAAGAACTGAAGTGTATTGGTCTGAAAATTTGGAACAGTATTCTCCATTGATTGGATGAAACATGACAGCAGTTCCAGATGTCTGACTGGAGCCAGTAGCACACTGAACAACTCTGGGTGGTAGCCAGCCAGGATGGAAAAGTCTCTCAGATATAATTATGCCTGCCTCTGATTGGATTGGAATCGATGATTCCCAGCATGCAACATACAGCACTTAACCACTGTACTACAGCAGTTTGTTTGAATTAAGTGTGTGTGTGTGTGTGTGTGTGTGTGTGTGTGTGTGTGTGATGTGTGTGTGTGTGTGTGTGTGTGTGAGAATGCCTGCTTCATTTAACTTTTCCAACACACATGGCATATATGCTTGCAATAGATGTATCCCTTTTTCGCCACAGACTACAAGCATTGTCGCAGCACACAACAAGTTGGCTAGGACATGTGATTGAGGTTTATTTGTGAACTTTGAACTTGAAAAATAAAATGAATTTTAGGAATTACTCTTTATAAATTGGTGAAAACTCATCCCTTTTGTTTTGTAGTTGTTCCAAAAGGAAAGACGGGTGTCCTGAGAAGACAGGTGTCCTGAGGGAATGTGCTGTGATTGCAATGCAGTGTTCTCAGCGCACAGAGAGGGGCATAGTGGGATGTGTTCATAATATTATAAGTGCTTTTTTAGTTATGTACTTGCAGTTGGTTGTGAACTGTTCCTTGAAATGCATGCATACGCTTATGTTGTCAGATGTGATCAAAGTGACTTGGACCTGCATTATTATGAGGAATACATATTTGAGGAAGAAATGATGACTGTGACACTTTTTTCTTTTTTCTTTTTTTTTTTCCAGCAAATGTGTTGCACTATTTCTACATGGTGATCAAGTTTATCATCCTCATCGTAGTCATCTCCCTCTTCTATCTTTCTGAGGTAAGTTGATTGAACAGCCCTGAAAGAGGCGATATTATGGTTGGCTGGGCCGTAATAATAGAGGCTATGAATTGACATGAGCATGAAGCTGGCTTTGTTGTGTAGTTATGTATTACATACATTCTGACATTTGTGTTGTCGTTATTGCTTTATTATTCAAATTTTTGCTGTCATTTTGTATGCATACTATCCTTATGAGTCAGTGTCACTTCAGCTGTTCTTCAAGTAATTCATGAATTTCTCATGAATTATTTTTTTCCTCCATTCCTGTTTTGATTTATTTTCTTTCTTTTTTAACGAATAAAGGGAGGGGAGAATTTGGAAAGTCCTCAACCTTTTTTTTTGCTCATATATAAACGGCAGTGTTACATGTCACATGCATTCATCTACTCCCCCCCCCCCCCCCCCCCTTTCCACCAGTGTAGCAGTATACTTTGAATCCTGTGATGTTTGGGAATAGGTAACACCACTGTACTGGTGTGCGTGCAGGTGTTTTTTGAGAAAGTGTTCCTGACTCGGCCGTTCAAAGGACTGTTTGTCACGTCTGATGACTCCATTCATGACTGGCGCTTCCGGTGGCAGTTGGATCGCATGGTGAGTATTGGCACCGGGTGGCTGACACCTGACAGTTGAAGTGTTTCCATATGCGTTACTAGCCATTGTGCCTGCTGTGATTGTGAAAAAAATCCTTTGTCTTGCTTGTACACCACTGAGGCCTGGCTTAGCATCGTCTGCTATCATTACAGGAAGAGCGCTAAAGACAAGAGGAAGTTACATTTTGCGATGCAGACAGAAAACCATAAATGATCTAGTAACCGGTAAGATATGATGTCAATGGTATTGCAGACAGGATCCAGTAAGCGAAATGATGTTCGTGAGGAGATGGAAGGATGGGTGGGGTGGGGGAGGGGGGGTGGGGGGGGAGGGGGGTAGATAAGGCTGCCAACAGTACTGGAAAAACTGCATTTGTCCCTGTAAATAGCAGGAAAGGGCTGTCTGTCTCTGGAATCTGTTTTTCTGTTTCATATTCAGAGGGTGGGGGTGGGGAGGAGAAGTCTAAAAGCAAATGTGCATAGAGTAGACTGGCATTGACTAGAGGGCCAAGATAATCGACAGTGTCAGAATAACCTGAACATTGCTGAATTGACCAATGTAGAAATGTTGAGAGAGACAAAATAGCATTACGGCAGAGCGATACTAAGGCATCATTCATACCACAATGTCAACAATGAATCTGCACCACTACAACCAGCAGCATGATTTGAAGTGCATGTACCACCAATCTCTTCAGGACATCTAAACTCACCACAAAGACCCTCTTGAGGAGTTACACATGGTGTAAAATAAAGGCTGGTTCTCACTTAGCTTTTGTTGTGGTTGTGATGTCTGACATCATGAGGTGTCCATGGAAATCAGTCTTTCTGTCTTCCTGGAAGATGCAGATGGGGAGAGGGGGTGGGGGAAGGGGTAGGCAGCTTGGAGGGGGGAGGGGAAAGGGGGGACTAGTGGTGTAAGGTCTGTTCCACTTTTGCGGAGGTCTGCGCTTATCTGAGTGATCACATCTGTTGATCTGTTTGTTTGTCTGTTATTGAGATGGTAATGGTAATGTTGCTTATAGACAGCTGACCGCCCATATCAGGGCTGTCACCGCATTGAAGTTAACTCACAAGTCATTTTAGAAAAAAAGGAAAAATCACACAACTCTTTAAAAATCGCCTTCCAAAAAAAACACCAGAAATTTTGTTAAAGATCTTTCCTTCGTAAAGTCTTAGATCAGATGAAAAATGTTAATCTCCCTCAGAAACTCAAAGATCACATGACACAAAAACTATGGAACCAATTGTAATGAAAGTGATGGAAAGATGAAAAGAGGCCCATGGATAAATTCATCACCTGTGGTGTGGATTCAGTTCAAGGTTGGATCCAGGATCTGTCGACCAAGATTGTGCAGATCCTACCAAATATTTGAATTTGAACAAAATTCTTAGGGCTGATGGAATGTGGCCCACAGACAAACCTTTAAATGTTGGTATGGATCTGGATGGAAGAATGGAGCCGGAATCCATTTGACTGTGGTAGAGCTCTCCTGTGTGCTCTTTCAGTTTGTCTGTGTCTTTCGACTGTGTTATACATCAGCCAGAAGGGAGTGTTTGTTGTATAGGATTAGAGGGTGCAACATGATGACTGTATGGACACACAGACTGTGCAGTACTGGATGTTGACATGTAAAGTTCTCAGACCTATAGAAATGAAAGCAGGCTTATGGCATATGAGTTTTTAGTGGCTGTGGGTGTGCGTTCTGTAAGGCCTTCAACCTCATTATTGTTTCCCTCTTTCTTTTTTCTTTTTTTTTGTTCTGCTTTTTCTTCTCCAGCCTCTTATTTTGTCCCCACTTCTTTGTCTTCTGTTGTTTTTTTTAAATTTTTTTCATGACATTTCAAGTCCTAATGTATGCTACACACAGCACATAGAAAAAAAGATCAAAGTTGAGAATGCCCTAGTTTTCTTATAAAACTGATAGAGGACAGCGTATATGTGTCTGGGAGTTTTGTTGCACAGTTTTTTTTCTTTTGTTGTTTGTATGCTAGGGTTGACATGTGTCCTCAAGCCTGGAGTGAACACATCTTTCCAATTGTTTCCAGAGTATACAGGGTTCGTACACTCCTTGAAACTCCTTGAATTATGGCAGCGAATTTCAAGGCCTTGAAAACCTTTGAAAATCAATAGAATGTGGTTCTGTTGACCAAACCTCCTTGAAAACCTTTGAAAACCATGCCATCAGCTCAAAAAATCTTTAATGTGGCAAAAATAAATGGCAGTTTGATTTTTCTGCGTTCAGGTTAATGAAAAATTATTTAAAAACAAATGTTTACCAACATCGTCATGATCCTGGATTGTCAGCTGCTGTTTAACCAAGGGAGATAATTTGTAACTGCATCAATTTTGACGTTAAAATTATCTCCCTTGGTTAATAGCAGACGACAATCCAGGATCGCAACGATGTTTGTAAACATTTGTTTTTAGATGATTTTTTATATCAACCTGAACGCAGAAAAATCAAATTGCCATTTCCTTTTTCAATTTTTACGAAAAACATTGTAGCCTTGAAATAAAATGAAAAATCCTTGAATTTTGTTCTTGGGAGTCTGTAGGAACCATGAGTATAAGAAAATCTGTTGACCATAACTCATGTCTATCTCAGTGTCTGGTTCAGTGATCGCTTTTATATTTATTTGTGTGAACAAGTATATATGAGCCACACAACTGTAACAGGTGATGGAAGGCAGCAAGGTAAGAACGTGGTGTAATGTATTTCAGGTTTGTTCATTCTTGCGGGGTGTGCATGTAAGGAAGCAGTTTTTTTTTTATTTAAAGCCTGGCTGCAGAGAAACAAAGTTACAGTTTTGTAAAAATCTCAGATGTTGAAATAAGCTAAAGCAATAGTGATTAAAAACTTACACAAACCAGCAGTACATTGAACTGTTTTTAGCATACAAATTCAGGTGGGTTTAAGAAAACTGAAGTAAACTGAACTTTGTTTAGCACACCAATTCAGGTGTGTATAAGATTCAGGTGTGTATAAGATTCAGGTGTGTATAAGATTCAGGTGTGTATAAGATAAACTGTTACAGTAAAGATGAAAGAACTTCAAATTGCTAACAATGACAAACGTAGTTATGTTTCCTTTCATTTCATTTTGTTGGTGATCTCTTCCCTTCATCAATAGATTGACATTTAAGTCTCACTACATTTGAAATGTGCAAGCACTAAATAAGAAACAGATATACTTGAAAGAACATCAGAATCAGTGTTGTATGGAGAGTGGGTGAAATTAATAAAATGTGTAATATTTGAAACTGGACTCTTTCATTTCTAGCATTCTGCAAAGTATTACTTCCCTTGTTCATATAACCTTGTAGTCCCTTCATTTCTGGAGTTACAGAAAACAAACAACATATGAAACAGGGTATAGGTGCTAATTTCAGCGACTTCTTATTCAACCTTTCCTTGCTGTATACATAGAAATTGATAACAAGCAGTAGTTTGTAGCTTATTGCCTGTCTTGAATATATCAGTATTTTACAAAACACGCAGTTTGCAAAGTCAGCATCATATGTATGTCATTGTTTGCTATATACAGCATGAATTGATATGTTTACAAGGTCTTCTACATAGAAAATATTGACAAATGAAGTGTTCCCAGTTTATACATACCATGCATATGGGATACAGGTGCAATAACACTGTGAAGCAGTAAGGCTGACTGCAGCACCCACACCGATCATCCAGTTCCTCTCCACTGTCATCACCTTCTACTTGTGCTTCAGTGGCAGTAGCTCAGTCTTTCCCTTTCACTCAGTTGAGACAAATCAAAATTGTTCTCTATCATTGTTCATTTTACTATCTCTATCTGTCTTGGATGAAAGTAATCAGAATGGGACATTTTGTTTTTGACCTTCCATTTTCTGTACACCTTTATTCATTTATAGGTAACACACACTGTTGAGATTGTGGCACCAACCCTTTTACAATAACAACAGCGTGTCTGGCATGCATGCATTCATAAATGGTAGCGGCAGTGGATGGATCAAGGGCAGAGGACACACACTGATGGTGTGGCGCCTAATGTGAGAAACACTTTTGCAGGCTGCGCATGGGAAAGGAAGGTGTGTGTAGTCCAGCTTTCAGGGAATGAGCAGAAAGATTTCCATAGATCAGAAAATTGGGATGCGGGATTGAAAGAGTTTAATGTCAAATACACTGTTTGTTTATTTCTATCAGTTTGCCACCTTTCAGTTTGTAATTGAACTTTGGAGGTTACGGTTTGAATATTTATTGTTTGTATGGCTGGATATATCCCATGATCAGTGTGATCTGCTGGTTACATTTTTGGGGAAATGGTTTTCCTGTAATACAGTTATATGCAAGCAACAGTCAGCAAAGACTAGTAATTGCAGAAATGTATTTTTCTTTAGTTCTTTGAAGTTGTAGTAGTTAATTAAAAACCTTGCTTTAGAATTTCTTTTGTTTCCCCTGCCACGGAGGTGAGGGTTTCATCCGCATCTTTTGGTTTGCCTGTCTGTCAGTGTTAGTAAAGCAGTGCAAAAATGACCAAACCAATTTTAATTAATTTGGGTGAAAAGATGGAATGTGGCCCATGGACAGACCCATAACTTTTGGTGCTGATGCAGATCAAAGAACCGAGCCAGCATCCGTTCATAGTTGACTGCAACACAACTGGTGGAAAGATGTAACGTGACCTGAGGAGGAACCCCTTTAATTTTCATGGGGATCCATGCCACTCAAGTGGTCTGTGATGCTCCAAATGCTCTTCTAGTTTCACATGGAAACGTTATACCTATGAACTGATATAAAATTTGTAATGGATACAATTTTTTCAGAATCATCGTTGCCCATTTTCCCTGAAGCTTGGTGTCTGTTGCTTGTCTGTTCCATGACTGATTTGAACGTGTGTGCCTCATGTAGTCACAGCTCACACTGCACAGTCACAGCTTTGCTAGCCAGGGGCTGGTCGGGTCAGCTGCATGTGGAGGCTTCATGGAATGACTGGTGTGTGTCATCTTTGAAAGCTTGTTCAGAGGGCATTCCCATTGACTTTGCATTTCCAGTGACTCTGTAGGCATCAGTAATATGAAGGCTTTCACAGAATGAAATGCATTGGTGTCTTTGTATGAGTGTGCATGAAAGAGAAGCAGGTGAATAGTAAGATTGTAATAGTGGTTGAACTCAGCCTCAAAAAAGGGGTATATAATCTCTTTTTCATCCTCTCTTTCTGTGTATCTTTCTTGAAGCATGTGCATGCATATTATACTATCTACAAAGTTCTTTTTTTTTTCCTTTGCACGGGCATAATGAAAATCTGTTGTTAGTGAAAAGGAAAGGAGAAAAAGTCTCTGAAATTCATTTTAGGAGAATGTTTTATTTTCTACACAATCTTTGTGGGGGGTGAGAGTTTTTGTGGATTCTCATTCAAATTAGAAAAAAAAAGTCAACCTTTGTAACTGGCCAAAGATATGTTTATAATTTCATAGAAAATTTAGTTTTGCCACTGATAAAAGGAACAGGGGTTCTGTGAGGTTGCTTAATATTCATCAGATTGGAGACAGATGAATACGGGTTGAAAGGGCACCTAATGAGGTAAACACTATTAAGCGTTAAACGGCTAAAAGAATTTTGTAATCTATCTGTCCATGTGTTGTTGACTGCTGAGAGGGAAAGCAAGAACTGAAAGTTAACATTAACAAGTGGATTACACTATAGAAGGTATACGTCAGAATGAATTGATTTGAAGTGTGCATCTCCATTGGGAGCTGAGAGAGAGATTGGTAATGGTATATGGAATGCAAAGCATGTCAAGAGACCAGCTTAGCCTAAGGACAAAACTTTGTTCCCTTGATTCAAGACTCTTTGGTTCATTACCCTGTGGAGACAGCCAGGCTAAGGGAGTTTTTTTTTTACTTGGAGTAAACAGCTGTGCAGTTTCAAACCCCGTCCAGCTCCTTAGGATGAAACCTTAAACCAAGGACCCATGTGTAAGCACATACGTTAACCCTAGCTCGCCCATTGAATCCTATTCCATCCATCATGAAAGTGTAGGCTGTGATGTGGTTGTGGTACGGATATAAAAAAAAAAGAACACGCACCACACACACACACACACACACACACACACACACACAAAACATGCTCATTGATGTCATGTTCAGACATCATCCTTGAGGGCAGAATGTTGCAAAGGGTTGGATGAAAAAACAGTCACATGTGCAAAAATCTCGCCAATGGCGAACCTCAGCATTCTAGCCAAGGAACGAAAAAGAATAAAGGGGAAGCGAGCTTGAGTTTGAAGTATGTGTCTTGTATTCTGTGCTGACAGAGTGTGGTGTACGGGATGCTGTTTGCCTTTGGCTACCAAGTGATGCTGCGCTACAAGTGGATCGAGGACAACCACAGCCAGCACCTCTTCTCTCGCCCCATCTCCTGGGCCCTCTGTCTGCTGGGGCTGGTCGGCATTGGGGTCAGTGGCTTGTCTTGTTCATAGAACGCACAGAACAAAATGAATGTGAGATCATGTGACTTTCTACAAGAGCAGAGGTTCGCCTTTATAGCTTTAGTTTACATCATCGTGTTGTGTACCTGCTACCATTCTTTTGTAATGCTCATTTTCTCTGCCTCATTTCCCCTTTTTCAACAAATGATATGGAAGATAGGGGCAGTTGTGTGTGTGGATGTCTCGAGTCTGTTAACGGCTGAGTATGTAAGAAAAACATATGATATATCGTTGCATAATGCATACCTATGTGGCTGTCTTTTTTTTTATCTAATCATATTTACAATGTCTTTGGTATCAGTCCTTTGCCACTGATTCGGACTTCCCTATCTGTTAAAGACCGTCAAGGCTTGTTCTCTTGCAGTGACCGCAGTACTAGTAGCATGCAGAAAGTTATCAGTATGACATCATGAGGCTATTCACCCGAGGAGAGTGCACTGCCGATCCACTTTGATGATGTTTAGTGAAGTGCATTCTGGTCTAACTTACACAGGACACCATCTGCTGACAACAGTAATGGCTTTAATTTGGAAAGAGAGGGGTTAGTTACCGCCAAGGACACAGACAGAGTACAGGACTAGTAATGGCTTAGTTGTAGAGCCACTGTGAATGGACCCCTCCCCCCACCCCTTGTAGAAGGAGACTGCCAGTCCATCCCTCCAGTGACAAATCCCCATGACCTTGTAGCTACTGAACACGTGGGCCTGAGCTCACTACAGACATGGAGGTACAAGGTAAGTACAAAATGAGGTCAGCAAGTGAGCAGGGCATGAAGGGTTCAAAATTTGATTTTTTTTTTTTTTTTTTTTTTGATCAGCAACAAGGATGAAGATGATGTGGAGTTTTTTTTTGGTCTGTGTGATAGACTACATGACAGGGTGTGATGGCTGTGCTCTTGTTTTCCTTCCATAACATATCTTAGTATTGGTCAGGCCTGGAAGACACAGATGCATGCAGTGTTGGTCTGAGTATTTGAGGAACACTGTCAGAGAAGCTTGATTGAACTGATCCATCTTGGGGTGTAGTCTCTGGCCTTCCCAGCTGTACCCTTGGCACATTGGACAGCTGTGGGTAAGAGTGGTCCATAGCCATAAAATCACAGAAATGTTTGCTTCTGGTGGGATTCAAACCTGTTATTCCCAGCCCACAATTCAGTCTACTGTGCCATGGCAGTACGTTTATAAGATTCTGACCTTATTGTTAAAGATTGTTAATATGCAATGGTCAAAGAGAGTTGTATTCAACTGTCAGAGTGAGCAGCTGAAAGTTTCCATTCACTGTTAGGTACATTTCAAAACAAAACAAAAATCTGTTTGGACATGTGAATAGAAGTTTGTTACAAAGCATCACATCTCTTGTGTCCTGTTTTTGCCCTCTCCCTTTTCCTTTCTGTCAGCTAGCTCACCTACAGCTTGAAATTAATACAAATCTTGAGCAAAAATGAGAGGGAGGGAGAATAGAGAGCTCTGCTATACTAAGCGTAAACACTGCAAGGTCCGTGCATGCTTTTCATTAATTTTCATTGAAAATGATGTTGCACTGAATTCTAGGTCTGATTGTGTTTGTGTGTGTGTGTGCGCGCGCTCTCTCTATCTCAGTCTCTCTGTCTGTTTTCGTTAATCAAACGTGATTCTAACAGAAAAATTACCCAAATGGGGTTTTGATGTTTTCTCATGTCAAAGCCGGGTTCTGATTTCATGGTGGGTACAGGTGAGGTAGCATGTACTAAAATTCAAACGCATGTGCAGGGAAACAGATTGAAGTAAGTTTGTGGATGTTACAGACGAATTGACATGGTCGTCCGTTAGCTTTAACTTTGATTCAGAGTGAGGCAAGTGAAAAATGCATTCCCTTTAACCTTTGTACTTTTTCCTTTGTACTTTTCTATGGACTTCTCATTTTTGTTATTTTGAAAGCATTTATTACTGTTGAAACCACTGAATAAGGAATTGATACTACTGGCACTATCATTGCCATTTATACATGAACACATTGATCGCGTAGAGCCCAGAAGCACTTTTCATCATTATGATTCACTAATACTAAGAAAGGTCATGTTTCAAATTCAAAACTTTAAAATGCAAAGTGTCTGTCTGTGTGTCCTCCACTACAGAACAGGTGCACCCTGGAGATCAGTTTGTTATGGAAGTGGGTGAGGATGGGGACATGTCCAAGGTTATTAAGGGGCCTAATCTCATGGGGCCTAATCTCATAACCATTAAGTACTTGCAACATTGATACCCAAAGGGGGCCTTATCTCATAACCATTAAGTACTTGCAACATTGATACCCAAAGGGGCCTAATCTCATAACCATGAAGTACTTGCAACATTGATACCCAAAGGGGGCCTAATCTCATAGCCATTAAGTACTTGCAACATTGATACCCAAAGGGGGCCTAATCTCATAGCCATTAAGTACTTGCAACATTGATACCCAAAGGGGGCCTAATCTCATAACCATTAAGTACTTGCAACATTGATACCCAAAGGGGGCCTAATCTCATAACCATTAAGTACTTGCAACATCGAAACCCAAAGTGGGACAAGGGATCCTCAAAACATGATGATTTGTTGCTAGAGATTGAGTGAACCTCTACGTAAAACTTGATGGAGATCAGGCCCACTGTTCCCATGTTGTCTTCCACTTCAACAACAGCTCACCCGCATGATACTGTGCTTGACACTGTTAATACATCAGTGCACAGTGTAAGAAAAGAAAACATGATAAGGGAAATGCCAGTGAGCTCACCAGCAAGAATTTGCTTTCATCGTTTGATGCTTCATGTGTTTCAGAGCTACGTACTGTTCACCTTTCTGTGCAGCAGTAAGCCGCAGTGTAACGACGTCCATTCTTACATCGTTTTCATTCCCGTGAGTAGTCTACATTCAGTTCAAAGTCCTTGCATTTACTGTTCTTTTTCTTCTCTCTCATTTACATATAAGCTTGTTTAAGTGTTTGTTATTCAGTTTAACCTCATTTCACTTGAACTGATAGAAGGCAAAGGAATGGAATAGAGAGAGAATATGTGTGTGTGTGTGCGCGTGCATGTGCCTGTGTTGCATGCGCATGCATCCACATGGAAGTGTAGATGCAGTAGAACACTTGGTCATGTGTGTATGTGTATGCATGACTTTGCATTGTGTGTGCATAGGCACACATGAATACGGATGGTTTTTTCGCTGCTGTAGTGGATTTTCTTTTTGCATTAGTAAGTATTCTACTGTGTAGCTTTATAAAGCGCACTGTGTGTCAGTGTGTGTGTGTTTACATTCTTTGGCTCTACAGAAATTCTTTTCAGACAAATTAAGATGTAGTTTGCAACATGATTCGCAAATGCAATAGAAGATGTGTGTGCACATACTTTTTTTCTTCTTTTAGTTTGTTTGATGTAATGTGTGAAAAAAAAAAGTTTTTGTTTTTGTGACTCTGTTACTGTTTTCATAAATGTAATTTATTCATATCTTTCAGTGATCTTTCTGCAGAACAAGCTATGGCAAATCTGCTTGTTTCAGATCATATCATACATCCTGTTGAGGAATGTACCCGGGTGGCTGCGTACTCGATACAGCACCTTCTTTGCCTGGTTTGGAAAAATCTCTCTGGAGGTGAGCTTGGTCATAGCATGGCTTTGTGGTCTCTGCCTAGGAAATAAAACACAGGTGTACAGGTTGATAAGGCATATTCATTGTTCACACATTTCTGGCACATTGGAAAAGTTTTGAATTTTTCATCTTGATTCACAGTGTGCACACTGCCTCGCCAAAACCACAGCACACCTCGATTCTTAGATTGCTGATTTGCAGTTTGTTCCTGAGGCCCCTTCCTGTTCTTTCGCTTTGCTTTAGCTGTCTTAATTATGCTAGTAGAACCTGTCAATTATAAAAATTGGAGGAGAGGGAAGCTGGAATGGTGATCATCAGCTCATTTGTCCACTCCCTAGAGCTCTCTGGGCAGACCTACCACTTCTGTTTTGAATTTTTGAGTAGTTTTGCAATTCACAGCATCAGATTGCTATTCACTCTCTCTCCACACATACACACACAACTTGCTACTTTCATGCTTTCAAGGCTGGATTATTGTGGAAAAGTGCCAACAAAGCACATCATCTGTAAATAGATGAAGAAATCATATTGATAGCTGATGCACTCATTTTCCATTGTACATGCTGCATTACAGTTGTGGTTATTTTCACCTCAGGTCTTTTTTTTTTTCCAAGATAGCTGAGTTTTTTTTAATAACAAGTAATAGAAAATCTTCTAGGATTCTGATTTCCAAAGTAAATGTTGGTGGTGCTACTCTCAGATACAGTTTTGCCACTGTCAGAGAGTGGAATTATATTCAAAACTGGTACGGTTGGCTCCGAGGTGTGTATTTGTGTGTGTGTTTGTGTGCGTGCGCACGCATATGAGCATGACACATAGCGAATGTACCGTTATCATTCGTTACAATTGCGTGGTCAGAACCTGGAAATTCTAATGTAGAGCTTATAAACTGCAGAAGGTCTACAACCCCACAAGGACACTGCCCCTTCACCCCGCCAAGGGGGGCCTGTGACCCCCTCCCCAGGACCTCCTGGCTCATGTAAGACCCAAGGATGTTCTTTCACTGCTGCTTGGCGAGCATCTTGCCGATCCAACAATGACACGGTGACCATTACGTCAGCCAGCTGTGTGTGTGAGAGGGCTGAGCGGTGGTCTGTGGTGTAATAAAACATGGCCTTGGGAAGGAATGTGGTCGCTTGTTCATGAAGTTGAATGACTGCAAAGTTCAGTGAACTGCAGTGAACTACCCTGGTCAGTGGACATCATGTCATTGAATAGTTTCTCAACCAGGCCCAGTTGTTTTGTTGTTCCAGACTTCTTATACATTCACTTTACGCTAAGTCTCCATGTGTAATGAAATCTGTATGAATGGATTATCAGAGAAAATATATTGGCTATACACAAGGATGCACACACACACACATACACATCATGGATGTTGATTTGTTGTAGAACAGAGTGATATGATGACGATTGTTGTTCAATTTGATCAGTAGACATTGACAAAGAATTAGAAAGGACCTGTCAGACATGCTCAAGGCTCAACAATAAAATGAACAATTTATTATACAGCTGCTGACAGTTACAGAACTATGTAAACTCCAGTACTAACACATGAACAAAATTCTGTTGCAGCTGTTCGTCTGTCAGTTCCACGTCTGGTTGGCAGCGGACACTCACGGAGTTCTAGTGCTGCTGCCCAGTTACCCAGTGCTGAATGTGGTGGTCACATCATTCATTCTCATTTGTATCGCCCATGAGGTCTCCGTCATCACCCGTGCCATGGCGAAGTATGCAGTTCCCGATGACTGGAGAGCCGTGCTTCGCAACTTGATCATGTTTTGCGCTCTTCTCCTCCCCGTCTGTATCGCCAATGGTGTGCTAGTCTGGTGAGCCCTAAGTCTTGACACAATTGCCAGCATTCAGAAAAAAATGTGAATGTAACCAGTGAAGTCAAGATGTCCTTTATTGTCACCCAAAGATGTTTACCTTTCCGCGTTATTTCTTGCTTCAGTCAACTTCTGTTGAACTAACAGAAAAGAACCCCCATCCTTCCATCCCATCTTCCCCAAAAGTCTGCATGATATGTTGTTGATCGGTCTGAGGTTGCATTTTGAAGGGAATGTAAATAGACAGCATACTGCCGTGGACATTTTATGCTGCCGTCTTTCCGACTCTCTTTCGCTCCAAACCAGTATTCCTGTTGTGGTGTATCCACCAACAGTGTGATGAGATTAAGGGACGACTAAATACTTGTGTGAATGTGTTGACCTGTGGAGGAAGAATGGTCAATGCTGGGCCTGATGTTCCAAATCAGTCTGGTTCGAGCTGCCCAGCATGTGATGTGCCAGAGGGTGAAAGAAAATGGTTCTGGAGCTGTGCTGCTTTTATGAGCTGACCACAGTCAGCGTGGACTGTGTGGTTTGGTGGTTTCTTCATAAGGGACTGAGGGACTCTGCAGTTATCCGATTCAGTCTTCTGGTGTTTTAATTCCTTGGTGGTTTAAAATAATTATCTGTTGTTCTGAAAGGTTGTAGGTCGAAATCGTTTCCGTGCTTTTGAATGGATTATTTGTGGTTTTGAATGCATGTAATATGAAATCATTTCCTGTGTTTTTGAATGAATGGAACCATGCAGATCATTATGGGAACAGTTGAGATTGTTGTTTTAATTTTTTTTTTTTTTGAGAAGCGATGATGTACAGTATAATGTAATTTTATTTATATGTATTTGTAGGCATGTTGTGTAAAGGGTACATTTTGCATGATCTTTTTGGTCTGTACTTCTGGGTGTTGTGACAGGAGAACAAATCAAAGAATACTCATTGTTTCTAGCATCAAAACAGTTTTGTGCCTTCTGTGAAAGTGCTGAAGTCAAAGAATCACTGAAGGGGATACAGGTTTTCATGACTTTCATAGTTAATCCACGCCAGGTCCTGGAAAATCATTCTGGTGTCAGCCAAGGTCAGACCTAGCAAGTTCATTTTCTGAATGATTTTGGTTTTTCCAAAATCAAAATCGGAAATGAAATGAGGCAGGGAACAGTAAACGATAAACAGTAAACAAGTTGGGTATTTTTTGCTCCCATAAGAAAACCTAACACAGAGTAACTTTTATTCAAGACTGGCACAGCCTTTTAAACTTGAATAAAGTCAGACAAATACATAGACGAACAATCTAATAGTGGGGGAAAAAACAAGCGCAGGCCAACAACTGAACTATCTTCATAGTAATGACTTGGCAAAGATTTGGACTTAAGAGGGGGGGGGGGGGGGATTTGAAGATGGAGAAACTGGGAACATGAAATTAAGAAAATATGTTACAGATATGAAAACTCTTCACTAGCTGCATAAGGGAACCATCGCAATCCCTTTTGAAGGCAGATATATTTGTATTGCCTGCTCCGAGGCCTTTCGTCCGCTGGGTCGGACTCATCAGGGAGACACGGCTGGTTGTGTCTGCGCTCCTGGCGTCAAATAGAGACACACCACAGTCCATAATACTGTGGTGTTCTCACCACCAAGGGTGCAAAAAAGAATCCAATAGCACCCCCAAAGCAGCCAGCGAAGAGTAGTAAATGAAACCAAACAAAAGTGTGGGGAGGAAAAAAATTGCTGAAAAACTAAAGACATTATGCAAATAGTATAAAATGTAGGGGACAATCTTTGAGCCTATGCTTGAGGATCCACCCAAAGATGCAAGGGAAATCAAAAGACAAACACACAGACAGACAGAAACAAATACAAATAACCTCAATTTAATCAAAACAAAATCGGAAATGAAATGAGGCAGGGAACAGTAAACGATAAACAGTAAACAAGTTGGGTATTTTTTGCTCCCATAAGAAAACCTAACACAGAGTAACTTTTATTCAAGACTGGCACAGCCTTTTAAACTTGAATAAAGTCAGACAAATACATAGACGAACAATCTAATAGTGGGGGAAAAAACAAGCGCTGGCTGCTTTGGGGTGCTATTGGATTCTTTTTTGCACCCTTGGTGGTGAGAACACCACAGTATTATGGACTGTGGTGTGTCTCTATTTGACGCCAGGAGCGCAGACACAACCAGCCGTGTCTCCCTGATGAGTCCGACCCAGCGGACGAAAGGCCTCGGAGCAGGCAATACAAATATATCTGCCTTCAAAAGGGATTGCGATGGTTCCCTTATGCAGCTAGTGAAGAGTTTTCATATCTGTAACATATTTTCTTAATTTCATGTTCCCAGTTTCTCCATCTTCAAATCCCCCCCCCCCCCCTCCTTAAGTCCAAATCTTTGCCAAGTCATTACTATGAAGATAGTTCAGTTGTTGGCCTGCGCTTGTTTTTTCCCCCACTATTAGATTGTTCGTCTATGTATTTGTCTGACTTTATTCAAGTTTAAAAGGCTGTGCCAGTCTTGAATGAAAGTTACTCTGTGTTAGGTTTTCTTATGGGAGCAAAAAATACCCAACTTGTTTACTGTTTATCGTTTACTGTTCCCTGCCTCATTTCATTTCCGATTTTGTTTTGATTAAATTGAGGTTATTTGTATTTGTTTCTGTCTGTCTGTGTGTTTGTCTTTTGATTTCCCTTGCATCTTTGGGTGGATCCTCAAGCGTAGGCTCAAAGATTGTCCCCTACATTTTATACTATTTGCATAATGTCTTTAGTTTTTCAGCAATTTTTTTCCTCCCCACACTTTTGTTTGGTTTCATTTACTACTCTTCGCTGGCTGCTTTGGGGGTGCTATTGGATTCTTTTTTGCACCCTTGGTGGTGAGAACACCACAGTATTATGGACTGTGGTGTGTCTCTATTTGACGCCAGGAGCGCAGACACAACCAGCCGTGTCTCCCTGATGAGACCGACCCAGCGGACGAAAGGCCTCGGAGCAGGCAATACAAATATATCTGCCTTCAAAAGGGATTGCGATGGTTCCCTTATGCAGCTAGTGAAGAGTTTTCATATCTGTAACATATTTTCTTAATTTCATGTTCCCAGTTTCTCCATCTTCAAATCCCCCCCCCCCCCCCCCCCCCCCCCCCCCCCCCCCCCTCTAAGTCCAAATCTTTGCCAAGTCATTACTATGAAGATAGTTCAGTTGTTGGCCTGCGCTTGTTTTTTCCCCCACTATTGGATTGTTCGTCTATGTATTTGTCTGACTTTATTCAAGTTTAAAAGGCTGTGCCAGTCTTGAATAAAAGTTACTCTGTGTTAGGTTTTCTTATGGGAGCAAAAAATACCCAACTTGTTTACTGTTTTTCCAAAATCATTTTAAAAAAAGTGTGAAAAAAAGATACGGTGCATTGAAATGCTCTATTTTCGGAATGATTTTGTTTTTTTCAAAAGTAAGACAAGTGCGAAAAAAGATGTGGTACATTGATATGTTTTTTATAAAGATTATACCAATTTTATTTAAAAACAATATGAAGAGATGGCGTTGCTGGAATGTGATGACACTGTGCTATAGTTAAAAGCAGTTACATACACAAAAATATCACCAATGTTAAATCCCTTGGAGGTCTTGCATGGACCAAAGAAAAAAAAAACACAGCTGCCTCGAGGCTATACAAGTATTAAAAAGCATGAATACTTAATTGTCCAGTACCTTGGGAATGTTGTCCATGTTATGTTGAGGTACATAGCCTCACATTCTCACCAATGATTTAAGAATGCCATGAATATTTAGCATCCGGTACTTTGGGAATATTATCCATGTGTGTTACGTAACATCACATTCACATAGAAGAATTCTGAATATTTGGAATATTATGGATGCCAGGCATCCAATACTTGGGGAATTTTGTCCCTGTGTTTCGACATCAAAAGCATCACATCCCCATCAGAGCTTTCAGAATATCATGAATACTTGGCATCCAGTACTTCAGCAGTGTCGTCAGTGTATGTTGAGGAAGGAAGCATCACAGCCGTGTCAAGGGTTGCACAATGCCATGAATTCTTGGCATCCAGTACTTTTGGAATGTTGTCAGGAAACGCTGAGGTTCGAAGCATTAAATCTTTGCCAAAGGTTTTAGAATGTCTAAAGTAATTGGTAACCAAAAAGTCTGGGAATGTTGTCTGTGTATGCCTCACATTCTTGTTTCAGAATGTCTGCACGTTGGATCTACATCAGAGTGTCTCAGAGGTTTCGTAGAGAATACTTCTATTGTTTATTTCAGTAGATATGCCATGGACAGATTTCTTGCAAGATGAATGCGAGACATGCCAAGCTTTATTTCTCAACCATCACATGTTAATGGAAAATGGCATCCCAGAGCGATCCATTTTCCTGTCTAAATATGATAACTATTGGTATAAGATTTGGAAGAGGGTGTTAATTCAGGCCCTATGTTCTAGTTGAGTGGCAGGACTAAAGTACAGGATGATGAAAGTCAACCCACAGGGAGTCGCCCCAGACATGTTAAAGAACCCACTGCGACGAGTTGTCCCAGGCAAAATTCTGTTGGAAATTCCACATTGACAGGTAAACTATATGCAAGCAGAACAAAGAACAAAATGTGTGTGGGTTTACTTTGTTTGATACCCCCAGGAGAGAAGTGTGTTTTGACTATGAAGTTCACAGGTGTCGATCTTAATTTTTTTTTAATTGTGTGTGTGCTAGAAAGTTTGCATTTTATGCAATGAAATTCCTTTCCATGTCAGTATTGTTTGATACCCCATAGGGAGAAGTATGTAACGACTATGAAGTTTCACAGGTATTGATCTTAAAATAGTTTGTGTGTGTGTGCGTTTTTTTGTTTTGTTTGGTTTTTTTAATGTGTGTGCTAGATAGTTTGCATTTATACAAGGAAATACCACAAATTCCTACATGTGTCAGCATTGTTTGGCGAGCAAAACGGGCATATGCCATTACAGTACATTGAAATCTGGGTTTTTGTCTGTGGGGACATGTTTTTAAATGGACTCTGGATATAGGGTTCCAATATTTTGTGGTGTAGTTGGGTACATTTTTTTCCTTTTAAACATGGGAAACAATAGCAGGCTGTGGTTATAACTGTCCTTTGTTCTTAGTTTTTTTTAAACTTGTTCTAAGAAAACTTAAATCAGCTGAAGAGCCATTTCCAAAAAGTCCTGTACATTAATTCCCACCTTCTCTGCAGTAACCGTTAGCAGTATTGGCTGACAACATTCATGAACTAATCAAACTTGTTTGACTCATTCCCAGCTGTCAGGCAAAGGGAGTTATGGTAATTCATACATCTTGTCGTTTTGCTGGCTTTTATCTTTCTTTTCTTGGTCTGCGATCAGTTGTGTTCAGGGCTTATACCAAATGAACCACAAGAAAAGGACAATATTATATTTTCTCATCATTAAATTATTATAAGAAGAATTAAAAAGGCTGTGCTGCCATTTGTAAAAAATACCTAAATGGTTACCACAAATTTGTGTAGACAGTCTGCCTCTGGTTTTCTTGTTTGTTGTGGTGGGAATGAGCATAGACATGCATTGGTCCACTTACAGGGGACAATCATGGATACCACAATGTCAAATATTTATGTGGAAAGCCAAGAACATTTCATTATTTTTCTTCTTTTTTTTTTTTTAAGCAGAGTGTATTATTTTTCAGTGTTGTTGACTGCTGTTGAACAATATTTTTTTCAATCGTTGTCACTGCTGTGTTCATCCATTACCTGAATTTTTTTTCCTGAACACAAATGAAATCACCAAATAGATTTGGGGCAAAGTAGTAGGATTTTTGTGAAAAAGTATGAGCTAAAGGAATGATTCATGACTCATATTATTAACGACCATCTGCTGGTCATCTGTGTTTACAAGTTATCTTTTTTGTGCTTGGTCAGTTCTGACCGTGGATACAAATTTTGTAATAACAAGTTTGCAATGTTCCAGGACAGCTGTTTGCTCGCGAGTAGTAGTTTGTGCAGGTGCTATTTTTGGTGCCATGGTGTAGAACCCGTGTTCAGATATATTGCAGTGATGTGGCCTGCATCACACACGAGAACATCATTCTCAAAATTTTTGTCTCCGCTGCCTGTAGCTAGCTTGTCCCCTGTAGTTCCACATCCTCTTGTTTAGCATGAGCCATTCAGATAATTAGCCTCCTTTGTGCTGTGCGTTTATTAGACAGTTAGACATGACAGTTTTGATTTCGCACAAAGAAAATGAAACTGTATGGAGGACAAAATCAATTATACCAGTGAACAGCAGTTGAATAATTTTTTTGCATCATTTTTACAATTTTCTTTACTTATACGATTTTTGAAACACTTAATTTTTCTTATGCTTCATGTCTTATTCCCTCTGATACTTACTCACCACAAGCGGTTGATTGAATCATGCAAGTTGCTTGCTGGAACTGTTTTTAGGTATGATATTGGACAGCCCATCTCCTCATGCAGAAGAAACCTAGGGTGCTGTAAATTCTGGCTACTGTCATCATTCACTTTGTAACACTTCATTTCTAGCTAATCCATTTCTAGGTTCCGTCTTGTCAAAGTCATGTTGTCGATAATGTGTAGATATACTGTAGCACTGTCAGGAGCAATTTGGGGAATGGACTTGGTGGGTTGCGCAAGATGGTTTGTTTGTTGGGAGGGGGAAGGGGGGCTAGGAAGGAGGTGCTGTGTTACCTACTACGGGTTCTGTAGGCTTGGGTATAAATCATATTTCATTATCTTTCAAATCCATGCCAACTCTGAACATTCTTTTTCTTGACAGTCATAAACAATTAAACACTGTGGCCAGGTACCCTCATTTTTTACATTTGCGCAAGGTTGACTGTCGTTTGCTGTACTCTTACCATGGATCCCCTCTGCTGCAAATCCTCTCCTTTGAATGCCTTGTAACTTGCAAAGGTAGATGATGGTGATGCACTTTATGAGTCGGTGATCAAAACTGCATGTGTTTGAGGTGGATGGGAAGAAGGGGGTGTTTACAATAGTGCAAAGCTACCATTGCAGACATTTCAACCCAGGTTTCCTTTTTTTTTTTTTTTTGGTGAATTTCCAGAATTCCTTTTTGTGACGGCATTTGTACATGTTTTGTTAACATGAATATGGCCTTGGCTTTGGACAGCTGTTACTTAGGTTTGCTTAACTGATTATGTAGGTTTCCATCTTTTTTTAATATGTGATCTATGTTTGTATCAATGCACTTAATACAAAAGTTACAAATGTAAAGAATGCAAAACTCAGTGATAGCAGTTTTAGAGCTGATTACCTTTTGTGGACTTTACGGTTTTTATTACTGCACAGCAGCAACTTATGTACTCAAAGTATTTTGAGAAACTGATTCAAATACAAGCCCATTAACACATCAAATTCATTGATAAAATTTTCAAAGAGAAAACTTGGCTTTGCATAACTTGATTTTTTTTTTTTAAGCGGAAAACAAAACAAAAAATAACAACACTGTACAGAACTGTTGACAGTTCTTTGGTTATGGCAACAAAAATCCTGAAAGGTGGACACTGTTTGCATACATTTTGCAGTCCGGAATGTGTTTTTAGGTCTTGCTTTTGCTTTGCTTGTGTAGTACAGTGTGACAAGCAATCTGTCTTGTATGTTTTAGACTGCTTTGAAGTATCCGCCCAAAACAACAAATTTCACGCATGGTTACATTAGAAATACTGTGACAAATTTTCTTGCTTATTTAAGTTGTGAAGAAGATAAATAAGGTACCACAGAATTCAGATTTTTGTTGTTGTTCAAATCTGAGCAAATTTTGTAAACTGCTGTTAAAATTCAGAGATGTTTATTGATTATGCAGTTGGTATCAGCATCAGCTGTTAAATAATAGTTTAGTATTGCTACCTTTTTCAGTTCGTTTGCTGCAGTCTATTTTCAGTTCAGTCAAACTGCCTTTCTTTCAGATCATTTATTTAAACTCCCATCCACACAGCTACATCCAGATTCTTTCTGTCACAGTCTCAGTGCCTGAAGTTCTGCAGCTTGTCATCAAGAGGTTACCCATTAGAATGATACTACACTATTCTGATTCAGCACACTCTGGACACTACTTTTTCGGCCCCCATTCTGGTGATGATAACTGCCATGTCCTACAGTCTTCATGAATCTGCTGACATCAAAGATTCTGACCTGAACTCTGCCGGAGACAGAGCAGAAAATCACCCCAATAGTTCAAGTTGCTCGGAGTCCAGGGCTTCAGCGGACAAGGAGCTGGAGACACTTGTTCTCATTTCAAGAGGGTGATGATGAAGTTATTTCATATGTTCACTCGTTTGTTTAGTTGTTCACTTATGGTTCCTAATTCTTGGATGTCAAAATTAATCCTACATGTCCAAGAAGGGATGATGGAAGTCACAGAATTTGAAGTGAAACTGACTTGAATTTTCCCACACCCCTTTAACACAGCAACCATAGTGTGCTTTCTATCCTGAACAGTGAAATCCATATCCTGTTTGAATATAATTGTAGCAAAGGAAACTGCTATGTCCTTCCACAAAAAACCTTGTAAGGGGAATACAAGGTACATAATTCCCACACTGGCAACATGCACACATTTGGATCTCACTCTTGTATGGTCGTTTTACATCGCACTCGCAGTTTGCTTCTAGACTCGGACAAAGTGAGAGTCACAGCCCCTTCCTGTCTCAAGTTTTAAGAACAGTAGCAGCCTGCAACGTTTTGTTTCAACTTATTGTTCGTACTTAAAGTGTATAGGAATAATTTACAGAAATAGACTGATATATATATATATATACATAGAGAGAGAAATATACCTATAAATATATGTATACATACCTTTATAATTTTTTCCCCTTTTTTTTTGGGGGGGGGGGGGGGGGGGCTAATCTGGTTTAATGACAATTTAACAGACATGTTGCTTGACTTGACAGAATGCAGTCATACTTTAATCTGGTTTAATGACAATTTAACAGACATGTTGCTTGACTTGACAGAATGCAGTCATACTTAAAGAGATTTCAGCTTGTAGACTTGTTAGAAATAACAGTGCATTGGTTGCCGACAGGTATATGTGTACAACTGAATGATAACTGAATTCCAGAATTGTTTTTTCTTCAAAAAAAAAAAAAAAAAGACATGAATGCCAGACAATGCGGTATGTATGACATGCAATCACTTGTAAATTATTGTCCTTTTGGTCAGGGTTTTGCAGTAATGGTTTCTACTTGTGGTTCCTTAATATCTACGCATGCAGTGGTACATTTCAGTATATTTTGTTTGTGCTGAAAAAGAATTTGGATGTTTCGAGGGTGGTTTTTTTTTTTGTTTTGTTCATCTTCAGTGTTTCGTACGTTATTGCATATATGTAAATGTATGGAACACATTATTTTCTAGGTAAATTAAATAAACAGTGTTGGACAATTGCTAGAGTTTTTGTTTTCTGAAAGAGCATTCAGTTGCATAGAGGCAAGTCCTGTCTCTCCACTCATAGTCGGGGAAGGTTAAGGTGGTGGAAAAACAGGGGGGTGGACTCTACCTTACACGTAACCATGCCCTTAACATAGTGAATCTTAAAATTTCACACACCCCATATCCATAGCTGTAAAACTTTAAACATTTTTTTTTTTTAAATATATTTTTTGAAATTGTAAATTCTGTGAATATTTCATCCATTCAAAGACAAACTTTAAAAAAATAATAAAGTTTGCATTCACGGCAAAGCCATGAAATTTGTTACATTAGAAAAAAATGGAAGTATTGGAATCGGTGTAAAGATTCAAGTTTGGAATGTTTGTGAATGCTGCAATAAGAATAAACTTGTGGAAAATGCTGGGCACTTCTGCTTTGATAAAAAAAATTTTAAAAAAAGGGGGGGGGGGGGGGGGGGGATTAGGCAGGTTGGGTGAAGGCCTGCAAATATTCATGTGGTTCAACTAAGGGGGTAATGAGGCAGGTTGGGTGAAGGCCTGCAAATATTCATGTGGTTCAACTAAGGGGGTAATGAGGCAGGTTGGGTGAAGACCTGCAAATATTCATGTGGTTCAACTAGGGGGGGGGGGGGGGATTAGGCAGGTTGGGTGAAGGCCTGCAAATATTCATGTGGTTCAACTGGGGGGGGGGGAGGGGGGGTTAGGCAGGTTGGTGAAGGCCTGCAATATTCATGTGGTTCAATGGGGGGGGGGGGGGGAGGATTAGGCAGGTTGGGTGAAGGCCTGCAAATATTCATGTGGTTCAACTGGGGGGGGGGGGGGGGGGGGGGGGGATTAGGCAGGTTGGGGTGAAGGCCTGCAAATATTCATGTGGTTCAACTGGGGGGGGGGGGGGGGGGGGGGGGAGGATTAGGCAGGTTGGGTGAAGGCCTGCAAATATTCATGTGGTTCAGCTAAGGGGTAATGAGGCAGGTTCGGTGAAGGCCTGCAAATATTCATGTGGTTCAACTGGGGGGGGGGGGGGGGGGGGGGGGGAGGATTAGGCAGGTTGGGTGAAGGCCTGCAAATATTCATGTGGTTCAACTGGGGGGGGGGGGGGGGGGGGGGGATTAGGCAGGTTGGGTGAAGGCCTGCAAATATTCATGTGGTTCAACTGGGGGGGGGGGGGGGGGGGGGGGGGGGGATTAGGCAGGTTGGGTGAAGGCCTGCAAATATTCATGTGGTTCAACTGGGGGGGGGGGGGGGGGGGGGGGGGGGAAGATTAGGCAGGTTGGGTGAAGGCCTGCAAATATTCATGTGGTTCAGCTAAGGGGTAATGAGGCAGGTTCGGTGAAGGCCTGCAAATATTCATGTGGTTCAACTGGGGGGGGGGGAGGATTAGGCAGGTTGGGTGAAGGCCTGCAAATATTCATGTGGTTCAGCTAAGGGGTAATGAGGCAGGTTGGGTGAAGGCCTGCAAATATTCATGTGGTTCAACTAAGGGGGTAATGAGGCAGGTTGGGTGAAGGCCTGCAAATATTCATGTGGTTCAACTGGGGGGGGGGGGGGGGGGGGGGGATTAGGCAGGTTCGGTGAAGGCCTGCAAATATTCATGTGGTTCAACTAAGGGGGGAGGGGAATTAGGCAGGTTGGGTGAAGGCCTGCAAATGTTCATGTGGTTCAACTGGGGGGAGGGGGTGGGGGGTTAGGCAGGTTGGGTGAAGGCCTGCAAATATTCATGTGGTTCAACTGGGGGGGGGGGGGGGGGGGGGGGGGAGGAATTAGCCAGGTTGGGTGAAGGCCTGCAAATGTTCATGTGGTTCAACTGGGGGGGGGGGGGGGGGGGGGGATTAGGCAGGTTGGGTGAAGGCCTGCAAATATTCATGTGGTTCAGCTAAGGGGTAATGAGGCAGGTTCAGTGAAGGCCTGCAAATATTCATGTGGTTCAACTAAGGGGGTATGAGCAGTTGGTGAAGGCTGCAAATATTCTGTGGTTCAATGGGGATAGGCAGGTTCGGTGAAGGCCTGCAAATATTCATGTGGTTCAGCTAAGGGGTAATGAGGCAGGTTGGGTGAAGGTCTACAAATATTCATGTGGTTCAACTAAGGTGGTAATGAGGCAGGCTGGGTGAAGGCCTGCAAATATTCATGTGGTTCAACTGGGGGGGGGTGATCCAACTTGACACAGGTGAAGAATCTAACATTCAAAGTGCATTAGACAAGGGGAACATACTTTTGATGGAAAAAATAATCCCATTGTTTCCACTGTACTTGCTAACAGACAGTAGTAATAAGCACACTGTACCTTTCACACTTGTTTTCTTTTTTTTAGGATTCAGTGACATAATTTCAAAACCTGCAGAAGTCCAACAGTAGCTTTCATGAAAAATCTGTTGACACATTTCACAAGTGAGCGTAACTTTCCAAATTACTTACATGCCCATGTTTTGATTACTTTATAAAAGCCAACTGAACATTTAAAATACAATGGCCAAATGTTCTTCACGAGATGATGTCTATTTTTTGTGTGTTGCCACCAAGTTGAGCAGCAGAGCTTACCCATTTCAGTAAATTCCATTGCACGCCCACAACTCAATTAACCCCACTTATTTATTTCAGTGACTACTAACAGACCTTTATGATAATCTGGTCTCAATCAAGAAAAAAAACTGCATTAAAAATATACTGCACGCAAACATATATGTACTATTCAAATTTCCTCTTATATATAAAAGAGGATTGTGACTAGTTTACACATCTTACAAACTATTCACAATCCTCTTTTAATTATAAGACAAAAGGAAATCTATTTTCTATACACTTGTGTGCATGTTCACATAACAAACCAGAGCATACAAGATCATGAAACTGATTCTTACATTTTATTTTGAGGGAGAATCTACCGCCTCATCTTTTTCTGCAATGATCACCACCCTTATCTCTCTCTAAAAAAAAAAAAAAAAAGACTTGGTACATCGACATTCATGACCACACTAATCACAGGGATGCCTACATGATGAACTGATCAAATCTTGCCAGCAAATGTTCCTGTCTCCACCTGCTCATCCCATTTCTCCACCTGTAACAAACACAACCTTGGCCATTTCATAACAGGAAAAACATTTTAACCACTTCAACACTAGCAAAGAATCTATATGTAATGTAATCTGGATCAGAATGGAGAAAAACAAACTGTATAGCACTGTATCAGAATTTTGTTGAAAAAAGTTTTACTGGTCACAGAAGGCTTCTGTGAATGTGTTCTGGACTAAATGCACAGAGGTTTCATGTCTTCAGAGTGAACCTCAAACAGTCACCGTGTCTTGCCAGTCAGTCTCCTGCACTTTATGTCTCTTAGCTCTTGGGAAGAAGTCCCATGCAATGAAAGGCAAGAAAGAACAATGCTAAAGAACAATCAAGTATTATTTGCTGTGCATTATTTCATTTCACTCGACATCTTTTTTTTAATTTCACACATAATGTGCACCACATACGTATTCACATTACTTCCAACCCAGTTATACTGTTGAAAAGGAAAGGCAACAATTTAACCATGATCCAGTTATACAGTTGAAAAGTAAAGGCAACAATTTAACCATATCAATATCCCCTACTGACTGGTGTTTAGGCTTGATGAGGCTGTCCTTTTCTAGCCTCACAAAGCTGTACAGCTGTCAAAGTTGACATCTTGAGCCAGTAAAGGTTTGAGAATCATTTGCATAGAAACATTTTTTCTATGAATATTGAAAATAAAACATATTCCAAGTGTATTTCTTTTTTTTCCATTTTTCTTTTCTTTTTTTTAATCTTATCTTCAAACAGTATGAACTTTGCAGACTGGAACCAAAACAGAAAAGATACTATCATTGGTGTCAACATTCTTGGATGTACTAGGCAGATGCTCAATACCAGGTCTCAAGTCTATATCAATCAAATCAATAGGTCATTTTTTAATTGCAAAACTTCAGAAATCCCTGGGTTTTCCACATTCTAAAAAATTTCTCACATCATGATTTCATTCAAACATTTATCATTGCAACAAGTATGAAAAAAATATGTTTTTTGAAAAAGTTTTTGCTTTCTACAGACCTTACCCCAGGTTTGCCGAGTTCTCAGAAAACCTATTCATTTTGTCACATCATTTGTTTAATGAAGCAAAAGGAGTAGCAAACAAAATCAAACTTCCTATTGGATGAAAAGATTTAGCTTCAGTTGTGGTTATCTGCTGTGACTGCTGTGCAGTCCTGCAAATTCATGGGGACTGTCACTGGTGTTGCCATCTTGAGAATATTACTGTCACATATCAGCACACTCACCCAAGCATTTGGACACAGAGATTTGTAGACCCGCTGGAAGTAGCTACATGGCTCATAGTCCTCCCCTTTGATCTTCTGGCAGCGGTGGAAGTCCACATAGTTCTGCCAGCAGTTTCTGAAAGCAGACATGCATTAGGAGTGAAAGTTCGTGAACTGTTAAATGTTACAGTTTCACACTGTCAGCATTACACAGGGTTCACAATTGCCGACAATTCATATTCAATATGCTTTTTCTGCTAAGCTAAATATATGACAAAAGAAGGAAAGATGACCTCATGGACTTTGTAAATGCATGGTCTATGCAATGCGCTGGTCAGGTCTGGAGCGCCTAGTTAACAAGGTCTGCACTACAACAATAATGGTGTATGTGTGTGTGTGTGTGTGTGCGCGCATGGGCATGTGCAGGTCTTTGTGCCTGTGCATTGCATGGGTGCACATGATTATCCATGTGTGTGCTGTATGTGCCTGCATCCACATCAATGTGGATGTATGAATACATGCAAGTGTGAAGGCAGCATTGTGGACTGACATACCTGTGGAACAACACTTCAGAGAATGGTAGTTTATTCAAATGTTGTTTTTCCATTACATAAGTAATAATATAATGAAATAAGAAATTATGAAAAATAAAAAAAAACCCTAAGTTTTACGTATCTATGTAGAACTAGCATCAAAGAAAAAATTCAATTAAAAGACAAGATTAGTTTGCTTGGAATATTGGCAAGAAGCTGAATGGAAGGAAAGTTGGTTTTGTTTGACAGCCTTTAGCCACTGTGTTTGACAGCCTTCAGCCATTTTGTTTGACAGCCTTCAGCCACTGTGTTTGTTGACAGCCTTCAGCCATTGTGTTTGACAGCCTTCAACCATTGTGTTTGACAGCCTTCAGCCGTTTTTGGTTTGTTGATAGCCTTCAGCCATTGTGTTTGACAGCCTTCAGCCATTGTGTTTGACAGCCTTCAGCCATTGTGTTTGTTGACAGCCTTCAGCCATTGTGTTTGTTGACAGCCTTCAGCCATTGTTTGTTGACAGCCTTCAGCCATTGTGTTTGACAGCCTTCAGCCATTGTGTTTGTTGACAGCCTTCAGCCATTGTGTTTGACAGCCTTCAGCCATTGTGTTTGACAGCCTTCAGCCATTTTGTTTGACAGCCTTCAGCCATTGTGTTTGACAGCCTTCAGCCATTTTGTTTGACAGCCTTCAGCCATTGTGTTTGACAGCCTTCAGTCATTTTGTTTGACAGCCTTCAGCCATTGTGTTTGACAGCCTTCAGCCATTTTGTTTGACAGCCTTTAGCCATTGTGTTTGACAGCCTTCAGCCATTTTGTTTGACAGCCTTCAGTCATTCAAACAGCTCCTGTACATGTCATAATTCTGCAGACTACAAGAGAGTAAAAAAAGAAAACCTCCATAGCAGTGCAACTTACAGGGTGAGATATTAAAAAGAAAGGTCTAACAGTAACACACACAATTCTCTCGTCAGTGATGCAGCATACATTGCTTGAGATTGGAACTATAGACTCTCACAGACTTATGATAGCAAACTCTGTAGTAGCAAAGACAAGTTTCCTTGTTTGGCTTTATAACGCAGACACTTAGTGATGCAAAAACACCTCTTAAAAAATCAACAAAATGAAAATGGGAAGTTCCCTGCAACAACCAGAAACTCCTGTGGATTACATTGAAGAGTAAGACACTTCCAGGCAACATTTCGGTTTCTAGTTTGCAGTATGCTCTGTAGCCAGAAATGCTAACTTGAAACTTCATTTAATCATAAGCAACACCGAAGGGTTCAATTTAATTATAAGCAGCAGCAAACTGATGGTTAGTTAAGAAAACTGGCACTGACATAAAATAAAAACTTTATTGAAGCAATAACTTTTGAACCATACTAGCAAAGGGTGATTCTATCCCTTCCACTAGATATAAAAACAATACACACACAAATTAGGAGGAATACCTATTAAGAGTTAGATGACTATGGATACATTATAGCTGCATTGTACTCAGTCATGGATTTTACAAAACAAGTCACAAATGACAAATTTGTAACACAGACCAACTTTTACAGCTCAGTACAACTTCAAAGGAAATTAATTCCAATGTGAAGTTAGAACTAAATCTGAAAGCCTAGAAATAAGATTGCATGAAGTAAAAAAAATATGCAGTACACATCATGGCCTGAACAAGACTGGATAATCCAGTCCACTTTTTCATAACAGCAAGCACAGCTGTTGACCAGTCTCCAACATTGCGAAATCATTTGAACCCAAGAGGGATGCTAACTGCATGGATGCAGTGGTTACCATCATGAGCTTGGAAGTCATGGGTACAAGCCTCATCAAAGGCTTTTTTTGTGCAACTTTTTGGCCCCAACCACCTCCTGCCTAGAGTTGTGCTATGGGCTAAAATGGGAAGAAAGGAAGCCACAAGTTACACTTTAATGACTATATCTCTGACCATGTGTTCAAATTTCCTAACTACAGCTGCAGGTGTCTGCTTCTCTTGGGCTTGGGGGTGCCAATATATATTTATTATGAAAGGAAAGCAAGGGAACAGCCCTGCCGTTTTAGTCTAAGACCAGAATGGAAATCCTACAAATCAAAAGGTATCAAATTCTGTGTTCCTCTACACTTTGCTTTCATGGCGAATTCTTTTCAATTTCATCTCCAAGCCTATGTCTGAGGTCAATTCTGGTCAAAGTTGTCAATACTGAAAAGTTCCAGGAGACTGTTGTTGGATCGACAAGGTGGTGTCCTCCAGAGGGGATGGTCAGTCACAAAGGCTCTGACTGTGACTAAGCAGTTCTTGTCATCAGAATGCGCACAGTAAGTGATGTCTTGGGTTGGGTCAGAACACTGAACAAGATCAGAGTGACTCAGTCACTTAGCGATATAGTCTTACTACTGATCAAGTCCTGACACTCTTACAGTTACACTGACTGTACTGTCCCTACAGGAACAAGAACAGTAAGACCAGTGTATCGCTGTGTACAGGCAAAGTTACAATGGGTGGTGCAGTGGGGGCAATGCCTCGGACTTCTTACAGATCAGACAGGGAAAAAAAGAAGAGGTGCCAATACCAAACACTGACACAAAATGTGGACCAAAATCACAAAACTAAATACATTTCGACAGGCAAAGCTATAAAGGTGATGACAAACAGTTAACATATTAAGACTTGGCAAGAACGCTGTAAAGTGAGACAAAGCTATAATAAACATGGTGAGATCATACATGTAATAGCAATAACCTCTCTAAAGAATGACCCTGCATGCAGATGAGGGGTAAAGGGCTGAATGAGATGAAGCTGGCATGTTAGGATGTCCTCATACTATTGTTGGATTATTACTAGCTCCCGAAATTACAGAGCAGATGCTGCTACTTGCAAACTAAGATTGTTCACACCAGAGATGGGAACAGCAATCAAAAAAGAAAAAAAAAAAGACTGAAGATTATGCTGAGATCCACCAGCTGCTTTTTTTTTTTTTTTATACTTTTCACACAAAAAAATAGTTGGAACATTCTGGTTTGAATGTGCAAGGCCAAATGTACAGTATTACCTGGTCTGGTTCTGGTTTGGGAATCGTGCATCAAAAGGAGCAGTTTTCATCTGATATTCCCCTTTTTCAGACATGATGGATGCTGACATGTCCTGCACAAATAAACAATTTTTCATTTAGAGAAAAATTAAATCAGAACAAGAGATCACCTGTGAAAGAGTGAAAAACTGAACATCATCACACACACACACACACACACACACACACACACACACACACACTTACAATTGTCACACAACAAATAAATAAGACATATCTCTTCCAATTCCACCCTGCAAATCACTAGATTTTATTTTCCAAGACAATAAAATTTGTACACACAAATTTTGACATTTTTTTTTAACACTGGCTCAATTTGAAAGTTCGCATTAGCCTCTCTCTTACATTTGTGTGTTATATGAGTTCAGTACTTGCTGCCTCATTAAGATAGTAGGGTCTGGTTGGCATGAGAAACAGAGAGGATGTTACTTATAGCCCACAAAAGGCCATATCAGAGCTGGCTGGTTGGTTGATTTTCCATTATTTATGTATTCTGACTTTATGCAGCCAAACTATAGTGTCTGATTACCAGGGGAACAGAGCATCCATCATCTCAAGATCCCTCGACTGTCCCATCAATCAACGTACAGCGTCCGATTTCACTGAACAAACATGGTAGACAATGAATCACTTAATATAGCATGTCTAGTTCACTATGGCACCCAAAGAAGTACTAACAGCTAGCTGGACTGCACATTTTGTGATCACATAAGGCAGTAGTAATAAATAGTTCACAGTGAGGCTAAATCAGTGTAAAGTCTGGCATCTCCCAGGGATCTGTGCTCAGATCTTGCATCTTCCTACTGTCAGTCTACATAAATGATTTGCTGTCTGTAGTCTCCACCCCATACAAACTTTCTGCTCACAATATCGTTGTCTGCTGCTTCAACACCTGCACTAATTATCCTGGCATTCTTCAAGAGAGTCTTCACAGACTAGAACTTGAAACCTGGGAGAGCAATTAGGTCATGCAGTTTCACCCATGCAAGTGCATTCAAGTACATTAATCCCTGAGCAGGAAGCCCCTTTATGCAAATAAAACTACGCTTGCCATGACATTGCCCTATGACATGTCTGTATGAAGTCTGCTTTTCCTGGTGGCACACTTTTATAACACCTGCATCAGAGCAAATAAAAACCTGAGATTCTTAAGGAGAAATCTAGAATTCCACTCCATTAACATCAAAGAACTGGCCAGTAAGGCCTTGGTCCAACTCATTACTATGTATGCTAGAACTGTCTGGGACCTATACACTGACAGAAACTTCTCCAACATCAAGAAAGTTCAACGAAGAGCAACCATGATGTCCTGGACAGACACAGAAACACCTGAAATGTCAGTGACATGCTGAGAACAGTTGCAGTGTCCTTCTCTTGAGGAATGACAGCACACCTCCAGACTCCCTATGCCATCCTGAATCTTTTCTGGACTGGCATGTATGAGGCATGTCAAGGACCCTTACCTATCAGTGGCAGAAGCCACCACAGCTGGCAGCACCACTGCATTTCTTGCCGCAAAAACTCCAAGAACTATCAGAGGTCACAACACCCTGACCAAACACCCCTTCCCACCTCCTACAGTACAAAAAAAGAGTGCCAAGACAAAATCAAATAACTCAAATTTAACTCCACTTTTTTTTCTTTTCCCCAGAACGCAACTCTGCAACAGTGTGCAATTCATGCACCCCTAGACATGCACTGATTTTTTTCTTTTTTTTTGTTCTGTTTTTTGTTTGTTACAGTAACTAATAGTAAACTGAACTAGTTCTTTACATCTGAAGACCAGGCCAATCTTGCCATTTATGGTTATGACCCAAAACCAGTGTAGTGTAAGCTCAACACTCAATCCCTATTCGTATGTCCCTAAGGGCATGACAGGAATCATTTATGACAGTATCACCAAATTTTGGGGTATGTTGTGGATCAGCTGATGGCCTTTAATCAATCAATGGATTCTTTCCAGTACAGTATTACATACCTGAGCACCTAAAATTTTCTGTCGGTGCACTTTTCATCACAGATATGAGTATATTCCAGAAAATTAGTGACCTTTGGAAACATCTTTGTTCTTTATTGCTTCCTTGTGGAACTGTGTGAAAACTGAATATCCATTCTAGTTGAAATCATTATGGTAAATCATGCTGAAACGAGGTAGGACACTATGAATCCACAAACTGAAAAAACAAAATACCATTTAATGAGGTATACTATCTGGTATTGTGGTGCACTTCGTAAAGGATAATTATGTCTGTCATGAATGAATGAGAAACTCAGAGAGGCTAAGCAAAGCTTTGACATAATCTTGCACTGATCTGCTTGATCATAACCAGAGAAAAGGATTCGTAAATTACAAACTAAGGATCACTGACTACGTTCTAATCTGATTAAGATTCTGAGCAAAACAAGCGTCACTTGAATTCTGTGGCTCCTGAACGTGGGTAAACAGTAAACTTCACCGTTTTAGTGACGAAACCACGATTTAAATTTTCGAAAGATGCATGCGATCTTCAAAATAAATCAAACTGACGATTGTGATCGCTAAACAGAAAATCTCAACTGAAAACACCATGGGACAGACCGTCATTTACCGAATTTTGTCAAACTCTGAACCAGTCACTGGTGGACGTGACAACTTCAAATCTACTGAGAACATCGTCATCCTGAAAATGTCTCTCTCGACTCCCTTCTTCATTTCACTGAAACAATAAACAGGATGGTTCCACAAAGTCGATGTGTTAAACACTAGTTAAAGACGTGTCACCTAAACTGCACACGGGAAAACATTAGAACTGATTTTTCTGATAATTAAAAACAGAAAACTGCAAAAATGTACCTCACTCTTCTTCGGGCTTGACCTTCACGACAGCAGTCGGCACCAGCGATGGACCTAATGCAATTTCTAACATGTAAGAGTACTAGTGGAGTTATCTTTCCTTTACTGTCCCTTTTTTGAGGGACTGCTCCGTGGTATCCCCGCAGTATTTTAAACCAAATGTTTAGGAATAACCAGTCCACGAAGCTTATTGTTGGTTTGTTTTCAACTTTACTTGATTTAGAGAAAAGCAGAATATTGATGAAATACAGTAACCGATGAGTAAAATCAAGCCTACATTGATCCTTAAGGCAGGAGAATGGTCAACGGCCTAGACTGGTGTTTCCATTTCTGATGCCCGACACCCCACAGTGACCCATCCAATTCCAAAATTACTTTAACAGAATTGAAGGAAATATCGCAAGACTTGTTGAGGATGTCGCAGCTGTCAACGCGCTAAAGGATAAACTGGAACAGGCAAATTTATCTGAGGAGGTGGTGAAGGAAGTTATGAACGTAGACGAACTACAGGAACCGGCCATTTAAGCAATGTATGGATAAACTAGAACTAGGAGGTCTCGCTCCTCTTACATTACAGAAACAGTGAAGTAAATGGCCGAACCCAAGCTGGAAAGAGCGGACAGTGAAAATACTAGAGTACTTTTTAAGGACATTGTGGAGTCGCAGGCAAACTCAAGAGAGGTTGCTGAGCTAAAGGATAGGACTGGTCCCGCAGCAGAACTCTAATCATCCTTAGGATGGAAGACGATATCTCCGGCTCGGCGGAAGGGAAGAAAGCTAAGAACTCGGAGTCTGTTCCAAAATATGCCCCCACAATATCCAGCATGAATACCAGCTAACTGAAATTAGACGGCCAGGACACCAGCCGAAGCAAGATGCAGGCAACAAAGACCATGACAAGAAAAAAACCCTGTCACTAACACTGAGCTTTGATTCAGACACTGCAAGGGATTAGACAATGCAGTTATTCAGAGCAGCAAAGCTTACAAGAGAGAGAGAGAGAGAGAGAGTGACACAAGTCTTACTAGCATCCTGGCAATTAGAAAAGATTTGACCCCTCAAGAGCGTAACTTAGATTCTCTCTCTCTCTCTCTCTCTCTCTCTCTCTCTCTCTCTCTCTCTCTCTCTCTCTCTCTCTCTCAGGCTCATGGAAAAGTCGATCAAGCTGACTAGGCATGGGACACTGGCGCAATTTGGATCAGGAGGAATGGTCAAGTGATCAATCTGTAAAAAGTAGCCTACGTACCCCAAAACGCCAGGAGATTCACTCCCAGGGGAAGAAACGGAAGCTAGATGCCCCAGAGTGAACAACAGAAATGGGCAACAAGTATAAACTGTAAAATCGAATGGCCGGGTGGAAGGTGGAACAAAGCGACAAATTTCAATCTGAAAGTCCTTGCACAAAAGGGATATAAACTGTTTCTACGGTAACGCAGACAGCTCTCTGAAGGAGAGAACGGCATAAACTAGCAGTGATTGGCATTGTGGAGGTGAAACATAAGAATATGGATACCAAGTCCAAGAATATAAGGCGGCTTTGCCTGCCGATAAGCTCGTCCACAGCCTGGGCAAAGAGGATAAAGGCATTTCAGGTCCTCACATACATCAAGATTTTAAGCCAGCCTGCAATCCTAAGTTGCTTGTTGACTTCGAGAAATGCGTCTTTATTGACTGCAGGTTTGAGGAGGGAGAGATATTCACACTGCGTTTAGTGTACCAAAGCCCAAACAGCTGTGCTAACAACAATAGGAGGTTGAATGACACCCAAATGAGGCTTGCATACCCCAAGCTGTCCCTGTTGTTGATTGACTAGACTGAGGAGAGGAGAGGGCAGGACAAACTCACCCAGTAACCATGTATTTTAGGTCCAGAAAGGATTCTAAACTGTGTCAGCACTGAGAACTGACGAGAATCCATAAAGGACAAACTCCAACATGGACAGTTTGGTTCCAATCAAGAGGGAAGATACAATATTTGACAAAACGACTGCAGCACTTCAGGGGAAGAGTAATAACGTTACACTGTTTGTCAAACTTTCTGTGTATCCTCAACTACCTCAAGCACAAGAACGCTCAATTATACTGAGGCAGACTAACAGGAAATGAGAAGATATATGTATCGAAGGAATCAAACAGGAAGAAGAAATGTCAGCCCTCCTCATAGATAAAACTTGGGACTTTTTCAAAGCCAAAATCAAAGATGCAACAGAGAAATTCGTCTCTAAAACCAGTGTTCGTGACATGAAAAGGAATAATTATGTGGATGGACAAAGGAATCCTGACATCAGTCCAAAAGAAGCACAAATTGGCAAGTCGGTTGTTCGAAATAAGAGAGGGGGCAAGAGTACCAGGAATATAAGAAAGCAAGAAACAAGCAAGTAGGGAATGTTGGAAAGCCAAGCCTAGTATGGAGGCAACTGTAGCAGTTCAACTAAGCTAAATCCCAAATCCTTCCGGTCGTTTCTCAAGGAGAAGACCAGTACCAGAACAGGAGTTGCTAATCTGAACAAGGAAAACGGTGAAATAGCTCAGTCGGACAAAGATAAATCACATGCACTAAACAACTTCTTGCGGAGTGTCTTCACAAGAAAATGGGTGAGTGATCAGCCAGAATCTCAAGAATACCACAGTGACTGAGTAAACTATAAGCATGGAGGCTGTCAAAGCAGCTCAAGGGCTTGAAAACAGTGAAGGTCCTTTCTCCCAGCCGAGACAGCAGAAGAACTGGAGCAGCCAGTCTCCATTATCTTCAAGAGATCACTGGCAAAAGGCGCGTTCCAGGGGACAGGAAGAAGGCTACGGTTACATCCGCCTTTAAGAAAGGGAGTCGACCGTCACCAGTTACCGCCTGTAGTCTGACTACCGTTAAGTTGATAGAGGCACTCATCAGAGAACAGGTGCTCGGCTACTTACAAAGCAATAAATGGATCTCCTTCATCAGCTGTACCTCTGTTCACATGGAAGAGAGAGAGAGAGAGAGAGAGAGAGAGAGAGAGAGAGAGAGAGAGAGAGAGAGGTATCAACGGACACAATCAATATACATGGACGTTTAAAAAAAAATGCAACTCTGTTCCTCACAGCCAGCTCACGAGAAAGGCTGAACCCCATGAAATCCGAGGTGAAATATTCCACTGGACTGAGGGCCTCCTTGCTAACAGTATCCAGCAAGTCATTGTAAATGGCGTCATATCTGATGAAGCTGCAGTGAACAGTGGTATTCCCCAAGGCAGTGCGCTTGGATCCTTTTTTTTTTTTTTTTTTTTTTTTGTCCTGTATATAAATGACCTGCCATGCCATTTGAAGAGCCAGCTGAGGATATTTGACGACATTGAGCGAATCGGCCGATAAATTGACCAAAAAATAAAAGCCACTCTAAAGGAGGATTTGAATAGGCTTCATCTTCATGAGCGGTCACTGGGCCGGCAGTTGAAATTGGCTCCTAGAACAATGCTGTGATGAAACTGGGTCAGCTTGAAGGACGACCAGATTATTACATGAAAAGCAAGTAGGCCTACATCGTGGGGCAACACTCTATTCTGTTCCAGTTCCATCAAGGAGGTGTCACTGCGTGCGGACTAATCCATATACCCTACACCACATCCGCCAGATTTCGAGACGACACTGCGCATGATTTAAAGCTGATGGACAAATGAATTAATGGCTAAGATGAGAGAATTTTTAAAAGGGTTTCTCATGGTTACGACTTAGATGTCTGGCCTAGCCCAGCGCGTTGGTCGGACCATGAATGCTACCTACAATTGGCTGTGCCATTATTATCATTGTGTGTGTGTGTGTGTGTGTGTGTGTGTGTGTGTGTGTGTGTGTGTGTGTGTGTGTGTGCACGTGTGAGTGTATATGTGGGTGCATGGGTTTGTGGGCACGGGCCCATGTGTATGTGCCAGTGCATGCGTGTGCACGTGTGTGTGTGTGTGTGTGTGTGTGTGTGTGTGTGTGTGTGTGTGTGTGTGTGTGTGTGTGTGCGCGCGCGCGCTCACAAGTGTCCACGCTTGCACGCGCACATGCGTGTGTGTGTGTGCATTATCTGTAGGCTCGTGTGAGCATGCTCCTGCATGCACGCATCTGCACACGAATGTGTACACATATGTCTGTGCCTGTGTATATAGGCATATATGTATGTGTGCTTGTGCACACGCGTGTGTGCGAGTATGTGCGCACATGTATATCTGTATGTATGCGCATGTGTGTGCGTAGGTGCATGCGCACACATGCGCATGTGTGGTGCATGTGTGTGTGTGCCTTTGATTAATTGTGGGAAATAAATGTTCAGACGATAGCATAGTAACGAGAACAATAACAACACCACACACAAACACACGTGCGTGTGTGTGCGCGCGCGCACACACACACACCCCAACGCATACACACTCATATCTACCGACTCTCTACTTTACTCACTTATATCGCCCCACCGATGCACACCTACCAACACACAAGTCTACAGTATACAATGGGGTCCCTAGGAGATTCAAAGTCTTATCTCAGTTTACGTGTGTTTGATCGTTTGTGTCAGAAAAAGCCCGGTATGAGTCTGCCCCAATCTTTAGGAGCCTTCTCAGTGTTGGCCTTGAGATTATTCTAATATTGGTTTGGTTGGTGATGTTTCTTGCTCTTCTTTTCAGTCTGGAAGTGCAGCCACTTTCTCTCTTGATGTTCAGATCTGAATGATGGTCTGTGATACAGTGGCTTCGCTCTTGCTTGTTGAAGTGATTCTTTAGATTTCTTCTCTCATCAGGTCAGCCAAGCTGTAATCCATTTCTTATCGTTGCCTTGTCTGCCAGTGTGTCTGCTCTCTCATTTCCTTTAACACCTGCATTTCCAAGCCAGTACATCCACACGAAATCTCTCCAATGGAACGTTAGCAGGGCTTCCCATTTCACTCTCCACTTTTTCAAAGTAGGTTCTTGAAATCAGTCAGTATCATGGCTTGTCGAGTTTTAAACTTGTTTTGTGGATGAAAGCAAGTGGAGTGCTTGTGTCACTGCATCTACCTCCATTATTAGACTCGAAGTCGTTAAACTGTATGCACCATCGTCCCCCTGGACAGCTCAGCCATTTTACTTCACTGTGTATCCCCTAGCCTTTGGCGAAGTTAAGGTTATACTTTGGTACACTCCTTTGATTCAGGTCGGGTCTTTGAAGCAAAGACTATACTTTGGTACACTCCTTTGATTCAGGTCGGGTCTTTGAAGCAAAGACTATACTATGAACATATAATCTGTGAATCAAAAGGGCCCCACCTAGTCCCTGGATACAAATTCAAGTGGGCATGAAGAAGAGAAATGATCAAAACTATGTTTTCGTTTCTGCATTTTATCATTGTCTATTAAATTCGTCTTTTTTTTTTGTAATCATGTTTTTTGCACAGATATTGCACAGAATCTGCCATTGGAGTTCTTCTGGTCATGTTTCTTTGGTTACCTGTATTGATATCATGGTGGATCA